>JASGCC010000020.1:0-1200000 GCA_030067915.1 Hydractinia echinata
AACCTGCAAAGTACTATCTTCTCTGCCCATGTAAAAACAAACAAGGTTAGTTGTTTTGTTAATCTTTTTTTGTTTCTATGATAGCTAAGTTATGTGTTTCTCCTTATTTGTAACTATAGCTAGAATGTTTCGTGTGTAATCTTAGCTAATCAAAACGTGCAAAATATTAAACTGAGAAGAGCAATTTTGTGGCGAAATTAGCTGTATGTGGTTTCAGGTTGCTACATTTTTTGTTTAGCTAATTTCTAGCGTTTATCTTATAACAGAAGCTAGTAAACTAAACTCATCATTTTTCCCTTTTTGATATGTTTGATGAGAGGGGGGAAGAGAGATAGGTATCCTTCAGGGCGGATTTAGGATTTTTTTTAACTGGTTCCGTCCAACCCATGCTAGCATGGAAAACGGACGTTAAGCCGAGAATGATGATGATGATGATGATGATGGTGTAAAATAGCCTTAAAGAGGCCTAATTGCTTGTCAGGGCGTTTTAAAAACAACTGAGGGTTTGAAGGGCGTTTCCAGCCTCCCAACGGGACCACCGCCCTTTAACGCCCTCTGATGGTCAAAACAACTTAAAAATCAACCCCTGAACCACGAGTCTTAATTTTACTTTTTTTGTAAAAATTTTAACAAGAATTACAAACATTAATTTCTCTTGTTTTTTTTCATTTAAATTAAGTATTACATTTATTTCTTAAATATTACATAAAATCTTGGACGGAATTGAGTTTCTTCAGAGTCGGGTATAGTAGATGCATATTTGATACCACTGTAGTCAGGTTTTTGTCGCGGCAGCTAAAAAATAAAAACACATTTCTGAATGTAACCTGAAAGCGTTTGCGGCATTTCTGTACAAAAATGCGAAATCGAAGATCGAAAAAGGACGGCATTGTTTATCAAATTAGTCACAGTTAATTCCGCTACTATATTGTTTTTTAAACCAATCAGCTTCATTTTATGAGATTATAAACCAATCAGGATATTTTAAAATCACAACAAACTTTTTAATCGACATGTGAGGCAAAGTAAACTTTATTTGAAAACTAAAGTCAATTTAATTGAAAACTAAAATCACTAAAAACTTACAAAGGTAACAAAAAACAAATAATTTGCTTAATTCATTCGGTATGGAAGATGTAAAGAATCTAAACGGAAATTTTAAGCTTGGTCCCTTTTAAAATGTCAAAATTTTACAACTTCTTGCTAACGAAATGTAAAGGTTTGTGGACAGTAGTTATAAAGACAAACGCTAGAAATTAGCTAAACAAAAAATGTAACAACCTGCAATTACTTATAGCTAAATTCGCCACAAAATTAACGGACTATTGCTCTCTCGATCCACTAAAATCTGCTTATATTTCTTTCATTGTCTCTTACTTCACTTTTAGCTCTACTAACAGCTAGCTACATGCACTTTGTAATATTCAACAACAAAATTCGACTTACGATGTAAAAATACGATAAAAAATATTGCATAATAATGTAAAGAAACGTATACCAAACAAGTTTAAACGTTTGCTGCGACGATTAACAAGCTCCACTAAGATTACGCTCTTCTTTAATGGAGGCAACAAAAGTAGCTTTGTTTTGAAGTCCACGCGATTCTCACCTGCATGTTAGTCCTGGATCGTTCTGCCGTAAAGTTTGCATTTTACACCAGTTGTATGGCATTCCAAAGTCACATTAATACAGTTATCTTAAGATAACAAGTGCTATCTTAAGATAACTATATTAATGTGATTTTGGAATGCGTGAATATTCACATTAATGTCCTGATTGTAAGATAACTCGAGTTATCTTAAGATAACATATTAATGTGATATTATATCTTTAGTTTGTAGTTATCTTGAGATTAGAGGTGTTATTAATACAATTTAACGATATTTTTCCTAACTTAAGATAACTCGTGTTATCTAAAGATAGCATTATCTTCGTTTCAAACGCGTTAAATTACGCAATATATAACAATTACAGCACTGAAATGTCAACTTCATTCCCAGTGGGTTTTAATTTTAAGCGGGAAAATTTACCATGTGCGTTGCGATTTTAATTAAAAAATAACTAATACATGGGGTATTAGTTATTTTTTAAGACCTAAAGTTAAAACATGTTTTAATGTGGTTTTATAAAACCTGTTTTAAGGAAACCTATTTGTAAAAAACAACATGTCGAGGCTGTTTTATTCGTGTTTTATCTCAAAGTTGTTTACACATAAGAAGATAAATGGAGCAAAATATAAAGGATTGAATGTAATTGAACTCATATACGAATTAGGTTGTTATTCCAGAAAAAAACCTTTTGTGTATTTTACCAGTTGAAGTAAAACCAGTTTTGTTAGGTGTGAATGGGGTATAACAAGCAGCAAAGGTAGTACTTTCATTACTTGTTTTTTCTTGTGTCGCACATGCTTACTACTAAGCCAGGAGGTTTGTTGTTAGCCCCTAGACATATCCCAGTAAACACCGCAACGTTGCTACAACGTTGTAACAACGTCGCCCTATGACGTTGCACTGACGTCGCATGAACGTTGCGAATGAAAATCGCGACGACGTTGCACGACAACGTCATAACAACGTTGCGTTATGACGTTCGAACGACGTCAGAATAACTATAAAGTAACGTTGTAGTAACGTTGCAACAACGTCGCTGCAACGATTTTTGCTAGTTTTTTTTTCGCTGGCCGTGGGATCACGTCATAACAACGTTGCGTGTGACGTTCGAACGACGACAAAATACCTATAAAGTAACATTACAGCAACGGTGTATGCCATTACGTCATAACAACGTTGCGTATATGACGTCCGAAGAAGTTTTAAAGACGTTTAAAGTAACGTTGTAACAACATGGTTTTTTCAAGAAGACGAAAGCTTTTAGTAATAAAAGAATTCTTAGTTGAACAATATACATTAAAATATCCTTTTACATGTTATCTGCTTAAAGGTTTTCAGTAATAAATATAAAATATCTACATTAAAATATTTTTTTACATACAGTTAATCTAAGAAGTCGTAATCTTTAAAACCTTTTGTGTAAACCCTTAAAGGGTTACAAAAATATTGCCTCGTTTATTCCAGTTGTTTGTATAAGGAATTACAGCACGCATTTGTCATGATTTGATTACGATTTGTTAGATGAACATACATGTTATCTGCATAAGGTTTCAGTAATAAATACAAAAAAGAAAAAAATCTATTTAATGTCAAAAATATTGACGTGTATTGACGAACAACAAAAAGAAGTAAACCAAATCAACATTTTTAGGTTGTAAGATTTGTTTTAGTGCGAAACTGAAGTTTTGCCTGGCTGAATTAATGTAATTGGGCTGTAATATATATATATAAATTTGCAAATAGAAGTTAAACTTATTCTGCACTTTTTCGCATTTCGTCCAGTCGCACCATCCCGGTCTGGGGCGTACTTCAATACGGATGCCATTTCATTTTCTATTTCAGCTGCATTTGCCACCTGTTTATTCGCCATAACACTCGCTAGAATGAAATAATGGAAGTCAATTCAAAATATATTCGAGAAAAGTACTCGTAGTCAGAAATAAAAGAACAGACAGAATTGAACAGAATTTCGTGTTTCTGAGTTAGGAATAAAAATAAACACAAAAGCAAATGTAAGATCAACAAGCATAACAATCACAAACAAAATATATATAAACTAAAACACAAGTTTGTCGAGGTGAAACAGACAAATCGTAGTTCACATCTGCAATTTTTTGCCGAGGTGAAATAAATTAAATTAGGAAGGCTGATCAATATGAAAAGTTTATTACTACAACATTTTTTTTTAAAAAGAAATCGTTTAAGCTCCTCATTTGTTCAACCTTGTTGATATTTTATCAGAACTGAGAAAAAGCGATCATATAATATCAGTATGACCCAATAAATTTTTTTGGAATATATATATACCACAAATAACTAGTTGGGCACAGAAACAGATCATATTATATTGGCTTATAAAAATAAAAATATTTTTGTGGGTGTGCTAGGTTTGTTTTTACTTGCTCTCCTTTAGAACTTTTACCTGTCAGCTAGCTATCTAGCTAGTAGCTACCTATGTATACTTAAAAATATCAACTTTTTTAGAAGACTTCCAGTCATATAATCCTACATTTGCTTAGCAAAAAAACTCATCCAGTTCATTAAAAAAACAAGTTATTATTCTAACAACCATAAGGCTAACTTTGCAGTAAAAAATTTTATACAAAATAAAAACAAATAAACACAGCACATACCAAGACAACCATCCAAAACATTTCATGTTTTCAAATAAAGCTTGTAGCGAACCCTCGTTGTAAAAAGCGCGCTAGAATATATCGTGGCCGCACTTGCCATGCAACATTTAAATATATATTCTCTACACTACTCTAAGTCAGACTGGCCAGAATAAAAACTTGACAAACTCGTTCCCAAGGTCCCATGTTTCAGGGCCGTAGCAGCGTGGGATCAGGGGACACGGCTCCCAAAAATTGTTTGTCGATGATAATGGGGGAGAAAACTTATTCCGAGAATGCGTTTTTAGGAAATCAAGGGGGTTAAGTCTCAAAATTTTGTCTGGCGTCTCAGCAACAACTAACGGGATGCATCATACTGTGCCAAAAACCTGTCCCCCTGCTACGGACCTGTGTTTCTCTCTTTGATCTCCATAAATATAATTTTTGTAAGTAATTTCCACAACCACCATACAACGTTGCAGGCAACGTTAGATTTTGGTCGTGATATTACGTTGCAATCGCTACCAAAAAACAACGTTGCAGCAACGTTAGGTTTTGGTCGTGATATTACGTTGCAATCGCTACCAAAAAACAACGTTGCAGCAACGTTAGGTTTTGGTCGTGATATTACGTTGCAATCGCTACCAAAAAACAACGTTGGAGCAACGTTAGGTTTTGGTCGTGATATTGCGTTGCAATCGCTAACAAAAAATAACGTTGCAGCAACGTTAGGTTGAAGTTGCAACTGCGACGTTATATTTCCGACGTTGCTGCAACGTTGTTTTTTGGTCAGGCGACGTCGCGACTTAAAAGCAACGTTGCTGCAACGTTGTTGCAACGTCGCGTGTTTGCTGGATGCACCAAGTAATCGGTAATTCCAAAAAAAAAATTAACCAAGTTGGGCAATATTCCCGTACTTCCCGTGTGCTAAAGCCTAAAACGCGTTTTAGTTTTGCGTAGATTGAGTAATCTCCAGTTTTCTCGCAATCTTAAGATAACTTTAGTTAACTTAAGATAACGCTAACATCAAAGGTAGAAAGTCGTTAATGTTACGATGATCAAGAAATCTTACAATATTTCTCTGATAAGTTGTTATCTTAAGATAACTCGAGTTATCTTACAATCAGGACATTAATGTGAATATTCACGCATTCCAAAATCACATTAATAGAGTTATCTTAAGATAGCACTTGTTATCTTAAGATAACTCTATTAATGTGACTTTGGGAGTGCCATACAGTTGCCTACACCAGAGAAATACACCAGAGAAATTCTTGCCCAGCCAGAATGGGCAGCCTACACCAGCAGAACTGGTGTAAATAGTGAAGCCGGCACCGACACTGAAAATCAAAATATTTTGCGGGACGAAAGAGCGACGATTTGTATTTTCAGACAGAAACAAGACCATTGAACCCGGGCGCAGAGAGTGGAGACTCCGAAACCGGTTTTATACGCCGAGGGCGTGCGCGCGCTGTGTTCAAACTTCGGGCGCAAAAATTGAAAAAAACAGGTTCCCAGAGATACACCTTAACTTTTTGGGACAAATTTTTCCTGTGTAAATACACCATACACCATAGCTAAATCCGCCCCTGTCCTTTCTACTTATAACTACTGTCCACAAAATTTATTACATTTTGTTAGCAAAAAGTTTGTAAAATGTTGACATTTTAAACTAGGCATCAAGCTAAAAAATTTGTTGAGTTTTTTTAAGTGTTCTATACCGAACGGTATCATTTGTTTTGTTAGCTTTATAAGCTTTTTAGTGCTTTTATTTTTTCAAACAAAATTGACTTTAGTTATCAAAAAAAGTTTACTTCTCCTCACATGTCGATTAAAAAAGTTTGTTATGATTTTAAAATAATACTGATTGGTTTGAATTCCCGAAAAATCAAGCTGATTGGTTTAAGAAACAATGCCATAGCGGATCAAACCGTGACTAACGTAATAAACAATGTGCCTGTTTTTCGATCGCTGATTTCGCATTTCTGTACGGAAAATGCAGCAAACACTTGCAGCATTCAAAAATGTGTTTATACTTTTCAGGTACAGCTTGGAGGAACCAGAAAGATGCTCAAGAAACTCAACTCTGCCAATCAAAATGTTCAAGAATATTTTTTTAGGAGGAAGATGTATTACTAAGACTTGAATAAAACTTAACCTTGATACGGCTTGATATTTCCCTTGTGTCATGACCTTGTTGAGGAAACAACTTGGCGGATTAGTGTACGTGAAACTCGTTTTAGTCACAAAAGCTTCTGAAGCAATGGGCGTAGAACACGTCAAGACCCCCAGTATTGTTTTGTTTTTTTATATTTAACGCTCTGACATAGTAAAAAAAATTGCTAGATCCACGCCTGGTTATTGTCGCCATTAAAAACATCTAGAAGAAATAAAAAATACTTCGACATGAACATTCTCACACCAAATGGCACAAAACGGGCTGTTTGCTTTAACAAAAAGAGATACCCACTCTTTTCCAACGTCAAAGACAAGTACGACACATGGCATTTCTTTATAACAAGCACGTGTAGAGGATGGCATTTTAATAACAAATTTTACTCAATTTAAAAATTTGAAATCGATGATATTACAGTTAACACTGAGCAGCAGATCGCACCATTGAAAGGGCACGAACAGGAAAAGCATTGTTTCAACAATGAAGTGGATGTCTATGACGGTAGCACTGTGTTGCGCATGATAAGTCTGGACATGCAGAACTAAGGTTTTGGAGAACATGAAGGTTCTGTCATTGAAGGTATCCCATACCTGATAACCTATCTTTATATTGGGAAGTATAAAAATGACAGAATTCTGAAGAAAGGACCAGCGATGTCACTACGATAAAAAAAATCCGAAATTAAGATGAAAATAGATTCAGATCGACGAGATGTGGAACTTCACATAAAAGTAAAAGTAGTTTCTGTAAACATGACAACAATGTTGCCAACCTATTTGTGCCCAAAAATGCACCTCGGAAGCGGAAATTGATGACGATATAGTTATCAGCTCAAAATGCTCGTTAATTACTTCGAAAGAACAATGTAAATCTAACAACCTTCATCACTTGCACAATACTGGAAGATGTGTTAAATAAGAATATGATGTTGCAGTGGCGTAAAAAGTTTTATCTACGTTGTGTACATTTGTGAGAGAATGAAATTCCTAAAAAATGTTATGAAGCTGACTTTGATAGCAACAGTCAGTTTTGAGAAAATCGTGTTGTGAAACTTCAGCAACATAAGAACGTTGATTTTTGTTTTTGTTGTTGTTGTTGTTTTTGTTATACTTGAAAGTTTCTTCATACTTTAGTTATATATTGTACAATTTTTGGAAAGTGTCGCTTGGATTGTGACTTTTTCTTGTATCTGACATGTTGTTCGATCTACCAATTAACAACTAGTGTAGCCTAGAGTAAAAAAGCACTCAAATATGAACACTAGCTACTAAAAAATCACATTTAAAACACTTGTATTCTATTTATTAAACAAAGTGTTACTTTTAAAAATACATATTTTTATGAAGGAAATGTCACATTTGAACCCTTTAAATTTATTTTTTTGAGGAAGGTTTTACTTTGAATACCACTTCTATTCTCCTGATTGAAAAGTAATATGTTTATTTGAGCGTTTTACATTTTGAATTTTTAAAGGCCCGAATAGACGGAACAATTTGGAGATCAATTTTCAAAATAAAATATTGAACTAAAATTGATTTAAAATTGTTGTGTATATATCATTAAAAAGTAATAGAACTACGATGGCTCTGAAGGGTCATTTTTTTACACATTAATTTCTCTTCTACCCGCTAAAAAAAACGCTTCTACTCACTAAAAACGCTCTTCTATTCACTAAAAAAAACACTTCTACCCACTAAAATAACACCTCTATTCATTTTTTTTAATTTATACCACCCGCGTTGCCGCGCAAATTTAAATATGGTAGCTGTAATGTCCAATGGTTGTGTAGCCTCGAACTTGATTTTTTTTAATTTCCCCGCATAATTTCGTAGTTACTCATAATATGCAAATTTAAATGTCACTTTAAAAATGGTAGGGTAAAAATCACAAAATATGAAGCAGTGATCAGAAATCTAAGAAGCTCTCACCTAAAAAGGCCTTCCAGCGCTTGAAAGGAAATTTTATACTAAATGCAATGTTATTCACATGTTTAATGAACCAAAGCTTCGAGAGCAAGCATATGAATACCCGCAACATGATACGATTATACGGATTTACCTCAATGAGTGTGCTTGTGTCGACTTTTTTTGAGAAATCTCCTCTGTATCTCCTTTTTTAAAACATATTTTCAACTGCGCTACTTCATCCGCTCTATTTGTTGAGCACTTTTTTTAACGCTCTGGACATACTATAGGCGTATTTCTTTGAAGAAACTCTTGTTGTTTTTTCATAGTACATGTGTGCACAGGTCACAAAGAAGTAAAAAAAGGAAGTTTGTGGAAAAAGACCTTGTATTTATTATCAGTACTTTTTCCTATTTCAGTTGTACACTACCTCCTGCCCAATCACCGAGAGCCATTTACAGGAGGTAGGGTGTTTATGACCAATTTGTTTCTTCAAAAGAAAAAGAACAAAAGATGGGGTTATGAAGTACGGAATAGAGATAAGAATAGAAGAAATGATAATAACCAGAATTATTTATTGAAAACAAAAAACCCAAAAAAAACCCGCAACAGCTAGGAAACCATCGAGTTTGCTAAATGACGTGCCATACGTGCCAACAAAAATTGACGTGCCAACGTGCCATACGTGCCAACGTTTAAAAAGGGCGACGTGCTAATGTGCCATACGTGCCAAAAATATTTGACGTGCCAAAAATATTTGACGTGCCAATGTGCCATAACGTGCAAAAAAAGCTGACGTGCCAACGTGCCATGATTGTTTGACGTGTCATGATATTTTGACGTGCCATAATTTTTCGACGTGCCATGATTTTTCAGTGTAGACTTTTTTGCTACAAATTTTCACGCGGCGAGGAAAAAGTTATTTTTAAATATTTTGTCGTAATTTTCCTTTGAATGTCTTGATAGATCAAATGAGCTTTTCAGTGAAGTTCTTGCACAGGAATTGAGTGTTGTGATTGATGTTCGATTGAGTTGACAGAGTTCTAGGCCATACAGTAGTTTCTGTATCAGTAGAGTGGTGAAGAGTGTGAATATAGCGTTGGGGTGGCAAAAGCGAACACCACTGTTTGATAAGTACAGATGTTGCAGCACGCATTTCGTTTGATCGATGTTGTATGAGCGATTGTTCAATAGTAGCATTGATCGTTGTTTTTCTTGGTAGCCAATGAAAACCGAGATGTGTTAAGTTTTGGTTTGGTTCAATTCTGGTGTTATCGAAATAGATAGATGGGTGTTCTGAATGATTTTTGCCTGATATTATAAATTCTGTCTTTAAAGGATTAAATTTTATAGATCTAACTTAGCTGAAGTAATCCATGCAGGATGGGTGAGCGAAGGTGATGTTGGCTTGAATCTTCTGGAAACAGCAGAGTTTGATACAACAGACTCTTTGATATTGAAGAGTCAAATAGCACAGTACAAAGACTCTAGTACCAGCTTGGGATCCGGACCATTTATAGCTGGTGTGAAAAGAAGGCATGAAGACCGGAATGTAGCTATGGCGAACGACAAGGGTTTAAGTTTGTTGCAGAATACTGATAACATCGGTAACAGCTCTCATTCAAAATCTCAAATACTATCTCGAGATAACGGTAAGATGTTCAAAACCGGTTACGAAAATGCAATGAAAAAATGCCACAATCATGAAGATACGTTCGCATCAAAAAATGTCATTAAAACATCGCTTCATAGCAGTAACGGAAAATCGAAATTTTCTGTTGATGTTACATCGACGCCATCATGTACCTGCACAGATTTTCATAAAAACAGTAAAATCACTCTGTGTAAACACATAATTTTTGTTTTATGTAATGTTCTGGAGCTTGACTGTGTTAATTCCATCAAGAATAGATATTTTAAGAACGTAGAGCAAGTTTTATATGGGAAAGTCATTGCAGATAAATTTAAGCGAGAAAAAACGCAGAAAAAACCAAAGCGTTTATTCAGAGATATATTGCAAGAACACCAGAACTTTAATCAACAACAAGTGTGCACTCTTCGTTATAAAACAGCGAGGAGTGCTTCATGTAGCTCAACGAAATGTAAAAACAAAGATTGCACGCAATCAGTTGTGTCTGGTGGTGGAAGGGGCATTAACAATTCCTTACAACAGCGATCGCGCAGTTGAGCAAAAGTTTTACTTTTGTGCCGCTGGTAGTTGCTTGCGATCACCACCTCCAATGTACGAATACCATTGGAAATTTTGCACGTAAATGATGCAACGAAAGTAAATGTCGACGTTCATTAAAAATTCTAGTATTGCTGTTAATAGCATGTAAGACGATTCATACTCACCCAGGACAAAATACATTTTATCGACCGCCTGAAGGCGGTCACCCCAGGTAGGTCCGAAATCTCGCTTTGCAGCTAGGGTGCCATGTTGCCCACAACATTAGTCTATTGATATGGAGATAAAAGAATTTTCACGAAAACTTCTCACGAAAGGCAAATCTCCATCATATTCGCCGTTATTTATAGCCAATTGTACAGCACGTTTTCGTAGGAAACCACGCTTCTACTCTCTCCCTCTCACCTTTCGTAGTTGTTCGTGTTCGTGCCTACTGTGTTCAAAAATAAGATTTATTAGTTTTCGTTCTGATTTCGAATACTGTATTTATTTTGGTTGCAACATGTTGAACATGAAGATTCTTGATAACCCTTTCTTACATATCTCTGACACTGGTGAATTTTTTTTTCGTGACTACAAATCCCATGTTGATTGGTAGCTACATTCTGATGTCACAAGGCTTTAACTTTGCGTTGGGTGTTTTTTTCCATATAACGTTGGCAATTCTGTTTTTCTGAGATTTCTATTTTTTTTTCATCTCACTTCGACCATAGTTATAACTAATTTTAACTAATTTTTAATTCTTAGTCTATGATGATAAAGATGATATAAATGTAACTCTTAACTGCCCAGCTAAAATTTTGGCACCTTAACCATCTGTGTCAAGTTCACCTGGTACAAAAAGGCCTGCCGATGCACCTCTTACACCAAGTACAGCAAAACGCTTATTCGCAGATTCTCCTAAAGGATCATCATATTCACCTTCAGCTCCATCAACCGCACCCGGTAAGTTTTTTGTCTTCCGCACTTATATGCACATTAACTCAGGAATTTTGCTTTGAATGTCTCATTTTAAACAGTACATACCATTAACTAACAAACCTCACTCCCTTATACCTGTTTATCTAAACTTTCATAAGCAAAAATTTTACTTCGGCCCGTAAAGACTGTTTTTCATACTTTCCAAAATTCATTTAGATTTGACTGGATTTGTTGCAATCAATTACATCAACCAAAAAAAACCACTACTTTTTTATTTATGTGAAAGTCGCACTAATGGAAATAGAAAAAGTTTTGATCAGCAATCACAAGAATATGAACTTGATTAAGCAGGAGTTTCAAGATGCATGTCATAACAAGCTACTGATCGTGGTTAATAAAATTATTCCAGAAAAAAATGTTTACTTTTTTAATGCATCTCCTACGTTAGCACTCTAGATACTGCTATTCAATTCAGTAATTACTGAATTACAAAGACAAACTCCTAATATTAAAAAATGCTAACAGATTAAAGGACACGAACATCTACATTAATGAGGATTTTTCGGATGCAACAAACGAAATAAGAAAGGAATTGAGAGTACAAATGAAAAAAGACAGGGAAGACGGAAAATTCTCGCGAATTGTTTATGATAGACTGATCACAAGAGAATTCAAAGAGAAAAATACAGGTGAAAACTAACTCACTTTTTTATTTTTTATTTTAACATAGTATAACAACTTAACATAAAAATGGATGATAACGCATCTTTTTTCGATATATTTAACTCTAACTTAAAGGCGCGTAATCACCCTGTAGGCAACTTTTTTTAGAGGTGCCTATTTTATTGTAAAAATTGAAAGATATACATAAGAAAACATTATCCTGAAAATTTTATTGAAAACTGACAACCAGAACATGTTCAAATGTTTCATAGAAATGACAAACTCATCCCAATTTCTCTTCGCCTACAGAACCGCCATTGCTTTCATTGCACGAATCATGCGATAATAAACGCACGGCAAAATCGATCACATGGGTTGCTGGATTCATGCCATTACAGCAAAAATAATGAATGAGGGAGAGCATCTGTGTAGCTCAACCTCGTCCCCAGGCCCATTTTTCTCTTTCTGACAATCTCGGACGGCGAGAAGAAATGTACACATAAGTTGTATCTTATTATTATTAACGTTTCCTGAAAATTTGAAAGAAATTGATACGACGGAAGTTAAAAAACTGGAGAAAACACGCTTTCGTCTCTAACAAACTCTTATAAAAAACACGATTTTTACCTCCTTTTTTCCGATATTGTAAAACGATGGAGAGCCGTAGGAACGCATGTACAATTGAATTATCGTAAAGGTGTATTGGTTTGACCGTAGTGGCCATTTAGTTGTAAATGAGTTTCCAGGGACCCGTTTCGTGAAAAACCAAAAGTGCAATATGATGAAAAAGAAAGATGAAAAAGAAAGATATTGAGTTAAAACTTGTTAGGAGATGCTTTTAGGCCGGTCTGATGGGATTAGCATAAAAAATGATTCTGTAATAGCTATACTTTCCGAATTTCAGAATTTAGGCATTTAAAGCAGGGCGATAAGATTTTTTTTAAAGACAATTATAAATTTTGACCTAACAATAACAAGTTAGGTAAAAAATTTGGACAATACGATTTTATTTAGGTGTATATGCACGTTACAACAACAATAACAGACAAAAGGAGCCAGTTATTATATACGTCTAAACGTGTATATCTGATCTGTATCTGACACATGGTTACGTTGATGACGTTTGATGACTCAATACTAGTATAATATATAGCTAGCTACACGCCACCATAATGCCGGCGTGATAGGCCTCAACTTAGGTTTATAGAGGTTTATGTCAGCAATAAGTCGCCCGCAAGACAAAAATGGAATTAGAAAGACTGCATGTTCCTAAAAAAATACTAAAAACTTAACTAGCTATAGCTAGGCATCTTCAGTGTAATTCTAATCACAAAACCCTCTGATAATTCTGTGGCTTGGTAGCTAGCTATAGCTAGCTAAAAGTACTTTCACTTTTAACTATAATATAAAATAACGATAGCTAAAAATCATAACTACCTTGGTTTGCACAACCTTTGTAGCTACAAAAATACGTCTTCTAGCTAGCTAGCTAGCTATAGATGGTTGAAAACTTTAAAATAAATATATATTTAAAATTTGTATGTAGCCAAAAAAAAGCGAATACAGTACAGTGTTCTCGGCGGTCCGCATGCAATTCTTAACAAAATGACCAAATTTTGAATAAATTAAAAATCAGCACGAATCGTGCTGATTTTAACGGCATATGAGAAAAGTGAGACCCGATACCCTATGTGATACCCGATACCCGAGACCCGAGACCCAATACCCTGATACCGATACCCGAGACCCGATACCCTGATATTTTTTTATTATTATTATTTTTTTTTTTTAATATGAACGATAATAAAAACACATTTTGATATATATATTTCTTCGTTATATGGAAATATTTGTTGCACGTAATATGCGAATATGTTGCAACAATAGTTTTATATCGCCAGAAACTACAATGAAACTAGCATAAAAAAATTTATTTTGTCTGCTCAAACATGAATGATTGAAGTGATAGTAGACTTTTTAAATTCATTAGAGTATGTTTGTTTTTTCGTTGTCGACATAACTCCTTTTGGTTTTCGAAACCACGATTAAATTTTGTATATTGTCCAAAATTTCCTCCACAACCATAGCAAGTTGGGAAGGAACAAACATAATCATTATCTGTTGGCACAGGTGGTGCTGGTTTATTAACTGGTTGTTTAAGGTGGAATAGGTTGCGTTGATGGTAGTATTGAAGATGCTTGTATGCAGATAATATATTGGTTGCGTTGAATATGAAGTATGTGTCTGTGAAGTCGTTGAAACAATAGTAGGCTGCGATAACGGTAGTGTAGATAGTTTCTGATATTAGGTCTCTTTTTTTCACATTGCTTCAAAAAAAGTTCGACCACATTCAACTTTGCATGCAATGCAGACAGTATGCTCACATATTTCGAAACTTTTAAACCGAAAGCAAATTTCACAACAAGTTAAAATGTTTTTTTTTTGTTCATTCCAACTGTGTGAATGGTTGTTTTTCGTTTTTATCATTTTTCACATAATATATATCGCCAAATACTTTGATGAACGTACGTCTTGCTTCGAATAAACCAACATATCATCTCTGATATGTTAGGTTGAAAAAACAAGAAAATAATGAGAAAAAATTAGAATTTTTATTAAAATAAAACATCGCCGAAAAAAATTAATAAATAAAAAAAATCAAGGTATCGGGTCTCGGGTATCGGTATCAGGGTATTGGGTCTCGGGTCTCGGGTCTCGGGTATCACATAGGGTATTGGGTCTCACTTTTCTCATATGCCGATTTTAACCAGCCTGGCCCAGGGTCATTTCTTCGCGCCGTCTCGGATATCAAAAAAGCGAAAAATTGCCCTGGGAACGAGGTTGCTGTGTAGCTGTGTTTCCATCGTAATGCTTTTATAAATGTATCCACAAAGTTCCGAACATGATAAATCAGATAAATCAATCGAAGTTTCTGTGTTATTCTTTATAATTTAAACGTTTTAACTTACTGAAATCAGACCTCTTTGCAACACTGACCACTTCTTGTTGTTGTTTCTGAAGACAGCTTCGCCTCGCTAGCTGTCTTACTTTTTGATTATTTTCCTTTGTTCAAACAGTTAGTCGTTTCCTTATGGAGACAGTATCAGATCTAGACAATTAGAATACCTAAATTTTCAGAATTTCCCCTTTCATGCTCTAAATTTAATTGGCATATGAGAAAAGTGAGACCCGATACCCTATGTGATACCCGATACCCGAGACCCGAGACCCAATACCCTGATACCGATACCCGAGACCCGATACCCTGATATTTTTTTATTATTATTATTTTTTTTTTTTAATATGAACGATAATAAAAACACATTTTGATAAATATATTTCTTCGTTATATGGAAATATTTGTTGCACGTAATATGCGAATATGTTGCAACAATAGTTTTATATCGCCAGAAACTACAATGAAACTAGCATAAAAAAATTTATTTTGTCTGCTCAAACATGAATGATTGAAGTGATAGTAGACTTTTTAAATTCATTAGAGTATGTTTGTTTTTTCGTTGTCGACATAACTCCTTTTGGTTTTCGAAACCACGATTAAATTTTGTATGTTGTCCAAAATTTCCTCCACAACCATAGCAAGTTGGGAAGGAACAAACATAATCATTATCTGTTGGCACAGGTGGTGCTGGTTTATTAACTGGTTGTTTAAGGTGGAATAGGTTGCGTTGATGGTAGTATTGAAGATGCTTGTATGCAGATAATATATTGGTTGCGTTGAATATGAAGTATGTGTCTGTGAAGTCGTTGAAACAATAGTAGGCTGCGATAACGGTAGTGTAGATAGTTTCTGATATTAGGTCTCTTTTTTTCACATTGCTTCAAAAAAAGTTCGACCACATTCAACTTTGCATGCAATGCAGACAGTATGCTCACATATTTCGAAACTTTTAAACCGAAAGCAAATTTCACAACAAGTTAAAATGTTTTTTTTTTGTTCATTCCAACTGTGTGAATGGTTGTTTTTCGTTTTTATCATTTTTCACATAATATATATCGCCAAATACTTTGATGAACGTACGTCTTGCTTCGAATAAACCAACATATCATCTCTGATATGTTAGGTTGAAAAAACAAGAAAATAATGAGAAAAAATTAGAATTTTTATTAAAATAAAACATCGCCGAAAAAAATTAATAAATAAAAAAAATCAAGGTATCGGGTCTCGGGTATCGGTATCAGGGTATTGGGTCTCGGGTCTCGGGTCTCGGGTATCACATAGGGTATTGGGTCTCACTTTTCTCATATGCCAATTTAATTATCTCCATAGTGCTTCAACTATCTTCAACTATCACAATGAGCATTCTCCCCCGTTGGTTTTTTTGGCTTATACTATGCAATAATCCCGGCCATGCTAATAAAAAAAGAAAGAGCGTGATAAGCATTAATTATCATAATTAATAACCACGAGGCAATGTTGTGATTTCTTCTTTCTGTTTTGTTTTGTCTGGTCTCCAAAAAAAATGGCGAATAGAATAGAAGAATATTAAATCTAAGTGGAGAAAGTGATACGGATGTTTTTACGCGTGGCCACTTTTTTAAACAGAACCAAAATTTCTTTCCACTTTTTGATGCCATGTTTTCAAAGAAAAACAAGCCAAAAAGAACAGCGTGAACGGAGCCTACCATAATGGCGATTTTATGGAACTCCATCTCAGTGCTCATTTAAAGATAAGGCCGTTTGTTTACCTACGGTTTCACACGAACATTTTGCGACGGCCCGCTTATTGGACGAGAATAAGAGATCAACAAGATCGTTAAATATGGCGGCTGAAAAAAACCCACAATAAATTCAAGATATTGAAGTACCATTATTTCCATTTCTAGTAGGTTTTATATCCTCAAATTTTCAGGAAAGTCATAACTCCGTCTGAACATTGAAATAAATATAAAAAATGTATATGTTAATTTTTTTCGATAAGGGTGATTACGCGCCTTTAACATTGAACGACATGGCTGATCCAGACTTGAATTATTTTAAAAATCTAAAAATTGAAACTACTAATTTTTCTCCGATTTCATTGCTTAACATTAACACAAGCAGTATAAGCAAAAACTTCGAAAATCTGAAAACAATGTTATGCAACCTTAAATTTAATTTCAAAATCATTTGTGTAACAGAAACCTGGCTCAAGGAAAACATGGTAACGAATTCAAATTTTAACATTCCGGGTTATAAGACAATACATCAACCACGTTCAGAAAACAGGGCTGGTGGTGGTACATGTCTCTTTATACACAACTCTATTAATTATAAATTAAGAAGTAACTTGAGTATAAATACTGACGACTGTGAATCATTAACCGTTGAACTTATAAACAAAAACACTAGAAATATAATTGTAACTGTTATGTATAGAAAACCTGCTGGAATCTTCAAAGAATTTAAACGACACTTTAAATCACACCTCACTAAACTAGATGATCAATTAAATAAGCACATTTACATTGCCGGAGATCTAAATTTAAACATTCTTGAATATACATCAAATAATGAAGTAAAAATCTTTGTGGATACGCTCCTTCAACATAATCTTATTCCAACAATAACCAAACCTACGAGAGTGACTTTGACATCTGCTACCATAATTGATAACATAATCACAAATAATTTTCATAACAACGAATATCAAACTGGAGTGATTGAAACTGATGTATCTGATCATTTCCCGACCTTCTTACTATCTGATGAGTCTCTCCCTGACAAGTTATCTGCCCCGACAATTTTTAAACGAGAGATCAATGAATGTTCCATAGAAAAGTTTCGACAATCTCTTTTAGAAGCAAACTGGGAGCTGGTAAGTGAAACTGAAAATTTAAATGGCGCGTACGATGTTTTTTTGCGCATGTTTATTAATCTTTATGAGAAATCATTTCCTAAAAAAAAAGTAAGTATAAAGACAAGCACTTAAGAAAACCCATGGATTACTAAAGGTCTCATTAAATCATTTAAAAAGAAGCAGCGACTATATGAAGCGTTTTTGAAAAAAAGAACTTACACCAATGAAAACAAATACAAGAACTATAAAAATATCTTTGAAAAACTTAAAAAGCGAGCAAAAAAGAATTATTATGCAGATCAAATAGCGAAATCAATAGGGAATACTAAGAAAACCTGGAGCGTTATTAAAAAAATAATTGGCAAAACCAAAGACAACATTGAGAAATTCCCAAAACAACTTATAATTGAAAATGAACTTACACTCTAAAAAGATAAAATTGCTAACAAATTCAACGATTTTTTTATCAATGTTGGACCAAAACTAGCTGCTAAAATTCCATCTTCCACAAAAACACACAGCTCTTACTTAGATACTTGCGATACTCTAATGAGTGAATCTGAACTTACCATAAAAGAAATGCGAAGTGCTTTTTCATCATTATAACCAAACAAAAGTCCAGGGCTTGACGATAGTAGTGTAAATATTGTAAAAAGATGTTATGATATTATTTAACCATCTCTATTCTATATCTTTAGTCTTTCCTTAAAGTATGGACAGTTTCCAGACCAATTAAAAAATGCTAGAGTGACACCAATATTTAAATCAGGAGAAAACTCCGATGTCACTAATTATAGACCTATTTCCGTATTGCCATGTTTCTCAAAAGTTCTGGAAAGAATAATGTATAACCGTCTCTACGACCATCTAGTACAAAATAATATTTTATATGACAAAGAATTTGGTTTCCAAAAGCACCATTCGACGGACCATGCAGTCATAGAATTGGTAAGTGAATTATCGGAATCCTTTAATAAAAGGTTGTTTACACTAGGGATATTCATTGGTCTCTCAAAGGCTTTTGATACTGTAAATCATAATATTCTTTTATCCAAACTAAAATCTTACGGTGTGCAAAATAACAATTTGAAATGGTTTACAAATTACTTGACTAACCGAAAACAATGCATAGCATACGACGATAAATTGACAATGCAGGTTATTCCAGCTAGAAGTTTCGTAGAAGTGAAATGCTAGAATTATATAGTTTTGAAAAATATCGAGTTTACACAGAGTTAAGCTAGCTAGCTACAGCTACATTATGATTAGATCCCCCCCCCAAAAAAAAACAAAAAAAACACAACAACAACAAACAAATAATACACACACACACATAAACAGACACCATGACATGACTGCTCAAATGTAGTAGCTATTATAGCTAAACATGAATTAAATCTCTTTTCTCTTTCTTAATATAGGTACACCACGTGCAATATTCTTTCTGTTATGGAATTTTATGTGAAACCCTGGATACAAATTTATAAAGTGTAAGTGGGATCCTAAAACAAAGAAAAGAAGCCTTGTTAGGATGACTCAAAACTTCAATGTGAACTAGAAGATGTATGATTTTGTGAAGCTATGGTACTAAAAATTACACATGGAAAAATTTAGCTAGCTATAAAGCTATGGTAAGTTATTTATGATATAGCTATTTTTTGAACACATGTACACACATGACGACAACCCCCTCAAAGTTTAGTATTTTACAGAATTTATTAGTTAATTTAGTTTTAGTAAAGTTTAACCAGAATAGAACAAATAATAATTTTATTATGCTAATTTTCTAGCATGTACCAGTTTCAATGAAGGTATTGTTTATTCCATATTACATTCTTGTTGATATCTGCAAATTTCTATAGTCAACAAGATACAAACTTTCAAGTCACCTGTTTCAATGAATTATTTGTTTTCAGTATTTCTGAGTCACTAGATTTTTCTAAGGTTTCATTTGTTTAAGGTATCTATAACCTGTAATTCTTGTGAAGCAACCAATAGAAAATAAAATAAGAATATTTCACAATGACTAACCAACCAAATTTTATCTATCATGGATATGGCCTAATAAGGAGTTCAATTCTTCTTCATTACTTATAAGTTTCTCACATGGTTTTATTAATATTCCACAGTTATACAGTTATATCATTGGTTCAGTTGTTGTGAGAAATCTGTAAAATAAGTAGTTTATATGAGTAATTTTCAAAATAATTTTATTATTTAATCTGTTCAATTCATTTCTGTCACCACATTTAAAATAAATCCAAATCTGAAGGTAAAATACTTTGTTTTTGTAATTTTAATTTGAGTGTACACACATTTTTTTTTATAAGAAACATACCCTTTTTGGGTTTAGCCTAGATATTTTTTTTAAAATTTAAAGGGTATTTTCTTAAAAATTAGGAAATATGAAAAAATCGAGTCATCGATCTATTTTATTTTTTTTTAAGCTTTTGGCCATAACCATTGACCATCATCAACCTTTTTCAAAAAACAAGTTTATATATTACTTAACAGTAAAAGACAAACAAATCAGTATAAGACGGCCACTCTGAGAACTTAAAAAAGGGGTTGTATTAGGCAGTTATCTTATAAAACACCTTTGTCAGATGGGCTTTTCCCTTTTAGTCTTAACCCCAACTTGTGGAATGCAAAATGCAATGCAATCTGAAATTATGCAAGGGTTTGCATACAGCAGCTCTCTCGATCTGTGTCTCCAGTGTCTTATTTATCTTAATATCTTTTTTTTGGCTGATCATCTGCTGATATTATGATGATTGAAAATAAGTCTAAACTTAAAAAATAATGTTTTGAGGAAACAAGGCAAGGCTGTGATATTCAAGTTATTCAAACTTAAAATGTAAATGTAAAGGCTTCACTACACTTTCATTTTACTAAATAAAAGTGGGAGATGTTTGAAATTGTGAACCCCACACATTATGACTGAGTGTTTATGTGTGTCTCCAGTGTCTAATTTATCTTAATATCTATTTTTTGACTGATCATCTGATATTATGATGTGCAAACTTAAAAAATAATTTTTTGAGGAAACAAGGCAAAAGTCAAATAATTATTTGCAGAATTGACACATTTGTTTAAAATATTAATAAAGTGGCTGATCATGTGGTGATATTATGATGATTCAAAAAAGATCAAACTTTGAGGAAACAAGGTCAAAGTCAAATAGTTATTTGCAGAATTGACACCTAAGTAGACAAAAATTATCTGCGAAAATACCAAAATTAAGAATGTCCTTTAATGTTAATACATTTAAGAATTATTCATGTGGCAACAATTTCTCTGACCAGGATTCGAACCTGGATTACCATTAAGGTGTCTTACCAACTAGACAATCAGAGTGAAAATTGCGCCTTAAAGTTTGAGTACAAAATAAAAATGTTTTGAAAAAATAACTTACTTTTATCTGAGAAACATTTGTGATAGAAACTTTTTGTAATTTAGCAAAACCTTTTCTAGGTAGACTATAAAAAATAATCAGTCACAAAAAAAGTCTAGCCTAAACCTTCAAATCACTAAAAATTAACCAAATAGACTACCTTATTCCATGAAATTAACGCGATTTTTCAAAATTCGCGTTAATTTAATTTAATGCAGTGTTAATTTAAAGACTGTAAATTTCATAACTCGTTAATTAAAATACTGTTAATTTGGTGACTTATTCATAATATATAAAAGCCTAAAAAACATAAAAATACAATTTTTTTTACAAATTTACTACTATAGATAGCTCAACGGTGTTTTTTTTCAGCGATCTTTTTTAAAATAGCTTTTGTATCATCTTCATACTCTGATTCAAGTGGAAAATTATCTTAAAATTTTTAACATTGTCTTTCCAAACAACAAAAACAATTATTTCGATTTCCAAACCGCCTTGTAATAGAGAAGACCGCTTCACCACCGTGGATTCGACTGTTGCTGTAATTTTTGCTTCGTATGGTAGCTATCGCATATTCTCAAATTCGCGTTAATTAAATGCATTTTTGAAAAGAACCTTTCTCAACCGCGTTAATTAAATGCCTTTTACAAAATAATTTTATTGAACCGCGTTAATTTCATGACCGTTAATTTGATTCGCGTTAATTTCTTGACTCGTTATTTTCATGGAATAAGGTTGTTTTTTTTCCTTTTTCATCATTAATAATATAGACCACTTTATTTGTTTAAATAGAAGGTTGTTGCATTGCTTATTTATAAACATTTATTTCAAACATAACCTCTTTTCGAAAAGAGCAATGGCACAAACGTTTCTCAGATTTGAGAACTACTCCTAAAAAGGCTTCTTCCTTGTGCATGAGACTCCTTTTTGAATAAAACATTTTGAAAGTATTTCAATTTTTTTAGATCATTTAATCTTTCTTAAGCCATTAACCTTGGAGGTGTATCAACAGATTTTAAACGTCATTCTATTGGACTCTGATTTCAGTTCTGAATTGAGTGATTATGACGACCATATTTTAAATGAGATTCCAATCTTTTACAAAAAATACAAGAGAAATTTTTTTATTAACAATAATAAAAATATGAGAAAATTTCAACTCAAATTAAAAGATGGAGAACTAGAGCGCTTTCACACTGGTATACCAAAACTTCAGGTTTGCATATATAATCGCAAGACAAAAATAACTACATGGCGGGAACTGGTGCCACAAGAATATGCTGAAAATATATTAGAAAAATTACATCAAATAAAAATTGACACAGAAAGAATGACATGTCATCCAAATTCAATCAATAAATTAACTAAAAAGTTTAATGATACATACTATTTCCGTGGAATAAATGAACTAGCAAGAGTTTTTCTAAAGAACTGCCCTACATGTAAAGTATCTAATCCATTACCACAAACAGAGCTGCCACCACCAATCCCAATTCGTACCTTTTGGCCCCACCAACGTTTACAATTTGATTTAATTCTACTTGCAGTAAATAAACGCAAATATTTAAGCAATAATATATGGGGGTTCAAACACATCCTAACAGTAAAATGCACCTTTTCCAAGTATATATGGTTATTCCCAATAATATCAAAGGAAGCTGAACATGTATATACATCATTACGATTTTTATGTGAGAAAGAAGGTTTTCCTGAAATCTTTCAAAGTGACAATGGAAAGGAATTTGTAGCTAAGATAATTACTGATTTTTTGAAAACTCATGATGTACAAATAAAACATGGTCGTCCATATCATCCTCAGAGTCAAGGTCAGGTTGAGAATGCCAACAAAGTTGTTAAGAGCCACTTGAATCGAATTCTACAACATATGACAAAAGATGAAAGTGCTAGGACTTGGCCTTTGCTTCTACCAGGTATCAGTAGCATCATGAACAACACATGGCATCAAACCATCGATGACATTCCTTTCCGTATCTATCACAACAGAGATCCTATTGCAATGCGACACCACATTATTCCAGATGATCTAATGTGGCTGAAAAAACACACAGAAAATGTTAAAGAAAATGATGGTAATTCCAGTACAGATGATTCTGAAAGTGATGAAGAATGGCTTGAAGAAGGAGAAATATCAAGCAAGTCAAATGTTGGTATTACAGCAAATGAAATATACCAATCTTGTAGCTCTGCATCACTGTCATCAAGATTCTTTATTGAGAAGCAGGAAAAGTCTCAGCAAAATGATCTAGAAGCAGTCGCAGCTCCAATACAAAGCAGTGGAAGTAATGAGTGTCAAGAAAATGAATTTGATAAACTTAAATTCAACACTGCTTTGTACACATTGGCAAAAGAAAAGGAATATTATAACCTACAAGCTTTGGAAGCAACAGAGTATGGTATTCATCGCAACATCCAAAGGCGAAAACCAAAAAATGAAGAAAGGAAATTTTCACTTGGAGACAAAGTTTTAATAAAAAATCCTTTCTTTGAAGCACGGAAGCAAATGAAAGATATCACACAGGCAAGGAATGTAGTTGGAACAGTGTCAGGTGTATGTTCTGGAGGTATCTACAAAGTGCAACTCCCAAATGGCAAAGAAACATATGAAAAATCTGTCTTTCAAGGGCAAATGGTACAATACATGGACAGAGATGATGAATGTAGTTATGATGCTAATGAAACACCTAAGAAAATCACATACAACACAATTATGGAGGCCATATCTACTTTTGGGGAATGCACAAGAGAGAACATATACCAGGATCAAAAACGGTATAGACGGCGAGATAGGACAGATATTTCTTTTTTAATGAAGAAGTATTACGAAGTGTTGGATTATGGAGTCCTGATGGATATGAAGGAGGAATCAGAAATATCCTCTACCTACAAAGAAAGGTTTCAAGAAGGCATGGCCTTTTTAGAGAACCAAAAATTTCCTTATTTTTTATATGGAACAGTGGCTTGGGAAAGGGACCGCAAATGTAAACTTCCTGACATATATCTGTCATTTTTAAAAAACAAAAATTCCGAACATGACTGCTGCACATGTTTTAATGATAGTGTAAGCTGTTTTTATGAATGCTGTATAGTCAAATTGAAATTGTTTGCAGCAGCATTAAAAATGAAAGTTAAGTCTTCCACTCATGTACCTATTTCACACCATGAAAAAGTTGCACCACATAACCAAGCAAAACCGACTCAATCATCAACACCAGGAAATACCAAGAACATAGATAAAAAATTATCACAAACTACTACGTCATTCAAAACAGCAAAATCATCTACATTACCAACTCATTTAGTTTTGTGTCACGGCACACCTACTTAGCGTGCGCCCAATGCATTTGCTACACATCTAATGCTCGCAATCCGTTCTTACGTTAAACTAAAGTCAACTAAAGTCAACAGGCCCGGGGGTTCCAGGGGGGGCAGCGCCCCCTCCCCCTGGTCGGGAGGCGACGGACGCCAAGACGCAAATTTCTGGGACGCCAAAAAAAAAGTTTAGGGCTTTTTCTATCAAATAAGCCTGAAGTGAGCATCTAGTTCCTTTTTGTTCTTGAGTTATAGTCAATTGAAGTAGGAATAAAAGTTGTGTCAAAATTGGGCTTTTTGACAAACGGACCGCACTACGAGGGTTAAGAAATAAAAAATTCTGGCAAGTTTTTAGAACTACAGTGGAACGTTTTTAATAAAAGCGGATATCCCTCCTAAAGCAGACACCTTCCTTCTTAAAAGACAGAAAAATTTTTGTCCTGGACGACTTCATAATAACCCTTATAATAAAATCTCTCTAAAGCAGACAGTCTAAAGCGGATACTTCTTCCATGTCCCACACGGTTATTTCTCCCAGAATTTACCTCAATGAATCGGACAAAGAAAATTTTTGACCAGGCTGTATAACTTTGCAATCATTTTCTCAGTCTTATCACGTTTTTATATTCTTCTACTACCTAAAATGTCTAAAAACGTCTTTGTTGAGGCAAATTGTCTTCTAAAAATGTTTCTTTGCCTAACTGAGGAGGGGAAAAGGGTAATATGGGCATGCCTAATTAACTTCGCAATAGAATTTTTCGCGTTTTGCCAAAAAAGGAAAACTTCCTTGACACCTCTCTAAAGCGGACAAAATCTCTGGCCCCAGGTGTCCGCTTTAAGGGTGTCCTACTGTGTTATCTGTTTTTCCCGTGTCATGTGTGGAAGAGAACAGTCTCCCTAAACTACCTTTGAAGTTTTATGCTTGATCTTCCTCAACAGTTATATTTAGACATATTTTGTTTTCTTGTTTGATATTGTGAGTGAGGAAATTATTTTTACAATTTGTTTCGACTAAAGGCGCGTTTACACCACTGGGTGTCACACTTCGCCCTTACGATATCAGAATCAGCTTACATGCTTAATACAGTACATCTATACAACAAGTATGTTAAAAAACTACATGGAGGAACGTGTTTTCCAATACTTTAGTAATTAAGATTTCGGATGTATCAGAATAAATCTTATTAACGATATACTAATAACATAAATATAATTTTAAAAACAGGTTGAAATAAATCAAAAATTAAAACCTCAAAAAATTTAAGCAATTTTTTTGGTTGGCGCGTGGCAAACGGTGCTGGAATAGGATTGGATCCTACTTTTTCGCCTGGTCGCTGCGACTAGACGAAATGTTTTTACGAGCATCTGATTCTAAAGTCTGATCGACTTGCATTTTTTACCGCTTTGGGCTACTTAAACTTATGAATGACCCTTGCTTTACCTGCCAACAGTAATGCGTTGGTTTGTTCTAGCCTGTATCTCACGCACTACATGAAACATTTTGCAAAGATAATACCATGGGATAATACCTATTTATTTCAAATGACGGAACAACATTGTAGAAGTTCTGTAAAAAACAGGCTACTGGTGACCTTAGGGAACAAAATTACACACCAACAAGAATCCGAAATCTTTTAACTTGCAAGGGCTTTTCATTTTTGGCTGATTTAAATGCATATTAATTTCAAGTTAACGGGCATGGATAGGTTTCATCCTGGACAAACACGTACGTTTTTGGATATCTTCTGTGTACCATATTTGAAAGCGACTTTGTGGGTCAAATTCGCAGGAACACACACATGAATATAGTGTTCCAGATCTAAATATTTTTTAGTGGTTTGTTCCTTAAACACACCATAAATCAGGAGACACTTCTGCTCTTCAAACCGACCCAATCGACCCAAGGGCCCCATTAAAGTGGAGACCTTGAAACTGTGCTTAAAGCTAAGAGGGCTATTGATGAAAACCATAGAGGCATTTTAAAGCACATTCGTCAACTAATCAAAGAGAATTATGAACCAGATATTACAACTGACGAATCTGAGCTGGCAAATATCGAAAATGGAATTAAAAAACTCGAAACTTCATTTTTATTGATGACGAGGAGGAGGAAGAAAAAACACTATATAATTCCTATAATATTTGTAACTTTGTTGCTCAAAATTTCAGATTATACTCCAAAAAGAAACTCTTCACTTCTTTGTCTGTCTAAAAGAAAATCCATACATTAGAGATTTCACATGAGGGCGAAGGTTTTATCATGTAAACGCCGCGATCACCTATCGACTCATTTTTTGCAATGCAATGCAAACGTTGCTTCTATTAATGATACGTGAAACACGTACTACCTATGTTGAGAATACTGCCTATATTTTCTTTTTATACAATGAAAGCCGGATAAATTTCATATAAAATAGTGGTATTTCTGTCATACAATAATAAACTGGTAAGATGTTGAAAATAATTGAACACCTTTTTCGAGTTGCCGACACTCGAGCCCAAAAGGTACAGACATTTAAAGCTTATATCGCATAAAAATCACACTATTCAAATCTAGTCCATCTGAGTACTATAACACTATCTCGGTTTTGAGCTTTTAAGGTCAAGTCCCGAATTTATTTGAACTATTTTATTTACACACACTGTGTGTGATAAAATTTTAACAATTGTTTTGAAGAACATTTGGATGTTTCATGTATCCTTAAGTATTAGTGTTGTATAAATATACGCTTTAACCAACACAGTGGTGATTAATCCATATAAAGTTTCTTCCGTAAGAATCTCACGTTACCAACTCCGAATTACAATATCTTTTTGCAATATAGATGTTGCTGACGTTATAAGAGTTCTTGCTATTGGCAATCCATACACAGCATTTCGTAGATTTTACTGACACCGACACAGAAATCTATATTTTTCTTTCTTTTTTTTGCGCTTCAAACGTTTCTTCTGTTAAATATTCCTGTCGTCTCATATCGTTTATACGGACACATAGTAACTAATCCATGCAAGGTTTTATCGGTGAGAATGTCTTAGAATTACGATATCTTTCTGATCTGTATTATATATTTGCTGAAGACCTCTTACTGTTGATCAATCCATACACACCGATTTTGTCGACTTCCCAAACTCAGCAATCACGTTTTTTTTTTAAATGCTAACATTGGTGCCATTAAGTGTTGGCCGTCTCATATCTTTCAGAACTGCATACTGATTAATTGAAACAGAGTTTCGTCAGTAAGAATCTATGGTTACAAAATCAGAAATACGATATCGATAAAATTGTGCCTTAATTTGAACGGTTTCGATAAATTTATAATATAGACTTTTGCTGTTTAATCCGGAGATAAGTTATGATGAATTTAGCCCTGAATTTAAAATGAAACTGTTTTTTTTAAAGTGGATAATTAGTTAGGAAGACGAAGAAAATTGTAGGAAATGGAACTGTTAGAAATGACATGGATAGGACTTGATTCAACAAATCTGCGTTGAAATTCAAACTATGAGCTTGAAATTAATGGAATGGAACTGTTCGAATTGACATGGAGAAAATTTTTTCTGGTAGTGTAAATAGCGCCATATTAAGCATCCGCTTGATATGTTAGACAAATATAGAGATAACCTTTTTTGCGATTGGACGAGTTTGATGAAAAAAATATGACTGTAGTATGTAAATAATGTAAAACTAGCTTCTTCGTACAAATCTTCGCGCCGAGCAAAAAAAGTTCATTAGTACGCGAAATTTAGTGTAGAAATACACGTTTTTTATAAGCAACGCTAATTTTCGGTCCAGCCTCGCTGTTGCTTAATTTTTTAAAACTTTCAGTCTCGTTTAATGCTTATCTGTTGCTTAAATATCCCAAAAGCGACGTAAGCAATTATTTCCAACCTCGTTTCTAGGACTTCTTTCCATCACGCTTATATCGGACTTTTTCTCTCCTGTTAAGAATCTGGTGTACGCGTAAAGGAAAGAACAGACCCAGGGAACTACTCTCTCTCTATGTGGAACCTTACATGTAAATATGCTACAGAAGTCCATGGTTAATTTGTTGTATTTTGCTGTTTAAAGTTTAATTATGACTTATCCATCCGAGGCTGGCTTGTTGCTTATTAGTTGCTTCAAATTTCATAAAATTTTAGCCTCGTGCTGCTTATAAAAAATAGCGTGCATCCACAAGTACATCTTTTTTTTAAGAAACAGAACGATTGCGCAAAGGTATTTTAAGCGCCAAATTTTTTTAAACAAAAAAAACTAAAAAGGAAAAAATGCATAACCATCGATTACACGAATTTTATTGGGAATAATAATAGGGAGTAATAATAATGGCGGCTGTCCGTACGGACGTGTTTTTTGTGTTAAATTTTTTGTTGCTGTTGTTTTTGGCATTAGTCAACAATGTTTCCTGTAATAGTTGTGGGAAAACTATCAGAAGAAATCAAACATCAGAGAAATGTTATACGTGTAAAAATTTATCTCACTTGAAATGTTTAAATGATAAATTTGTTTGTGATGAAGAGAGATTTTTCTGTGTTGATTGTACTCCTGCTGATCCTGAATATATCATAAATTCACTTGATCCTGAAATTTCTGGATTTATTGGTAAGAAAGGATTTAAAATCATGCACCAAAATATTAATGGGATCGAAGAAAAGTTACATCACATAAAATCATTCTTGTTAGATACCAAAAACTCTGTTCATATTATCAGTTTCTCCGAAACTCACACAAACAACACTGTTACAGATGCACAATTAAAGATTCCGGGGTACACACTCGAACGAAAAGACCGTGTAATTGAAGGCCATGGAGGAGTTTTCACTCTATATTCGGGACGATCTGAACTACAACAGGAGAGATGATTTAGAAATTGAAGGAATTGAATTTCTATGGATTGAATTCTTCCCCAAAAAATCGAAACCGTTGCTCATTTCTTCATGCTACCGACCCCCTGATAACTCAAAATACCTCGACAGAAACTTTGTTGAAAAATTTAACAATATTTTGGATGCGATTACAGCAGAGAACAAAGAAACGATTATGTGCGGGGACTTTAACTGCAATTATAAGGTCCCCGGAGACCATTCCGACTTGAAAGATCTTGTAAAACTGCACGGTTTCAGTCAGTTAATAAAGTCATACACGCGAATAACAAAGAACAGTAAAACACTTATCGATTTGTTCTATACGACAAACAAAATAGTAATTACCGATACATTGGTGCACACAAATTCCATAAGTGATCATGGTTTAATTGGCATCAATAGAAAAATGAACTGTAAACGCTATCAACCAAAAAGAATAACGGCGCGTGATTACTCTCGATATAAAAAAGAAGACTTACAGAACGAACTTCGTAACATACCTTGGGAAAACTGTTTAGCTGTCGATTTCAACAAAGGCTGGGATTTATTCAAAAATTACGTCACATCTACCATCAACAAACATTCACCACTGAAGGAGAAAAATGTTCGGGGAAAGCCCAGTCCCTGGTTGACACGAGAAATACGTCAGTTGATGCACACAAGAGATTATCAACTACGCCGCTTCAAACAAACTAGCCTTGATGCTCATTGGGACAATTATAAGAAACTCAGAAATACTGTAACAAAAAAGATACGTGCTGCAAAAGCAAACCACATCAGAAATGTATTTAAGCAATCCACTGACAAACCTAGCGACTTCTGGAAGCAAATCAAAAACTGCTATCCTACTAAGGGTACATGTGCTCCAAGTAAATTTTTCAAAATCAATGGGGAAAATGTATCGAATCCCAAATGTATATCAAATGCATTTTGTTCGTTTTTTACGAAAGTCGGATCCAAATTAATGAACTGTAAAATCATTAATTACACATGGAAAATGTTTGACCATCGGGACCCCCTGAAGGATATAAACCGAACTAATGCAACATTTAAGTTTAAAGAATTAACAGTCCGAGAAACATTAAAAATCTTAGAATCGACAAATGCATCGAAAGCGGCAGGTCCGGACACATCACCTGCAAGAATTGTAAAGGATATTGCTCCCGTAATTGCAGCACCACTTACGTTCTTAATAAATGCAAGCTTGTTATCTGGCACCTTTCCAACATCAGAGAAAACTGCAAAAATTAACCCTGTGTTTAAAAATGGAGATCGCAGTAATATTGATAATTACCGTCCGATCTCTGTGCTCAACATCCTGTCGAAGACCATCGAGAGAGTCGTTTATAACCAACTAGCTGACTACCTGGAAGAAAACTTCTTCCTGAGCAAACACCAGTATGGCTTCCGCCGGAAACGATCGACTAGTGATGCAGTTACCAAACTTACAAATAACATCCGCGAAAACATGGACAAAGGCAAAGTAACAGGTGCCTTGTTTATGGACCTGAAAAAAGCATTTGACACTGTTAACCACAGTTGTTTACTTTACAAACTTCCTTACTATGGCATACTTGGTAAAGAGGTTGATTGGATATCTAGCTACTTGTTTAACCGAAGCCAAATCGTTAACGTTGATGGAGTACTTTCTGAGAAGGAGTTTGTTACCCATGGTGTACCCCAAGGTTCGATATTGGGACCTCTGCTATTTATCCTTCTTATAAACGACCTTCCGATCCAGCTAAATTACTGCAACGTATTAATGTATGCTGATGACACAGTGATTTATTTTTCACACAAATCGCTAACTGAGATCGAAAAATGTATAAACTCAGATGCTGAAAAAGTGTTCAGATGGATGCAAGATAACTGTCTTATCCTAAACCCAAAAAAAGGAAAAACAGAATTTGTAACATTTACATCTCGATCACGTAACACCCAGATCAATATAACAATCAATAACAATGAAATCCACCAGCCTGCGTTCTACGAATATCTTGGTGTAATCATGGATAGCCATCTAAACATGAGCTCTCACCTTCAACGAATGTACAGGCGGGTTAGTTCAAGGCTCAAAATGCTCAAGAAAGTAAGACATAACATTTCACCAATTGTTGCTGAGAAGATATTCACGTCAATGATTCAACCTCTAATTTTCTACTGCTACCCTGTTTATGGTGGCATGAGCGATACATGGCGATTGAAATTCGAATCGTTATTTCTGAAAGCAAAATTCATTGTCAAAAATCGTAAAAAATGGCCAACTTTCACAATACGACTGAAAAGAAAAATTGTTATTGACGTCTTCAAATCGTTACATTTCGAAACTGATGGGAAATATGTTATGATCAACCACTCGATAAACACTCGAGGAAAGAACTGTTCACTTCGGCTCCCATCAATTAAATCTGAAGCTGGGAGGAAATTATCATATTATCAGGGAGCAGTTATTTTTAACTCCCTACCTGTTTAGGAAAGAAACTAATTTTAATTTATTTAAAAAACTAGTAAACAATTATGATTTTTAAACTTTTCTGGTTCATCCACGATGTGGGAAGGAACGGTTGACGCCAACGACACAAACAACACAATTTCTACGTCCTCTCACTGCCAATGTATGGATTGTGTGATGACGTCGTCCGTCGTTTCTTACATCGTGTTTCTTGATATACTTGAAAATTTTTCGCACAAAGTCTTTCACAATATTTTTAATTTTCTCATATATGGTTCTCAATGTTCATTCTCTTAAATTTTTCAATATCCGCGAATTTTTTATTTCTCTCCGTTTAAATCTTACTTCGAAAATTTTATATTTTGTTATTTTTTGTTTTACACAGGTCTCTCATTGATAACAGTAACATTTACATATATCCTGTATATATTTACTGACGTAGATAAACCTGTATAAAGATGAATAATAATAATAATAATAATAAATATATTTCATATAAATAGAATTATAAAGTGTCCGTGTTAATGTCATTATTAATAATTATTATAGTTAAAAATGTTAACATCGAACGTTAATTTGGACTATTTAATTATGTCCATTATGAAATGCATAGGAACCCAAAATATAAGATGTTAAATAACTTGATTCCGTCACTCCAGAGGAACATGGCAAGTTATCGGCTAACGTATGTTCCAAACTTTCCATTTCAGAAGTACTCTGTTTAAAAAAGAGTACTTCCATGTACATCCCAGCAAAATTCTTTGATGTGATATCTAAAAAAATATTGATAGTAGTTATTAAGGGAATGATCTACAGGATAAAAGTAAGTGCTAAGAAAAACATTTTATAAAGCCAGAATGCCGGCACACTGGAGGGGGGAAACAAATACTTTTCACCACCAAAGTTTTTAAAAAAAACAGGGGATTTATCTCAATTTCATTAAAAGAAATAGAACTACCACTGTATTATATAATAAACATTTTCCAAATTTTTGACACTAAGATTTCGAAAATTATATATATATATAATTTAGTTTTATTTTATTGAGTACCTGACAGCAACAACCCTATTAATCAGTAGGTAATCAATCTAGGTAACATTCAATTAGTTTGGTGACTCAGTGGAAGAGACCTCTCTTCAACAAGCTCTAGCCTACCAGTAAGTAAGTAAGTAATTTTATATCTAATGATAACATGTTATAAATACATTCATCTATCATTGTACTATTACCATACACTATCAAATATTTCATTGTAACAGTATGAAAAGTTTCATATTATTATCATTAGGTACCAAGAAGGAAGACAATGGGAAAATAACAAAATATAGTAAAGAAAACCACTGTCAACCGAGAAAAGTGTTGTCAGGTCAGCATTGTCAAATACATACAGAAATTTACTGGAAGCATCAAGAGGACAGGGGAGAAAATAAAGCACAGAGACAGCACTAAAAACACGTCAATAAACAATATATATACAACACACACACTTCAAAGACACAAAGGCTAGCCTTGATTATTTACTACTTGCCATACGATTATCCCGACTGTTAATGAAAATTTAATTTGTGATGTTGATTTTATGGATTCTTCAGATGCAGCGTTAATCCTAGACGTAAATCCTAGACGTAAATAAAGTTTTAGCACTGTATGATCCTAAAGTTATGGTGTTGATACGAGGAATGAATACATAATTTAAAATGCGAGGATTTTGTACAGTGTTCATGTCTATATCTAACAGGAGAGCATAAACTTTGAAACACAGATGGAATATTGTTTTTATAATGGTCAAAAGCTAAAAAACAATTTTTCAGTTTCATACTGCAGCTCAGTGGAAGAATATTAGATTCAAGGTAAAATGGACCAGTAGATTCCCAACATTTTTTGAAGTGAATAATCCTTAATGCCTTGTTTTAAAGAGATTGAATTCTGTTTTTTATTTCAAGGATGATAAAACCCCAAATGTGACAGCTGTATATACATACGTATGTGAGATGACTGTGAAAGATGGCATGGTAAATGGAGCACAATGTAGGATAGGTCACATAATATCTGATTTTGGCCAGCATACCAGTAACCGAAAGAAATTACTACCAACACTTTAAACAAAGAAATCTGTCAACACAAACAGAAAACAGAACAAGTGATGATGGAGAGATAGTGATTTTCAACACAGTCAACAACTAGCATGGAATAATCAATCAACAAGCTAATAACAGACTCAATCATTGTTATGTAGTTACTATAAAACATTCTTCTTGAAGAGGAGGTAGCTATATAATATATAGCTAACAATTTTGAATATGGAATCTTTGGCAGAAAAACATTATCTATAGCTAGCTAGCTAGCTAACGAAGTTTTGTTGGCTTTCGAAATTCTTCATATCACTGACACGCTATCTTCACCTTGGCCCCTTTTTCTAGCTAGCTAGCTAGCTACTTTTAAGCTAGCTAGCTATATATAACCCATCTAAAAAAACTTATACCCAATACCCTTAGTACGGTGGCATATTTGTGCCACCTCAACTTATATTAATTTTTAACTCGTTTTTTAGTTATAACTCGAGTTACAATTATAACTCGAGTTATAACTTTTAACTCAACTTATAAATTTAACTTCAGTTATTATTTGAACCACTAAAACACATTTTTTCGATATCTCTAAAAGAAGGTATTTTTCCCGAGCAACTAAAAATAGCACGAGTATCTCCAATTTTTAAAACTGGAAACGACTCGTTACCAACAAACTTTAGACCAATATCCGTACTGCCCTGTTTCTCAAAATTACTTGAACGAATCATGTACAATAGATTATATAAATTTCTTTTAGAGCATAACATTTTATATGAAAAACAGTTTGGATTTCAACATGCACATGCTACTGAACATGCAATTGTCCAACTTGTTGACCAAATACTCCAGTCATTTAATGAAAATAAATATACAATAGGTGTATTCATAGATTTATCAAAAGCCTTTGACACCGTAGATCACGAAATTCTAATAAAAAAACTCGAATCTTATGGTATCAGAAACATATCACTCAATTGGTTTCGTAGTTATCTCTCTCAAAGAAAACAGTTTATAAGCTATGAAAAAGGTAAAACTGACTATGAACACATACTTTGTGGAGTACCTCAAGGCTCGATATTAGGCCCACTTTTATTTTTAATATACGTAAACGATTTGAAACGAGCTACAAAATTGCTCGATCCAAAATGTTTGCAGATGACACGAATTTATTTTACTCTCATAGCAACATAAAGGATTTGTTCGATTCTGTAAATACGGAACTTATCGATATAAATGAGTGGTTCCGTGCAAACAAATTGTCTTTAAATATAAAAAAAACGAAATATACTTTTTTTCACAAATTTAGTAGAAGAGATCACATTCCTTTAAAACTACCAAAATTAGCAATAAACAATATAGAAATTGAAAGGGAAACAGAAAGTAAGTTCCTTGGAGTAATCCTAGATCAAAATATTACTTGGAATAAACATATTGAATTGGTAGAAAACAAAATCTCGAAAAATATTGGTATTCTTTGTAGAGCTAAATCTATTTTGAACCAGATGTGTTTAAAAAACATATACAGAGGCGTAGCCAGCGTCAGTCAGGCTCTGCGATCGACTGATCTACTTTTTTCAGCCCAACACGTCGTTTTTTCCACCGCCACCGCCAAAACATGGATGGGCGCACCAATTGTGCATGCATCGGCACAAATCTTTTCCCGGGCGGCGCACACAAGCTTCGCGCTTCGCACGTCGTTTTCGCGGGATTTAACAGTATCCACTTTGTTTTGCAGGCTGAGGTGTTGAATCTCTACTTTGTTTCGCAGATAGTCTTTTTCGCAGGATTACCTGCGAAAATTATGCCTATGTACGGTCTTGTGTCTTCTATTTATGGTTATTTTGGACGCATCCTATTGGCTAGTAAATTTCGCAGAGAGGTTAAAAATTCGCTCCATATATGGCTATAGAAAATACGCAAGAAAGTCAAAAATAAAAACAAGGCTAGAGCGAAGGTGAGGAAAGCATGATGTTGCTGTCAAACGTGGATCCGTATTTAGCTTTAACTTGTATAGAGCTTCACGAAAATTCTCTATACTCGAACCATCCAATTTTTGTATCTGTATGTAAATCTTCAGATTTGTTTTCCTGTGTAGAAAGCACTTTTAATTTTTTAGTTAGCTAGCCATTCCTCTTCTGTAACTCTGTGTAGACAGCAGATCTTGTAGCTACACAGAATAAAGCTATTCTTATAAGCCCTTAACAGTTTATTTAAGAGAAATATTTTAACTTTTTATCCTGATTGTGGTCAGCTATGATTCAAGACGGTTTTAAATCAGAAGATTTTTCCTCATCTGCCTTCAAATAAAAATTTACAACCAGTATCTATTTTATTTTGCGATAATGACAAACATTCTGGGCAATTTAAACCTAATCCCTTCAGTTTCTTTAAGTTTGAGTAAAGCTACTTTAAAGCGTTCTGCTCAATATTTTAAGCTAGGTTGTCATACGTTATGATGACAAAGCAAAATAAAAGAAAAAGGAAACGTGTGTATCATCTCGAAGTTGTTCCTTTTGCATTAGCCCAAACGTTAGTTAATCAATGTGGTACTTCTAGCACTAATGACGAGACTTCTTCCATTTGTAAAAAGCAAACCTTTAACTTAAAATCTTTTTCGTCAAAGGGATTTCTAAATCGAAACCTATTAAACCTAAAAAAGTTTTATCTGCAGAACCTTGGTAGATTCATTCCCTTCAGGTTCTATTAACGGTATTGGAAAATATAATGTAGGCACTCACTACGACAAGCTCCACACGTCAGTGATCACGATAATTCTTCCCATTGTAACTTGCGAGCGGACGTCTTAAGGTTTATTCATTGTAGTGAAGGCTCTCAGGTTTGTCTTTTTCAAAGGTCATTTTAAAAACCTTATGAACTTTCTTGATATATATTCAGAATTGATAAGGTCAATGTTATGACGATGCTGGCAATGTATCTGTTAAAATTAATAGTTGTCATGCTAACATTTTAAAGCAAAACAGATTAGCTTTATATATATCCTTGTTCTTCTCATTGCTTAAATTTAGTTGTCTGTAATTCATGCTTTGTACATTATTTCTGAAACATGATGAATTGAATCAAACGTAACATATTTTTACAAATTTTCCAAACAGAGGTTAAAATTTTTACGCAAGAATGTTCCTTACTTAACTAATAATCCTAACTATGCCCATAATTTTAATGTTTGTAACACTATGTGTGGAACAGATTATTAACATGAGGGTTTTCAATGATTTGTATGAAGGCATTTTGTCCATGGTTCCATTTCATTATATTTTTGAATTTTTTATTATATTTATGAAGAAAGAAGATTTTGATTTGGTTATTTTTTTAATAACCTCCAATCTGCAGAAAACGTTATTTTGGTGCTAAATATGAAGAAAGAAGAATGAACATTTTAATTATTGATTTAATAACTTTCAATCTATAAAAAACATTATGATGGTGTTGTGTTGTCTTATTGCTGGTTTGATTACAACCTTGATGATAAAGATTTTAATGTATTTTATGTTGTCATTTATTCCCCTTTTTCGATCACTTGTTCAGAATACTTAACGTCTATCGCGTATGTCAGAGAGTCGGTTTTATGGCGTTTCAGTGCTTAAAGGGCGTAAAAAGGCGTTGGCTTCCGTTGGGGAGCTCACAAACCCCCAGTTGGTTCTTATCGCACCTTTGGTGCGATGTTGACCCTGCGGGTCAATGGTTCGACTAAGGTTAATTTTTTTCTGGCTACGCCCCTGATATACTTCTCACTAATTCACTCGTACATAAACTATGCAAACATTGCATGGGCAAGTACACACAGGACCAAATTAAAACCAATTCTGAGCAAACAAAAACAAGTACTCACTCAAGGCATTTAATGAAAGATTTAAAGGCGCTTAACGTTTATCAAATAAATATCTATCAACACTTAATCTTCATGTTTAAAGTTAAAAATAAGTTAGCACCACAAACATTCCACAATAGTTTTGAGCTAATAAATCACAATTTTCCGACTAGATTTCGTGAAAATAATCTAAGGCAGCCAAAAATTGTTACGCAGCGAACTAGTTTTGCTATATCTAAAAGAGGACCACGTCTATGGAATAACTTTTTAGACAGAGATTTAAAAAAGTTAACATCATTATGTGTTTTTAAGCAGTGTGTGAAAAATTTTATTGCCAAATTTGAAAACGAAGTTACTTTCTTTTAAACAACAACAAGGAATAATAACTCTCTACTCTAACGAAACTTAAGGTGGGGCTTGGTGATAAGGCAAAATTGCTTTCTGCAAGCTCCAGTCAGTCTTTTAAACTTTTTCGTATGGTTTGAGATCTTTATTTTACTAGCTGATGTATGTATATATTTTCTATTTACTTTTAAACGATACGAACTTGTATATATAAACGAACTTGTAACTCTCTTTGACGAAAAAAATACACACTACTACTACTACTAAGTTATAACTCGAGTTATAAGTTATAACTCGAGTTATAACTTATAACTCGAGTTATAACTTATAACTCGAGTTATAACATATGGGCATCAACTTATGTGTACATAAGCTAGCTCATGAACAGACGTGTTCAAAACATCGTTGGACTTCAAGTAATAATGGCGGATAACGTTTTATGATTTCATTACCTGCGTTTCGTCAAGTTGAGATAAATAATGTAGCGTAATGTAATGTAATAATATAGTTAGCAAACAAAGCATTTAAGATAGCAGAAAAGATACGGGATACTCCTTCCATCATTATCGAACTTTCATGCAAGTTCATTATAAATCCAGTGAAATCGAAACAACGTGCGAAGGTTATAACTCGAGTTAGAAGTTATAACTGCAGTTAGAAGTTATAACTCGAGTTATAAGTTATAACTCGAGTTATAAGTTATAACTCGAGTTATAAGTTATAACTCGAGTTATAACTTATAACTCGAGTTATAACTTGAAAACGAGTTAAATTTTAATATAGGTCGAGGTGGCACAAATATGCCACGGTACCTTAGCTATGCCTCGAACAAATTAATTTTAGCTTAGCTTTCTTGACTATTATGACAAGAAAATTATTAAAAGGTTATAAAAAATTATCAAGAAGTTATATTTATCAATAAGAATTAGGCTTTACCCTTATAAATGACTGAATGATAAAAACGTTGCTGTGATTTCTTCGAGAATTTGCCACTGTTTACCTTAGGTGGTAACACACCAGAAAATAACAAATTTTTCGAAATTTTTAAAGTGGGCGTTTTAAATGGTTTAAACACTGTAGAATCCGAAAAAAATACTCCCAAAACTTAGAAATCATCCTAAATCCCAAAATTCTGACTTTAAAAATGAGTAGTAAAAAAATTAAAATGTATGATTTCTCCCTCTGTCCCCCCAAAACCACAGTATTATCCCAAATTTTACGCCCAAAATCAAGAAACTCACAGCACACCCGCAATTGGTATTAATATCTTCTTTGTTTCACGGAAATATGCATAGCTAAAAGCTATATTTTAAAAGCAAAAAGCAAATAAACCTCTACACACAGCCATAGCTAACCTAGGAAATCCAGCGCTTGTGAGAAAGAGAAGAGCTAAAAAACGAAAATATCAAGGAGATCAGTTTGATACGAATTCAAACAAAGTATTTTTAAATACTGAAGAACTTCCAACATCATCAAATAGCTTAAATGACAATTATTTGCAGCCAATATCTTCAACAACAACCGAAGCTATCTCAACCCCTCCGACGACAAGTTCAAATGATGACAGTAATAATACTTCTGCTTCAAGTAAGAAATTGAGGGGAACTGTTGATGATATAAAAGGAAATCAGCAAGCTACAGATAAAAGCTTTAATATAATTTTAGACTCATCTGTCCTGGTGGAATTTATTGAAATGATCGGTCGTTGCCGCCCGGACTGTTTAGATAATATATGTCTCGGTTAAAGATAAAAAGTTTGGATTGTGTCATTCCTTCCTACTAAAATGTACACACTGCTCTTGGTCAAAAGTAATTTTTCCCTCCAAAAAGACAAATAAAATGAGAAAAACTCGAGGAACTGACTCTTTTGATGTGAATTTACGTTCAGTTCTTGCTTTTCGTGAAATCGGTTGCGGACTTGACAATTCAGTTACTGAGAAAACGATTGTATGCCGCTGACCGCAAAAGTGATACCCATTCAAAACAACAAAGAAAGAAATTAAATGCTAAGAAAAAAGGATTTACTGATAAAACTACTGAACAAGAAGGAGAAATGTACTCTTACTGGAGCATTTTAAAGTGTATTACTTATTGTGAAATTTGTTTTATGATGAAGTATTATTTTATAACTTAAACTTTATTCCTTGTTTTCTTGAAATGTCATTTTTTAGCGGTCGTGCGCACATAACTTTTGAACTACTCACTTAATTGACTTCAAATTTTCAGGGTTATTTCATTACATTGGTTTACATATGCTGAACCTCTAACATTCAAGAAATAATGTCCCAGTGTTGAGAAATTGCACATGATGTAATCAAAAATATGGCAATTTTTGTCCCCATACTTTGAGATACCCGTAGTGACACTTTGAACTTCATATCTCAAAATGTTAAAGGTTCAGCATTCCTTTCAATTGATAATCTTCAAACTGACTGAACTGAAAAATTGTTACGCAGCGAACTAGTTTTGCTATATCTAAAAGAGGACCACGTCTATGGAATAACTTTTTAGACAGAGATTTAAAAAAGTTAACATCATTATGTGTTTTTAAGCAGTGTGTGAAAAATTTTATTGCCAAATTTGAAAACGAAGTTACTTTCTTTTAAACAACAACAAGGAATAATAACTCTCTACTCTAACGAAACTTAAGGTGGGGCTTGGTGATAAGGCAAAATTGCTTTCTGCAAGCTCCAGTCAGTCTTTTAAACTTTTTCGTATGGTTTGAGATCTTTATTTTACTAGCTGATGTATGTATATATTTTCTATTTACTTTTAAACGATACGAACTTGTATATATAAACGAACTTGTAACTCTCTTTGACGAAAAAAATACACACTACTACTACTACTAAGTTATAACTCGAGTTATAAGTTATAACTCGAGTTATAACTTATAACTCGAGTTATAACTTATAACTCGAGTTATAACATATGGGCATCAACTTATGTGTACATAAGCTAGCTCATGAACAGACGTGTTCAAAACATCGTTGGACTTCAAGTAATAATGGCGGATAACGTTTTATGATTTCATTACCTGCGTTTCGTCAAGTTGAGATAAATAATGTAGCGTAATGTAATGTAATAATATAGTTAGCAAACAAAGCATTTAAGATAGCAGAAAAGATACGGGATACTCCTTCCATCATTATCGAACTTTCATGCAAGTTCATTATAAATCCAGTGAAATCGAAACAACGTGCGAAGGTTATAACTCGAGTTAGAAGTTATAACTGCAGTTAGAAGTTATAACTCGAGTTATAAGTTATAACTCGAGTTATAAGTTATAACTCGAGTTATAAGTTATAACTCGAGTTATAACTTATAACTCGAGTTATAACTTGAAAACGAGTTAAATTTTAATATAGGTCGAGGTGGCACAAATATGCCACGGTACCTTAGCTATGCCTCGAACAAATTAATTTTAGCTTAGCTTTCTTGACTATTATGACAAGAAAATTATTAAAAGGTTATAAAAAATTATCAAGAAGTTATATTTATCAATAAGAATTAGGCTTTACCCTTATAAATGACTGAATGATAAAAACGTTGCTGTGATTTCTTCGAGAATTTGCCACTGTTTACCTTAGGTGGTAACACACCAGAAAATAACAAATTTTTCGAAATTTTTAAAGTGGGCGTTTTAAATGGTTTAAACACTGTAGAATCCGAAAAAAATACTCCCAAAACTTAGAAATCATCCTAAATCCCAAAATTCTGACTTTAAAAATGAGTAGTAAAAAAATTAAAATGTATGATTTCTCCCTCTGTCCCCCCAAAACCACAGTATTATCCCAAATTTTACGCCCAAAATCAAGAAACTCACAGCACACCCGCAATTGGTATTAATATCTTCTTTGTTTCACGGAAATATGCATAGCTAAAAGCTATATTTTAAAAGCAAAAAGCAAACTAGAAATTAAAAAAAGGTTGCGAAGCATTCTTCGAATTCGAATTCGAATTCGATTAATTGGATCGTGTATCACCGCCTTAACCCTATGTTTTTGCATTGTGTTTTTGGGAGATTAAGTTTGAACATATATATAAAAATATTTAAAAAGATAAAAAATATTTAGGGCTTCATCATTTTCTTTACAACCCTATGTTTTTGCATTGTGTTTCATGAGCTTACAATAATGTGGTATAGCTAAGTTATGATACATAAAAACTACTCTTGAATGACCCTTTAAGAATGTGAAACCACGTAATAGACCTTAATCAAATTTCGTGTTTTTCGTAACTTTTGTGTTCAGTATGGTAGATTAGTATGCGTGTCAACTGGCCAAAAAAGCCATAAGGGCAAGCTTGGGCAAATTTTTAAATACAATTTGTACTTTCCAAATGAAAAACAGTGCTTTCAATTCTGTTGTCTTGGCCACAAAAAGTAGTGATCTATATTTTATGTGGTTAGCCTCATTAATTCCAATAAATTTACCCTGTCAATTTTTTTCCAGGAGGGACAACATAGACGGTTCTAAAGTGTTAAAAAGCTTCCATTTGAGCTACGGAAACCTTTTAAATTTCTGTTCAATAAGCAACAACTGTTATGTGGGATAGAACCCATATGAATATGAAGTGAACGCTCTACCGACTGAACTACCAATCCCCAAAAGAAGACAACCCTCAAAGTAAACAGAGTTGCATGACTTTATTAATTATATCAAGCATATTGTATCTAGTAAACACTTTTTGAGCACTCTGTCCCAAAAAATGATATATATTTGTATATAGTTTAGAAATTTAGCTCTAAATATCGTCCCTCAAAGGCACTGGATTTTAATGTATTTAGGGACTTTACTATATATATAATATACTATACTATATAAAAATGTTTTCTGTTTCTTTTTAGATTGCGTACAATGAGAGCGACAGATGTTATCTTTCAATATGTGAGATAAAAGGAAGAAAGCGAAACCTCACACCGCGTTGTTATTGTTTTCCTTTTCAAAATTTGAAGCTGTTTTATAAATCTTGATAAAGTTAATAAATTGTTTTCGTTTCGGTAGATTGTTTGTTTTTGTTTATTGTTTCCCGTGAGTTTTCGAAACTCATTGCAGCAGATTCCGTGGCTTCAAGAAATCGGTTTTCATAACTAGTGCCGTTATTTTTACGTGAAAAAAACAACCCACAAGCTGCTTCGTTCGCCTTCTCATCTCCGAAATCGTTAACGCGAAAGTCTCTATTATTATCTGCGTTCCGGTTGAAAGAGTGTACCTTACGACGCGCATCCCCTTTAATTCGTGACATTTCCGCACAGTACGGATTGCACAACTCGATGTATTGCATTTCTTTCAGAATAAGGGTTTTAACTTTATAAAAGTATAACTTTGCATGGATTTTTGGCGCTAAAAGCTTCATCAATGTTGGATTTACGTTGGCCAACACTGACAATATTGTGATTATTATCAATATTTAATTTTATAATTCTGTGGAAAGAGGTTTTACGAAATTTCTCAGTAATCGTTTTTGTTTAGTTTCGCGCGATCTAAATTTCTCGTATCTTCTGAAAAGAAATATTCCGCATATATATATTGTATTTTTGCCAAAAAATCACTACTTTTGCGCAACGAGTTGTTGTTGATCCGCGGTGAGTTTATTTTACAACCTCGTCCCCAGGGTTTTCTACGTCTATGATATTCAGTGTGGTGTATTCCCAGATATCAGCTGCAGTATTATATCAAAGAGAAACAAAAAGCACTACTATTGGCTGATTTCAATTTTGCTTGCAACGTGCGTAATGCTTCGCAACCTTTTTTTTAATTTCTAGTTATCAGGACTTGGTATAAACTATGTGTTTGTGTTGGGTCTGTAAAACACACGATAATTCAAATTAGCCGATAGCCGTGTTCTGATTGCTTGAGTGTCTTTCGCTCCCGGCAAACGGAAAATCGGGAAATGACGGGGGAGGGGGTACGAAAGACGGGGGCAGGGGGGTACAAAGCCAATTTATTGGCATTTTTAGCTAACTTTTATTAGAGCTGCTCGGTCCAAACTTATTTGTTCTAGTAGACAAAAAAATAACCTACCTTTTCGTGAAAAATTATCAGTCCTATTTCTTTACCCTGATTTTATATGATTTTTTTTCTATCGAAATTTTGAGAATCTCAATAATTCTCTTGGTATACCTCGCGTGTAGCAAACGTGCTCCACAATTTCGCTTCGCTCGCTTCGCTCGCGAAGCTCAATTGCTTCGCAACTAGAAATTAAAAAAAGGTTGCGAAGCATTCTCGCAAGTTGCAAGCAAAATTTGTTCATGAAGAACCAAAGGCGGCAATGTTCGCGGGGATATGGGCCTTGAAGCTGTTAGCACCCTCCCCCTCCCCCTCCCTGCTGTAGTTAGGATGAGACAAAACATAGGATCATTAGACACTCAGTTTTGCGAAAACGGCCTACTGATTCTCTAGCGTAATTTTTATTTTGCTGAAATACAATTTTGCTACACTAGAATTTAATTTCGGGAAAATTGCAAGAACTAATTGAGCAATTTAAATAACCTGCTCTGGTATATTTTTTAGGAATTTCTAGGATATTTGACAGGACTACGCGCTTTTTTTGTAAGAACAACTGTATAAGGACAGAACCCAAAATATTTTCCGACGAATAGGAACAAAACTGTTTTTACAACTAACAACCTGAGTCAGAATTTTGTTAGAAAATAAGAACAAACCAGAATCTGAATTTTCTTGCACTTTGCACTTTTTAAACTACCGTAAAGTTTCATAAGTGAGAACAAAGTAGGACTTAATTCGGAAGTTGTGTAGGCATTAAAACAACGCAAAAACAAATCAGACGAAAACGGGTGCAGAAAATAATAAAACAAAATTTATCTTCTGGAAATTTTAATTGCGTAGGTTGTGAACATTTCTATAAGCAATCTAACAATACAAAACATTTAAAATTAACTTCCATTTTTTGTAAATAAAAATAGGGATTTTGAATCCAATCTTTTAAATCTAAAAATTTACAAAATAATAATGACAACATCGTATAGGGTTTAATTTGTTTGTTTAATCACGTCTCGCACGTAGTTAGATTACATTCTTGTCTATACATTAAACTTCCAGCCTTCCGAGGTGTAGCTAGATGACCTAAAAAACCCAAAAAAACCCATAAGAAAACGACAAAAATTATTTCAAAACATCATCCATGTTACAGGCATAATCACACCGAAATTTTACAAGTTACAACAATCGTTTATACATAGAAGTGCACACACTAGTTTCATTCTAATAAATATCAGTTTGTCTGACTTATTGTAAACAAAAAAACGTGTTTTTATAATAAGAAACATGATCATAAGAAACAGCAGACTGATATTAAAAGAACTTTTAACTGTAACTTAATAAAAAACAAATTAATAAATCTACTGGTTTTGGCTGAAAAGTATTTTAAGGTTTACAATCCAATGTTCCTCTGACAAAATTTTCTTTCGTTTTCACAATTCCTTTTAGAGGAGGAAAATTTGTCCATTAGTTTATTTACTGAGTAGTATGGGTGGCAAGTGCCATTCTTCTTATAAATTTATTAATAAGTATAGTATGTTTATTTTATTGCAAAAAATAATAAATGAACAAGGTTATTTATTTATTTTGTTCCAAAAATTCGAAATTTTAAAAATAACCCATGCCACAATATAAAAAAAACTCAAGAAATTCAGCATTTGACAGTAATAATAATGCACCACAAAAAGATTTCCTGAGACTGTAAAACTCACACGCATACTAATCTACCATACTGAACACAAAAGTTACAAAAAACACGAAATTTGGTTAAGGTCTATTATGTGGTTTCACATCCTTAAAGGGTCATTCAAGAGTAGTTTTTACGTATCATGACTTAGCTATACCACATTATTGTAAGCTCATGAAACACAATGCAAAAACAAAAACATAGGGTTAGACTAATTTTTTTTCTTTTTAAATATTTTTATATATATATGTCCAAACTTAATCTCCCAAAAACACAATGCAAAAACATAGGGTTAAGGCGGTGATACACGATCCAATTAATCGAATTCGATTAGTCGAATTCGACAAATTGGATCGTGTATCATGTAAAAATCGTATGCTTTCGGCATGTTCAGACTTGTCGAATTCGATTTTTAAAAAGTCAGACCGGTTCAACTTTTTCGATTAATCGAAAGGTTTTTAACCAATCAAAATGCTTAAAATATGTACATCAAATGTGCGTTCAAAAAAATGTGAGTTTCTATATGAAAAATAAACATTACTAGAGGACGTTTAAAAACATCAAGTCTTCAAAAAAAGATAAAAAAGAGTTTAACGAGATTTTTATCAGTGAATGGATGTTGGAAGAAGCGCTCTGTTGAGCTTATTAACAGAAGACATCCAAAGAAAATTAAAATAATCTTCTTGCTGTAACCAAAATTTGTTTAGTAACAAATAACACACTCCGTTTCTAACGTTTTCTTAAATTTTTAGTTGAAGTTTCAATTTTATTTTAATACTAAATATATATAATTTTGATAATTCGAATTCAATTAATTGGATCATGTATCATCACCTTCTCACCTGTCAAGTTTCGATTTTATTTTAATGCTCAATATAATTTCGACAAATCGAATTCGATTAATCGGATCGTGTATCACCGCCTTTAGATGTGTAAAGAAAATGATGAAGCCCTAATTTTTTTTCTTTTTAAATATTTTTATATATGTCCAAACTTAATCTCCCAAAAACTTAAATATTTTTATATATGTCCAAACTTAATCTCCCAAAAACAATAATTACATTAACGGTTGCCACCATTGTCAAACAAAAGTCCACTTGGTAATTTATGACTTCACACGTCGTACATAGCTCACTTCTTGAAAAATTTATTGTGAGGTTCGAGTGTTGAAGAATTTAACAACATGCAAAAGTAGGTAAACGAAGTAAAACTTCCAGGTAAAGGCACTGTTTGATAAAATAGTTGAGCTTAAGAACATATATCAGTAAAAAGACGCTAGTAGCAACAGTACAAAAGTTTTTAACCACAATGAGCAAATACCTTAAAGAATGAAGAGGTGTATTTTCCCGTTAGTTTTGGATTGGTGACTTAAATTTATTTCCACGATGCAACAAAAAAAAGAAGCAACTTGAGTTTTAGGAAATATTTAAAAATATTATAATAAAATTTAAAAAGAAAGAGTTTTGTTAATACTTGTGGATTGAATTTTCTTTTTCTGACTGTAGCTAGAGGTATAGCTAGCTAATGATTTGATTGAAGGATGACAGCAAAAAATATTTTCCATGGTGGCCTCAGCTCAGGAACTAAAAAGTAATTTAGTTAGCTAGCTACATCAAACCAAGGAAAAACGTAAAAATAACTTTCAAATCATCCATAGCTACCTTCGCAACTCACTTTTCTTCTGCTGCATGAAAAAAGGATACCACAAACATGCCAATTCAAGCTGATAATTTGGTACTTTAAAATCTTCTTTTTAATGAAGCGATAAATATAACACGTTTTTGGGCATTCAAAGAAAAGGTACAAGCTTTCCAACTCGAAATATTAAGAGAAAAAGCATGCCAGCTATGCCAATTATTATCAGGACTTGGTATAAACTATGTGTTTGTGTTGGGTCTGTAAAACACACGATAATTCAAATTAGCCGATAGCCGTTTTCTGATTGCTTGAGTGTACTTCCGAGTCTTTCGCTCCCGGCAAACGGAAAATCGGGAAATGACGGGGGAGGGGGTACGAAAGACGGGGGCAGGGGGGTACAAAGCCAATTTATTGGCATTTTTAGCTAACTTTTATTAGAGCTGCTCGGTCCAAACTTATTTGTTCTAGTAGACAAAAAAATAACCTACCTTTTCGTGAAAAATTATCAGTCCTATTTCTTTACCCTGATTTAATATGATTTTTTTTCTATCGAAATTTTGAGAATCTCAATAATTCTCTTGGTATACCTCACGTGTAGCAAACGTGCTCCACAATTTCGCTTCGCTCGCTTCGCTCGCGAAGCTCAATTGCTTCGCAATAAACCTCAACACACAGCCATAGCTAACCTAGGAAATCCAGCGCTTGTGAGAAAGAGAAGAGCTAAAAAACGAAAATATCAAGGAGATCAGTTTGATACGAATTCAAACAAAGTATTTTTAAATACTGAAGAACTTCCAACATCATCAAATAGCTTAAATGACAATTATTTGCAGCCAATATCTTCAACAACAACCGAAGCTATCTCAACCCCTCCGACGACAAGTTCAAATGATGATAGTAATAATACTTCTGCTTCAAGTAAGAAATTGAGGGGAACTGTTGATGATATAAAAGGAAATCAGCAAGCTACAGATAAAAGCTTTAATATAATTTTAGACTCATCTGTCCTGGTGGAATTTATTGAAATGATCGTTCGTTGCCGCCCGGACTGTTTAGATAATATATGTCTCGGTTAAAGATAATAAGTTTGGATTGTGTCATTCCTTCCTACTAAAATGTACACACTGCTCTTGGTCAAAAGTAATTTTTCCCTCCAAAAAGACAAATAAAATGAGAAAAACTCTTTTGATGTGAATTTACGTTCAGTTCTTGCTTTTCGTGAAATCGGTTGCGGACTTGACAATTCAGTTACTGAGAAAACGATTGTATGCCGCTGACCGCAAAAGTGATACCCATTCAAAACAACAAAGAAAGAAATTAAATGCTAAGAAAAAAGGATTTACTGATAAAACTACTGAACAAGAAGGAGAAATGTACTCTTACTGGAGCATTTTAAAGTGTATTACTTATTGTGAAATTTGTTTTATGATGAAGTATTTTATAACTTAAACTTTATTCCTTGTTTTCTTGAAATGTCATTTTTTAGCGGTCGTGCGCACATAACTTTTGAACTACTCACTTAATTGACTTCAAATTTTCAGGGTTATTTCATTACATTGGTTTACATATGCTGAACCTCTAACATTCAAGAAATAATGTCCCAGTGTTGAGAAATTGCACATGATGTAATCAAAAATATGGCAATTTTTTTATGGTACGTTCTATGGATTATCTTTTACCAACCTTTATTGCAAACAAAGTCGATGATTCGATTGCTCATCTGTGCACCGAAGATAAACTTTTGGAAATGGGTTTATTGTATGGTGATCTGACATTAGACAGACATTTCCAAATATGCCTGTTAACCAAATACAAACAAGTGGTGAAGGTAAAAAAAATTATCGAGAAAGAGCTGAAGAGTTGAAGCAGAAGTTGAAACGAACACACACATGTCGACTAAACGCATGCAAAAAACCAATAACTATCAAAAGTAGTTATCACAATAACTTTGGTATAAAATGTCGAAAAGAAAAAGTATACACTCAAACTTCATAAATGATTTTCTCAAGATGTCAAGAGAGAAGCTACATACCATGACATACACGAAATTTGTCGCATTTGGTTGTGTTTAATGTATTTACTTTATGAAACTATTTTTTTCTTTTGTTACTGATTTGGTCAAAGTTTTATATTTTGTTAACTTTTTATATATTAAGTCCCTTTCGACACTTTTCAAACTGATTTTAAGGGTATATTTTGTTAGATTTTTGTTCTTTTTATAATTCTTTGATACCTGTGAGAGAAGTCTCTCTGCTGTTTAAGCTCCACCCTTTGACTTGTGAATATGTTTTTATAAATATGCGTGATAGAATATTTAATATTAACTAGTCGGTAGCCCGTGGAAAAATCCACGGGTTCGCCCGTTCTTTTATATCGCATTGCGTGCGTCTCGCTACTTGCGGTACCATTTTGCGTGAAAGACAGACGCATACGGGTATTATAATATAGACTAGCCGGGAAACCCGGCGTCGAAACGCCGGGGTAAGCCACCAGTAATAAGTATTAATTATTGGTGGCTTAGGTGGAGGTAGACATGCAGCGTTCAGTAAGGATAACGATAACGCCTGAGAGACAAAAAGATGAAAAAATATGGGAAATAAATGAAACCTTACCTTAAAGTAGATCAAGATGAAGAACTTTCCACGAAAATAGTTCATTTATTAACTCAGTTTTTTTAAGCATTCTAGAAAAAAGGAAATAATTAACACAATGGTAATATAAAAATGTAACAGGTTCAGGCTTGCTGGTCCCCCGAACACTTTTTAGTGTTCGTATTAACTGCTTCCTACAGGGGTGTCAGTTTTGCCAAAAGGTTATCCAAAGGACAAAGTATTGGATAATCTTTAACCTCATTGTAGCCAGCTTTGAACCGAAGCATTATATTCATGGTTAGCGGTGCATGTGGTAGGGACAAAAAAATATGAAATCTTTTTTGTGTACTATAAACAATAACTGAACGGTTTAGGCAAACATAAAATCCGTAATCAGGCAACGCACTAAAGAGTTTTGTTGGCTATAGAGTGAGCATTGCAAACTATTATGTAGTATTATTTAAATGCTGTCAAAATTGTCTACTAAATCTAAGGGAGTTAAGACAAAATACTAACTAACTATATATAAACTAACTATATTAACTATATAAATTATAAGAAAATGTAGAAGGAACGGTTTATTACTTAAATCTCAAAAAGTATAAGGTAAAGAAAGGAGCATATTTAAAAAAAGTATGTATCTATCTATATAATAATACCCCAGTTCTGTCTGTGACTTTTGCAAAGTGGATAAAATTTCTTTGACAAAGTCCATAAAACATCGCCTATAAATTTGTTCTGTAAATTAGCAAACTTTGACGTTAGAGCAATATTGACGTCAACGGAAAGTATATTAAGACAAGAAGCCCAGGGGCTTAAAGATTTCCGCCATTAGCCTAAAAGATTTTAAAATTTGAAGTTGATCTCGAAAACGGAGAATTATGGGGTAAACAAATCATTGAGTATTCTCAATTATTATTGTAAAGGGCCTGATACACTTGTACAATATCACTGAAATATCACTTATATTGGTTTATATATGTAAAAATAATTTTTCACGCCATATTCCCTTTAAAATATGTTTAAAATAGAGTTATAATTTCTTATAATTTCCTATAATATAGCTATAATATGTATAATTTCAACACCTGACATGTGCGTCATAACCTCATAATTTGCTGCATGGCTATAATATTTGAATAAAATCAAACGAGTTTGATTTTAAAGGGGAATTAAGCCCAAATTTTTTTTCTTCGGAAATATCTTTTACAAACCCTACATATTTTGATGGTATATAAAAAAAATTGAAATTCTTTGAATTTACATCCCTTTTCTAGCATAAAAGTTGACAACAGTAATCGCCATGTTAAAATCATAAAATATCTGCGATGGAGATCTATGACGTATTTTACACTCATTTCAATTTTTTGATCTCTTCGTCTTTTTTAAAGTTGTTTACACAACGTGAACAAACGTAACAACGATTCAAAAAAAATAACTCTAGTCCGTTGTACTTTATTTCGCTTTTTCGTTGTTGTTATTGTTTGTTTGAAAATGCTAAGTCCCGTTATATATCAACAAATTCTTTGAAACCGGTATACTTTCCATTTGGATCAGGAAATTCTTCCCTTATTTTTCGCACAACACAAGTTGGAATCACCACGCGACATCCTTTTCCAAGCCTTTCATAATAATGTACCCAGGCCATGTACTGTGAGTAACTGGTGTACCTCATTTCCGTACAACGAATCAAAGTTTAAGTTATAGTGTAAACCAGGATAAAATATATTGAAATTATTCATTCATCAAAACTTCTTTGAAACAAATTGTTATTTGAGGCACAAGGGCTCTTCTCCTTTTTTATTTGATATTCAAGGAATGACATTATTTTTAATTTAATTAAATAATCTGCGATGGTGTGTATTTTCATAGCGCGTGGACCTGTAAGATTATAAAGCGAAAAGTGAGAAGATAAGAAGATACGAAGAATGTTTTATTTTGGTGTGACTATGAGAAATATGGTCTTTGAAAGTATTCAGGCTTATTCATGTAACATCCTGTTACTGACGTTTCACTAGAGTCACTTGAATATTCTAGAAATAGGGGAGTCAGAGCAGGAGCCTAAATTTTCCATATCTCGCTGCTTGCGCTCAGCGCAAGCTTATGCTTCTTCAGCGTAAGATACGTCACGATATAACAGTCTCCAGAATCAGCCGTGGCCTCAGAAAATTTAAATGGCGCTTACCGTTCGCTCATAGAAGGGGAAACTTTTATATTAAAATCAACCCAAATAATATTTATTTTTCAAAATTTTAAACAGAATTTGGGAAATGAACATAATGTTAACCGAAATAATGCTATTTAAGTTTGAGGCTTAATTCACCTTTAATAATATTGTTGGTGATCTGGTTTCGAATGCCTTTTGTTTGTGTGAAAATAGATCTATTATCTGCTAGCGTTGTTGTGGCAACGATGTTATGAAATTAAATGAAATTATAACGATATTTTAACAAATTATAAGTATATTGTAGAAAAATTATAACTGTATTATAGAATATATTTAATGATATTATACAAGTGTAACCCTTAACTAACCTGCAATGTTAAAATACAACTCAATAAATAAAAAATAAAATTCATGAATAATTAATTAGTTCTGCTGAATATAGCTTTAGTCTACGTGCTTGAAAAATTGTACAGAAAGAAATGACGTAACATCAAAGATGGCGCATTATAAGACGATCTTCATTATGCTACACTGCACGAGCTTTAACTTTCGATAGCATATAAACTTTAATAAAGTATTGTTCATTGGATAATAAAACAATCTGTTGCACTGTTAGGATTCTTATTGGCTTAAAACTCATTTTAGCCTCGTTCTCAGAAAAAAATCCCTAGCCAGGATAAGTTTCGGGCGTCCAGCCTAGCTCCGCTGTCTCTATCTATCTCTCTATCTCTCTATCTCTCTATCTCTCATCTCTCTATCTCTCTATCTCCTCAGGCGATTTTAAAGATTCCGCCTTCGCTGGCGGAAATCAATTAGTGAAGCCATTGCATTGCACTTTTAAATTTAAGGCTAAATAACTTGGAAACGGGTGGAAATAACTGACGTCATCTCCTGCGTGGGTAACTAGGGACTACCTGGGACCAATTTGGGTAAGTTTTCCAAACCTGGGTCACCGAATCCGTTTCGGAATGGACGGGTTAATGACGTCATAAAAAAACCTTTAAACCCTAATATCTCTGCATCCGTTTGTCACAAGTACACGATCCTATACATTTTCTTGATCAGCATTTCAAGATCTATACGATGAAGGCAACAGGCATACACATTTCTGAAAAAAAAATTTTTGTGTTCTGACATGTCTCTGCTGACGTCATCAAAATTTAAATGACGGTTGTTTTTCTCTGTTATCCTGCCTAAGTGGATTTTTCCACGGGCCTTATCGACTAGTTTCAAAATAAAGAAATAATTTTGTGTTTTTGTTAACTTTATGTCAATTTTCAAAAAAAAAATTTAAATGTATTTTAATTAGTTAAAATACATCTTAGCCCCTTCCATTACCTTAAACCTTTGAATATAATTTTTTGTTATTTTATTATTTTTTTCTTTTTTTTCGTTTTTTTTTGAGTTTTTTTGTTTCCACCTGAAACTGTCATGGTCTTTCCCGCCATTTTATTTGCAGAAAAAGTTTTCAGGGAAATAATAAAGAGTTGGCCATGACTAACGCAAGGTCTACGTAAAAATATACCAACCTTCTCAAATGTTTGGCCTTGACTCTTATTTATAGTCAATGCGTAAGACAATCTTAAAGGAAACTGGGTGCGTTTAATTTGAAAGGGTAGATTTGTATCATTTGGACAGAGGGACACTCTCGGAATTAACACACGATCACCTCTACGAATACCGGTAAGAATTTCACAATCGATAACATTTGCACGCAGATTACGAACCATTAACCTTGTACCATTAAGGAATTAATAAACTCCATGGGATATAAATCAATTTCTTCTTGATCATCCGAAACAACAGAGTCGATACTGTAGTATGTATGGGTATCGCCAGGAATCTGATTCAAAATTTGTTCATTTATTTCTAACGCTTCTTCGTTTGTTGGAGTTAAGATGACACAATGTGAAAATTCCACATCATCTAATTCACTAAAGATAGAAGTAACAATATTTTCATTAGGTTGCAGAACACATTCATGGGGAATTTCAATACAACCTTGATTTGGATCATCTGGTTTTTGTGGCAAATGACCACCACCAAGGTTTAAAAGAAATTCAGCAAAGACTTGCTCCCCTTCCCCAGCTCTCATGTTTGTGTGGAGGTGGAAAATTCGAGTCAAGGGCCAGAGTTGTGAGCTTTTTAAACAAACTTCTACAATTTGTGCAGGTCCGGCTCTTCTGACGACAGGGAGTACTTGACGGAAATCTCCTCCCAAAAGAATAACTTTACCTGCAAAGGGAATTTCACTATTACATATATCCCTAAACATTCTGTCAATAGCTTCCAAAGCATATTTAGGTATCATGCTGGCTTCATCAAATATAATGATGTCCTGTCTTCTTAAAAATGCTGCATGGCCACTATTGGGTTTGATATAACATGTACAGCCGTCTAAAACAGGGACTGGTAACTTGAAAAGAGAGTGGACAGTCTTACCATTCTGCAATAATGTAGCAGCAATACCTGTCACGGCTATTATTATAGAGATTAAGATATATACCGTAAAAATACTGTATACAACTATACTTGTCTATTTCTTGTACAAAATGAAAGTATTATACGTCGAATCCATCGTTCTCAAATAGGATAAGTAGTTTTACGTAAAGGTCGAGCGCTGTCTCGACATCAACAGCACTTCTATAATTCTTTATTTGTAAATAACACTCAATCAATTCGTGAATTTCGACATTCTTAGCAATAGGATAGTGCTGAATTCCCATGACATTCTCTGCAACGGCTATATCACTGTCAGTAACATCGAAGCCTTGGTCATGGTACCCAATTTGAGTAGGAATTGCATAAAGTAAATCTGGTTCTCCTCCAGGAGCTGATGATGATTGTCGAACATGGCGTGTGTTCCAGATGTGTGCAAATTCATTGAACTCGCGTTGCAGAATTGGTAAGAAAACGAAGATCAAAATTTCCGCGTGCGTTTCCAGATGTGACTTGAACAGCCCATTTCTCTCCATATCTTCGAAAAAGGTGATCCACCAAGATAACCTGAATTTTTTCAACCGTGACCAGAATGCCTCAATCCTTTGATTGCGAGTGGAAGTAGCGTATTGAAAGCTATCGTCACGCCCAGTGAAAAACACTTGTAGATCTTCAATGTAGATGTTTTCACTCCCCCTGTCCATTCTCACTAATTTAGGAACAATTTTATGTTCCTTGACCATTTCGATATAGAAATTTCCAATAACCAATGGATCATTGTTAGTAGTTGCCACTTTCAGCCATAATAACTTCCGACTGAATCCATCTATAGCTGTGTGCGTAAAAACACTCTGATTGAATCGGATAAAGGAGCGCTTGAGGATGATTGCGTGATTTCACTTTTTACCGAGGTATGGAAATCGAATTATTTTGTTATGTTTCGAATATAAGCGGTACCTCAAAGAAAAAACAGACAAAAAAAAGAAACGACTGTCGCCATGAAAAAAACACGCAATAAGATTCGAATGTTTTTGGTAGAAAATATTGAGGTTGAATAATCACAACAAACAAACAGTGGTAGTGAGCGCACATGTTTTCATGATGAGTTTTTTCAGAGATAAAAGTAAGTTTTTTTCAAAGTAATTTATAGGCTTGCGTGGGTCATTTACGAAAGAGATTTTAGTGTCATTGTTGTGTTTTTTTCCGAACTTCGAGATTGTCGCAGATTTAATTAACGAAAAAGGTTCTACGAAATGCGTTTAATTGGTTCCATCTAATTTTCTCACGTCGCTTTAATTTGGCGTTAGTTTCGCGTTAGTTTCGCGTTAGTTTGTTTTCGAATTTGCTTCTTTTAAATCAGAATTGTAATTTTTACCAACTTTAACTTTAGTTAGATATTTTTAGTTGTTTAGGCTTTATTTCATTGTTGACAAAGGTTTCATACTGACACTGATCAATATATTTTTACTATTTTTACTATGACAAAGTGCTGATTATCCTGTGTTTGGATATGTGTCTGTGGGTAAAAAACGTTTTAACATTGTTAAAATTTTGTTGGTGTTTTTTTCTCATGTTTTGTACACGTTTTTTATAAGAAAATTGTTCTTGATTTTCCTCTTATTTCCACACGGTCTCGGTTTCGGATAAAAGGAACCCCGCGATTCCCTCGGCCTGTGGCGAGTCAGATATGTTTCGCTGTTATACGGAAATCTAAAAATTCGGCGTTGAACCTGAAATATTTTGATTAATCTGGTGGATTCCTGCTTGGTTCCTCTCGGTTCTGGTGGGTTCCTGCTTGGTTCGTGCTCGGTTCTGGTGGGTTGCTGCTTGGTTCCTTCTCGGTTCTGGTGGGTTCTGTTCGGTTCATGTTATAGTAAGTACGCGCTAATTTCGACCCAAACTGGCGGGCGCTAGACTTGAATAAGCGGCCTCTAGTTTTAATACGCGGCCGCTTGTTCGAAACAGGCGGGCGCTTGATTGCAACCGCGGCGAATGAAGTAAGATGGAGTTGTTCTAATCTGCCACGGTACTCTTCCCCGTTTGGTATTTATAAAAGCAAGATGTTTCTCTAACATTTTTCGTGTCGATTCATTGACGATTCAGAATCAGAAATTCAGTGACAGAACAAATTTACCACTACTAATACACGAGTTCACAGTTTCAGCTAACCATTGTTTAAATAAATCTTTCTTTTGTTACAACGCTCTTATTGAGAAAAATTGAAGTAAACTGTTATGAAGGCTTTGACCATGAAGAAAAGTGAAAAAGTGAAATAATTTTTTTGTGAAATATTTTGAAAAAAAAATTACAAATCATTCACATATGTTTTAAAGGGGACCTCCCACCTCCAAAAAACTTTGCTTATATCGAAAACATATCTGGTGTGGATAACGAATTCAATGATCACTAATTTCTTTCTAATCTGGTATCTCTAAAATAAGCCAAAACATTTTACTAAAATTTACCTCTTTTCATCACATGGCTACGCTGATTTGAAAATGCTCCATTCATAATGGCGAATTTGCTTACGTAATGCAAGTTATGATTTTTCAGACGGAAAAATATGCAAACCATGCTAAAAGAATTAATAATAAGGCATTTATTATAAAACATTAGGTTTTCAGTTTGAACCTTGTCGAAAAATATCGAGAGAAGAAAATGAGGATAGTGATTCAAACGAATCAAGCATTTTTTATGACAGCGGCGATGATTATGTTGATGAAGAATCCCAGCATAATCGGATCGAACAGCCGATTGATCAGTGGTGTACTTGCGAGAAGTGTGAGAGAATGCCGCTAGAGTGTGAGTGCAAATGTTGCAGGGAGTTAGAAATTTCTCAGATGACAGAGTTGGAAGGTAATTGTAATATCATTAGCACTCTCGTTCCCAGTTATTTTTGCCTTTATTATTATTATTTATTATTAAAACATATTTATACAGGGTAAAAACCTTTCAACGTATATATACATTGCTATCAATAGGCGCCCTTTTTGATATAAGGGAAGTGGCGTATATCAAAAGAGGTAAAAATCCCAGGGAACAACGAGGATGATATTATTACGTGATCGTGATGTAAAAAGGACTACAAGTTATCATTTTATTGTAGATAAAAAATGTATTACTGAACATAAAAATTTCAAATACATCGTCCTTTTAAAAGACGCACTTTGGACAGCTTTGGTTAGCATGCCAACAGAGAGAGTACCCTTCTAACAAACAAAGGACATGTATCCAATTTGTAAGTTACTAGTACGTAAATATTATTCAGATTTCATAACATGGATATTATTATTCCTAAACACTTGTTTCTTTTATTGTAGAACATATCGGTATGCTGCTTATCGCCAGTTCACCTGGTGGGTACATGTTCGCACAGGGAGAAAAATACGGCGTGTTATTCCATCTTGTGCTGTTTCAAGAATTAGACGAGAGTTCCCATCTCCTGATGATAGTTACGTTGGCTTCAAGGAGGCTATTCAAGGAAGCGAAGTGGAGTTGTCGTGGACTTTCGATCGTGTACGATAAACATAAATATAAGGGAAAACGGGAAAAGTGAGTAAATTTGAGGGCTGGTGACTGAAGTGGCTCCACTATTAATTTTTCCTGAATAAGCTAAACTCCGGTTTTTTCCCCGACAAGGTACGTAATGTAAATAATAATGTAAGTAATTTTATAAAAATGTGTAAATTAAAAGTTGTGTTCCATCTTACATCCGTGAATATTTAGTGTGAAGTTCAATGATTTCTTCACGGTCTGGTCGTTCAATGGGAGCAATACATATCGATCGTTTTCGACTTGCCCTATCCTCCTCATTGTTACTTTGCGAGCGATAGTAAATATCAGAGGCGATATCTCGCAAGTAATGATATGACTTCTCCGTTTTGACTTTCTTTGCAACGAATCGTTTCGACGGTTTTGAATAAGAAATTTTAAACCGCGGGATCGGTATTCCTTCCTTGATGTTTTTGTGGACCTGAAAGTTACGGCAACTTATTAAAACAGGTAGTGCTCTAAGATTAAAATAAGATAAAATAAGAACAAACCTGCGGCCTATCAATGTTGTGGTTATGATCTAAAGCAGCTAATTGGACGCCCGATATTATAATATAGATTCGCAATATACACTGTGTTCAGTATCACAACTTTCTTACCAGCCCCTCCAGTAATGAAAATAACTGGACTAACAAAAAGAAAAAACGTTGTATACTATGCTTACCTTGCATTAGTTGATTTCTTAAATCGATGGACTTATCAAAGCAGTTGCTTTGGAAGTGCTCCTCGCATAAATAAATAGTTTTTGGAAGATCACTTCTTTTCATGTTTGCTATCCAAGTAGCAGCGGTAGATTTATCACGCGGGATTTGAAAAAATGATAACTCCGGATTCCTTTTTCTATGGTTTTGACAGCCTACGGCAGCGCAAGACGCACCCATTCTTAAAATTTTAACTTTCTACGAAACTTTGCCACGTCTTTCGTTATATTGCAAGAAAATTTTGTAATTTTTTTACTTTTGAATTAATTTTTTATTCGACAAAAATAGGAACCTGCGGCGCGCCATAAACACATTTCCTTTATAAAAAAACAGGGGGTTGTTTAATTCCGCAAAAGCGGTCGGCTTCATAGCCGGCTCTGCGTCATTTGTTTACATTTTTCTCGCATCCGCTGAACTAGACCGTTTTGGAGAGGAAGGCCGCCATTACTGTCGAAGGCAGCAAGTTTGGTAAAAATGTGCAAAATAATTATTGAATTCTTTAATAAGTCAGCATTATCTACGATATGAGAAAAAGTTTTTTGAGGTGGGAGGTCCCCTTTAAGTAGGGTTACTGGCAATAACATACTAAATTTTCATGCCGTGGTGAGACTAATTATTTTTTCAGAAAATGGGAAATATTCATAATGCCCATGGTCAAAGCCGTTCAAAGCCTTATTAAATTTACTCTGTTTACTTCCTTAAAATACATTAGCTCATCTTAAAAAGAAAACTGTATATAGTTACGTACGACTCTAAGGTATATACGGCTGTAAGGTACGGGCTAGCTTTACCTAAGCGTGAAAGCGTATATATAATGTAAATTAAATAAGTACTTGCGACTATTTCTCGTTAATATGTCAATATTAGGGGCTATTTCTTTCGCATACAAGAATCGGTTCTGAATGCTCCAAGTGCTCCAATTACCATTTCTTTGGTAATTTGGGGCATTTAGAATCGAATCTGGATGAACTCCTCGAGGAGCAGTTCACTTGGAGCATTTGGAGCATACAGATTTGAATCTCAGGTATGAAATAAATAGCCCCTAATATTAGTTAAAGAATAAACAAACCTGTGTATATACTTCTCTATCCCCTCCCTAAGTGGAAACGGGATTAAAGTCTCGTTATAATATGTACAGAAAGGCTGTTCTTTCAGTCCTTTTAAGAAACGTAAAGAAAGGCTACTCGTTTAGTCCTTTGTTGTTAAAATCTTAGAGGCGGTGAAGTGCAAGTGGCATCTTTTTGGATGCTGGTGGTGTGGGGGTGTGTGGAAGGGCTTGTTCGCAGTCGTTAGTTGAAGGTGAAACTGGACTCTCAGTGGGGGTGATCGGCATAGGAATAGGTTCGATTTCTTTTCGTTGATCTATTCTCTTGAGAGGATTGTCACGCTCCTCCTTTGGCTTTGGTGCAGAGGGCAGGTATCGCAGATCCTGGTGTATGCTTCTTCTGGAGTATGTTTCTTCTGGGTGGTCGTGGGTTGACAGGGTTGTATTTGCGAAGCAATCGTCAATTTCTGAGGGTGATCCTTCAAGATTCATCTACGCGGATACCATACTGGTCAAATTGTTAGACTTCAATCACTACTCCAGTTTTGTCCCATTTCGTGGGGTGCGGTCCAACTTGGTTTTGGATTCGCACATAATTTCCAACAACTAGCGAGGGTAGACGACGAGTGTGCAATGAGAGACGTTCCTCACAACGCATGTGGCCGTTCTTAATGCATCCTCTCTAGTGGCCAATGTATTCTTGCCAAGTTAGGTGCGGCTTTTAACGGCCCGGCACAACGGGGATGAAATCCTTGGTTGGTCGGCCGAAGATGCACATGGCCGGTGATAACTTTGTTTGCAGGTCGGGACAGTTCCGGTACTGCAGGATGGCACGTTGCAGGCCGTCAGTGTCCAAAGTGCCATTGGGTCCTGTGTTGGACATCATCAACCTCTTGACTACGATCTCAGCACGACAATTAGAATGTGGATAAGCTACAGAAGAAAGCCGATGATGGACTCCCCAACTGTTTAGGAACTTGTCGGTTTCGTGCGCAACAAACTTAGGGCCACCATCTGAGGAAAGTTCATCGGGTATACCAAATGTGGTGAAGGTGCGACGTAGCACATTTATCTGCCCTTTAGATCCATATGTTGCCCTCTCGATGATTGGCCAGTTGGTACCTATCCACAACAACTGAGTAGTTGTTACCTGCATGGTGGAAGTAATCAGCGGCAAGGAACTGAAATGGGTATTCAGGAAGAACAATCAATCAATCAATCAATCAAAGAACGTATATTTCGATAGATACTCAAAAAAATAATGGAAAAAAAATTACATGGCCTATGGATAAATTATGGAGTACCTATCCTGGAATACCAACACTGTTAGCTAGCTATTGAGTCATATTGGTAACCAGGAACAATACAAACATTAAACAACACATGACGTCACATGACATTACAGGACAGGACAAACAGAAAGTAGCTGTTCGTAATAATAAAACGTCAATATATCTGCATGTTTAAATAACTGGTTAAGTTAGAGGTTGTTATAACAAAAAAAAAAAAAAATAGCAAACATAATCAATATATAATGTACGAACCACGGAGACACACCCTAACTAGTTAATCAGTGCTTTCTTCAGGGTAGATTTGAGCTCATTTTCAGTCAAGTCAAAAAGTTTTATACTTGGACATTTATCATGACAAAATTGCCATGACAGAACGGCTTGATGACGTACAGACTTCGTACCAAAACTACTAGTGCGAACAAGTTTAAAATTAATGAGTCCACGAGCATTAGCCCTGGTATTATGGGAGTGGGAGAAGTCAACTGCAAATGTTTTTTGAAGAGGAGAAGGAACCTTCTGATGATAAATCTGATTTAATTGCTATGGTTCTGAAGCAACAACACGAAAGCAAACAACAACAATGACAGATAATGTTAGAAGTATATTTCTCTTGTTTCATGTCATAACTACACTTGAGTTTCTGGAAGGGGGGGGGGATGTCAGGTTTGGTATCAGGGGGGGCCCAAACCAGATGCGTGTGTTTCCATCATTACCCTTAGTAAGACGTATCTCGTGGAAACGTCTACGTATCTCGTGGAAACGCTAACTCACCTGGGGTGTATCTCGTGGAAACACCTGCGTATCTCGTGGAAACGCAACCCTCTCTGCGAATCTCGTGGAAACGCCTACATCTCAGCAAATCTCGTGGAAATGCCTACATCTCAGCAAATCTCGTGGAAATGCCTACATCTCATCTCAGCAAATCTCGTGGAAATGCCTACATCTCGGCAAATCTCGTGGAAATGCCTACATCTCAACAACTCGCTTGGAAATTGCCTACATCTCAGCGACTCACTTGGAAATCGCCTACACCTCAGCAACTCGCTTGGAAATTGCCTACATCTGAGCGACTCACTTGGAAATCGCCTACACCTCAGCAACTCGCTTGGAAATTGCCTACATCTCCGCTACTCACTTGGAAATCGCCTACACCTCAGCAACTCGCTTGGAAATTGCCTACATCTCCGCGACTCACTTGGAAATCGCCTACACCTCAGCAACTCGCTTGGAAATTGCCTACTACCTGCTATGGCGTATCTCGTGGAAACGCACCTCATTTGTTAGGGAAACAAACGCATCTTCATCCCATTTGGCTGACGAAGGAAGCCCGACATCCCCACCAGCGCGGGTCAACAGTGCTTCTACCTCTGGACAAAAAAAATTGGCAATCGCAAGTAGCCAAATTTGGATCACCAAGAAAACCTTGAGGCAAGAGCACTGGTGTAAGCGAGCGCGCGTCTTTGATGCCAATTGATCCCTCCATCTTGCGTTGTAGATCGTTGCGTGTTGTAGTTCGTAGTATCGTTGCGTGTTATAGTTCGTTGTAGAAGACCCTCTGGGGCTACATCAATTGGTATCGTATGCACTCGTCATGTGTCGGATGATGGTCCGGTTATCGAGGTAACATAAGGGTCGTGGTTGATTGTAGGATTAGTTAATATGGTGACAGTTGTGGACATTGATGCCAGTACATGAAGTGATTGATGTACATAAAAGAAAAAGAAAATATATAATAAGAGGGTGGGTGGGTGGGCAAACCAAACTATTATCAAAATGTGATGATGGAAACTAGTTGACTTTAGCTGCTCCCATTTTATAGGTAGGCAAGGCAATCTTAGGGGCCTGGATCTGCAACAGTATTGGTCAGTTACCTTGAGGGCCCCTAGTGTTCATGCCCTGTGACCACCCTTTTCACTAGTCTACCATTCTAGACTTGGAAGAACATTGAGTTTCTAAAGTATATCCTTCAATGATGCTAGTAGCCATCTTTGTTGACACTTGAATACTGAATGCAATCAAAGCCAAGCCAAGCCTCTCAACAAGGTATAAGTACATACTTCAGGAACCGCAATTAACATGTGGTGAACCGTTGGTCCACCACCATGAATTAAAAGAGCATTTTGAAAATGAATAAGATCAGTAAATTTCATTAATCCTAGTTGAGTAAATAAAGGATCAGCAGCAGCAAAGTAATTAGAAAAGGTCATCAATCGGATAGCAAAGTTTTGCAAGGTAACAATCCTCTTAATAAATGAGCTTACTGATTGTCCCCAGATTACGGATCAGTAGTTAAGATGAGAATAAAAAAGAGCATAGTAGATAGAGAGTAAAACATCTTTTGGAACCAAGTGTCTTAGTTTTGAACCATCGGTGTAGGAGGTGGATTCGGTTGGGAGGTTGCAATGCGATTGCAGTCCTGAGATCTGTCTCTTGTTGAGATGGTAGCCTTTCATTCATTTCATTCCAGGCCAAAATATGCTAGATTCTGCTCTGGAGGTCATAGTGGAGACCCTCTGATGTGCTGCGTGTAGGGCATCAAGGTTGCTGCTACGTAGGGAGGGTGGTATATGACAATTCGGTTTTTGTACAAGATGACACCATCTAATGTCCAAAGGTGTTCACGGTGTGGGAAGTATTCATGCAGCGTTGGGGGCATGTCAGTCTTCGTGTTATAGGTGTGCATGATTCGATGATATGTAGTAAACTCAACATATGGCATCACTTTTATGTCCCATGTGATCTCTCGAAAGGTGCTCAAAGCAGAAATGGCTGCGAATTGAAGCTCTTTGTCAGGTAGTGATACTGGAACTGTGTTGGCAGTAGGCAGATGGTTGGATGATTTTACCGCAGCAACATCGTCTGGAGGGTGGATTCCTTCTCTGGGAACTGGTTCCCCGGATGGGTGGCGAGATATTGCATCAGCTGCCCTATAAGCGGTTTATGGTCCACAGCAACAAGGAGTTCCTTGCAGCCGAGTACAAAGTATCTGGCTCTATGTAATCCGTCAGCGACCACTAGAGCCTCTCCCTCAACAGGTGCATAGTTCGCCTCATTTGACTGTGTGAAGCGGCTACCAACAAGAGCTGTTCGCCAACCCGTTTCGCAGCAAAATGGTTCTAGCTTCTCGGAATATGGCAGTGTTTCTGCAAGAGCCAGAATCCTATCCCGGATCTGGACCAGTCTTTCACAAGCCAAGTTGGTCGATTAGTGTCAAAAATTGCTTTGCCATCCTCGATTTCCTCAGCAATAACCTGTTTGGATTTTTGGAAGAGATTCTCAAGTAGAAGGGTGTATCTGGTTTGAGCAGCTGGCGGAAGGCCATCATTTGGTGAGCAGTGGTGAAGGCATACGACACCTGGTTGACCAGGCCAAACCAAGAGCGAACATCTGTGATGGAAGTTGGGGTAGGATAGTTCCTTATAGCATCCAGTATCGTCTGGGGTGATCTCAAACCCTGCAAACTTAACGGTGTCAGCTCCAAATATGAATTTTTCTGGGTTAAGTGTGATGCCATGACGTCCACAGAGGTCAAGCCACTCTACTGCTTGCCAGAAGCTGTTTTCTGAGCTGAACGACCATAGGAGTGTGTCATCTATACACTTGGTCTTGTCAGTGACGTGAGAGACAATCTCATTGAATTTCCTGGTGTAGCCATCCCCAGAAGCCTTGTAGCCTTGCGGGGCAACTTTGTATCTATATCTTCCCCATGGTGTGATGAGGTTGTGTAGTGCTGATTGTCTGGGTGGAGGGGGATGCTGTGGTATCCATCGCAGCAGTCAAAGACAGATTTCTTTGTGCCTTTGGGTATTCGACAAGCTTGGTGAAATGGAGACTGGGTGTGATGGGTCTACCTTTCAGCATAGGCATTGAGTGCCTGAAAGTCAACTGTTCGTCGAGGCTTACCACTCCTCTTTGCACATATTACCATGTCACATGTGCCCCAATCTTGACAGGTTCGATGACGCCTAGGCGTCCATCTTCATCTAGTCCAGCTTTGATCTCATCTTGCCACTGTAGAGGAACTGGGATGGGTGTGTGATGCGCCACAGGTACCGCTTCTGGTTTTATCATCAACTGTAAAGGGGATCCCTCCATCATTGGTAGCGGTTGATGGGTACAGGTGTTAACGCACTGGATCCATAGTAATCAAGTTACCAATTCTGAAGGCGTTACCGATTTGCCTCACGCGGTGGGAAGGGAACCTTTGATGGTTTTGATGGTGGTAGTTGCCGTGGAAGGCATCCACAAAATTCGTAACAGTCATGTGCTGGTATGGTCACTTTGGTGGAAGGTTTAGTGTTGACCTTGTTTTTCTGTGTATCGTTAAGTGTCGAAGACGGCGACTTCATGTCAGATGCAGATATGGGCTCTGGGGGTAGCGGTGGCTTCGCTAGATGTTGGCAAGTGATGTCTGCATTGCCATCGTGGGTGTTAGGGTTGGTTGTCTCGATGGAGGATGTTATATTATTATACTTTCTGTTTTCATTCCAGGCAAATAAAAGCCTTGTCTAACTAACACAAGTGTACTCATTCTCAACAATTTTATTTGCCTTCATCCTTGAAACATTGACAAACTACTGAAGCCAAGAGTTTTTGAAACGGAAGCATCCGATACCAGCGTGGAGAAATTGTATCGACACTGGAAGACAACCTTCCAAAATTACCTTGAGACATCAATTCAACCACCAGTTCCGGGTAGTGATGCTGCAGCAACTGCAGCTGCAGAAGCTGCCACAGAAAGAAAGAAAATGTTCGCCTTGTTCAACAACATATCCGCAAACATTTACGAACTTATCAGTGAATGTTCCGACTACAACAGCGCAATTCAAGTACTTGATGCAACGTACATTAAACCGAGAAGTGTCGTATACGATAGGCACAAACTTATGACCCACAAGCAGGAACCCACTCAATCGATAGATAATTTCAAGCAGGAATTACAGCACCTTGCCAAAACATGCGAATTTAGAACTGTTACCGCTGAAGAATATCGACAACAGTACGTACGAGATGCCTTCATCAATGGTATATATTCTTCCCATATACGCCAACGCCTGTTAGGGGTCATCTACAAATTTCGTATGACATTTTATACAAATACGAATTTAATTGCTTATAATTCGTATAAAAATCGTATACAATTCATATAGTGTTAATTAGTTATACGATTTTTAAAAAATCTTATATACGAATTTTATACGATTTTCATACGAATTGTGATACGAATTATATTCTTACTTATACGAATTTTCATACGAATTATTAAGATTTTCCAATACGAATTGCGATACGAATTTTTAAACGAATGGTCATACGAATTTAATTTTCAATATAATTTCTTCATAGAAATCTAACTTTTCGCTACGCAGCTAGCCTTGAAATAAACATTAACAATTTCTAAACGCCGTTCTTATTACTTCAAATGATTAGAACTTACAAACAACCATCTCTAAACGCTGTTCGTGCGAATTTCGAAGGATTGGTACTTATAAACAAAATAATGTGAAATTAAATAATTATGTCTCGCCGCTTTTCGTCCTTAAACTTTAAGAATGCGATCTAACGAAGCATTTCTATCGCCGTTATTCGTTTTTAAATTTTCAAAACGCGATCTAAAAAAGCATTTCTATCGCCGCTTTTCGTTCTTAAACTTTTAAAACACGATCTAACGAAGCTTTTCTATCGCCGTTCTTCGTTCTTAAATTTTTAAAACGCGATCTAAAAAAGCATTTCTATCGCCGCTTTTCGTTCTTAAACTTTTAAAACACGATCTAACGAAGCTTTTCTATCGCCGTTCTTCGTTCTTAAATTTTTAAAACGCGATCTAAAAAAGCATTTCTATCGCCGCTTTTCGTTCTTAAACTTTAAAAATGCGATCTAACGAAGCTTTTTTATCGCCGTTCTTCGTTCTTAAATTTTTAAAACGCGATCTAAAAAAAGCATTTCTATCAGCGCTTTTCGTTCTTGAACTTTTAAAATGCGATCTAAAGGCCGGTTTCCATACAACTGCATTTTGCGCCCAGTCGTAAAAAGCGCCGTGACTTTTGATCTACGCATGCGCATTATCAGAATAATGCCGCTGACCTCGCGCTTTTGCATGCGCTGGGGCGATTTAAAAAAAGTTGAACAGGCTCTACTTTTTGCGAGCTACATTTTGCGCTTCAGTTTAACAGCCAATCAAAAGGTAGAAATCTACATGAATTACGAAAGAATTTTTAATTAGATCATTTCAAGATGGCTAGCAACATCTCGTTTCTGTGTTAAATTTTTGTCAAAGCCAAATGAATGTAGAGAATCAGAATATATATCAATCAAGTGAAGTAGATGAAAAACAAAATAACATTAATGAGTCTGTGGAGGCACAAAGAAACAACGTTGTAAACAAACTTAAAAAGACTACTCGTGATCTGACAACATTAAATCCTTAAGCAAAACGTTGTATAGTCCTTTGATTCTTCTTTCTATGGAAAGTCGTCTCATCCACATGTTTTTCTTACGTATTTTTGCGAAGCAATTGAGCTTCGCGAGCGAAGCGAGTGAAGCGAAATTGTGGAGCACGTTTGCTACGCGTTGAGTATACCAAGGAACTGAAAAATTTCTACACCCCCCCCCCCCCCCCCCTACCAAACCTCCGACGCCGAGTAAGAAAAAGAATTCATCAAAGATAGAGCACAAGGAAAGCAATTGAGCTTCGCGAGCGAAGCGAGTGAAGCGAAATTGTGGAGCACGTTTGCTACGCGTTGAGTATACCAAGGAACTGAAAAATTTCTACACCCCCCCCCCCCCCCTACCAAACCTCCGACGCCGAGTAAGAAAAAGAATTCATCAAAGATAGAGCACAAGGAAAACGGTGACCGTAAAAAAAAGTGTGGTATATTTCACAGACTTGAAATTTGCTCTATTTCCTTGTATTTAAATTAATTATAATACAAATAATTTCTCACTTATTTTGAAATGATGTTTTTAATGTTATTTTAAATGTATTTTAATTAAAAAAATAGTTTTAAAACTGTTTTTTTGTTTAAAATAATCTAATGCTAGTCCTGTTTCTGATCGTCTTTACTCGTGTATTTTTAGTATTTTTTGTTCCTTGAGATTTGAGCGTACATACTAAAAAGGGTAACACCCTAGAACAAGCTAGAACAACCTGGAACGATCTAGAACAACCTAGAACAACCTGAGAACAAGCTAGAACAACCTGAGAACAAGCTAGAACAACCTAAGAACAACTAGAACAATCGAAGAAATATAACAACCAAAAATATAAGACTATCTCTGTATCGATTCTGTAAATAAATCTGGGTTTCTAACAAGAATATTTCCGCCATGTTTCCCGCTCGCCAAGTTATGGGGGATTCCCTTAGTTTAGTACAACAACAGCATTAACTGTCCCGGTATTTTTACCCCTAAAGTCCAATATCAGCATTTAGCTAGAACAATAGCTAGTTATTGCATTTCTTTATTATATTGAATTTTACCATTTTATGTGAACCCCCGGTCTTACGACGATACAGGAATACATCAAGGAAATAGACTTCTTTCTGTCTCGCCACATTCGAAATGTTTGAAATGAATGGAAAGAAGGAAAAATATTATATTTTTTTCTTCATTCAAATCAGTTTTCAGAACACAGAGCGTTTACGCTATTCCGCACAGAATTCCCATTTCATTCGCTGCCGGTTCTCCGGTTGTTCTGTTCGTTTACTGTCAGCTCTCTGATTGTTCTGTGAAACTGGTTTTGTCTTTGGGTAAAAAAAACTTCAAAAACGCCTGTCGGTTAAAAACAACAACAATGAATGGAAACCAGGTCACCCATTTTGTAGCGAGATGTCGGAAACACACATTCGATACCCATTTCATTACTAAGCATCCAAGAAGGTTTTTTAAAACAGTTTTAGTTAAATGGCGTCTTCTGATGATGAAGATTTGAAGCACGTATTATCAACGAAAAGCAAATCTCTGGCCACGTTGCTATTACGACTATTCCTCGTCATTAGTGACCCTGTCATTCCAGGCTATTAATCGCTGCCTTCTGGCTCCTCGAAACTTAGGAGATCGTTTAAATTTTTTGTCGAAGAGCTATGTACAGGAGCCAAACTTTAAAGGTAGATAATTAACTTTGTTGTCTACCTCGACGGTCCAACTGACGTATCTTTTCGTTATTCATTCAGCAGATGTTACAATCACGGCGCTTCTTAGGCTTGAATTTTTTTTTGTACACGCTTATAACCTCAATCGCTCACAAAACACGCAAAGGGGATTACCCGAATTTAACTCTATCAGCATGATCTTTTAGCATGTTTTCAGATAGGTCTCGCTTGTCCTTAGTTTATTCCAGTTTGTTCCAGGTTGTTCTTAGGTTGTTCTAGCTTGTTCTAGCTTGTTCTTAGGTTGTTCCAGATTGTTCTAGCTTGTTCTAGGGTGTTACCCTTTTTAGTATGTACGGAGATTTGAGTTGGATTGTAAAGCTCGTGTACCTTTTTCTGAAGAAAGATTGAAGTAATTTAAACAATTATAACGCGCCAAGCCGTGTGTTATTTTATCGTTTTTTGTTTGTCTTCAGATCATGTGCAGATCAACAAATGTCTGGTGTTAAGGATCCAGCCGACCAACCCTGTTAGAGAGTCATGGCACCTGACCCTTTTTCATAAAATTTTTTTGTTTGATGAAAAATATGACTCATGCAGAAAATAGACATATAAAAAAGACATAAGCGAGTCGACAAATAAAATTTATTTAACAAAAGTCATTTTACGTTACATTTTCTATTAGCTACGTGATATATGTTAACAACTTTGTATTATGACTAAAGATGGCCGAAGTTACGGTCGAAAGCTTTCGTTAATTAAATTTTTTATTTATTGAATAAAAACATGTACAGTAATTAAAAAAATATCTAGTTTTGTTACTAAACCGCCATCAATGCATTTCGCTTTACAAGTAAGTCGTGCTTATGCCCTCCTGAGAAAAAGGTTTAAAACGATGTGCGAAACCGTAATTTAAACAGAGCTCCAAGGGAGCCAAAGCTGCACCTGTCCTTTAAAATTTGTGTGCGTTTTCAGAACTGTTTGACACTTTGGAATTTTCTCGTAATATTAGTCCAAGTAAAATTAAAATTTCCATTTTATTTATATACTATAAGCCATTCGACAGTCATTTTCATCATTTTCTTCACCTAAACACAGAATCCTCTTTTTATCCTCTTTTTATCCGATCGTGCTATTCTATAATGAAAGACGTCTTTCGGCATAGTTTTCAAAATGCACATCTATCTATCTATCTAACACAAATACAAAAATATTACAATTCCTCAACTTCATCCTGGGACTTAATTCACTTCTTTTGTAAGGCAAACCAGTTCAAGCGTATTTTGCAATCAGACCATTTTGAAAACTATGCCGAAAGACGTCTTTCATTATAGAATAGCACGACCGTTAGTCTTATGGAGCTTTTAAAATTTTGTGTTGCACCTTAATTCAAGGATTATGCAAGACATGTATAATTTCCCCTGCCTGATTGCATAAATGTTGGTTGGAAAAATAACATATAATATATATAATACATTTTTCTGCATGTGTTTTTGATTGTGTTTAGGACTAGAAACTGTGATTTAATTTCTCTTGACCTTGCGTCAACCAAATCCTTTAAAAAAAACACTTTTAGAATGATTTGACCAGATTCAGAAACTGTCAGCACCTTTGTTGGTATGGTTGGAACTTTTCATTTAAAGATTGCCTAATTTTTTAGTTTTTACTCACTGATGGACTAGGCAACCTTTTATTTGGCGCCTAAATCACTTTAACATCAGATATTTGTTATGTTCACCTGGCTAAAAGGAAAAATAAGATGATTTGATTGTTATGAATTTGTTAACTGGCCAAAAAAGCCATAAGTATGACGGCAAGCTTGGGCAAAATTTTAAATATATACAATTTGGGCTTTCCAAATAAAGAACAGTGCTTTCAATTTTGTTGTCTTGGCCTAAAAAAGTAGTGATCTATATTTTATGTGGTTAGCCTTATTAATTCTAATAAATTTACCCTGTCAATTTTTTTCCATGACAACAAAGGCAGTTCTAGAGTGTTAAAAAGCTTCCATTTGAGCTACAGAAACCTTTCAAATTTCTGTTCAATAAGCCACAACTGTTATGTGGGATTAAACCCATATGAATACCAATCCCCAAAAGAAGACAACCCTCAAAGTAAACAGAGGTGCATGACTTTATTTATTATATCAAGCATATTGTATCTAATAAACACTTTTTGAGAACTCTGTCCCAACAAATGATATATATTTGCAGTTTAGAAGGTTAGCTCTAAATATTGTCCCTCAAAGGCACTGGATTTTAATGTATTTAAAAATGTTACTACAAAAAAGTTTTCTTTTTCTTTTTAGATTGCGTACAATGGGGGCGAGAGATGTTATCTTTCAATATGTGAGATAAAAAGAAGAAAGTGAAACCTCACACCGCGTTGTTATTGTTTTTTTGTCAAAAATTTTAAGTTGTTTTATAAATCTTGATAAAGTTAATAAATTGTTTTCGTTTCTGTAGATTGTTTGTTTTTGATTTCCGCCAGCGAAGGCGGAATCTTTAAAATCGCCTGAGGAGATAGATAGAGAGATAGGTAGATAGATAGAGACAGCGCAGCTAGGCTGGACGCCCGAAACCTATCCAGGCTAAAGCCTAAATCCTCGTTTTGACAGATTTTTTTCTGAGAACGAGGCTAAAATGAGTTTTAAGCCAATAAGAATCCTAACAGTGCATCAAATTGTTTTATTATCCAATGAACAACACTTTATTTTAAAGTTTATATGCTATCGAAAGTTAAAGCTCGTGCAGTGTAGCATAATGAAGATCGTCTTATAATGCGCCATCTTTGATGTTATTAACGTTTCACTTTAATAATTACGTCATTTGCTTCTGTACAATTTTGCAAGCACGTAGACTAAAGCTATATTAAGCAGAACTAATTAATTATTCATGAATTTTAATTTAAAGAGGAATTGTTGAGGCTGAATATTTTTGGTGAAAGATAATGTATTATAGCTAAAAAACCGTGACAAGTGTGTTATAGAAAAAATAAGTATATGTAGTCTGAAAATAACCTTTCGTAACTGATTACGTGAAAAAAATTTGCTTTAAAGATATTTTCCAAGTTGTTTTTCAGAGAAAAGGAGAAAATAAATAAATTTTCAACCTTGCCGTTGTTCTTATTTTGTTTTTATTGTTCATCAATTTTCAGGTTTATTATTTTTCTTTTAAAATTGTTCTTATATAGAGAAATGAAGTTTATGTAAGTTAAGTTAGCTATGATTTCCAGTTACAATAATAATCAAAAATTGAAATTTAAAATTTTAGAATATTCAATGATTTTGTTCCCCCATATTACTCAGTCCTCTTCACAGTTCAGTACTTTTTTAGATTATTGCTAATGGCGGAAATCTCTAAGCCGCAGGGCTTCTTGTTATTTATTGTTTCCCGTAAGTTTTTGAAATTCATTGCAACAGATTTCGTGGCTTCAAGAAATTGATTTTCATAACTAGTGCCGGTATTTTTACATGAAAAAAACACCACAAGCTGCTTCGTTCGTCTTCTCATCTCCGAAAACGTTAACGCGAAAGTCTCTATAACATTATTTTCGACCCGAGTATTAACTTCCGGTTGAAAGAGCGTACCTTACGACGCGCATCCCCTTAATTCGTGGCATTTTCGCACACTACGGGTTGTACAACTCAATGTATTGCATATCTTTCAGAATAAGGGTTTTAACTTTATAAAGTATAACTTTGCATGAATTATTGGCGCTAAAAGCTTCATCAATGTTGAATTTACGTTACCAACACTGACAATATGGAAAGAAATTTCTCAGTAATCGTTTTTGTTTAGTTTCGCGCGATCTAATTTTCTCGCACCTTCTGAAAATAAATATTCCGCGCATGTTGAATTTTCGCCAAAAAATCACTACTTTAGCGCAACGAATTGTTGTTGTTCCGCGGTGATTTTATTTCACAACCTCGTCCCCAAAATTGTTTCTACGTCTATAATATCAGTTTTGTTGCATTCCCATATATCAGCTGCAGGAAGATGTTAGCACCTCGCCGTATTATATCAAAGAGAAACAAAAAGCACTAGCTGGTTTCAATTTTGCTTGCAACGTGCGTAATGCTTCGCAACCTTTTTTTTAATTTCTAGTACAACGTTGTTTATTTCTACGTCATAAAAATATTGCTAGGACTACTCTCAAATTTTGCAGCAACAAATATCGTCTGTTTACATCAGCCATGTTTTGCAAAAAACACGTGAGCAAAAATCGCTAAATGGAAATGGTTCGGTATATGTGATAAAAGTCGCGGCGCATTTTACGACTGGGCGCAAAATGCAGCTGTATGGAAACCGGCCTTAACGAAGCATTTCTATCGCCGTTCTTCGTTCTTAAATTTTTAAAACGCGAGAAAAAGGTGTGAAACTTGAGCGTACACGTACGCTTACATCTGGACTGTGCCGTGTATATATAAGATTTTTTTTCTTACCCCTGCGAATTTAATAAAAAAACTTGTACGATTTTTTTAAAAAAAACCAACGCATTTAATTATAAAAACTCAAACGAATTTTTTTTAAAAACTCATATACGAATTTAATAAAATTTCGAACGAATTTTTTTAAAAAAAAACAACATATATACGCATCTAATTAAAAACTCACGAATTTTTGTTTTAATTTAAAACTCATACGAATTTAACTCATACGAATTTAATTTAAAACTCGTACGAATTTAACTCATAACAAATTTTTTTAAACTCATACGAATTTAATTTAAAATTCATACGAATTTTTTTAAAAAGTCATACGAATTTAATTTAAAGCTCATACGAATTTTATACGATTTTAGAAAACTTTCATACAAATTTAATTACTGTATGACAAAAGAAAATTTGTATAGCATATACGAATTTTTTTAATACGAATTGCTGATTTTGTAGATGACCCCTTAGAGAACATTGGAGAACTAACACTCGAAAATGCCTTTACCCAAGCACGGGCTTTGGGGCAAGCACAAACTCAATCAGCATCTTACGAAAGTAACAACACCAATATCGTTGCTTCAATCCCAGCTGCACCAAACAACCTTTTGGACGAGCCAATTGCTGCAGTGCCCAACAATTCAAGGAACCGAACTGAAAATCCATCAAATAATCATCGAAATGGCGGAACGAGCAATAAAGATCTATGCTTTTTTTGTGGCAGTACCACACGTGATTCAGAGTGTCGACGCTGCCAGAAAAAGGGGCATTGGTCAAAAGTCGGTAAATCTGCCCCAACACTAGGAGCTGTTGGATGTCAGGACGGACCTTCGCTCTTATGACTAGGCAACCGTTCAATAACACATACAACATGTCATATTGACGATGCCGCGAACGTTAGTGCCATGATTGATTCGGGGAGCTCCCACACCTTCATCAAAAAATCAGTCACTGAGAGACTGAAACTTTACATCCTGCCGAAACAAAGATCAATTCCACTTGCCAATAACAACCAAGTAGCCAAAGTCATTGGCGAAGTTGTTATAAATATCGAAATCAATGGTCAAATGCATCGAGGGGTAGTAGCCGAAGTCATAAAGAACTTATGTGCGGACGTTATCATAGGCCAAGACCGCCTGCAGAAACACGGTAAAGTCATTTTCAACTTCAACGGTCCAGGTGATGACCTAGTTATTGGAGCAGTTGACACAGAGGACAGTTCACCAAATCACCAAACGAAATTCGGAACTGTAAACATTACCCCTCCACCACTCTTCACGAACCTCTCCAAGCATGCCAGACCAATCGCCACAAAGTCACGCCGTCAGTCGTCAGCTGATCAAAAGTTCATGAGGGAGGAAATCTCAAAGTTAGTTCAAAATGGCATCATTAAACCATCTGTCTCACCGTGGAGAGCCCAAGTATTTGTAGCGAAAAACGATTTACGACATAAGCGAAGAATGGTTGTGGACTATTCCGAAACCATCTACTTGTTCACCGAATTGGACGCTTATCCGATGCCTAACGTCTTAAAAATGATTCAAGAAATATCGCAGTATAAATATTTTTCAACCTTCGATTTAAAGGCAGCATACCACCAGATACCGATCAGAGAGGAAGACCGAAAATATACAGCTTTCGAATTCGGTGGCCAGTTATGGGAATTTATGTGTATCCCCTTCGGTGTGGCCAATGGAGTCAGTGCATTTCAAGGAACCATTGACAAAGTTATATGGGTTGAAAATTTAAAGGATACCTTCCCTTTTGTTGATAATATAACTGTTTGTGCTAGGACAAAGGAGGAACACGATCATAACGTCCAAGCGTTCTATAAAATTATAGACAAATATAACTTCACCTTGAACAACGACAAAACTATCCTATGTACCACCTCAATAAACCTCTTCGGATATACAGTAAGCAACAACCACATAGCACCCGATCAAAGCAGACTTCAGCCACTCCCTGAAATGCCACTGCCAGCAAACCTCAAAGCACAAAAACGAATCGTCGGCATGTTCTCCTATTACAGCAAGTTTATCGAACATTTTTCCGAAAAAATTAACATCCTGAACAAAAACACTGTTTTCCCAATTCCTCAAGACGTGCTTAGTGCTTTCCAGACACTCAAAGCGGAATTAAAAAATGCTGCATTGAAACCAGTTGATCCAGATGTTGAATTCACTTTAGAAACTGATGCCAGTGACTTCTGCATAGCAGCTACTCTAAACCAGCAAGGTCGTCCGGTTGCATTCTTTTCACGTACGCTTCATCAGAACGAAATCAATCATCATTCGGTTGAGAAAGAAGCAGCTGCAATTGTGGCGTCAATTCGAGAAGGCGACATTTCTTAATCGGTAGGAAATTTAAACTGATCACTGACCAGAAAAGTATTAGTTTTATGTTTTGTAGTATTTGTATATAATCGGCGACCGTGAGAATTGTAGAGATATAGAACGTGGAGACGAAATATAAATATGGCGGTATATTTTGATATAAGAATTCGTGTGTGTCACATAGTTGATCGGTCAGACTAATCTAGGTTCATCTTAGTCAGCTAGGTATTAGAACACTACAAATTGGCGACGAGCAGAGGATCCGAGTTCATGCAAGTTTTAATAGAATTAGTTATCGAAACAAAAGCATAGAAAGTCAAAATCAGAATGGCTACAGCTGCAATATCAGTACAGTTGCCAGCATTAAGACAGTTTGACCCAAAAGGGGAGCCATCGACCTTAGCACAGCGTTGGGAGAAGTGGAGAAAGAGTTTTAGTTACTTTATTGAGGCGTCTGGGATCGTAAATGATGGTCAAAAAAGAGCCACACTTCTGCACATGGCAGGAGAGGAAGTACAGCAAATCTTTGACACTTTACCCAATTCAGATGAAGCCACAACATTTCAACAAGCATTGACAAAGTTGAACGATCAATTCAATATCAAGAAGAATGTACCATATGAAAGAATTATTTTCCACGAAGCAAAGCAAGAAAGTGGAGAATCAGTTGATGCATTTGTTACCAGACTGAGGAAGTTAGCACAATACTGTGAGTACACAAATCTGGATGATGAGATCAGAGATCAAGTCATCGCAAAATGTCGATCTTCAAAATTTCGCAAAAGATTACTTCAGGAAACAGACTTGAATCTAGAGAAACTTTTAAGAATAGGAAGAGCTCTAGAACAGTCAGCAAGTCAAAAAAAGAAAATTGAAGAAAACGCATCAAGTGTAGGTGAAGTAAACACCATGATGAAAAGGAATCATTTCGGAAACAAACGAAATTACAACAAAAACAATGGGAAGAAAGTCTATAATAAGAGTGACGATAGCAGAGACAGCAAAAAGTTCTACAACAATAACCCCTGTGGTAGATGTGGTATGACGTCACACTCTAGCAAAGATTGTAGAATAACAAAAGGGAAAACATGCAAGAAATGCAGTCTCATTGGACACTTTGCAAAATGCTGCAAAACAAAATTAGACAGACAGAAACACAAAGTTAGAACCACAGAAGACAATGCAAGTGAAGAAGAGTCAAACTCAAGTGATGAAGATGATTGTTATGTATTCTGCATCAAGTCGAAAGATAAACCATTGTTCGAGATAGAAGTTCAAGAATCACCAATAACAATCCTTGTCGACAGTGGATCAACCTTAAATATTTTGGATTCAAAAACATTCAAAAAGATTGTTCCTGCACCGAAACTAGAAAAATGTTCTACAAAAATATATCCTTATCAAGGAAAAACACCATTGAAAGCCAGAGGAACATTCAAGGCAAACACAAGGACTTCATATGGGAAAATAGCAAAACTGAAGTACTATGTAGTCGAAGGTGATGGAGGAGCATTATTAGGATTAAAAAGTGCGAAGATACTAGATCTTATCAGAATTGGCCCACCAAATGTTGAATCTATTAATAACATGGACACAACACCTGTACAAATGCTACTGTCTAATGCAGAGAAAATCATCACAGATAAAACAAGTAATTCAGAGGTCCTACACCCAAAGATACAAAAAGTTTTAGATAGACACAACAAAGTTTTCAGTGGAATGGGGAAACTCAAGAATTTCCAGCTTAAACTTCACATTGACGAGTCAATCACACCAGTCCAGCAACCAGTGAGAAGATTGCCATACCATACTAGTCAGACAGTATCAGATGAAATAGACAGATTAGTTAAAAATGACTGCATAGAAAAAGTAAATGGACCAACCAGTTGGATAAACCCAATAGTAGTGGTACCCAAAGCAAATGGGAAAATAAGACTATGTATTGACATGCAAAGAGCAAACGAAGCTATAATAAGAGAGAGACATCAAATTCCGAAGTTAGATGAGATACTACCGGAACTCAATGACGCAAAATATTTTTGCAAGCTGGAACTAAGAGAAGGTTATCATCAAATAGAGCTTGATGAGAGTTCTAGACACATTACCTCCTTTATAACTCACAAAGGCTGTTATCAATCAAAACGACTCATCTATGGAGCTAATTCTGCATTTGAACAATTTCAGAAAACAATTGAGCAATGTATTGCAGGATGTGATGGAACAAAATCAATTTCGGATGATATCCTGTTATGGCGAAAAAGCATAGATGAAACTGCAACAAGACTAGACAAATTACTGAAAACACTCTACGACAATGGACTGCGAGTCAACTCAAGCAAATGCGTATTCGCAGTAAATGAGCTCATATTCTCTGGATACAGACTGACCGACAAAGGAATATTTCCTGATAAATCTAAAGTGGATGCTGTGAATCAAACCAAACGACCTACAAATGCCACAGAAGTAAGAAGTTTTCTGGGACTAGTTAACTACTGTTCCCAGTTCATTCATCATTATGCTGATCTTACAGAGCCTCTACGAAAGCTCACAAAGAAAAATGTAGAATTTCAATGGAATGAAGCTCAAGAAAACTCATTTGTCAAGTTAAAGGAAGAACTAACTAACTCGCGAGTTATGGCCTATTATCAACCATATGCTGATACAAAAATAATTGTAGATGCATCACCCATAGGACTTGGAGCTATTTTGACACAGAAGCAAAGGAACAACACCTTCAAGCCAATAGCATATGCATCTAAAGCTTTAAATGAAACTGAACAAAGATATTCTCAAACAGAGCGAGAAAGTCTTGCAGTGTTGTGGGGAATACAAAAATTCCATTACCACCTATACGATCGTGACTTCACAGTTATCACAGACCACAAACCACTGGAGAAAATCTTATCATCAAGAGGGAATCCCACACCACGTATACAACGATGGGTATTAAAATTACAACCGTACAAGTTTAAAGTTGTATATGAACCAGGAGCAACCAACGCATCAGATGTTATCTCCAGGTCTCCTTTAGAAGCACCTGGAACAAGTGACTACTTTACTAACGAAGCAGAACATTATGTCAACACGATAATCAACGATGCTACGCCAATTGCAGTCACAATAAAAGAAATTGCTGATGATTCTGCAACAGACAAGGAATTGGCAAAGCTCAGAGTAAACATTAAACTGAAGAAATGGAATAAATATCCTGAAATGAAACAATACTATCTCTGCCGAAATGAACTAGTAGTAAAAGACAACTTAGTGCTAAAGGGCAACCGTTTAGTCATCCCGAAGACTCTCAGAAAGAGAATCTTAGATAGCGCACATGAGCATCACCTTGGTATAGTCAAGACCAAAGGACTTATACGAGGAAAAGTATGGTGGCCTGGGATAGATAAAGAGATGGAAGAAATGATCAGAACTTGTATGTCATGTCAAGCAACAAGTTCAGCAGTAGTTAGACCAACACATACCCAATCGACTGAAATTCCATCTACAAGTTGGCATACCTTAGCACTTGATATACAAGGTCCATATCCAACAATGGACTACTTAATCGTGCTGATAGACTACAGATCCAGATATCCTGTCGTTATACAAACAAAAAAGATTGACACTGACAATGTAATCAAAGGTCTAGATAAAACATTCAAGTTATTTGGATATCCAATGAAGTTAATTGCCGACAATGGGAAACAAATGATCTCCCAAGAATTTAAGAGTTACCTAAAGGAAAATGGAATTGAAAATGGAGAGGTTGAAAGATTTAACAGATCATTGAAAAAAAGCAAATCAATGTGCTCATGCAGCCGGAAAAGATTGGAGAAAGGAACTGGACAAATTTCTGCTACTCTACATAACTACACCTCATGCAACAACCAACACACCTCCAGCTACTGTCATGTTTGGTAGAAACATCAGAAATAAAATTCCTGTATATTCCAAGTTTTTGTCAGAAAATTTGAAACTTGACGAAACAGACAGAAGAAATAAGAGAAAAACAAAAGAATATGCTGATACCAACAGAAAAACAGTACAAGAACATCACATAAATGTACGTGACAGCGTATTAGCGAGAAATATGATGAGGAAAGACAAACTATCGACAAATTGGATACCTAAACCATTCACAGTAATCAAATCATACGAAAAGAGTGCGTTAATTGAAGACGCACAAGGAAGAAGATACATGAGGAAGAAGATACATGAGGAACAAGGTACATTTAAGAAAATATTTACAAAGGAAGGAGGAAGTAGAGAAGAATCAAAGAGAAGACATACACAGAGAGAAACATGAGAAGACAGAAAGTAAAAACAACAACAGAGAAAAGAAAATAGCTAAAGAGACTGAGAAAAGCAACAAAACAGGATACAATGGCGAATTCATCACAATTGCTGTTCCACTAGTAGGCCTAGATTGCTTAGTTAGTTCTGATAGTGAAGCTGTGTGCACACAAACAAACTGCCAAACGTTTAACACAAGAAGAATTGCTAAAATAATACCTGTTGTTCCAGATGATGTTGTTCCAGATGAAGTTGTTCCAGATGAAGTTGTTCCAGATGTAGAAAGTAATTTGGACATGCGAACACGAACAGTGACTGAAGACAAAACTCCAGAAACCAAACTAGAAACACATCAGCAGCACAACGAGAAGAAGTGTTTACAAACTAAAAGTCATCCTTGGAAATCATATCTTTCACGAAGTAAGAAGAAACAATAGAAACACGTGACGTTGATAACAGAACTTATGTTACACGAAATTTGGACAGTATTCAGTGATACTGGACACAAAACATTTATGAAGAAGTTCACACATTATGTTCACACCTTTTGTTAATCACGCTTTGCGAACATGTAAATAAGAAGCATGTGAAATAGAAAACGCTTTTCAAAGAAGTTAATCATGTATTTACTCATGTGATGGTTTATGTTTTATTATGTGGAACGACGACGTTCGATGAATCAACAACACGATGACGTTCGATGAATCAACAACACGATGACGTACGATGAATCAACAACACGATGACGTTCGATGAATCAACAACACGATGACGTACGATGAATCAACAACACGATGACGTTCGATTGATGAGCAACACGACGACGTTCGATTGATGAACAACACGATGACGTAATGAAGGATTCGATCAAGAAAGAAGAGGATGTTGTATTTGTATATAATCGGCGACCGTGAGAATTGTAGAGATATAGAACGTGGAGACGAAATATAAATATGGCGGTATATTTTGATATAAGAATTCGTGTGCAGGGGCGGATATAGAATTTTTTTTATGTCAGTCACAAATTTTGCGAAGCCAAAAAGCGCAGCCGTTTGCGTTGCAAACGGCTGCGCGCCTAAACAGCTGGGGGCTTTGGGGGGCGCTGTAAGCCCCCCAAATAGGGTACGGGGCGAAGCCCCGGAAGTTTTTGCTTTTTACGGCATTCTAAAGCGTTAACAGGCTAAATTAAAGTCCAATCTCCTCTTACTCTTTAACGTGTAAAACCACTCTTTTGCGTTAATTTTGGAAAAATGTATTTGTTGTATAAAGTTAGGGGATAATAAAAACAACGGTAGGAATTATATATTATCAGACTGTTTCGCCCAATATCAGGGCTCATCAGCTTGCCTAGGCAACATTCAATAACATTATATATTATTTAGTGTGCCAGACAAGTACAGTCAGCTAGCGCTCCAATAAACCGGGTACTATTAGCAGGAGCAAGCTAAACCCGGGGGTAAAGTGTGTGGAGGTGATATAAAACGAAATAAAATAACGTAATAGGTAGTTAAAAGTTGCCATAAAGCTCCTGACAGGAGACTCCTAGAACAGGTGCTATCAGCCAGAGTAAGCTGAACCTGTATGTGAGGATTCAAAAATGAGACTATTGCTGTCTAAACTTGGTGTGATGGTTAAAGGATTTGACACAACAGGTTTATGAACATTTATTAATGGCATGACTTTTGGAAAAATTAAAGTGTCACTACATTTATCAGTCCAAAAACCGAGCTTTGACTGAACTGAAATTTTTTTGGTAGGCACACAAGACATTTTTTCTTTTTTTGTGATGTGCGGTAACTTTCGCTTTGTACCGTTAGGCACAAAAATTAGGGGAACAAAATGATTAGGCTTAAAGGTGATACTTGAGTCAACATTAAAACTTTGTAAACAAAATAGAAATTTCAATGTCCTTAAAGAAGGAGTGGGATTTCTTGGACTGATTATACAATTAAATAAAATTTTATCCCTTGAGTCACCACAATCCGGAAAATATGTATTAATGTTGGCCAATGACACTGACGACAAAGCAAATATGCAAAGTAAGCTACACCACTTTTGATTTTTACAGTTACCAATGGCTTCATTTTTTACCAACTTATTAGAGCACGAAGAACCTGAAGCATCAAGAGCTTCAAAAGATGTTACCATTCGCAAAATGCTATCAACAGATTTAAATACCTTACCTTTGTGTTCTTCAAATAACGACAACAAAACAGGGTGCCTACTGTAATATTCAGAACACAGAAACAACGCCAATGACGTTAAAATTCTGAGATCCTCAACCAACAAATTGTCACCAACAAGCAGGATGGAAGCAGAACTGTACAAGCAATTTCCAGTACTTTCAGAGCTAAATAAAAACATAAGTCTTGATCAAGAGCTTTGTCAAAGCTATAGCTATATAGCTCCCATCTTTAAACTTTTATTTAACAAATCAAAGGCTAGCAAGCACTGTGATGGAGAGCGACTGAAGTTTGTTTACATTAATTTAGCAAATCTTCTTATCAAAATATTAGGTGACAAGATCTATTGTATAAATTTAATGATCTTTTATTGTTCCCATAATCACTGTGTGACGTGCAGATAGCTGCTAGCTACTTTAAATAAAAGCAATGGAGCAAGCTGAATAATTAAAAGATTAAAAAAATATCCATGGTTACCTACTAGATCTAGCTATGACACAAAAAACAAGTAAAAACTTAACACCCTTACCACAAGGCTACTGCACACTTGTTAAGGTCTTTTCGTAAGGCCGTCATCAAAAATATGTTGTGTTCGCGTCCTCCGACCGACTCACATTTGGTAATAAAAACCCGAGTCGGTAAGTCGCAAAAAAACCGGGAAAAAATTTCGCGAGATATTTTTCAAATATAAATTTTTTTTCGCCAGAACTAATTGATACAAAATTGACAAAAACTCGCGAAAATTAATTTCCGTAAAAATTAATTCCTTTAGGGCACTCCTGTGGCTACTGACAGTTTACAGGACGGCGAAAAATGGTCTACAAACGATGTCGAGTGGCGCTATACTGTTTTGGCCCTGAGAACGAATTTGCTTGCTCCGATCTGAAAATCCCGGGGAAAAATATGCCCGACCGCCCGACCGACTCATTTTTGCGGGGTCTTCAGGACGCGAACACAACATATTTTTGATGGTAGCCTAAAATCTTTGGAAGATAAACTTCAGCATTAAAATTTCTCAATATGTTGTTGTTATTGATTGAGTTCAACATCTTCGTTTGAGAACGAAGGAAGATTCCTTATTTTATTACAATATTTCAAATATATATCTTGTATATAACACAAATCATTCTTTTGCATAGCTAGACGGACCAGCTCAAACATGCTCTCGGCAGCCATGTTTGAACAAAAAGAATAAAATGAAGGGCGAACATATAACCTTAATCAAGGGTGGGAGAGTTCTTGGCCACTGACGGGTCCGCAAGATAACACAACCGGTATCGGTTCTTCTATGTTTACACAATTTTATACTCGCGCAGAAGTAATACTGCTTTCGGCTGACCTTGAAATTAGGAATGTCAGTCAAAACCCAACAACCAATCAGAACAGCCAAATCAACCGTTTTGACCAATCAAATCAACAAAAAATATACGAATTCCAATCGCTTTTTGACTTACATCGGCAGAAACGGCGAAATGCAGAAGACAAATATACGCCATCCACAACCTAGTACACAGACCACGTAAATTCGAACGCCACACGCGCCGAACAAAATGTCGTAATATCGGTTGCTGGTTGACCGGCGTTTTGTTTTATTTTTCACTTATCTACATTTCTAAGGTTTGAAAAGATGTCAGTCGCTTGCCGGTTCTGACGTACGCTAGATCCGCCCCTGCAGTGTGTGTCACATAGTTGATCGGTCAGACTAATCTAGGTTCATCTTAGTCAGCTAGGTATTAGAACACTACATGTTTGACAACCAGCGTAAGTCCAAAATAAAAAATGTGAAAATTGCTAGATGGAGAGTAGAACTCTCTGAGTACAAGTACGATATCGTGTACAGACCAGGAAATCAAAGTGTTGCTCCCGACACCTTTTCCAGAATCGCTACAATTGGTCATCCCATCCAAGATACACGACATCCACGAGCAGCTATGCCATCCCGGTATCACACGTCTAACTCATTTCGTCCGTCAGAGGAACCTTCCCTTCTCACAAGATCAAGTAAAAACTGTAATCAACAATTGCAAGTCATGTATGTATCTTAAACCTAAATTCTTACGAACACAAGGGACTTTGATCCACTCAACTGCACATTTCCAAAGATTGAACATTGACTTTAAAGGTCCTTTACCCACTTCGCAAAAGGGTAACCGATACCTACTTACCATTATTGATGAATACTCACGCTTCCCGTTTGCCTATCCTTGTCGCGACATGTCAAGTGGTACTGTCACACAATGTTTCAACCACCTATTCTCGATCTTTGGGATGCCTGACATGATACATAATGACCGTGGAACTGATTTCCTTTCTGAAGAAACCAAATCCTACCTACTAAACAAGTCGAGAGCAACCTCCAAAACCAGTCGCTATAATCCAAGATGTAATGGACAGGTGGGAAAGTTAAACAGTACATTGTGAAAAGCTGTACAAGTAACAATTCATTCTCGGAAACTGAAGGACTCTGATTGGGAGACCGTACTTCCAGACACACTCCATTCGATACGTTCATTGCTTTGTACCGCAACAAACGTTACGCCGCACGAAAGGTTCTTCAACTTCCCAAGAAAATCAACCTCTGGGAAATCGATTCCATCCTGGATCAAACCAGGCCCAGTTTATGTAAAAAATCACGTCAGAAGAAGTAAAAACGACCCCTTAGTTTCACCCGCAACTCTGTTACATGTAAACCCAGAATACGCCCATGTACGTCTGCCTTCCGGTACTGAAACCACTGTCAGCCTTCGAGATATATCGCGACATCCGGATGGTAATGATCAACCGAAAGCCACAGATGAAGATAATCGTAGCATGTCAAACCATGAGCACGTTGGAGAATTAGAACCAAACGAACAACAAACGTCACGAGCCGAAATCCAAACACAAGAGAATCTATTCAAAACACTCCAACTAATAACGAACAAAACGTTGAAAGTCCAGAACTTTCTATCCCAACGCTCAGGAGATCTTCTCGTTCGTCGAAACGTCCTGACAAAGTGTATGCCGCTTCCAAAGTGTAGAGCTTGAAACGCTGATCAAAATAATGTATAGAATCATGTACAACACCAACAATAATAATAAAGTCAGAAATGACACATCTCAAATATTTACATCTTATAAGGTGATTACGTTTGATTACGTTGAAAACCTTTAATATTTTAATTAAAAGTGTCAAAACACATCAAATTTACATCTGAAAAATCATTAATTCGGTTATATACATACTATCCTGTTCCCTAAAAATATACACAAAATGTAAAAATTATATAACCGGTTAAGAACACAAAGTTTTTTCTTAGTATGATGATCTGTAGTGACCTTTACCAACCATTTTAAATGTAAATGTCAAAAAAGAATAAGGAGTAAATTTTGAATGAACAAAGATATTATTTTTGAAATATATATATACGGTCCGTCCTCACAAAAGTTTACACAAAATGTAAAACATATTGGTTTTTGAGGAGCACATCCAAATCAACAAAAATCAGTTCATTTCTAGCATGTCCTATATTGCCATTGCCCATAAATCTTCCACAAAAAGGTTATGAAACACATCAAATTATAGAAAAATCAGGCATTTCATACAATATAAAAAACAAAAAAGTTTTAGTCAGAACAATTAGTAATTTTTTCATTATCACCAAACACAGTTATTACTACAATTTTAAAATTCTTAACAAAAACGTGAATTTGTTCTTTCAGTATATTGCATGTGGTCTTTTTCCCACAAAAGTTTACACAAAATTTAAAAAAACAGCAGTTTGCAACATAAACAAAAACACGAACAACCATACCATCCTCTCATAAATTAAAATAAAGTCATAAACCCACGTAAATTGCAAATGTCTACAACCCCCTGTAAAAATAACCTGGAATTTTACATGTAGGATGTTTAACAACGAGGGTGCCGATAAGCCGCATACGCCGTAAAAAGTGCGGGCGTTTTCGGGCGAGTTCGGCGTTTTGAAAAAAATTCAGGTATTTGCCCGAAAAAACCCGCATAGTCCCGAACAATGCCCGAAAACAAAAAGATTCACCACAAATGACTCTCGGAAAATTATTTAAAAAAGTATAAAAATTAAAATGAACTAACTATGTGGTAGCGAAGTTCTTAAAAGAACTGTTTTTTATGATTTTTGATAAGATTTACTTGATAAAAAACTTATATATAAACTTTATTAACTCCTTTCTCTTCAAACGTATTCTTTCAATTGTCGTCCGCCATGTTTATGTTACAAGGTGTTGCATTTCGGGAATGTTCCGGGCGAGTTCGGGCGTGTTCGGCAAAGTGCGGGCGGTTTCGGCGGACAACCGTCAATTTAATTCGAAAAGTCGCCCGAACTCGCCCGTATATATGCTGGCGTTTGCGGCTTATCGGCACCCTCTTGTTTAACAGGATGTAAACAAAACAATAAAAAATAACTTAACACACATGCTTTAAATTCTGAAAAAAATTATTCCACTTGTCATATTGCTTGGGTAAGGTTTACAGGAAATGTGAAAATAATTATACTCTTAAAAAAATACATCCTACTATCCTACAAAAGTTCAAGTCTTTGAAAGATTTTGTAGGTAGCTAGCTAGCTTGTTACATCATAATTCGTGCTCATAAAAGAAGAGAAGTTTGGAAACTAAGGTAGCTAGCTATAGATGTTAAAAAAAGGAATAACAACATAATTCATAGGTTAGAGCTATAGCCATGAGATGGGAACAGGGCTTGAGAGGCTAAATTAGCTAGCTAACAGCTACTGTTAACAGTAGCTAAGACACCCAGTTAAATATACTTAAACTGGGAACATTTAGCTAAAACTAAAGCTAGCTATTTATGCTTAGTAAAACACATATAAAGAGAAACAATAGTAATGTAAAAATAATAACATTTACAGTGAGCAGTAAGTTCAACAAACCAAAGTTTTCCGTTTGTTAGTCAGCTAACAGCTTTATGTAGCATTTTGAATTTTAGGACAAACACATTAGTTACGCGCCAGGAGACACATTAATTATGCAACAAAAAGATAAACAAATATGGTGGCTAGGTTGTTTTTTTAAAAAATATAAAACAATATAAAACTTCAAGAATTTGAGGCTTTTCTTGGAAAATGCGAGTCTGCTTGCTCCAGTGACATAAAAACTAAACGTCTGAAAACATCAAAGTTCTTACTATTATTGATTTTAAATCCACTTCAAACTCTAGCCTTTATTTTCTACTTCTAACTTTACTACTTTACTTCTAGCTCTAGCTACCACTTCTTACTTCACTTCTTGGACTTTTCTTTCTCTGAATTACTTTTTGCACTTTTTTCAAGACGAAGGGACCGTTCTTTTGTGCTCTTTTTTTCCGTGTCGAGGGACACCATTTTTGGAAAGTTAGCCGTTAAATTTATTTCAGCAAATCAAATTGAGTCGTTTCATCACGTGATGTAAACAAAGTAAACCCGCTAGCAAAATGGATATAACTTTTTCGGAGACTTCAAAGGAAATTTCGGCTACATCAAAGGAAAATAAACACATCCACTTTGCCTGTCACAGACAGACGGACACACTCTCCGTATTATTATAAGAGACTAGTCGATAAGACCCGTGGAAGAATCCACTCAGGCAGAATATTAGGTTGTTTTGCAGATTTTGCTAACGTCAGCAGTACATATACAAAAAAATTTGGCGAAATGTAGCTTATCTGTTGCCTGCAATGCGTACAGATTGAAACGTTGATAAAAATAATGTATAGGATCATGTGTTCACAAACGCATAAGGAGATACAAGTGTTTTAAATATTTGCTGACGTCAGTAAAGTCCTCTAAAGTACAAAAAAAAATCTTTAGAAATTTACACTGTAAAATCCACTTAGGCAGGAGTACATTAGAAAAGAGAACCGTAACTTGTATTTTGATGACGTCTGCCAGGACCCGTCAATACACAATATTTTTTTCCTGCAATTGGTTGACACGTTGCTTCCAATGTGTGGAGCTTGAAACGCTAATCAAAATAATGCATAGAATCATGCACAAGACCAACAATAATAATAAAGTCAGAAATAACACATCACAAATATTTATATACATCTTATAAAGTTACATCTTATTAGGTTTGCTTACGTTGAAAACCTTTAATATTTTAATAAGAAGTGTCAAAAACATCAAATTTATATCTGGAAAATCATTTATTCGGTTACATACTATCCTGTTCCCCAAAAATATACACAAAATGTAAAAATTAACCGGTAACCAGTATAGAAAGTGTTGCGGAGAGGTTGCCAAGGCAAAGGCATTAAGCACGGCAAGGAAAGGGCACGGCAAAGGCAGGCAAGGAAACAGGAAGAGGAATCAGAAAGGCAGGGGTAGGCAAGGCACGGGTAGGCAAGGCATGGGAGGCACAGGCAAGGGCATAGTAGGCAGGCACTAGAAAAGGCATAGGAAGAGTAGGCAAAGGAACGGTCAGCGCTGGCAAGGCCAGGGAACGGCAAGGCAGGGGCAGGCACCTTAATAGAAAATCTCCCCCCCTACAACTCAAAGATTATGTATACTCAATATGTCTAAGATATGTATCATATTAGGCCAGGAGTATAGAACATATTGAGGTGCAAATATTTCAAATTCAATAGCTCATAAAAAAGGTCTCAAATTTATATCAGGTCAATATACAGTGAATCATGTTAGCAGAATTATGTGCCAATACAAGTATTTAAACAATCAGTCATAACGCCGAAAAAACTATCATTTTTTGATAAATCTGAGATTAAAAATTAACTTGGTTCCAATGACAACAACATTAAAAATTTAGGAATTAGAAATAATCAGAGAAGTCCACGAGAAACGCCTTTTTTGGTTTCTTGTGCCTAGCAGGTTTATCAATACAAAACTTTTTACCATAAAGTGATAGATCTATTAAAAAAACAAAGCATTTTTGGGCTCTATAAATGAAACTGATGAATGTACGCAATTCCCCACTCTACGACTCAAAGATTACCTATTATACTCAATATAGCTAATATCATATACTTATGAATACCTGCTTGTTGTAGATGCAAGATAATTATAATCCTAGCCCTGTCCAGGATTTGTACCTGGATCTCTCATTTGCATGAGTGTCATAGCCATTAGACCAACAGGGCATGAATATATATATATGAAAAACTTTACATGTGCATCTTTTATATGCTCACATAGCCTTTTTACTAACTAGACAGGGGGACCTGGCGTTGAAATGTCTGGTTTAGTCACAAGTAACTGTAACACCCAGCGTTAAAAGTCTGGTGTAGAGCAATTTAAAAGTTTTGTAAACTGTGCCACACATTCATGTGAAGCGCTTTAGTACAAGTATGCAGTATATCATAAATTATGTGAAGCACACACAACAGTAGGATGGTTCAGGTGTAATATATTTTTCAAATAATAACTTTTCTTCAAAAATACAGTTTATATGTTGTGCCCATCTTAGCGAATTTCTCGAAATGTTTCTCGCAAAACTTAAAAAGTGAATTTCAATCCAGGGTGAGCGCTTAGTAGGTAAACAATGTCGCACATCCATATAGGTTTAATACCATTTCAAACAAAAAATTAGCGCAACTTCTGTTAAATAGAAACACAGGTTGGTAACAGCTTGTTGTTAACACTGGGCTGAGTGATTTGTACAGGTATACTGTTTCGCACATACGTTTCGGCATAATACCCATTTCCAAAAAACTATCCTAACTTCGGTTCAAACAAACAGACAGTTAACAACCTGTTGTTATCCTACGCACCTAAAACAATTTTACTTTGTGGAAAATTTTGTAACATTTAAAAATAAAAATACAGTTTATAACCTGTTTTTACCATCTCAAAGCAAAAAAAACTGCAATATTTTATGGCAAAAGTTTCTGTGAAAGATCAAAAATTAATCGTGACATCTGATAGGCATAACACATTTTCCAAAAAACCTTTATTGCAACTTCGGTTTAAAAAAACACAGCGGAAACAGCCCGTTGTTACCCTGTCCAGCTAAAAATCAAACAGCAGTATATGTCTATTTTGCAAACAAGTTTTCATGACAGTAGGATAAAAAGCTCTTATCCCAAACTGAACAAAAACGTCGTTAGAGCCGCATTGGTGTAAAGATCGGGTCAAATTACAAAAACAGAAATTATTGGGACATTATTTGCATATCGTGAAATTAAGTAAGAAATAATAAATACAATTGGAGATTTTCAATACATGTTGACGGTTGAACGAGAACCGCTATTCAGAATTTAAAAAGCCTCAGTAATAACAAATGTTGATGTTGTAAAAATTTTCGCTTCTGCAACTTGAGCCGCACTGGTGTATGCTCAGCGGCAGGGTTAAAAAAGTTTATTTCCTGACGTGTGTACAATATATATAGCTAGCTACAATCGTCCACGAAAATATGGCTCTCTATTCCCCCTTAATGTTAAGAACTGCCCTTTTGTGGCTAAGCAACGTAAACAATTACACGTGACATACCTGTGTATAAACATTGATCACGAGTGAGAACATAACGTACTATCTCCAAAATATCTAGCTGGCTATGTTCTTTTGCTGACTTTGCTAAACTTTTTGGTTCTTGGTTTTTGGTATAAAATTGCCAGAGACAACACATTTTGTGGACGATTGTAGCTAGAACAAGCTGTATGATGGGACATTCCTACAGAGTAGAATTATCTCACTCACTGTGTAGTATATATGGATAATAGCTAGCTAGAGGATAGGTAGAAAATCTGTCTTAAAGAATTTTTCTATGCTAGCTATGTTGCTGATTTTATGCCAGCAAAAATAGCAATTTATTGCTAGCTACATTGGTAGTTCTATCCCAGCTAAGTAGTTAATTTTATGCTAGCCTTGTAGCTAGTTTGATGCTAGTTATATTGCATTGTTTGTTTGTTTTTATGCTAGCTAACTCTAACAGTAGCTAGAGCTAGCTATATTCTATCTAAGTTCTATTATTATTCTATCAAAATCTGCAGTTTTAAGCTAGCTAGCCTTAGGTGTGAGTGAGAATAAGAATGGGTTCATATACCAGAATAATGAGGAGAGTATTTGTCCAGAAAGTTAAGAACTTTTTTGTAAGAATATACTCTAAACAATAGGTCAGAATATCCTAAGAATATGTCTAAGCTTGATTGTTTGTTCTAATATAAAAATTTGTATAATGCACAAATTTCATTAGAAGTTTACTTTTTTATTGCGTATCTCACAAACTGAACTTTTTTCTGTCCAAAGCAATGGGCCGTTACATGTAGCAGATTTTGCCATTAGCTATAGCAACTTATAGCAAGCTTTATTTTATTAAGTCATTTCATATATATATTTTGAGGCCATAGCCCTGCTAAAAATATATTAGGAACAATAGGAATAGTATTTGTCAAAAAAGTTAAGAACATTTAGGCTGAAACGGAATAATTCTTATAAAATAAACGGTGTATATGATATCCTAGATAAGAATTTTATAAACTATAAAAAGTAATTTTTCCGCTGTTACTGGTTTTTAAATCAATGTTTACATCTGTTACGTTACCGTTTGAAATATTATTCGATTCTTAAATTCGAAAGCACTGCATTGTTATCTTCTTTGATTTTATGCGTGATTTTCTTGATTATAAGTTGGGTCTGTTCTTTATTTTGGATTGAAATATTTCGGTAGATATACAATATACCAAATGATTCAAGTTTTTATATTTCTCTTTTATGTGTTTTTAACTATTAATTTCTTATATTTTGAGTTCTGGAATGGCAAAGCAAGTATATAGTTTTAGCGTATTTCGCTTTTTATGAACGGTTGTTAGACACCTTTGATTTTTTCAGGCATTTTCCATTTTTATTTTACAATTTTTTTTATTTTTTTTTGTTGCACATGCTTATATTATACACATAGAATAATGCAGATTGTGAGCAACCTCGATCCCAGGGCTTTTTGCTCTTTTTGCCCTCCTGTTATAAAAGAGACAAAGAGCCTGGTGTCGAGGTTGAAATGTGAGTTTTGAACATTCAAATTACTGTGTTGTATTTTTGTTTGGTATCCCTTACATCGGTTTAATGAGAGATTCAATGGATTCTTCCACGGGAATTCAGATAACTGGTAATTTCTTATATTTTGTGTAAAACTTTGAAAGGGTTGCTGTATGCAATAGACTGAATATCTGATTTTGATATGACGTGTTACAAACTGTACAGTGTGGAATTTTATAATAACTTTTTTTGTATAACTTGGCAAAATATGTTGGATTTTTTAATGTCTGATATACTTTTTTCCCTGGTGTACTTCTGGCATGGCAAAGCAAGTATAAATTTCAGCACATTTCGCTTTTTAAGTAACGGTTGTTAGACGCCTTTGATTTTGTTAGACATTTTCCATTTTGCATTTTTTTTTCTTTTTGTTGCACCTGCTTATATTTCAACGTTTTGGTTTCAACGGGTATAAATATAAAGTAATGCAGATTGTGAGCAACCTCGATCCCAGGGCTTTTTCTCTCTTTTTTCCGTCCCGTTATAAAAAGAGACAAACAGCCGAGGTTGGGTTGTAAGTTTTAAAAATTCAAATTACCATGCTGTATATATGTTTTTGTTTGGTATCCCTTACATGATTTCATGGAGACATTCAGTGGATTCTTCCACGGGAATTCGGCTATTTATATAATAATACGGAGCTTCTGTCTGTGACTTTTACAAAGTGGATACTAGTATAGAAAGTGTTGCGGAGAGGTTGCCAAGGCAAAGGCATTAAGCACGGCAAGGAAAGGGCACGGCAAAGGCAGGCAAAGAAACAGGAAGAGGAATCAGCAAGGCAGGGGTAGGCAAGGCAGGGGTAGGCAAGGCAGGGGAGGCACAGGCAGGGGAGGCACAGGCAAGGGCATAGTAGGCAGGCACCAGAAAAGGCATAGGAAGGGTAGGGAAAGGCACGGTCAGTGCTGGCAAGGCAATGGAACGGCAAGGCAGGGGTGCCTGACTTTAATAGAAAATCTCCCCCCCCTACAACTCAAAGATTGCGTATACTCAATATATCTAAGATAAGTATCATATTAGTCCAGGAGTATAGAAATTATTGAGGTGCAAATATTTCAAATTCAATATCTAAAAAAAAAAGTCTCAAATTTATCTCAGGTCAATATACAGTGAATCATGTTAGCAGAATTATGTGCCAATACAAGTATTTAAACAATCGGTCATAACGCCAAAAAATATCATTTTCTGATAATTCTGAGATTAAAAGTCAACTTGGTTCCAATGACAACAATCGTGTAAAGCACACACAGCATTAAGGTGTTTCATATAGAAAGTGTTGCGGAAATTTATAGGTGCCACTTTTGGTCAAATCGTATAGAAACGAAGTTCCCACGTACTTCACTCGGTTCTATCACCGGCATATATATTTTATCTTGTTAACCGAAATCGCAGCGAGTCTTATATCCTGAAAAGATGCCTTGAGACATCGACATGTATTGCCGCCTTTTCTTACGATGGAATAAAAAAAAGCTTCTTTATGCAACATGGCATTTCTGTGCTCTATAAATGACAGTGGTGGTGACTGTATGCAACTCTCCCCTCTACGACTCAAAGATTACCTATTATCCTCAAGATAGCTATATATATCATATACTGATGATTACCTGGTGGTGGTAGGTGCGAGATAATTGTTTTTCCCAGCCCATAATAAGGCACTCACAGCCGCAACGCTCATCTAAAATCCCGTGTGCACAATATACCGCTATTTCACCCCTAAACAGGTATGCAGGGAGCAGCAAAGAAACAGTAAGATTTTTTAATTTATTTATTTACAGATAAACTTCATAAAATAGCCATGTGCTAAACAGTTTAATAAAATATTTAAAGCCTATATCACAGAAATTAAGAACTAAAATTTTCGGCGGAAAAACTTTCGGACACAATTTTTTATTTCAGCGGAAAATTTTCCGGCAAAATTTATAAAGTCAAAAAATGCATGGGTAAGTCTTTCGAACGAAAACTAAGAATCGCCTAGAGGCACTTGATTGTATGTACCCTTGTGGAGAATGAAAGCTGGCTTTGGTTAAATCGCGCTTTTGCTACCTGTCGACTTGTCAAAATCAGACGTTACTAGCTCTCAGCTACTACCTTGTTGTAAAAACATATAAAAATATATAAAATTTCAGTGTTTAATAACGTAATAAATAATATAAATACATATTATACATACATGTAAATACAAATTTACGAAGACTAGCAGATCGATTGTTGTTTTTTCACGATTTTATTTCTTTTATTCTCCCCTAAGGTTTATTATAGACTTTTTGTTATAAAAAACGTCAACACAATAGATATTATAAAATAGAATACAATATTACGGTAATATGACCACATAGGAGATAAATTTCCGTGATTTTTTTTTTAAAGCAGATTGTAAAAATAGGACAATAAAATAAAAATTTAAATTTTCGGTAGACCAGCCAAGTTAAAGAAAAAAGAAAAGTGGTTAATTTTCAGAAGATTTTAATTGAATTATCTCCTTTTGTGGTTGGATGGTGAAGGATTTGGGTGCCTACGCTTCCGGGCATTTATGGCGTCCTCCCGGTTGAAAAGGCCTTTACCCCCAGCAGCACGCCACAAATCAAAATTCTCGCGGCAAGCGTAGCCACCTATATCCTTCGATAACACCACACCCTCCTTGTAAATCTCCCACGTCAATTCAGGCTGCTTCTAAATGGAAAATCAGTCATAATACAAGTAAAATGTGCAGGGTAAACATGATACGACGAATATTGCGAACTTACTTAACTTTTAGGGAGGTATCTCCTTCATGACTTATTGCTTATATGAAATGACATGATTTGCTGCTTTTGGCAAGAAATACGCTACTGGTTTAAATTTACGAGGTTCTGCCATTTTTTAATTTGATCTGTGAAATTATATTTCTGCTAGTAACTTACACACCGTGAAATATCTTTCACCAAAAATGAAACTAAAGTTCAATTGTATATACTTACTACCGTTGTTTTCAAAGAGGCCAACTCGTTTAAAAACTTTTCGCTTTCCGTTTTCTATAACATAAAAATAACAAAGTGAATAAATGCTAATTTTAGAACTTAAAAATGAGAAATAACAAATTGAATAAATGCTGACTTTATGACTAAAACTTGTGGGTGTGTTACTAATGCGATGTTGAAAGTAAAAATTTATGCTCACCATTTGCCTCTTTAGGGCGGCTAACTCCGCCTTTTGTTCCTCCTACAACATAAAAATGAGAAATAACAAAGTGTATCAGTGCTGATGTTAAAACTAACTTGTGGCTATGTTTAAATAGTGATGCTGAAAACAAGTAAATTTTGTACTCACCATTTGTTTTTTTAAAGAGGTTGACTCCTCTATCAAGTCAACGTTTAAACTTTTCAAAGAACACTACAACAAATTGAATAAAACACAGTGGTATTAAAGCAACATAAATTGTTTAAAGTAAAATTACATATTATTAATGCTTTAAGTTAAACCACACTTACCACTTCATTTTTTAAGGAGGTTATGTCCTCCGACACAATTTCCATTTTACGTCGCAATAACTTTTTCTGAAAATAAAAAGATATAGGTGTTAAAAAAAAAAAAATACTTAACCTAAATACAAAAATGTTTGGAGAAAGTTAATTTAGGCATTCTTAAGGTATGGGCAGCGTTTATTTAAACAGCATTTAAAAGCGAAATACAGTTTTGATGATAGGAACAAAGATACATACATTGTGGCTCGACATTATGACTAGAACTAAAAAGAAAAAAAAAACAGTAAATACAGCAAATACAATAGTATTTCAACACACAATAATTAACGGATACTGACCGGTTTTGATGCTGTACTGTAAATTATTACCTGACTGATATAAAAAACCGGTTAGTATGAAAAACAACGCTAACACATTATAGGCGGCGATGCCATATCATGTGCAGTCAAGTACATGGCATATACATTACAAGCATATATGCCATAATATGTGTTAACAACGGTAACACATTACAAGCAGTGATGCCATATCATGTGCAGTCAAATACATGGCATACACATTACAAGCATCTGTGCCATAACATGTGTTAACAATGCTAATACATTACAGGCAGTGATGCCATATCATGTGCAGTCAAATACATGGCATACACATTACAAGCATCTGTGCCATAACATGTATTAACAACATTAACACATTACAGGCCGTGATGCTATATCATGTGGAGTCAAATATGTGGCGTACACATTACAAGCATCTGTGCCATAACATGTGTTAACAATAGTGACATATTATAGGCGGTGATGCCAGCCATATCATGTGCAGTCAAATATTTGGCGTACACATTACAAGCATCTATTCCATAACATGTGTCAACAACGCTAACACATTACAGGCGGTGATGCCATATCATGTGCAGTCAAATACATGGTATACACATTACAAGCATCTGTGCCATAACATATGTTAACAACGCTAACATATTACAGGCGGTGATGCCATATCATGTGCAGTCAAATATTTGGCGTACACATTACAAGCATCTGTGCCATAACATGTGTTCCTAGGTTATATTATCATAAAGTATAATAACAACGCAACACAGAATAATATCCAGCAATGACATGACCACACCACACATGTAACTGTCCTAAATTTGAATGGTGTATAGGAATCCTGATAAAGATAACGTAACGTTCTCATGTGGTTGGAACGGTTTGGAATAACTTCTTTAACTTCTCTTTATCTTTCCTTTGTCTTTACTTTTAATGATTTGTGATGCATTATGGATGATATGTTTCTTGAAACACATTACAGGCAGTGATGCCATATCATGTGCCGTCAAGTACATGGCATACACATTACAAGCATATGTGCCATAACATGTGTTAACAACATTAACACATTACAGGCCGTGATGCCATATCATGTGCCGTCAAGTACATGGCATACACATTACAACCATATGTGCCATAACATGTGTTAACAACGCTAACACATTACAGGCATTGATGCCATATCATGTGCAGTCAAATACATGGCATACACATTACAAGCATCTGTGCCATAACATGTGTTAACAACGCTAACACATTACAGGCATTGATGCCATATCATGTGCAGTCAAATACATGGTATACACATTACAAGCATCTGTGCCATAACATGTTTTAACAATGATAACACATTACAGGCGGTGATGCCATATCATGTGCAGTCAAATATATGGCGCACACATTACAACCATCTGTGCCATAACATGTGTTCCTAGGTTATATTATCATAAAGTAATAACAACACAACACAGAATAATAAGCAGCAATGACATGACTACATATTTTGCTACAAAACAGTTTAACATATTTTTCTGTGTGTCCGAGCAACTTCATATATGTTGCTTGTATGCCTCCTACCTCCACAACACCTCCTCAAAGTAAAAGTTTATAATATCAATGTTTTTATATTTTGAAGTTAAAGCGGTTTAAAATAATTCCTTCAACTTTTTCTTTATCCTTTCTTTGCCTTTTTTCTTTATTAGCAGTCATTTGTGACTGGAATATGGATGACATGTTGCATATTTTGCTACAAAACAGTTTAACATATTTTTCTAAATGTCCGAGCAACTTCATATATGTTGCTTGTATGCCTCCTACCTCCACAACACCTCCTCATAGTAAAAGTTTATAATACCAATGTTTTTATATTTTGCAGTTAAAGCGGTTTAAAATAATTCCTTCAACTTTTTCTTTATCCTTTCTTTGCCTTTTTCTTTATTGGCAGTCATTTGTGACTCAGATATGGATGACATGTTGCTATATTTTACTACAAAACAGTATAAAATATTCTTCTAAGTGTCCGAGCAACATCATATATGTTGCTTGTATACCTCCTACCTCCACAACACCTTCTCAAAGTAAAAGTTCATAATACAAATATTTGAAATTTATTGTGTGGTTGGTAAATTTGTTGGTATGGAATGTGGTTGGTAATTTTTGTTGGATATGACAGTGTGGTTGGTGAATTTGTTGGTATGAAGTGTGTAGGGTGGTAATTTTGTTGGAAGTAACAATTCAATTTGGCTTTTCTCTTTTAATTTTTTTTTGAATGGCAAATTAAAGTTGGCATGTGTTTCTATATTTTACAATTGAACTGGTTTAAATGTTTTCCAATTTTGAAGATTGTGATGTGTTTGGTTTAAATGTTTTCCAATTTTGAAGATTGTGATAATCAGCAAGATAGTCAAATTTTGGTTGTGATTATCATGATGATTGAGATCTGCATATTATACATAAGCAATCTACAGATGGTAAAGGACAAACTGCGTCTCTAATATCATCATCACAATACTCGTCAAGTTCTTTCAACAAGTTAATATATTTTTCCATATTAATATTGAATTTTTTGACAGTTTCATTAGATAATGCTTTTAGTCGTTTCTCTTCCTCTTGTCTAGCTTTCATACGCGGATGTGTATTAATATACAGCAGTCGTTCTTGTGTAATTGGTTCGACAAGTGCCCAATTCCTTTCTTTTTCGCATCTTGAGAATGCAGTGTAAGCTGTACCAAGGTTGTTTTTTTCCATCTGAATGGATTGTTGTAACTTGATACGCATATGGGTGGCAGTTTTACCATCTCCAATTGACATATCCAACAAAAATTACCAACCACATTCCATACCAACAAATTTACCAACCACACAATAAATTTCAAATATTTGTATTATGAACTTTTACTTTGAGAAGGTGTTGTGGAGGTAGGAGGTATACAAGCAACATATATGATGTTGCTCGGACACTTAGAAGAATATTTTATACTGTTTTGTAGTAAAATATAGCAACATGTCATCCATATCTGAGTCACAAATGACTGCCAATAAAGAAAAAGGCAAAGAAAGGATAAAGAAAAAGTTGAAGGAATTATTTTAAACCGCTTTAACTGCAAAATATAAAAACATTGGTATTATAAACTTTTACTATGAGGAGGTGTTGTGGAGGTAGGAGGCATACAAGCAATATATATGAAGTTGCTCGGACATTTAGAAAAATATGTTAAACTGTTTTGTAGCAAAATATGCAACATGTCATCCATATTCCAGTCACAAATGACTGCTAATAAAGAAAAAAGGCAAAGAAAGGATAAAGAAAAAGTTGAAGAAATTATTTTAAACCGCTTTAACTTCAAAATATAAAAACATTGGTATTATAAACTTTTACTTTGAGGAGGTGTTGTGGAGGTAGGAGGCATACAAGCAACATATATGAAGTTGCTCGGACACTCAGAAAAATATGTTAAACTGTTTTGTAGCAAAATATGTAGTCATGTCATTGCTGCTTATTATTCTGTGTTGTGTTGTTATTACTTTATGATAATATAACCTAGGAACACATGTTATGGCACAGATGGTTGTAATGTGTGCGCCATATATTTGACTGCACATGATATGGCATCACCGCCTGTAATGTGTTATCATTGTTAACACATGTTATGGCACAGATGCTTGTAATGTGTATACCATGTATTTGACTGCACATGATATGACATCAATGCCTGTAATGTGTTAGCGTTGTTAACACATGTTATGGCACAGATGCTTGTAATGTGTATGCCATGTATTTGACTGCACATGATATGGCATCAATGCCTGTAATGTGTTAGCGTTGTTAACACATGTTATGGCACATATGGTTGTAATGTGTATGCCATGTACTTGACGGCACATGATATGGCATCACGGCCTGTAATGTGTTAATGTTGTTAACACATGTTATGGCACATATGCTTGTAATGTGTATGCCATGTACTTGACGGCACATGATATGGCATCACTGCCTGTAATGTGTTTCAAGAAACATATCATCCATAATGCATCACAAATCATTAAAAGTAAAGACAAAGGAAAGATAAAGAGAAGTTAAAGAAGTTATTCCAAACCGTTCCAACCACATGAGAACGTTACGTTATCTTTATCAGGATTCCTATACACCATTCAAATTTAGGACAGTTACATGTGTGGTGTGGTCATGTCATTGCTGGATATTATTCTGTGTTGCGTTGTTATTATACTTTATGATAATATAACCTAGGAACACATGTTATGGCACAGATGCTTGTAATGTGTACGCCAAATATTTGACTGCACATGATATGGCATCACCGCCTGTAATATGTTAGCGTTGTTAACATATGTTATGGCACAGATGCTTGTAATGTGTATACCATGTATTTGACTGCACATGATATGGCATCACCGCCTGTAATGTGTTAGCGTTGTTGACACATGTTATGGAATAGATGCTTGTAATGTGTACGCCAAATATTTGACTGCACATGATATGGCTGGCATCACCGCCTATAATATGTCACTATTGTTAACACATGTTATGGCACAGATGCTTGTAATGTGTACGCCACATATTTGACTCCACATGATATAGCATCACGGCCTGTAATGTGTTAATGTTGTTAATACATGTTATGGCACAGATGCTTGTAATGTGTATGCCATGTATTTGACTGCACATGATATGGCATCACTGCCTGTAATGTATTAGCATTGTTAACACATGTTATGGCACAGATGCTTGTAATGTGTATGCCATGTATTTGACTGCACATGATATGGCATCACTGCTTGTAATGTGTTACCGTTGTTAACACATATTATGGCATATATGCTTGTAATGTATATGCCATGTACTTGACTGCACATGATATGGCATCGCCGCCTATAATGTGTTAGCGTTGTTTTTCATACTAACCGGTTTTTTATATCAGTCAGGTAATAATTTACAGTACAGCATCAAAACCGGTCAGTATCCGTTAATTATTGTGTGTTGAAATACTATTGTATTTGCTGTATTTACTGTTTTTTTTTTCTTTTTAGTTCTAGTCATAATGTCGAGCCACAATGTATGTATCTTTGTTCCTATCATCAAAACTGTATTTCGCTTTTAAATGCTGTTTAAATAAACGCTGCCCATACCTTAAGAATGCCTAAATTGACTTTCTCCAAACATTTTTGTATTTAGGTTAAGTATTTTTTTTTTTTAACACCTATATCTTTTTATTTTCAGAAAAAGTTATTGCGACGTAAAATGGAAATTGTGTCGGAGGACATAACCTCCTTAAAAAATGAAGTGGTAAGTGTGGTTTAACTTAAAGCATTAATAATATGTAATTTTACTTTAAACAATTTATGTTGCTTTAATACCACTGTGTTTTATTCAATTTGTTGTAGTGTTCTTTGAAAAGTTTAAACGTTGACTTGATAGAGGAGTCAACCTCTTTAAAAAAACAAATGGTGAGTACAAAATTTACTTGTTTTCAGCATCACTATTTAAACATAGCCACAAGTTAGTTTTAACATCAGCACTGATACACTTTGTTATTTCTCATTTTTATGTTGTAGGAGGAACAAAAGGCGGAGTTAGCCGCCCTAAAGAGGCAAATGGTGAGCATAAATTTTTACTTTCAACATCGCATTAGTAACACACCCACAAGTTTTAGTCATAAAGTCAGCATTTATTCAATTTGTTATTTCTCATTTTTAAGTTCTAAAATTAGCATTTATTCACTTTGTTATTTTTATGTTATAGAAAACGGAAAGCGAAAAGTTTTTAAACGAGTTGGCCTCTTTGAAAACAACGGTAGTAAGTATATACAATTGAACTTTAGTTTCATTTTTGGTGAAAGATATTTCACGGTGTGTAAGTTACTAGCAGAAATATAATTTCACAGATCAAATTAAAAAATGGCAGAACCTCGTAAATTTAAACCAGTAGCGTATTTCTTGCCAAAAGCAGCAAATCATGTCATTTCATATAAGCAATAAGTCATGAAGGAGATACCTCCCTAAAAGTTAAGTAAGTTCGCAATATTCGTCGTATCATGTTTACCCTGCACATTTTACTTGTATTATGACTGATTTTCCATTTAGAAGCAGCCTGAATTGACGTGGGAGATTTACAAGGAGGGTGTGGTGTTATCGAAGGATATAGGTGGCTACGCTTGCCGCGAGAATTTTGATTTGTGGCGTGCTGCTGGGGGTAAAGGCCTTTTCACCGGGAGGACGCCATAAATGCCCGGAAGCGTAGGCACCCAAATCCTTCACCATCCAACCACAAAAGGAGATAATTCAATTAAAATCTTCTGAAAATTAACCACTTTTCTTTTTTCTTTAACTTGGCTGGTCTACCGAAAATTTAAATTTTTATTTTATTGTCCTATTTTTACAATCTGCTTTAAAAAAAAAATCACGGAAATTTATCTCCTATGTGGTCATATTACCGTAATATTGTATTCTATTTTATAATATCTATTGTGTTGACGTTTTTTATAACAAAAAGTCTATAATAAACCTTAGGGAGAATAAAAGAAATAAAATCGTGAAAAAACAACAATCGATCTGCTAGTCTTCGTAAATTTGTATTTACATGTATGTATAATATGTATTTATATTATTTATTACGTTATTAAACACTGAAATTTTATATATTTTTATATGTTTTTACAACAAGGTAGTAGCTGAGAGCTAGTAACGTCTGATTTTGACAAGTCGACAGGTAGCAAAAGCGCGATTTAACCAAAGCCAGCTTTCATTCTCCACAAGGGTACATACAATCAAGTGCCTCTAGGCGATTCTTAGTTTTCGTTCGAAAGACTTACCCATGCATTTTTTGACTTTATAAATTTTGCCGGAAAATTTTCCGCTGAAATAAAAAATTGTGTCCGAAAGTTTTTCCGCCGAAAATTTTAGTTCTTAATTTCTGTGATATAGGCTTTAAATATTTTATTAAACTGTTTAGCACATGGCTATTTTATGAAGTTTATCTGTAAATAAATAAATTAAAAAATCTTACTGTTTCTTTGCTGCTCCCTGCATACCTGTTTAGGGGTGAAATAGCGGTATATTGTGCACACGGGATTTTAGATGAGCGTTGCGGCTGTGAGTGCCTTATTATGGGCTGGGAAAAACAATTATCTCGCACCTACCACCACCAGGTAATCATCAGTATATGATATATATAGCTATCTTGAGGATAATAGGTAATCTTTGAGTCGTAGAGGGGAGAGTTGCATACAGTCACCACCACTGTCATTTATAGAGCACAGAAATGCCATGTTGCATAAAGAAGCTTTTTTTTATTCCATCGTAAGAAAAGGCGGCAATACATGTCGATGTCTCAAGGCATCTTTTCAGGATATAAGACTCGCTGCGATTTCGGTTAACAAGATAAAATATATATGCCGGTGATAGAACCGAGTGAAGTACGTGGGAACTTCGTTTCTATACGATTTGACCAAAAGTGGCACCTATAAATTTCCGCAACACTTTCTATATGAAACACCTTAATGCTGTGTGTGCTTTACACGATTGTTGTCATTGGAACCAAGTTGACTTTTAATCTCAGAATTATCAGAAAATGATATTTTTTGGCGTTATGACCGATTGTTTAAATACTTGTATTGGCACATAATTCTGCTAACATGATTCACTGTATATTGACCTGAGATAAATTTGAGACTTTTTTTTTTAGATATTGAATTTGAAATATTTGCACCTCAATATTTTCTATACTCCTGGACTAATATGATACTTATCTTAGATATATTGAGTATACGCAATCTTTGAGTTGTAGGGGGGGGAGATTTTCTATTAAAGTCAGGCACCCCTGCCTTGCCGTTCCATTGCCTTGCCAGCACTGACCGTGCCTTTCCCTACCCTTCCTATGCCTTTTCTGGTGCCTGCCTACTCTGCCCTTGCCTGTGCCTCCCCTGCCTGTGCCTCCCCTGCCTTGCCTACCCCTGCCTTGCCTACCCCTGCCTTGCTGATTCCTCTTCCTGTTTCTTTGCCTGCCTTTGCCGTGCCCTTTCCTTGCCGTGCTTAATGCCTTTGCCTTGGCAACCTCTCCGCAACACTTTCTATACTAGTATCCACTTTGTAAAAGTCACAGACAGAAGCTCCGTATTATTATATAGATAGCCGATTTCCCGTGGAAGAATCCACTGAATGTGTCCATGAAATCATGTAAGGGATACCAAACAAAAACATATATACAGCATGGTAATTTGAATTTTTAAAACTTACAACCCAACCTCAGCTCTTTGTCTCTTTTTATAACGGGACCGAAAAGAGAGAGAAAAAGTTCTGGGATCGAGGTTGCTCACTGTCTGCATTACTTTATATTTATATCCGTTGAAACCAAAACGTTGAAATATAAGCAGGTGCAACCACAACAACAACAATAAAAAAATGCAAAATGCAATATGTCCAACAAAATCAAAAGGCGTCTAACAACCGTTACTTAAAAAGCGAAATCTGCTAAAATTTATACTTGCTTTGCCATGCCAGAAGTACAACAGGGAAAAAAGTATATCAGACATTTAAAAAATCCAACATATTTTGCCCAGTTATACAAATAAAGTTATTACAAAATTTCCACACTGTACAGTTTGTAACACGTCATACCAAAATCAGATAATCAGTCTATTGCATACAGCAACCCTTTCAAAACTTTACACAAAATATAAGAAATTAACAGTTATCTGAATTCCCGTGGAAGAATCCATTGAATCTCTCATTAAACCGATGTAAGGGATACCAAACAAAAACATACAACACAGTTATTTGAATTTTCAAAACTCACATTTCAACCTCGACCCAGGGCTCTTTGTCTCTTTTATAACGGGATGGCAGAAAGATAAAAAAATGCCTTGGGATCGAGGTTGCTCACAATCTGCATTATTCTATGTGTATAACCGCTGAAACAAAACGTCTAAAAATATACGCATGTGCAACAAAAAAATAAATAAATAAATAAATAAAATTGTAAAATAAAAATGGAAAATGTCCAACAAAATCAAAGGTGTCTAACAACTGTTCATAAAAAGCGAAATACGCTAAAACTATATACTTGCTTTGCCATTCCAGAACTCAAAATATAAGAAATTAATAGTTAAAACACATAAAAGAGAAATATAAAATCATTTGGCATATTGTATATCTACCTAAATATTAAAAGAACAGACCCAAACTTATAATCTAGAAAATCCTAGAAAATCCTGAAAATATATAATGCCTTAATAAAATAAAGCTTGCTATAGCTATTGGCAAATTATTTTTATATTTATAACAAACAATCGAGGTTGGACATATTCTTAAGATATTCTTAACTGACCCTGGGTATTTCACTTCATATTTAAGGGAAAGTTTAGCTTTGAAAGTGTAAACGACTTAAATATCGTTATTCAACTAAATTCATTTCTCTACCAGATAATCTAAACAACACACCTGCTTTTCTTTCGCTTTCTCAGTAGGCTGCTAGCTAGCGTTCTCTGGATAAAAGTCCAATCAGTTTTTTACTTTGATTACTAAACTTCGCTTCATCCCAAAGAAAAGAAATTGATAATGTATAGCTAGCTACAATTGTCTGATATATTTCCAATCAGTTCTCTTTTTGACTTTTATCATCGTACGTATTTCTTCTTTATAACAAATATTTCTGACAACAACATAAACTTTTTTTTATTCTCGCTCGACAACAACAGTCGTTCTACAACGACAGTTTTGTTTGTTACATTTTAGATTCGAATTATCATTCGAATTCGATAGTTTTTTAAAAAAAGAAAGCAACCTCAGTCCCAGAACATAAAAATGATAGGAGAAACAAATAAGCTTTAATCTAACCTCATGATGAGTAAACATTGTTTGAAATAACTTTTTTCAGGATAACTTTGAAAAAGAGACAACCTTCTTCGCTTCGGTTTTCTTTTTTCAGTTGATAAACTTTGTTTCCGTGAGATACGGCGCGCACATGGTAAACCGGGGGTAAAATTAAATTATTCTATCTATAACCACCAACGGGACTTTTAAAACAAAAAAACATATAAAAACATTTAAAAGTAAATTAAAAATTAGTTTTAATAAAATAATAAAAAGAGTTTTATTTTTTAAAGTAATAGGAAAAGAGAATTAAATGTTTAAATAGTAACCCCCTGTTTTGCGTTTTTTTTAACTTGGTAAATTTTAGCGTAACGCCACGTCGTAGGAAAGTGACCCGTACTTTGCGTGTCGTGGACTCACATGGTCACTCACACAAGCGTATTATTATATGGACTAGCTGATTACCCGTGGGAGAATCCACTCAATCTCTCATTAAACCGATGTAAGGGATACCAAACAAAAACATACAACACAATAATTTGAATTTTCAAAACTCACATTTCAACCCGGGCTCTTTGTCTCTTTTATAGCAGGATGGCAAAAAGAGAAAAAAGCCCTAGGATCGAGGTTGCTCACAATTTGCATTATTTTATAAGCAGATTGTTTATAACCGCTGAAACAAAACGTCAAAAAAAATTATGAAATAAAAATGGAAAATGTCCAAAAAAATCAAAGGCGTCTAACAACCGTTACGTAAAAAGCGAAATACGCTAAAACTATATACTTGCTTTGCCATTCCAGAAGTACACCAGGGAAAAAAAGGATACCAAACATTAAAAAAAATCCAATATTTTTCGTTAAGTCATGCAGAATCAGCTATTTAGTCTATATTGCATACGGCAACCCTTCCAAAGTTATACTCAAACAAGAAGCCTTAAGGCTTGAAGATTTCCGCCTTGTCAAGAGAAACTTTCCTCAGAGCAAAACGTTTAATGATCGACCCAAGGCTGAGATTTCCAATTTAAAAACAGACTATTCCATTTCTTGAGTAGTTTTAGTTGTAAAAACAATGATTTGAGTCTGGGGTTTTGAGTCTGAGGTTCATGTTCTTATAACATTGTTCTTATATAAAAAAAAGGGGTTAAAGTAACCTGGTCTGAAAAGTCTTAAATATGGGCGAAAAATAACGCAATTTATATATACTTTAATTTAATTACATCTGAATAAATAACAAAAATATACAGATTTACACATAGTTCTAAAAAAGTATAAAAACTGGGGATCTACCTGGAAAGTTCTAAAAATTTCATGATACAAATTCTGTAAAATTGACAAAGAAAACCATAGAAGTCCAGTTTCCCAGAAAAATAATGTGAAGTAAATACTATTAAATAACCAAAAATAAGACTAAATATACATTAGTTTTAGTGATGATTCATTTTTCACAATTTAATGTTTGCAGTTTACTCTGTCAACATTGCTTTGGAAATGCTGATGATGGCTGTGTTAGATTATGGCTGACCTAAAAAAGAAAGACAAATACTAAAAAAAACATATATGAAGAACTCGAAATAATCTTAGCACATTAATGTGATATTGTTCTGTGCCCTATATATTTAAAGATGACAGGTATAAATGCAAGATAAAATAACATTTTTCACCATTTTATGAAGTTTTGATAAAAAAAAGGTGATACTGTGAAACGCCAAATATTTGTGATGTCTGTCTTTCCAAGAAGAATACCTGCGTGTACAGTTTGCAAAGACAAATTTTGGCAGTTTCATAAATATTTTATTTTTTTTGAAAGTTCCTAAACCTGCCTAAAAGCCTCACTAAAATGTTATATTCAACAGTGACCAAGAATACCATATTTACTCTATTATTACTTCACCACCGGATTAGTGTTTTAACCTACAAAATAAAAGTGGTTTTAGCAGGAATCCGATATTGCAGGATATATAGGCTGGATATGTGGGATATGTATTGTTTTTAGCAAAACTCAGCAAGTTTTTAACAAAGTTTGGAAATATGAAGCATAAAAAGTAAACACACATAGGTTTACCTCAAATCTTTCCAGGCTATAAGCAATGCAACTACCTTTACAACTTTTAATTGGAATTTTAATATGCATTCAAAATTGTTGTAAGAGCCTAACTTGCCAAGGGTACAAATTATTTGCACAATAAATTTTCCTGAAACTTATTTTTGTGGATGAGTGGTACAAAAATGCTTCATTTTGCAGAATATAGTGCAGATGACAACATTTTCACGAAATGTGCGGTATTAATTTTTGGGTGCCTATAGTTCAGTTATTTTAGCAGAGGCAAAATCAGTATTTAGTCTAACATAGTATTCAGAAGTTGGGGCATATTTACAAATGAGCAACATAGAACTCAATAATTTAGATCCTAAAGAAATCAAAATATGAAGAAATGAAAAATTGTGGTAGAATTGTTGCGGATAGCTGAAATGGAAAATTTTGCAGAAGAATTTTTTTGACCAATGTTTGACTGATTTCTAAAATTTCTGTGGAACATTTTTGTGGATTTGGCCCAAAGTTCTGCAAAAAAAGTTTCTTCCACAGATATGTATGCAAATTTTGAAAAGGCAGAAATATTTTTTACAATCCATGGCAAAAAAGGCAGGATTACTTGAGGTGGAATAACAGGGAAGCTGGATAATAGAGTAAATACAGTATACTTAATACATTTTTAAAGCTACATTCACATATGTTTTTGTGCACATCAGGGAGAATTTTTATTCAGTGACCCCATTTACGTAAGTTATGACACACTTACATGCAAATTAAGCTCGTATGTCAGGTTGTTTTAGAGCAACATTTTTTGCTTGTAACACAACGTAACGGTCCATAGGCCAAAATATATAAGAAAAAATGTTCGATTTAGGATTCAAATTTGAAAAAAATGTTTTTTGAATATTCGTGTACAAAACAAAATGGCGATTAATGAAGGACTTGTTATCTTAATACAAAAGTACACAGCCCTTTTCATAAAGTTCATAAAGAATTTTATCAGAAAAATGCACCGTAGATTTGCCAGTCAAAGTTTGTAATTCTGATCTGCTGCTGATGCTGCATTTTAACGATAGTCATGTTAAATATAAGACAACACTTATTTTACGTTCTTTATGTGAAACTTTATATGCAATAGTCTGTAGTAGCTACCTACATGCAAATGTAGCTTAACCCGGTCAAACTTTCCTGAAAACTACTGCACCTTTTAGGCTATTAATCATCAGTTTTGGTTCCCAAACTGTAAGTCATTTGCTTGCTCACCTGATATTTGAAAAAAGGTAATGGGTTTGATCCCTATAACTACATATAAGGAAGGCCATTTTATAGTTGGGCAGAAATGCTAGGGAATTGCGTAGCTTAAATAAGAGCTTTAAACACTCTGAAGAATCGCAAATTTAAATCACTTTAACATAGCTAAGTAACAAACTAGCTAGCTTAAAAGATACAGCATTTTTTTACCTGAGAAGTCTCATCGACCAAACATCCTCAAAAAATTGATTTGGAGTTTCAAACATATCAAGAGGAACGGTAACCGACTGTTTTGGGCAAGAAACTTTGGCCCGTGGGCCCTAGAACTCGAAGAACTTCGAGAAAAAACCTCGCAGGAAGCCATGAATATCAGATTCTGATAATCTGAGATCCAATTGGCTAAAAAATCAAATAACGCATTTCTATTGGCTTTTAAGAAATTGAACAATTTCCAAGCCCAGGGTAAATACTTTATCCTGGACACCGCGCGTCCAGGCTATAGGTGGTCCCTATCTCTCTATCTTCCAAGGCGATTTTAAAGATTCCGCCTTACGCGGCGGAAATCAAATATAAAGAAATTAATAGTTGACAACACATAAAAGAGAAATATAATAAACTTGAATCATTTGATATATTATATATCTAACGAAATATTTCAATCCAAAATATTAAAAGAACAGTTTGCCTTACAGACCTAAACTAATAATCAATAAAATCACGCATAAAATCAAAGAAGATAACAATGCAGCGTTTTCGAATTTAAGAATCGAATATATTTCAAACTATCGTAACGTAACAGATGTAAACATTGATTTAAATTTAGGTTTTAGGTTTAGGTTTATTATAACGACATCAGCACCGAGTCACACAGTCTGTAGTGTTAAAAACAGTAACAACGGAAAAATTACTTTTTACAGTTTATATAAATTCTTCTCTATGATACACACGCTGTGTGTTTTCGTTTCAGCGTTGATGTTCTTAACCTTTTTGACAAATGCTATTCTTATTATTCTCAATATGTTCTTAGCATGACTATGGCCTGAAAATATGCAATGCCTTAATAAAATAAATCCTGCTATAAGTTACTATAGCTAGCTAATGGCGATTTCTACATGTAACGGCCCATTGCTTGGACAGAAAAAATTTCAGTTCGTTCGATATACAATAAAAAAAAGTAAACTTCTAATCAATTTTTGCGTCATACAAATGTTCATATTTAAAACAAATGATCAAGCTTAGACGTATTTTTAGGATATTCTAAACTTCTGACCCATTTTTCAGAGTATATTCTTACAAAATAAGTGCTTTTCCGGCTCAAGACGCAACAACAAACTTAATATTTACGGAAAAAAAGAGCTCTGAAAGACTCGGCTTAAAAATCGTTATACACCCAAATTCATTTCTCTATCAAAAAATTTAAACAAAACACACCTGCTTTTCTTTCGCTTTCTCCGGAGGTCGCTAGATAAGGTTCTCTGAATAAAAGTCCAATCAGTTTTTTACTTCGATTACTAAATTTCGCTTCATCCCAAAGAGAACAAATTGGAAATGTATAACGAAAATTGTCTGATGCATTTCCAATAAATTCTTTTTGTGATGTTATATCATCGTACGTTTTTCTTCGTTTTAAGAAATATTTCTGACAACACTTCGTTCGACAACAACAGTTTGTTTTTTACATTTTAGATTCGAATTACATTCATATTCGAATGCGATACAACCTCGGTCCCAGAACACAAAAATGGAAAATGTAGAAAAAAATTTAAGCTTTAAGCTAACCTCACGATGAGTAAACAGTGGCATGCCTTGTTTGAAATTTTTTTAGGATTACTTTGACAAAAAGAGACAACCTTCTTCGCTTCGGTTTTTTTTCAGTTGAAAAAAACAACTTGTTTCCGTGAGATACGGCGCGCACATTTTAAACCGGGGGTAAAATTAAATTATTTCAACCGTAACGACCGAGAACGGCGCTGTAGCATAAATGACAAATGGACTCATCTGGCGGCTTACTTATTTTTTTAGTAAATTTTAGCGTACGGTCACGTCATAAGAAAGTGACCCGTGCTTTGCGTGTCGTGGACTCACGGTTTTACTCACGCAAATATGGTTTTTTCATGTGTGAGTTTAATCTCATTATAAGTATGGTGATCGAGGGGGACCATTGTGGGCTTTGTAAGGTCAGTTGAAGTGGCACAGAGGCTGTCAAATATGGCATCTCCGTTGTTTGATGCTTTTTTCTTGGCTGTGCACACACTTTCCATGTGGTGGAGGCAGTCGCAAAAGTGGCACTTCTTGTTAAGGGCTGGGCATTCCTTTTTTCTGATAGCGATGGAAGCACTGCCCCCCCATGGCCAGTTTTTCCACAGTAACCAGATAGTACTCCTTGTGAGGTCCATCTTATACTTTACAGCGTCGCTTTTGCTCTTTTTGTACTGGCTCCTCATGCTCTCAACACCATGCGATAGGAGCTTGTTGGCAGATCTTTTCCCTGCTTCTTTCGCCCTAATGTATCGAAATATATCCTCCAATGACATCTTGGTTTGATTCCCCCAAGATATCAAGCTGGATGTTGTTGTCAGCTATTCCCCTGACCAGTATGTCTCGAAGGATTTGGTCCGTGTAGTTCACCTCTGCCTCACAGGCAGAGCATGGGAGGAGGAATTTGCAGATTGTTGCTTGTCCTCTAATTCTACCTTCAAATGATCGGATGGACTCCGAGTGATCTTGTTGCATCTCATGGAGGGCAACACGAGCGATCATGACATTCTCCTCTCTGACGGCTAGTTTTTTTATGGCAGCAAGAACCTGGTCCTCTGGTTTGTTAGTTAAGCTTCTTCCAGCTGCCCTGGTCAGATCCTTCCGAAGGTCTTCCCCACAGCAATCAAGCAGCTGAATAACAAGGTGGGTCTCTTCCAGTAACCTTAGTCGCGTCTTTATAGTCACCCCATCGCGTGAGGAAGTATGACCATTCTTCGCTGTAACCCGCTGATGATATGATGGGTCGACGTACCTTTTTGCACTGGCCAGGGCAGAAGTAGGGTCTGCATGAACGCCAGAGCAATGTATTTGTAGCAATGTAGCAGCCAGGTTATCGTTTACATCTGTAGTGATGTATTCACAAGCAGGAAATGGACAGTGCTGTACGGGCATTGCGAGCAAGTGGTAGAAAATATGGAAGACTCTCTTACCTCAAGTGTCCCCGAAAGGAGGGTGCCTGTAAAGAGCAGTCTTTGTAAGGAGTCTGTGCCTTCTCCAAGTGGTGGAGTTGATGCTAGTTGGATACGTCTAAGTAAGCTTGCCATATATACTACACATGAAGTTTAAGATCATAAATAAGTACTTGCGACTATTTCTCGTTAATATGTCAATATTATATTAGTTAAAGAATGATCTAGAATAAACAATAAACATCTACATACATGTTCTGTGTTACTTCTCTATAAATTTACAAAATATATGCTTTGAATACCAAAATTAGCTACCCCAACAACTACCCCAACAACTACCCCGATTGGGGTACCCCATGTTTTCAATTAAGGATACGGTAACCCCCTTCAGAGTCATTTTTTTTTTTTAAATTATTTTTTTTAATTTTGATTCTTTGGCATATTTTCCTGATATTTTTAAAAAAAGAATCAAAAATATTTATTGTTAAGAGGGATAAAATGAGGAAAAATCTTTTTTATCTTTTAGTGTTTTCAATAGTGTGCTCAAAGTTTAAAATTCCTCAAATATATTTAATCTGTATAATAATTAAAGAGAGTTTTGCAGAACGAATAAAAAATTGCATCTCTACATATAACATAGGAAACATTCACACTTTAATAATCTATACAAATATATTATTATTTATCATTGATACCTTTATAAGTTATTTCTTTATTTTTTTCGTTTTTATCCTGTTATGTTATGTTATCCTGTTGTCTGTTTAACAATAACTAGACCCATAGTTCTACGAAAACACTTTACCTTTAATTTTAAATAAAATATTCATGAGTTATTAATTATTCATAACGTTTAAGTGGGTGTAACCATGATTCTTGCAGGTAAAAGCAAAGGTCTTTGATTTGCTTTTTCTTGAAATAAAATTTTTAGTCGTAACGGTATATATTTTTGTCGAACACTCCCCTCCATCTTGTCGAAATTGTACGAAAACAAGTTTGTTGCGACAATTATATCTTTGGCTACAAAACTTTGCTTTTTCTAACGCAGAAAGTGAGGAAATATCGAGTTATTGATCTATCATGCTTAAAAATAGATAAATCAGTCATAAAACAGCTATTGTAACACAAAATATGCTATATTTTTGGAACCACGTGTTGTTTTGAGTAAAAAAAGTTTTTTAGAGCTGAATAAGAGCTTCGCAATCATATTTTTTTCAACGAACAAAAATTTTACTGAGGGGAGTGTTCGACAAAATGAACTGGAAGGGTGAATTTTTGTATATAATTTTTTTTCTCCTTTTTGGGTTTTTTTTATACAAATACTTTATCATCACTCTAGAGATCATTTATTTGGCTTTCAGAATATATATATTTGTTAGGGTTAATATAGCGAGCAGAGGAGATATTTTAAATATGCTGAGTATGTGCCTCAGGGGGTTACCGTATCCTTAACCCGTTCCAAAAAGACTAATCAATTCACAGATATAGCAAATAACAATTTGTTGATTTGAATCCTCTGCGGTATATATACATAAATTTTAAACTTGTGTTGCATTGACTTAGAAAATAATTTTTGGTAATTTAAGAACAATAGTGAAATTTCGACTTTCAACTAAATGAAAGCATTTCTTTAACTTTTAGGGAAGTCAAAACAAACTTCTGATTTTGTGGTAATGATTCCTTTTTTAAGAGATCGTCATTATCTTGGTGGTTTTGTTCATTTTGTGAGCAATATAATAGATTTGATAAGGTATGTAAATCCTTTATTTTACTTACGTATGAATACAGAATGAATTTTCAGTTTTCTTGACTATTAAAGGAATCCTTCCATGCAAAAACAAATAAGTGTAGCTAAGTTCATGTCATTTTACCTACCCCTAACATAATACGCAAGAATGAGCTTGGACAACTACTTCTCGGAGACGATAGTTGTTAATCTTTTGTTCTTATTAATTATCTTGGGAGTCTTGTAAGCCATTTCGTACATGTACTGGTGAGTCTGTAAAGTAAATTCTTTGTTCCCATTTATGGAAAAGTTCAAGGACCTTGTCCTAGCAACCCAACTGTAGAGAATGTAATGTCTAACTGCGAAAAAATTAGAGACAGGACATAATTTCACAAAGCCATCACTGGTTACTTGCTCCCAAATCAGCCATATATCATAATTGGGATGAGCACTAAGCATTTGCACCCTGCGTATCATGCATCATCTTTCATTAATCTCATTTAATTGAGCCTTTTTTGTACTAAATTTAATAACAGTTTTGTTAGGAAAAGCTGCATTACTGTTCAACATGGGAGTGGCACAAAAATAACAGTTTAAATATATATCGATTTGAGAAGGACTCAGACCCTGGAAGGTCATCCCTTTTTAAGTAAACAATAATGACTTACTTTGATTGTCTCACTTGATTACTCTGCGGTATCACAAACACAACCAGCAGGAACACAACAACACAACTTGATCCGTAACACAACAACACAACTGGATATCAACACAACTGCACAACCACTTGAGGCCCCACCAAGGACATTCACTATTGTTTATAGTCTATATTATGGAGACAACATATTAATATCAACAATCTCCCTTCTCTTTCTTCAATTAGTGAATGTTGGTGAGAATCTGTGTCTTCTCATTTTTATTAGTCTTTTTCATTTTCTGTAAATCAACTCAATCATATGTACACTATTTACAAACTTCTTCACTTTCTCAGCTTACAGCCGAGCCTCTGCAATTGCTTGCAAAAGTCGACTTGACGAAGCTCCATTCTTTGTCAGTGGATCTGCCATTTGGTCTTTTGTTGTTATCCAACTAAGTTTTGAAATTTCTTTCTTTTCTATCATTTCTTTCAAGATGGCAATATCGACTCTTAATCTTCTGTCCAAAATACCTTTACTGGAATGTGCAGCATCTACCAAAGACTTGCAATCAGTATAACATTCCATCGCAATCTGGAGTCCTTTTCCATCAAAGACAACATCTCGAATAATATTGGATAACCAGTATGACGATTCTGCAGCTTCTATGAGAGCTAACGTTTCTGCTGATAGTGTACTTTTGACAACTCGTCTAACTCTTTTTGACTGCCAAGCTAAGGGGATGGTAATTGACTTATCTTTGTTACTTAGGAAGATAACATAACCTCCTTGTGAACCTCCATCACTCAAATTCCCATACGAAGCATCACTATAACAAATAAGTTTGACTTCTTCAATATTGCCTACACTTGGAAAGTGGAGTGCAACATCATTTTTCTTCACCTTACATACAACTTTGTTTAAATATGTCAGGTCACCAACAGTAGCTTTGCTTACAATTCCCATCAGCTGACAACAATCAAACAATATGTCTGGTCTTGTCTGAGTAGCTACCCAATTTAATTGACCAATTAATTGCCTCATCTTTGTCTTTTCCTCATCACTTAAACCGTCTGATTTGGACAATAATCTCTTTTTAGGTAGGTAAATTTCTTGGATACTATTTACATATGATATCTGATCTAACATTATCTCGTTATCTTTACAACTGAGGTTTATACCAAGGTATTTGAACGCAACTGTTTTTCTACACCAACTTGAAAGATTTTTCTTATCTCTTCAATAACCTCTCTCTCAAAATATTCGCTCCCTCCCCAACAAAAATCATCAACATGTGTAGAAATAATAGCTGCTAGTTTACCATTGTGGTGCCAATAAAACAAACCAGGGTCATATTTACATACTTTAACATTCAATTTGGTAAGTTCTTCATAAACCTTAAGATACCAAGTCCTTGAAGCATCGTTTAATCCATAAACACAGGTCTTTAATTTCCATACTGTTCCCTCTTTGTAGGCTTCCTTGGGTGGACGTATATATAATTCTCTGTCAATAGGCTTTCCTTGAAGAAATGCTGCTTTAATGTCGATGGAATGGCATGTCCAATTCATGACAGACATAATAGCAAACATAATCCTAAGTGACTCTTTACAGCAGGTCGGAGAATCTGTTTGTACATCTGCTTTATCTTCAAATCCTCTTGCTACTAACCTTGCTTTAAATTTGACCAAACCAGACTGGTCACATTTCTTGGTAATCACCCATCTTGTCGATATCAATGATTGCTTAGACACTGGAACCTCTTCATAAACATTGTTTTTGATCCAATTTTCCAGCTCATTCGTTTTTGCTTGCTTAATTAATTCAGTCTCTGTGCTGTCAACTAACAGTATCTCTTCACTATTTGATGGACTAATTTCTTCATTTATTCTTTCTATTTTTGATATTCCCTTTTTCATATCAATACATTCTGTAGAGCCATCTTTATGGCGAACATTCCAAAAATCTTTATATTTTCCTCCCTGAGCCTTCAGCAAAGTTTTCCAGCTCTCGAAATTACTGCAACTTCTTTTAATTGCAAATCTTCATTTGTTGCAATGCGTATTTTCATCTTTGGTTTTAACTTAACAACATCATTTTCAGCATCATCATTTTTATTGTTAGCATTGACATTCCGCTGTTCGCTTACATCTTTATTGTGTTCCACATTTTCTTATTTGCTTACTTCATCAATAGGATGTATACAATCAAAGTCATCACCATTTCTCTCCATTTCTTCTTCTCCAATAGTATTTTCAGTATCTTCAAAGTATACATTGTCCTCTTCTAGTGTAACAGCATCACATCATCTTCATCATTTTCACTGTATACATCATCATCTTCTAGTGCAAGATGTTTCATAAACTGTTCTGTGTTTGTTTCAAGTTTCGGTGTGTCATCAGAAGCTATTCTCTCTTGACCTTTCTCATGCATTAAATTACATGGATGCACACAAATGTATCGACTTCCATGTTTTACCAAAACTTGCTGACTTTCAAAACCTATTACTGTACCTGGGCCATGCCAATGTTTGTCGTCTTTTTTCCGATAATAGACTTTATCGCCATTCATGTATTTCACATTTCCAGAAGGTCTAATCTGATGTCTCAAAGCTCGTCGTATCTTTTCTGATGACTCGTTTTCAATATATGCCCGTCTTGGTGCATGCATAGCATTTAAATTTTTCGCTACTACTTGACTAGCAGTTTTACTTTCCATTGCAGGTGGCTTATTTGTCAATATGCATGGTATATATTGGGGTTCTTGCCAAAAAGTAATTGGTTTGGACTGTAGCCATTGTAATTCGCAAGTGAGTTCTTTGCACTAATTGCCCAACTTAAAGCCACTTCTAACTCACAGTTTTGATCATTCATAATTTTTCGAACAGTCTCTCCAATGATAGCATTATGCCTTTCAACTATTCCGTTACTCCATGGACTCTCTGCAGCAGTGGTTACAACCCTAATGTTAAATTTTTCACAGAAATCAATGAATTCACTGTTGGCGAACTCCCCTCCATTGTCAACCATGAACTTTCCTGCACAGCCAAATGTTCCTATCCAGATTTCAAATATCTTCTTGACAATCACGTCTTTTCGTTTGCTATGTATGACAGCAGCACTATACTTCGTAAAACTATCAATTAAATGTAAGAACCATGTTTTTGTATTGCCATCTGTCCACTCTTTTAGGTCCATTGCTACACAGTCATTAAAGTCATTGGACATACGCAAACCCACCACAGGTCTTGGGGATAGTTTCTTGTACTTGAAACATGTCTCGCATTTCTGTGATATATGGTCAATCAATGTATGTAACTTCTTATCCTCAACACCTGCATCCCGAAGTAATTTCTTTAAACGTTCTGGTGGCGGGTGACTAAATTGTTTATGAAGTTTAACAATGTCTTTTAATCTTTCGGTTTCATTTTTCATAGCGAAACTCTTTGAATACAGAACTATTTCTTCCGCATCCACACTTGAAATATCATCAAATTCAAATTTTCTTTTGCCTAAAGGGATACAATAGTGTCCTGAGGATGTGAGAAACACCTTTTGCTTCATTCCCAGAATTTCTATTGTGTCCTTTGAAAAATCAATTTTTGTGCCTGCTTTCTTCATGGCATCTTTACTAAAAAGTAGTGGCAAATCTCCTTTCACAACATCTGTTACAATATTGATATTAGTATCTCCGATTCTGGCTGGCAATTTCATTTGTTTAATGGATTTCATTTCATTTCCATCTCCAAACTTAAATATTGTATTACTTTGTGACTCTGTGACATGATTAAGTTCATTATCACTCAATGTCTCTAAATATTCTTTCAGCCAACTTTCTCCACAAACAGTTTTTGAACAGCAGCGCTCAATGTTTCACCCATAAATACATCCATTACCTCTGTATACAATGTTATACATTCACTTCCTCTTTCTTTTTCTTTCTATTTTCGTATGAGTCTGGGCAATCTCTTTGCCAATGAAACACAGATCCACAAATGTTACATCTCGATACTTCTCCATTCATATCCACAGGATTTCTTTGACGATTATCTTTACTATTTCTGTCAGCAGTAGGTCTTGTGTAGTTGGTCGCACCTCTAAAGTATCTTCCTCTTCCTCTAAAATACTGATGACTGCCATGATAAGTCGGTTCTAACTTAATATCATTTACATTGACTCTATCTTGTTGAACTATGTCACCAAAGATCCTCTTCAGTTGATTTTTCATTCCGGAAAATGTGAGTTCAGTAATAGTTGCTTTTACCAGTCGTTCTTGTTGCTCAGGTAGTCTTGCATATACCAAAAGTTTATATGCTTAAATTCCATCCGGTAATTCCATGCCATATTGCTTAGCTTTGTTGTGTAAGCGTTCAAACTCAATTACATATTGTTTCATTGTCATTTCTTCAGTTTTGCAAAAAATTTCAAAATTATCATAGTTGGTAAAAGCTAATTGTAACGTGTCTTTTTTAAATAAGCTGTCAAGGGTTTCTATTACTTTATCAACACCATTATCTGCATTAAGAGTCTCAATGTTCATTTCAAGAACTGCATCTCTAGCTTTACCTTCAAGTTTAAGAAAAATAGCAGCAGCCTGTTTCTTTTTATCAACATTTGTAAAGATTTGCCAAATTTTTATCTCCTTTTTCCAGTTTTCATATGAAATGTCCTCACTTAACGTTGGCGGGGCCTTCTAATCTTTTCTTGAAGCCATTATTCCCCTGCTACCATTTGTTAAGTACCAATAATGACTTACTTTGATTGTCTTACTTGATTACTCTGCCGTATCACAAACACAACCAGCAGGAACACAACAACACAACTTGATCCGTAACACAACAACACAACTGGATATCAACACAACTGCACAACCACTTGAGGCCCCACCAAGGACATTCACTATTGTTTATAGTCTATATTATGGAGACAACATATTAATATCAACAATCCCACTAGAAAAAAACCTCATTAAATACAACTAAGCAACTATCCTTGAAACTGACTTTCATTAACACTTATCTATAAAAATTATGGGGGGTCCTAGGGAAAATTTTCCTATAGAAGGGACCTAAATTTATGGGGGACATAAAATTTGTGTTCACACTAATTTTTTTTGTATTCACCTATTGTCTACTTCCACGTATCGCTGTGCTAAAGAAGCCAAAGCAAAGATATTCATAACTGAGAGGTCTAGTAACAAAGTCGTTACATAGAATGGAAAAGTTTTGTAAAAGTTTATTCTCACATAATCCAAGAGCATCCTTTTGTGCAAATTTATGGTTGCAAGATGTTCTAATACGGTTCTTATTGTTTGTGTTTGCAGTCTTTATCCATGGACGTTTGTGCACTTAATACCAGAGATAATGGCAATCTTGTGGTATAGATGTGTACACTTGCAAAAGCTTTCAACTTTGATTTTTGGCATTCCCACAGGCCTATAGTGTTTTGCTTTGTGAATAGTAAGGATGTGTGTTAAACCACAAAGTTTTCTTGTTTCCATCTTAAAATGAGTTCAAAAAGACTTATCAATACACAGATTGTGAATAATAACCTGCTAATTTAAATCCTCTATGATATATATGAACAATAAATTAAGATATTGCACACCCAATACATGCATAGTCATTTTAAACTTGTGTTGCTTAATTTAAAAAACATTATTTTTTTTAATTAAGACCAGCCAGCAATTTGCCAAATTAATTTTAAAAACTGATTTGATATTTCAACCAGGTATAAAATACCTAAATGAAAGCATTTCTTTATCTTTTAGGAAAGTCAAAATGAACTGTTGGTTTTGTGGCAATAATTCGTTTATCAGGAGATCATCCTTATCTTGGTGGTTTTGTTCATTTTGTGAGCAATATAATGGATTTGATATGGTATATGTAAATCTTTTTCTTTTCTATATGAATACAAAATAGTAAAAAAAATGGTATAAATAAAACACTGAGTAAATAAATCAGCTATTTGGACAGCTAAAAAAGGGTTACTGCCACCTTAAATACAATTATATGTATATATGCTCGCTTGTATATTTTATATTTATATATATTAGGTATGTAGATCTAGATCGTGATTTACAATTCCATTGTTGTTATAATTTTAATAGAACAATGATTCTTGGAAAGATATCTTTTTCAGCCAAGAATTTAACAAAATTCCAGCCTTGAATAAAAACAGATAATTTCCAACTTAACGATCCTTTTTAACGCAACAATTCTTGTGTGTAATGGTGTGCGGAGTTTTTTTGTTCATTCATATTTTTTTAACAATAGCCTTTTGTTTTTTTTCAAAAGATTCTTTGTTAGCATCCCCTGCTGCATCGAACGAATGTTAAAAGAAAAAGATTCCGAATAAAAAGATTTCCACAGACAATATCTGGCTGCATCGTTCACCAAGCATATCTGAAAATTTTAAAGTAAAACGAAAATGCTATCGAAAGTTAAAACTAGTTCAGTGTAGCATAATGATGATCGTCTTAAATTTCTACATAATGCGCCATCTTTGTCCTTCATTTTTTATTTTCTGTACAATTTCGCAAGCGCGTAGACTTAAACTATATTCGGCAGAACTAATTATTTATACATGAATTTTAATTTAAAGAGGAATTGTTGAGGCTGAATATTTTTGGTGAAAGATAATAGTATTTTAGCTATAAAATCGTGACAAGTGTGTTATAACAGAAAAAATATGAATATATAGTCTGAAAATAACCTTTCGTAACTAATTATGTAAAAAAAAAATTCCGATTTTAAAAAGGCTTACTGCCACCATAAAATAATTCTCTCCTCTTCAGCAATTATTATTCGAAAAATAGGAGATAAATCAATTAAAACTAGAATCACAACACATATTTTACTTGCCAGTTTTTGAAAAGTTTGTCTGAAGAAAAATGCTGTTTTTTAATGCGCACACCGGTCCATTCTGTTTAAAATTTCAAATGAAGATTTAGTTAGTTTCACATGTTAATTTTCTTTGTCTTTTCAATTTAACAAATACAGATATTTTTTGTTCTTCGTAATGTTTAGTTGCACCAGCCCAGCATTAAGATGTTAGCATGAAGTGACGGGACCAATATTTTTGAATTACAGGGATTTTTAGATAACACATTGTAAGTTGATTGTAAAAAACAGTAAAATACATCACATTTTAACTGAATCAGATTGCAAAACTCGTTAATATCTCAGTTTAAAAGTTTTAACATATAGCAGGATTGACATTACACACATACAAACAAAAATAAATGAAATTAATACCCTCCATACACACAAAAATTATACTAATTGTGTCACATAGATTGATTATTTTTTTCAAAATAAATGTCATGGTTCAACTATAATAGCTTGTTTAAAGGGGAAGTTAACTCCAAAATTAATTTTGATATTTCAGAGAACATATAAGTCAACAACTTTAAAATTTGTAGTTGTCTCTAATCTAATCTAACAGGAAAAGTTGAAAACTCACGCTTTTTTTAAAAAATTTGACCTCTTTCAAAGTAAAATATTTTTTGATAAAGTGCAGTTTATAACATCAATATATTCTGAAATTTGTTCACATAAAGAAAATGACAGCAGAAGTTATGCCATATCCTTTTAGCCTACACGGGAGCTTTAAACTTTGGTTTCTGAATAAAGTCACATCAATATTGTTGTTTGGTCACAGACCATCAGTATAAAACGCATTCCATAAAAAAACGAAACAGCAGCTAGTATACGAAGAAAACACAACATTCAGGGAATGGTATTTATTATATTTTTCATGACTTTATGGACTAGCTGGATCAAATATCCAAAAATAATTTTTGGGTTAACTTCCCCTTTAATGTATTGTACTACTTGCATTACACCCATTTTGAGTTTCCTTTCCTTTCATTACATAAGAATTTTACTACTTCTTTATTTTATTTAAAAGGTATTTAACTCAAAATCGTTGTGGCAACATGTTTCAAAAAACAATGACCAACAATGAATTTATTTATTTTTGCAATGTATTTTGACATCTGTCATGTCATCATCAGGTAAACAAATTTGTATCATACAAAGTACACAACATACGTTTCGACTATGTGTAATCAATAAATAAAATATATAATAAACTAGAAGCATCTCAGAGAATAATATTAGGATTTAATTACCATTGTGTGATTCTTGAATTCATCTATGGTGCTTAGTGATGGTTTTATATCATTTATAAACGAAGCTTCTAAAATCAATAATTGCTGTGAAGAATTAGACGTTGAAATAATTTTAACTGCATCAATTGACAAATTACAGTTGCAGCCATTGAAATGTGAACCAACCAGGCTTGAGCCAACTGTCTCATCTAGTTTAGCTAAAACCCACAAGCCTGCTGTTCCAGTACAACCAGTTCTGTCAATGCCAGGCTCTGCTTATTATAACATTGCAAACCAAGTAACTGAATTACTTTCTTTCGATAATGAATGTAAAACTAACTGTTCGACCAAAAGCATTGCTGATATTTTAAAGGATAAAAGTTGAAAGAGGATGAACAGGTTATAAGCCTTGATGTAAGGCCTTTATATGCAAATAATGTGCCTGTATATGAAGCTATCGAAAAGTGTACACAGTTTATAATACTCAGGAAAATAGCGAAAATCTCCAGTTGATAAAATCACCTTTGTCGGATTAATAATTACTTAAAATATGTAGCTGTAATGTGATAATGATAAAAGGACAGATACTATCGACAACTGGAACAGTTTAGCGATGGAAAGTCCTCCTGCCCCCACCTCTTGCCAATGGTTGGATGCAGAAATTTGATAAGATCATAAAAGGTGATGCTAGTTTGTTTGCAAGTTATATGGATGATTATTTACGAGATATAAAGACAAACCTGATTAAAAACGTGTTACATAAAATTAACAGCCATCCATCATTGAAATTTACCATCAAAAAGGAAAATAATGGAGAATTGCCAGTTTCAGATATGTTGATATACCACAAACGAAATAGGGTATTAAAGTCTACTTGTCACAGTTAAAAGTTGGACACTGGTTTGGTAATGAACGTCCATGCTTTGGCAACTGATATAAACGTTCAGTGGTTTCGAAATGTTACATCGTATCAGCTGTAGTACATGGTTGTTTATACACGAGAGTTTAAAAAAAACGAAGAAGATATTACATAACAACCAATATCCCTTATCATTTTACGATCCAATCATCAAAGAAATGTTACACTTGATTTTTAAACTGAGCATGATAATTTTCATCCAATACCGCAACTAAGCTAACAAAAAATGATAAATATTCACCGAATTTCAACCAAAAAATACAAATACAAATGACCTTTGACTTAACAAATTGACAAAGTAATTTTTTTGTACATTCATTGAATGTTTGTTAAAGGCAGCATACACAAATATTCTTTTACACCAATGAATGAATTCTAATTTTTAAGTAAATAATGTTTTCAGATATATTTATCAAGCATTTTACATCATTAAAAAGAACCGTTTTAATTCCTGCTAGTATTGGTCATTTTCCTTCTCCCTGCCTTTTTGTGGCATGAATGCATTTTATTTAAAAACTATGGTAGTATCAATAACCCTATAAGGTATAATTTATGTGAGAATGAAACAAGCACTGGTCTTTTTACCTTACATCTTTGTACATAAAAATGATCTGGCTTTAGGGTGGTGATTATAACAAAGAGATACCAGAAATGTTCGAAGAACCTGATAAACCAACAAGATATTGCTCTTCTTATGGTAAAATCTAATTGAAATTCTTTTTATTGTTGTTTTTCATGTTCTAAGAGTTGTTAAAATTATTTTATTTGTTGCCTGACAAGTGCAATCAAATCAGTATCTGTTAGATATTTGTTATTTTTCCTGCCACTCTGGCTGCGTAAATTTAAGAACTAGTGGAGAAAGATATGTTAAGTTGCTAAATAAAATACATAATTTCCCTTTAATGGGAATCTAAGGTCAAAAAATTAATCCTTAATTTTCCTTATTTAGGCTGTTTTAACCCATTAAAGTTCTGAGATTGTCTCAAATTAACTGTGTACTTCTTTCACAATTCCTCGTGAAACACACAATATTATGACGTATGATGCGCGTAGAGCTTATCTATGTACTCTAACGGAGACGTGCCTTATATTCTTTATATCCTCATAATATTTTTTTATTTTTTTTATTTTTATTTTTATTTTATATATTTTTTTTTTAAATAGTATAATAAACCTTTTTAGGAAAAAAATGTTTTGACCTAAGTTTCCCTTTAAACGTTTTACCCAATGTTTCACCCTTTTTTTTGTTTGCATTGATGTTGTTTTGAAGACTTTGTGGTGAAGAAGAACTTCACCACAAAGCATTTTTTGTACAGGCAAGAAGTATAAACAAGAAGTTTTTTTGTGTGATCCCTGTCAAAGAAATCAATTATACAAAATAAGGGAGCTGTCAATGTTTGCTGCTACAAATGAGGTATGTTGTAACCTTGAGTCTGAGAAGACCTTTTTAAAATAATCTTTTGAGGAAACATTTAAATTTTCGAGGATGTATTTTCCAAATACTTTTTATGGAAACGGTTTTAAACTTATTTTATTTTGTTATGTATAACATTTTTCTCCAGGAACACTTTGATAGCGAATGTGAGAAGTACTCGAAGTTGGTTAATGAAAAATACAAACTGTGCATAACTTGTCTAAACGTCGTGCAGTATCATTTGCAACAACAAGATGTTCAAATAAGCTGGTCACATTTTAATGAATACAAGCTGAATGTTAATCATTTACCAAGAAAATTAAAAGCTGTGAGTTTGATAAAACAGGCTCGTAGATAGTTTGTTTTACTATTTGTGTTAATCTAAAATAATGGATTAAATAAAAACATCAATCATGTCAAGCATATGTAATTGTCATCGATGCATCAAAACACAATAAATACTTAAAATGAGATGATACAATCAGGATTAAGACGACCTTAAATCTTTTGTGTTCAAGTTGACTGTTTTTGTGAAATCAATTTCATGCATTTAATTTTAGCCACAAGTTTTCAGAACTAAGTCAAACTGGGTGTCTACATTATGTCATGCATTGTCTCTGCTAACATCTTCTTGGTTATCTAGACAGTTGATCAATACGTTTCGTGCAAGTAATATTTCTTATGATTTATTCTGTCCAAATTTCGACTTAAAATTTTACACCTGTCAGTTAGTCGGTGTATTAAAACATTTTCTATCACAGAGCATTAACACCAAGTTTAACTTGCTCCGTGGTTTTATATCAGACAGGTGTAACTGTGAATGTGTGTAGTAGTGTAGTAGGTATTTTAAAGTTACCACATTCTTTCACAAAGAGGTCCACCTAAATATAAGCCCACACCCCTCAAATAAGTATTGTTTTTGGGTAATATGAAAGGAATTTTGTTGTATTTGTCTCCTCTCCCACCCCACCCCCGTACGGAGGGAGTCGTCAATATGAGAACATAATTTACAACTAACTGACATCATATTTCTGTCTAGATTTAATTATATATTGCTTTTCCATATTTTTCTGCTTGACTCATTTCACAACAACGATTTCAATTGGAGCAATTATTACAAGGTATGATTTTTGACATTTAGTTTTCTATTTTTCCTGTGTGCAAACTCCGAGTAGTTGTTGCTTTTGAAATCATAGTTAAATAGGCTGAATCGATCGACTTTCTTCATACTCACTTTTAAAATATATTCTTAGCTATAGCATGCTTATTTCTCTTCTATGGTTGGTCATGGCTGGATTTGGTACACATCCAACTGCTGAAAGGTTGTTCTTCTTCATTTTATGTCTTTTCTTACTTATTTTATTTTGCTAAAGCAACTTTTTTCTTGTTTTGTTAGTCAAAGGCTTTGCACTTGGATTGTTCTGGTTATATCCACGCTTGAAGCGATGTACATCCTGCATATTATCGTCATTTGTGGCATCAGTTATTGGAACGATGTATTTAAAACAGAGAAAAACGTAAACCCAAATTTACTCTCTGCTTGGTTTGTTCATTCGCGTGTTTCTGTTTTGCTTGTTTTTTGTTTATTTGTTCTTTCTTTTTATTTCATAGATAGAAAAATCCGACTAAAGTGCAACTTACACTTCAGTCCTGGCTTTCGCCCCAGTTCCTCCTGTTAATTAAGTATGCTAAAACTGAAGTGTACTATAACCTATAGAGAAATAGCGCTTGGTATTTTCCATCTACTACTTTTTTTACACATTTTCAAAAAATATTGTAAAACTGGACCAGATATCAAAAAATTTCCAAGACATAGAAATAGCATTGGTTGCACAATCCGACATTGAATCGACATTCAATAAAAAAATAATCTGATAACGGATTCAAAAGAAAAAATGTAACTCGCAGAACCTAATAAGGAAAGCCATGTTCAAGTTACGTACATCTATCGCAAAAAGTAGCGGCAGACGTATATATACACGCAAAGCAAAAAGGCATAAAAAAGACCAACCAAAAATGAAACTTCTTTGACAAAATATTCCCTGCAACCATAGAGGACATACCAAATTTGGAGAAAAATAACAACATCAACGTAAACCTATTTGGATACGTTGAAGTTGTTAAAGCCATATTAGTATCCTGGGAACATGAATGCAATCAACCTATACTGATTCATATACTTCACAATCCTAAAATCTATCCACATTGCAAATTTAACCTTATAATAACCTCAAAATTTGTTGTTGTTTTCTTTTTGTAAAACAATTTACACTAGTTTTTTCTTCTGATTTACCTAGAACTACATATAATATATATGTGAATTTCAACTTCAGTAGTCTACTTCCACGTATCGCTGTGCTAAAGAAGCCAAAGCAAAGATATTCATAACTGAGAGGTCTAGTAACAAAGTCGTTACATAGAATGGAAAAGTTTTGTAAAAGTTTATTCTCACATAATCCAAGAGCATCCTTTTGTGCAAATTTATGGTTGCAAGATGTTCTAATACGGTTCTTATTGTTTGTGTTTGCAGTCTTTATCCATGGACGTTTGTGCACTTAATACCAGAGATAATGGCAATCTTGTGGTATAGATGTGTACACTTGCTAAAGCTTTCAACTTTGATTTTTGGCATTCCCACAGGCCTATAGTGTTTTGCTTTGTGAATAGTAAGGATGTGTGTTAAACCACAAAGTTTTCTTGTTTCCATCTTAAAATGAGTTCAAAAAGACTTATCAATACACAGATTGTGAATAATAACCTGCTAATTTAAATCCTCTATGATATATATGAACAATAAATTAAGATATTGCACACCCAATACATGCATAGTCATTTTAAACTTGTGTTGCTTAATTTAAAAAACATTATTTTTTTTAATTAAGACCAGCCAGCAATTTGCCAAATTAATTTTAAAAACTGATTTGATATTTCAACCGGGTATAAAATACCTAAATGAAAGCATTTCTTTATCTTTTAGGAAAGTCAAAATGAACTGTTGGTTTTGTGGCAATAATTCGTTTATCAGGAGATCATCCTTATCTTGGTGGTTTTGTTCATTTTGTGAGCAATATAATGGATTTGATATGGTATATGTAAATCTTTTTCTTTTCTATATGAATACAAAATAGTAAAAAAAATGGTATAAATAAAACACTGAGTAAATAAATCAGCTATTTGGACAGCTAAAAAAGGGTTACTGCCACCTTAAATACAATTATATGTATATATGCTCGCTTGTATATTTTATATTTATATATATTAGGTATGTAGATCTAGATCGTGATTTACAATTCCATTGTTGTTATAATTTTAATAGAACAATGATTCTTGGAAAGATATCTTTTTCAGCCAAGAATTTAACAAAATTCCAGCCTTGAATAAAAACAGATAATTTCCAACTTAACGATCCTTTTTAACGCAACAATTCTTGTGTGTAATGGTGTGCGGAGTTTTTTTGTTCATTCATATTTTTTTAACAATAGCCTTTTGTTTTTTTCAAAAGATTCTTTGTTAGCATCCCCTGCTGCATCGAACGAATGTTAAAAGAAAAAGATTCCGAATAAAAAGATTTCCACAGACAATATCTGGCTGCATCGTTCACCAAGCATATCTGAAAATTTTAAAGTAAAACGAAAATGCTATCGAAAGTTAAAACTAGTTCAGTGTAGCATAATGAAGATCGTCTTAAATTTCTACATAATGCGCCATCTTTGTCCTTCATTTTTTATTTTCTGTACAATTTCGCAAGCGCGTAGACTTAAACTATATTCGGCAGAACTAATTATTTATACATGAATTTTAATTTAAAGAGGAATTGTTGAGGCTGAATATTTTTGGTGAAAGATAATAGTATTTTAGCTATAAAATCGTGACAAGTGTGTTATAACAGAAAAAATATGAATATATAGTCTGAAAATAACCTTTCGTAACTAATTATGTAAAAAAAAAATTCCGATTTTAAAAAGGCTTACTGCCACCATAAAATAATTCTCTCCTCTTCTCTCCTCTTCAGAGATAAATCAATTAAAACTAGAATCACAACACATATTTTACTTGCCAGTTTTTAATAAGTTTGTCTGAAGAAAAATGCTGTTTTTTAATGCGCACACCGGTCCATTCTGTTTAAAATTTCAAATGAAGATTTAGTTAGTTTCACATGTTAATTTTCTTTGTCTTTTCAATTTAACAAATACAGATATTTTTTGTTCTTCGTAATGTTTAGTTGCACCAGCCCAGCATTAAGATGTTAGCATGAAGTGACGGGACCAATATTTTTGAATTACAGGGATTTTTAGATAACACATTGTAAGTTGATTGTAAAAAACAGTAAAATACATCACATTTTAACTGAATCAGATTGCAAAACTCGTTAATATCTCAGTTTAAAAGTTTTAACATATAGCAGGATTGACATTACACACATACAAACAAAAATAAATGAAATTAATACCCTCCATACACACAAAAATTATACTAATTGTGTCACATAGATTGATTATTTTTTTCAAAATAAATGTCATGGTTCAACTATAATAGCTTGTTTAAAGGGGAAGTTAACTCCAAAATTAATTTTGATATTTCAGAGAACATATAAGTCAACAACTTTAAAATTTGTAGTTGTCTCTAATCTAATCTAACAGGAAAAGTTGAAAACTCACGCTTTTTTTAAAAAATTTGACCTCTTTCAAAGTAAAATATTTTTTGATAAAGTGCAGTTTATAACATCAATATATTCTGAAATTTGTTCACATAAAGAAAATGACAGCAGAAGTTATGCCATATCCTTTTAGCCTACACGGGAGCTTTAAACTTTGGTTTCTGAATAAAGTCACATCAATATTGTTGTTTGGTCACAGACCATCAGTATAAAACGCATTCCATAAAAAAACGAAACAGCAGCTAGTATACGAAGAAAACACAACATTCAGGGAATGGTATTTATTATATTTTTCATGACTTTATGGACTAGCTGGATCAAATATCCAAAAATAATTTTTGGGTTAACTTCCCCTTTAATGTATTGTACTACTTGCATTACACCCATTTTGAGTTTCCTTTCCTTTCATTACATAAGAATTTTACTACTTCTTTATTTTATTTAAAAGGTATTTAACTCAAAATCGTTGTGGCAACATGTTTCAAAAAACAATGACCAACAATGAATTTATTTATTTTTGCAATGTATTTTGACATCTGTCATGTCATCATCAGGTAAACAAATTTGTATCATACAAAGTACACAACATACGTTTCGACTATGTGTAATCAATAAATAAAATATATAATAAACTAGAAGCATCTCAGAGAATAATATTAGGATTTAATTACCATTGTATGATTCTTGAATTCATCTATGGTGCTTAGTGATGGTTTTATATCATTTATAAACGAAGCTTCTAAAATCAATAATTGCTGTGAAGAATTAGACGTTGAAATAATTTTAACTGCATCAATTGACAAATTACAGTTGCAGCCATTGAAATGTGAACCAACCAGGCTTGAGCCAACTGTCTCATCTAGTTTAGCTAAAACCCACAAGCCTGCTGTTCCAGTACAACCAGTTCTGTCAATGCCAGGCTCTGCTTATTATAACATTGCAAACCAAGTAACTGAATTACTTTCTTTCGATAATGAATGTAAAACTAACTGTTCGACCAAAAGCATTGCTGATATTTTAAAGGATAAAAGTTGAAAGAGGATGAACAGGTTATAAGCCTTGATGTAAGGCCTTTATATGCAAATAATGTGCCTGTATATGAAGCTATCGAAAAGTGTACACAGTTTATAATACTCAGGAAAATAGCGAAAATCTCCAGTTGATAAAATCACCTTTGTCGGATTAATAATTACTTAAAATATGTAGCTGTAATGTGATAATGATAAAAGGACAGATACTATCGACAACTGGACAGTTTAGCGATGGAAAGTCCTCCTGCCCCCACCTCTTGCCAATGGTTGGATGCAGAAATTTGATAAGATCATAAAAGGTGATGCTAGTTTGTTTGCAAGTTATATGGATGATTATTTACGAGATATAAAGACAAACCTGATTAAAAACGTGTTACATAAAATTAACAGCCATCCATCATTGAAATTTACCATCAAAAAGGAAAATAATGGAGAATTGCCAGTTTCAGATATGTTGATATACCACAAACGAAATAGGGTATTAAAGTCTACTTGTCACAGTAAAAAGTTGGACACTGGTTTGGTAATGAACGTCCATGCTTTGGCAACTGATATAAACGTTCAGTGGTTTCGAAATGTTACATCGTATCAGAGCTTGTAGTACATGGTTGTTTATACACGAGAGTTTAAAAAAAACGAAGAAGATATTACATAACAACCAATATCCCTTATCATTTTACGATCCAATCATCAAAGAAATGTTACACTTGATTTTTAAACTGAGCATGATAATTTTCATCCAATACCGCAACTAAGCTAACAAAAAATGATAAATATTCACCGAATTTCAACCAAAAAATACAAATACAAATGACCTTTGACTTAACAAATTGACAAAGTAATTTTTTTGTACATTCATTGAATGTTTGTTAAAGGCAGCATACACAAATATTCTTTTACACCAATGAATGAATTCTAATTTTTAAGTAAATAATGTTTTCAGATATATTTATCAAGCATTTTACATCATTAAAAAGAACCGTTTTAATTCCTGCTAGTATTGGTCATTTTCCTTCTCCCTGCCTTTTTGTGGCATGAATGCATTTTATTTAAAAACTATGGTAGTATCAATAACCCTATAAGGTATAATTTATGTGAGAATGAAACAAGCACTGGTCTTTTTACCTTACATCTTTGTACATAAAAATGATCTGGCTTTAGGGTGGTGATTATAACAAAGAGATACCAGAAATGTTCGAAGAACCTGATAAACCAACAAGATATTGCTCTTCTTATGGTAAAATCTAATTGAAATTCTTTTTATTGTTGTTTTTCATGTTCTAAGAGTTGTTAAAATTATTTTATTTGTTGCCTGACAAGTGCAATCAAATCAGTATCTGTTAGATATTTGTTATTTTTCCTGCCACTCTGGCTGCGTAAATTTAAGAACTAGTGGAGAAAGATATGTTAAGTTGCTAAATAAAATACATAATTTCCCTTTAATGGGAATCTAAGGTCAAAAAATTAATCCTTAATTTTCCTTATTTAGGCTGTTTTAACCCATTAAAGTTCTGAGATTGTCTCAAATTAACTGTGTACTTCTTTCACAATTCCTCGTGAAACACACAATATTATGACGTATGATGCGCGTAGAGCTTATCTATGTACTCTAACGGAGACGTGCCTTATATTCTTTATATCCTCATAATATTTTTTTATTTTTTTTATTTTTATTTTTATTTTATATATTTTTTTTTAAATAGTATAATAAACCTTTTTAGGAAAAAAATGTTTTGACCTAAGTTTCCCTTTAAACGTTTTACCCAATGTTTCACCCTTTTTTTTGTTTGCATTGATGTTGTTTTGAAGACTTTGTGGTGAAGAAGAACTTCACCACAAAGCATTTTTTGTACAGGCAAGAAGTATAAACAAGAAGTTTTTTTGTGTGATCCCTGTCAAAGAAATCAATTATACAAAATAAGGGAGCTGTCAATGTTTGCTGCTACAAATGAGGTATGTTGTAACCTTGAGTCTGAGAAGACCTTTTTAAAATAATCTTTTGAGGAAACATTTAAATTTTCGAGGATGTATTTTCCAAATACTTTTTATGGAAACGGTTTTAAACTTATTTTATTTTGTTATGTATAACATTTTTCTCCAGGAACACTTTGATAGCGAATGTGAGAAGTACTCGAAGTTGGTTAATGAAAAATACAAACTGTGCATAACTTGTCTAAACGTCGTGCAGTATCATTTGCAACAACAAGATGTTCAAATAAGCTGGTCACATTTTAATGAATACAAGCTGAATGTTAATCATTTACCAAGAAAATTAAAAGCTGTGAGTTTGATAAAACAGGCTCGTAGATAGTTTGTTTTACTATTTGTGTTAATCTAAAATAATGGATTAAATAAAAACATCAATCATGTCAAGCATATGTAATTGTCATCGATGCATCAAAACACAATAAATACTTAAAATGAGATGATACAATCAGGATTAAGACGACCTTAAATCTTTTGTGTTCAAGTTGACTGTTTTTGTGAAATCAATTTCATGCATTTAATTTTAGCCACAAGTTTTCAGAACTAAGTCAAACTGGGTGTCTACATTATGTCATGCATTGTCTCTGCTAACATCTTCTTGGTTATCTAGACAGTTGATCAATACGTTTCGTGCAAGTAATATTTCTTATGATTTATTCTGTCCAAATTTCGACTTAAAATTTTACACCTGTCAGTTAGTCGGTGTATTAAAACATTTTCTATCACAGAGCATTAACACCAAGTTTAACTTGCTCCGTGGTTTTATATCAGACAGGTGTAACTGTGAATGTGTGTAGTAGTGTAGTAGGTATTTTAAAGTTACCACATTCTTTCACAAAGAGGTCCACCTAAATATAAGCCCACACCCCTCAAATAAGTATTGTTTTTGGGTAATATGAAAGGAATTTTGTTGTATTTGTCTCCTCTCCCACCCCACCCCGTACGAAGGGAGTCGTCAATATGAGAACATCATTTACAACTAACTGACATCATATTTCTGTCTAGATTTAATTATATATTGCTTTTCCATATTTTTCTGCTTGACTCATTTCACAACAACGATTTCAATTGGAGCAATTATTACAAGGTATGATTTTTGACATTTAGTTTTCTATTTTTCCTGTGTGCAAACTCCGAGTTAGTTGTTGCTTTTGAAATCATAGTTAAATAGGCTGAATCGATCGACTTTCTTCATACTCACTTTTAAAATATATTCTTAGCTATAGCATGCTTATTTCTCTTCTATGGTTGGTCATGGCTGGATTTGGTACACATCCAACTGCTGAAAGGTTGTTCTTCTTCATTTTATGTCTTTTCTTACTTATTTTATTTTGCTAAAGCAACTTTTTTCTTGTTTTGTTAGTCAAAGGCTTTGCACTTGGATTGTTCTGGTTATATCCACGCTTGAAGCGATGTACATCCTGCATATTATCGTCATTTGTGGCATCAGTTATTGGAACGATGTATTTAAAACAGAGAAAAACGTAAACCCAAATTTACTCTCTGCTTGGTTTGTTCATTCGCGTGTTTCTGTTTTGCTTGTTTTTTGTTTATTTGTTCTTTCTTTTTATTTCATAGATAGAAAAATCCGACTAAAGTGCAACTTACACTTCAGTCCTGGCTTTCGCCCCAGTTCCTCCTGTTAATTAAGTATGCTAAAACTGAAGTGTACTATAACCTATTAAGAAATAGCGCTTGGTATTTTCCATCTACTACTTTTTTTACACATTTTCAAAAAATATTGTAAAACTGGACCAGATATCAAAAAATTTCCAAGACATAGAAATAGCATTGGTTGCACAATCCGACATTGAATCGACATTCAATAAAAAAATAATGTGATAACGGATTCAAAAGAAAAAATGTAACTCGCAGAACCTAATAAGGAAAGCCATGTTCAAGTTACGTATATCTATCGCAAAAAGTAGCGGCAGACGTATATATACACGCAAAGCAAAAAGGCATAAAAAAGACCAACCAAAAATGAAACTTCTTTGACAAAATATTCCCTGCAACCATAGAGGACATACCAAATTTGGAGAAAAATAACAACATCAACGTAAACCTATTTGGATACGATGAAGTTGTTAAAGCCATATTAGTATCCTGGGAACATGAATGCAATCAACCTATACTGATTCATATACTTCACAATCCTAAAATCTATCCACATTGCAAATTTAACCTTATAATAACCTCAAAATTTGTTGTTGTTTTCTTTTTGTAAAACAATTTACACTAGTTTTTTCTTCTGATTTACCTAGAACTACATATAATATATATGTGAATTTCAACTTCAGTAGTCCGTATGTCTCTTGTATAAAAGCCCTTCAAAAAAAAGATATAAATGGAGATACAAAATGTCATAAAATCCTTTCTTTTTTTTTCGAAATTCGTGAAGTTTAATTCTCGCCAAATATTAGCGTTTGTCAAATATTAGGACTTGCCAACTTTTTCAAAATTAGTTCTCCCTAAACTTGAACTTAAAATTCTCTTAAGGTAGTAGGAAACCTGGTGATCTGGTGATCAGGTTCTGTTTACTGTGGATGATAAACGCTCGAAGTGTTGTGTGATTCCAGTATTAGTGAAAATAAATGGCATTCACTGTGCTTGTCGACGCAGTTTTATTCAGCAATAGCAAAAAATATCAGACGTCAACATGAGATGCTATAATCCCCATCAAAATTCAAATATTAAAATGATTGATATAAAGGCCAGTGTGGTTTAGATGGGGGAAGTGCTGTTAAAAAGTTGAAGGAGAGTAAGCACTCATGTTTGTATATTTGGTTGGAAGACTTGATAACTTTATCCAGAAATATGTCTACTTTTATATCATTATTTCTCTCAAACTTCGGTATGTCCTCTATAGGTACAGGGAATATTATGTCATCGAAGTTTTGTTCTTCAATCCGTTTGTGCTTTGCGGGTGTTGACAATAATTATCCTACGTTTCCCTGGAAACTTCTATGATTAAAAATTCTTTATTTTAAAACTTGCTTTGTTTATAAAACTACTACATATAAACTAGAGTGTAAGAACTAAAAACTAGTCAACAAACGTGTGCATTCAAAATATGCGCATGTGAAAAAATAAACATGACGTAATGCAACAGGTGTTATTATTATTATTCAAATTATTTACCCAGGATAGCCTCTTCAGTTCCTATTGGTACTGCTATCAACGAGGGTCCTGCGAAGGGGGTCCTGGTGCATTTAAAGCTCCCATTTGAGCTACGAAAGTCGTGGAAGCGCAGCAATCGCTCAACTAGACAACCCACTAAGATATCAATTCTATTATCATGCTGAACGGTAAGCAGAAAGGATTAATCCATACATTCATAGTCTCTGGCATGATTCGGCCGGTGTTTGAACCCAAGACCTCCCGCACTTGAAGCGAATGCTCTACCATAGGGCTACTAGTCGGTGCAGTGCTAGTAGAATTGCGTACATAAAACTATTATCGCTGTTTGTTACGTTTATTATTGTCTTGGTTATCCTTAGTTTTATGAATTGCTTCAAGTAACTCTAACATGGGTTTCTTTATTAGGTTCCACGAGTTACACTTTTTCTTTTGACTCCGTCATTGCATTATTTTTTTATTGATTATCGATTCAATGTCGGATTGTGAATCCATCGTATAGATGTCTTTTAGGTATGGCGCAGTTTCATAGTATTTTTGTTTCGATTTTAGCATGCTAAAATCGTGAAATTAACAAATCTCAGCAGGAGGGGCGTGCTAGAAATGACAGAGAAATTGCGCCCTGGTTGACTTTTTCTATCTACTTGTTCGTTTGATCTGTTTGATCTTTGTTTGTTTGTTTGTTTGATCTTTGTTTGTTTGTTTGTTTGTTTTGTTTTGTTTTGTTTTGTTTTGTTTTGTTTTGTTTTGTTTTGTTTTGTTTTGTTTTGTTTTGTTTTGTTTTGTTTTGTTTTGTTTTGTTTTGTTTGTTTTGTTTTGTTTTGTTTGTTTTGTTTTGTTTTGTCTCTTTGTTTTGTTTTGTCTCTTTGTTTTGTTTTGTCTCTTTGTTTTGTTTTGTCTCTTTGTTTTGTTTTGTCTCTTTGTTTTGTTTTGTCTCTTTGTTTTGTTTTGTCTCTTTGTTTTGTTTTGTCTCTTTGTTTTGTTTTGTCTCTTTGTTTTGTTTTACTTGTTTTGTCTCTTTGTTTTGTTTTACTTGTTTTGTCTCTTTGTTTTGTTTTACTTGTTTTGTCTCTTTGTTTTGTTTTACTTGTTTTGTCTCTTTGTTTTACTTGTTTTGTCTCTTTGTTTTACTTGTTTTGTCTCTTTGTTTTACTTGTTTTGTCTCTTTGTTTTACTTGTTTTGTCTCTTTGTTTTACTTGTTTTGTCTCTTTGTTTTACTTGTTTTGTCTCTTTGTTTTACTTGTTTTGTCTCTTTGTTTTACTTGTTTTGTCTCTTTGTTTTACTTGTTTTGTCTCTTTGTTTTGGTTTACTTGTTTTGTCTCATTGTTTTGTCTGTTTTGTTTTGTTTTGTTTTGTCTGTTTTGTTTTGTTTTGTCTGTTTTGTTTTGTTTTGTTTTGTTTTGGTTTGTCTGTTTTGTTTTGTTTTGTTTTGTCTGTTTTGTTTTGTTTTGTTTGTTTTGTTTTGTTTTGTTTTGTTTTGTTTTGTTTTGTTTTGTTTTGTTTTGTTTTGTTTTGTTTTGTTTTGTTTTGTTTTGTTTTGTTTTGTTTGTTTTGTTTTGTTTTGTTTTGTTTGTTTTGTTTTGTTTTGTCTGTTTTGTTTTGTTTTGTCTCTTTGTTTTGTTTTGTCTCTTTGTTTCTTTCCTTTTCTCTTTGTTTGTTTTACTTGTTTAGTTGTTCCTACTATTAAATAAGCTTGTTTACCAGGAAAGTTGCGCAAATGTGTAATTCACCAAAATATCAAGATAATATAACCCCTGTGGATGAGAGTGGCACCAAAAATTTCATCGGCAGTGTTGGTAGTAACACTGTAAATAAAAGTGCAAAAAAACAGGTTACGGTATGTTTTTACTAATACAACTTTTCGTTGAAATTTTGCTACCATATAGACCTTTACTATCGATCGAAATAATTTTTCAGAATTACAAATGACAACATGCAGAAGTCTTTTTTGTTACCAGTTTTACAAAGTGAAAAAAAAAAATTAATAGAAATAACATTTTTTCGGCATACCCTTAATTGAATTTACTCCATATCGTTAATCAGTATGTATATCCTTTGGTGAAAATCCGTATTAAGAATTTTTTTAAAGATATATAGCGATGAAAGTCTCAGCGCGCTGATATAAGCAGCAGGGACCCTTAATTTAGCAATTGACATGATGATGGCGATGGAAATTACAAAAAGGTGGCTTTCTGAAAACAAACACGAGACAAAACAATAACAATATAATCAATGCAGAGCTTTCTTTAGTCAGAGGTTACACGAAAAATATATTTATTGCATTATCATTGTAATAAGACTTGGTATATGGGATATATTTATAGCAAATAAAGTTCAAAAAATAAATTAATATCTTTTTAATTAGCTAAAATCTTGACCAAAAAATGTGTAGACAAAGCCGTGAATTTCGAAGCTTGTCGCCACAATAAGATTTTTTTCAATATCGCCTTGTCATGATCAGTCGTGGTAGCGAAAAATCAAAACATTGCATAACGAGGTTAGTTAGATAAAGTTCAGGATGCCAAGTTGTTTACTTGCTGTTTTGACATTAGTTATGAACAAATGTTGGTTTTATAATTTTCAACTGGCATATTAGAAGAATCATGGTGGATACAAGTTTATAGAGAGTATTAGTAGTGGTAGTATGACAAAAGTTATGAATATTTATTGATATTAAGTGTGTATTTATGGCAAGTTTAATGTTAGCTAGCTAGCTAGCCTTGCTATAGCCAGCAAACATCTTGTTTATTACATGGACAACTTTGCGCATTTTTAGTGGATAATGGTTTAAGGTCACGCGTTAAAAGTGGAAATGATGTGGACTTTTGATTCCGCTGTTAGTGAACTGCTTTTTCTGAAATAATTTTAATGACGTTATTTCTTCACGAAAGTTTTGTTATTTTAACGATAAAATAAGACTTGTTTTTCCATTAATATTGTTTCGCATGTCATTAAACTTGTTACATGTTTTAAATACTGCATTTGTAGTTCATCGAGGTATTCAGAAACCGAAATGACGTCATTTCGCTAATTCAATATTTTCTTCAAATCTGGTCTGTATTTTCTTCCTAGTATCAAACACCTGGTAACCAACATTCTCTTTGTGTATCTACCACAATAATTGTTTCCAAATATGCTTTCAAACATGGGTAATTCTCGAGTGTTTTTTTACTTGAAAAACCCATTCTGCTTTTGTTTTAAAAAAAGGACATAGAAATCTATAGTAGCAAGTGTTTAAAAATTTAAATGAATTTACAGGATTTTCTCACATGATAAACCATAGTTGAGGTAGTATAAAATCAGGACCCAACACTGCTTGTAGGATTTGGTTTCTAGCGTTCCTAAATTCCTATTTTATTTTATTTAATTTAGCATATAACAAAGAATATAAAATTTGTCAGGAAGTTAATTTGTGGAAGGGGAAAAATAAATAATTTTCATACGAATTTAATTTTGCTGAGGACAAAAACTTTTTTTAAAATCGAGCAACAGAATTAGTTTCTTAATAGAATCACCGTAAACAAGGTAAGAAGGCCACTTAAACCTTGTTTTCATTTTTTAATAGAGACATGAAATAACTCCTGATATTTTGCATGGACATTTGGATGCAATGTTCATTGAAAGAAAAAAACAAGAATATCAACTAGATAAATGTACGTAGGCTTCTTTTTTTTGTTGTTAGAATTATCTATGAGATAAATATGACAAGAGATAAATATTTTCCGGTTTTTACATAATTTTGCATGAAAAAACACCAAAAATTACCCGAAAATCCGGTTTTTCACGATTTTCGGGTAAAATCCGAATAAATCTGAAAATCGGACTAATCACGTTTCCAACATTTACAGAATTGTTCCCCTTGATGAAAGAAAGTTGTGTTGTAATTTCTAAGTTGTAAGTTCTAAGGATAAAAAATTATCGAAAGTTATTATACTTTCCCGATTAAAAGGACTTCATAGGGGTAGTTTTGAGTAATAGCCAATATCTACGGCTCCTAACAATTTAATATGCAGGTGCCTAATAGATAAATACAACTAGAAATTTAAAAAAAGGTTGCGAAGCATTTCGCAAGTTGCAAGCAAAATTAAACTATCCAATACTTTGTCCCTAACGCTTCTTGTTTGTCTGGCGCTAACATCTTCCGAAACTGAATATCATAGCGTAGAAGAACCCTGGGGACGAGGTAGTGAAATAAACGCTCTGCGGAACAATTCGTTGTGCAAAAACAGTGTTTTTTTGCGAATAGGCTGCGGAAGTATTTGATGTGCGTGGGATATTTTTTTTCAAAATGTGCGAACAAATTAGATGACGGGAAACTAACAAAAACGAATAATGAGTGTTAAAATTTTGTACCACCTTTTCCCACAGAATGATAAAACTAAAGAGCGCCAATACAAAATTATACTTTTAGTACTATTCTAACAGATATGCAGTACATTGAGTTGCACAACCCGCAGAAGTTGGTCTTAAAAATTTGTTCCACGAAACAGAAAACCCACAAAACATATTTTTTCACATAAAAATACCGGCACTAGAAGCCACAGAATCTGCTGGAACGAATTTCGAAAACTCATGGGAAACAATTAAAACAAAAACAAACAAATCAAAACAGTTTTATAACTTTATCAAGATTTATTAAATAAATTTTTGGCAGAAAAAACAATAATGGTTTCACTTTCTTTTCATCACACGCATTGAAAGATTACATCACTCACTCCCATTGTACACAATCTAAAAGGAAAAGAAAACATTTTCATATAGTGAAGTTTCCAGTGCCTTTAAGGGAAGTGCTGTTTTTCATCTCATAAATAATTAAAAATCAGACCATTTTGAAAACTATGCTGAATCATGTCTTTTATTAAGTTCATCACTATAGAATAGCACCATGGATAGGATTCTATGTTGGATGAATAAAATGACTGAGAAATGGTTTATCGTAAATAACATGGAAAATTTTACACAAATAATTTTAAAAATAATGAACTTTTTATGTGGGTTCACAAACACATGTGGGCGGTGGACAAGAAACTGTGATGTAGCTTCCCTTAGTCTATTATTCCTGAGAATATTCTAAAATTACAAGCAGTTTCGAAAATGCCTTGCCTTTTAGAGGCATGTGCGGCTTGGGCATCCTTGGAGTTCTGTTTAAATGACAGTTTTAATGTCGTTTTAACCCTATTCCTGCTGGGCCTTTTAGGGGCTCCTCAATGCTGGGGGGGGGGGGCTGATTCGACCCCCCCTGTGTAATTTCTAAAATTGTTGTCCGTTAGACCTGAAACTTACCACAAGTGTTGTCCAGGTATTAATAAACAATTTGATGAAAAAAAAAATTTTTGACGTCAGCATTTTCGATGATGACGTCATCAAATTCGGTGACATAGAGAAAAAAAAGCTCTAACTTTGAATTTTGTTAATTGTTGTATAATTGCGATGAATTTAGTAACAATAATAATAGAAACACAAAATAATATAACAATATAAACTAAGAATTGACATAAAGCTTTTAAACACATGTAAAAAAAAATTTTTAGTAAAAAATTTTTTTTCAAAATTTTAATCAACATAAAAAAAGTGTTGTCATGGCAACACTTCGGCATAATTCCCCAAAAATTTTTTTGGGAAAATAAAGCTAAATAAAAGTTAGGAAAAGTCACAAAATTTGAAGGTGTAACTATAAACACATAAAAAGTTATTAAAAAAAGTTTTGGAGGGGGGGCTGAATCAGCCCCCCCCCAGCACGAATAGGGTTAAACCTTGTTCTCAGGGAGGGCCTACGGACAAATAATTTCTATTGACAATTACACTGTTGTTGGTTTGATAGCAAAAGTAGATATTTTTTTAATTACTGTAACAGGTTACTTAATAAAAGAGGGCGCCAATAAGCCGCAAACGCCCGCATATATAAGGGTGAGTTTGGGCGACTTTTCAAATTAAATTGGCGGTTGTCCTCCGAAACTGCCTGCACATTCCTGAACTCGCCCGGAGCATTCCCGAAATGCAATTCCTTGTAACATAACCATGCGGACGACAGTTGGAAGAAGGGCATTGTTCAAGTCTATGCAGGTTTTTACGGGAAAATATAGCTATACTTGAATTTTTTTCAAAACGCTGCACTCGCTCGAAAACACACACACTTTTTTAGGCGTATGCGGCTTATCAGCACCCCGTCTTAATAAATAAGAAATTGTGATGAAAAACGGTTGGTCAGCTTACTCTAACACCCAGAGCTATTTGTTTTGCCTGCGCCCTAACTACAGGTTTTCCTATAGCTGGCTATCAGTCAGGTAGTAATACAGCTTCTCCATATGTATTCTACAAATTACTTTCAATTCTTTTATACAAAACAGAGCTAGCTAGCTAGCTACCTTTTGTGTGTTTAAGCCTTACCTTGCTTTGGATAAAATCAATTCAAATTGATAATATTGTATTCTTACATCTTCTTAGAAACAATAAAATAAAACACAGCTCGGCGCGTTATAATTGTACAAATTACTTCAATCTCCCTTTGAAAAGGGTAGCTAAACAGAAGCTTTCCAATTCAACTCAAATCTCCAGAAAAAGCACAGCAACAAAAAAGCTTAAAATACACAAGTAAAGTCGATTAGAAACAGGACTACCAAAAAATTATATAAAAAGAAGAAAACAGTTGCAATACTATTATGTTTTATTAAAATACAACTATAATAGTATTAGAAGCACTATTACAAAATAATTAATCAATTATATTTACCATAATTAGGTATAATATAAAGAAATAAGGCATATTTCAGGTCTGTAAAGTATACGTGTCTAATATGCCGACTACCGTTTCCTGTTCACAGCATATTCCTCTCTGCGTGTTCAAGTTCGGCGGACGTATAATCGGGACCAAAAGACGGGGGGGGGTCAAAATCCGGGGGTGGGGGGGTACGAGCCGTACTTATTGCCTTTTTTACTAAACTTATACTTTAACCCCTCGGTCCAAACTTATTTGTTTTATTAGAAAAAAAAATACCCTAGCTTTATGTGCAAAAATATCAGTCCTATTTCTTTACGCTGATTTTATATGATTTTTTTTCTCTCAAAATTTTGAGAATCTCAATAATTCTCTTGGTATTACGGAGTTTCATACCGCGCAGGTCTGGGCGCTAGCGAAGCGCTTGTAGGGACAAATTTTTATACCCCCCGCAGAGCGTAAGGCATTTGCTAGGAAAAACATGCAGCACGCAGAGAATTATTCACTTTTTCCTTTGTATTTTCACTTTTTAAGCTGGTGCGATATATTGATTTCACAATTATTTAAAGGAAGGATACTCAGTATTGACATAAGAGTGTATATTATGAAAGTTCAAGACCTAAACTTGGTTATTAATTGCTTCAAGTTGTGGGGGTACACTCATCATGAAAAGTTGGCAGTCAAAAGAGAAAGAAACCTTATTTTTGGTAGCTAGTTACATCACAAGTTTTAATATTGTCTTAAAAATATCACAGTGCTGATCAAAGAGGAATTGCTAGCATGTCATTCAAGATTTATATAGCTACTAGTACAGACAAAATAATGTAGCTCATTAAAACGGATACCTAGCTAGCTATAATATTAAAAAACAATTCCAAAAGTTCTTATTTTGTGTTTGCTAGAAACTTTATTTAACTAACCAGGGCTGGGCTACCTGCATTTTTTATACACCACATTAAAAATTGTCAAAAAGCTGGCTGTATCTGTCTCTATGTAGTTTTTCTTAGCTAGGGGTCACACTGGGTCACTCATATATATCGTAGCCTTATTTATACAGTAATCAGATATATATATAGGTGGGCAAGTGCCCAGATGCTAAAAATAGGATCATAAAAACTCATTTCTAATATCACTCAGCTTCAAGACACATCAAACAGTGCAGTTCGAACACCAACTTAACCTTAAAATTGCTACGCCTCTGTAATCTGTAAAGTACAAAGTTTCAACCGCTGCGAAAAATAAAATAATATATATACTGTGGTTAAAATAAACAAATTTAATGGAAAATAACTTTTTAAACAAATTTAGTGACTTTAACTGTTTTCGTCAAATATTTTCGGTTGCCAATTTTGCAGAATTGTGCAAAATATGTGCAAAATCTTTCTTATGTCAATGTACCAAAATTACTATAGCTATCACAAAATTGTAAAAGTGGACCTTGCCTAAATTTATTCTTGCATTTTACCAAAATTAAGAACACAGTAATACAGTGTAACATGCTATTATATACATCCCTTCCTAGCTAGTTATGTAATATATATATACAATAATTTCTAACAAAAAGTCAAAGCCAGTCATTATATCATTGAAGTGTGTATTTTATTTTCAATCAATTTCATCTGCGCTCTTTTTTATATAGCTAGTTAGCTATACTTTGCAAATAAATCCTTTATTAAATGCTCTACCACGTTAATCCATGTCAAACTTGCAGATCCATATATAGCTAGCATAGCTTACTGTAGAAAAACTTCCTTCAAGTCTTTTCCCAGCTAGCTGTAATTTTTATTTCTTCTTGTCAAAGTGCACTGATAATGATAGAATAGTGTTTCTTTTTAACCATTACTTTATTCCTCACAACACAAAATGTATGGTATATGTAGCTTGCTACAGCTAGCTAACCCCTAAAACCAACATCAACAATGTGTCTTCTCTTGTCTCTCTGTAAAAGTCAGTAATTTAAGTTTTCTTCGATTCCAACATCTTACCCATGTCAATGTGGTATACAAAGAGGGTTAGCAACACCATTTAAACGTGTTATTAAAAGGTAAAACGTCAGTTAAAGTAAAAAATTAGTTGAAGAAACATCAGGCAGGATTTTGCATTTCTGCCTCTTTTCGCAGCACTAACCAGAATAGTTGTGAAAAACTGACCATGAAAATTATTTGGGCTATCGAGACAAATGAAAACAAGCCAAATATTTGTCCCTACAAAGCGCTTCGCTAGTGCCCAGACCTGCGCGGTATGAAACTCCGTAATACCTCGCGTGTAGCAAACGTGCTCCACAATTTCGCTTCGCTCGCTTCGCTCGCGAAGCTCAATTGCTTCGCAAAAACTTAGTAAGTATCATAGCCATGCAGCATAGCATAAAAGAGTTATTAAATAAACCGTCAACTATTTGCAATGTGTAACCCCAACCGAATAGAGTTTAACTACCTTGATGAACTATTTGAAATATGTGATTACCGCGTTTACAAAACTTCTCAAAATGATAATGTATTAACTACTAAGAATTGGCATAGACCCATCTCTTTGATAGAATATGATCAGTTACGTAGTGGTACTTCACTGAAGTCATAAGTGAAATAAGGGGAATATTGAGTTGTCGACGATAACCCTGCCTGAAATGACGCCCTTGAACAGCAAGTAATTTAAAGCGTAATTTGTCTAAAATCTATTTAATTTTTCGTTTGTAGGTATGCAAGTAAATAATCACGGAAGAGAAATGAATCATGTTGTAGCTGCATTAAAATACAAATCACAGCAGCCTGCTTTTTATACCTATGCAAAAGCCAAGCCTTTGTTGCGACCTGCCGCGCTACTTTGGTCAAAGAATTTTAAAGGCGAGAGTAACAATAATGTCTTTCGTAAACAATATGAAAAAAACGAAAGTACGCCAAAAAACGAAAATAGATTAATGGATAAAAGTTATACATTGAGTGAACATAGTGGTGAGAGCATCTCGCCTGTAAGTGTAGTATCTGTTTAATAATATTAAGTGTAGTGATGTGTTCTTTTTCACACTGATGTATGTAGTATGTACATCTTTCACACTTATGTATGTACACATTTTAACACTTATGTTTAACTTTTCCCACTTAGGTATTCAAACATTCTCTTCTATCGCCGTCAGTCAAAGAAAGAATGTGCGAAAAAAGCTGGACAAGAATTAGAAATATTAAATCCTATTGTATGTTGTTTTTTGGATTATTTGTTAGTATAGTATGTAATATATACTTGGTGGCTACTACTGTCAAAAAGTGAGATTTGATGTTAAACTTGAATTTCGGCGATTGGAAAAAAGCTTAGTAACTAATAATTTGTTCCAACAGGATATCAAATGTAATTATTAAAATTTCATATCCGAATGAAAAAAATATATCAAAACTGCATGTCCGAAAATTCCAGAATGATTTAGCTCTGAATAAATTCAGAGCTAAAGTAAACTTTTTTTTTTTTTTCTTCTTTTAATAATTTTTGAATAATTCATGAAACAATACACGATAAACTATTTGGTAAATTATTCTAGTTTTAGTAACAATAGTAGTTTTTTGTTTACCGATCAATCATTGGATTAAGTTTTTTCTCGATACATGGAATTTCTAAAAATTTAGCAGTGAAATCTGTCAGACAGACGATCGATACTTCTAGAGTCCATCAACACGTAGCTTCTTGAAGACCGTAGAAGTAAACTGAGTGCATAAAATGTGTTGAAGTTCCATCTCCGGGGCCCCATAATAAAGGCACTTTCGGACGAATTTGATAATTTTGTTGGTATTTTTTTCGAGGTGAAATTAGAATTCCATCGAAGGTACGTCAATATATTTCGTTATTTGACCTTTTTGTGTTTAACATATTTCCTAAGAAACTTATAAAATAACAGTTTGAAGATAACATAAATCTCAACTAAAAACATTTACACCCCTGCCAACTTACAGGCGATCTGACGATCTTAGCATTTCAATCTCGCCGACGTTTTGTTTTTGACTTTCTACGTCAGATTTATGAAGGAATAATTCATCCAAAAGTGCTCCACGAAACTGATTTTAGCCAATTAAAAACTAACCAAGCCAGTGATTAATTCATTACTCATAAATTATGGAATTCTGTGATTCTGAAATATCCCTAAAATTTCACAAATTAGGAAAAATGTCCTGGAAAGTCCAGGAATTTCTTCGTATAATTTGTATTCTCTGTAGTCACCATAAATGTAACCCACTATTTTTTGCCCTATTGATATACCATTTACGAGACTTGATTTATTTTATGTTTTTTGTCACTGAAAGTGAAATTTTACTAACTTCCCAAACAAAATAAGAAAAATGTGTACCTTATAGTCAGAAATTTTCGCGACATTTTAATTTCGCGATAAAAAATTTGGGACAATTTCGCGATTTTTATTTTCGCGATTCGTTGCCTTGAATTTCATAGAGTTACGGAGCGGAGGAAAAACAAAATATGATTTTTAAGTACGTTTTTCTACTCTAATAATGACATCTGTAAAAGGAAGCTTTTTTTCATAAAAGGTCAATGTTATAATCAATAAGGTAGCGGAAGAACCTTTATTTTTGATCAAGCGAGGATAGTACAACCTTTCAAACTCGCCTCGGCGTTTGCCTAAATAATGGTATTGACGTTAAGGAAAATGTCGAAACGAAATCCCATACTGTCTTTTAGACCCATGTCCTCCGACCTCTTCTGGCCTTTGGTATCTGGAAAGGAATGTCACTAGGGATAAAAGAATTAAAACTGAAGAGGTTTCATAGGTGTAAGAGTTAGACAGGAAAGTTTAAAAAAAGAGGAAATTTCATAAAAAAGGAGATCGATGATTTATAACACAAAATGCCATTTAGGTTAACAGGCAAACCGCCTTCTAAAATTGTGTTTAAAAGTGCATTTCTTCCTTAATTTTCCCGGGTTTTATCAAACTGGGTATCACCAGAATTATTTTGTTGCGAAAATTTTACGTCTGCTACCCTGTGGAGTCTAAAAAATGAAGAAAAAAAGAAAATATTTCGCGGTTTTTATTTTCGCGATTTCGTCAATTAAATTTTTTTCGCGGCATTTTAATTTCGCGAAAATTTCTGACTATAAGGTACATAAACGTAACAATGTTTTATATTGCGTGAAAAATCTTATGTGACTCTTTTAAATATGAAGGCTATATAAGGGTTATGAACCTTTTAAGTCTTATTGATTAAAAAAATTGGTCCTGTGCACCTCCGGTTCGCTCAGTCTGTCACTATAAAGTAATCTTCTCCCATTTCCTCTACAGCTTCGTCATAAGAAGGTGGCAAATCGAATTCATTTTCTGGGACGTATTCTCCAGGATAATTAAAGTTTTGATTCCATTCCATATTCTCTTCATCGAATTCACTGTACGGTGGCGCAGTTGGTTCGAGAGACGTTTGCGATGCGTACTCAGGAAGGTTTGATTCGTTAAATACTAAAAGCAAATTAGTATATTATTTTGATGCCCTACCTTAATGCAAAATTATTTGTTTTCACGTGGGAGTTTGACCATAAACACTGATTGATAGTTCGTGGTGTCAGAGTTGATTTTGAAGATCAGATCGTTTAATATGGTCTGCTTGGTGAAAGAATTTCTTATTCAATTTTTACAAGTAATTAATCAGTGTTCCGTGTATAGCTAGCATGACAAGTGAAATAATGTCTTTTGAACATGGTCTAACGATGTTTTTATAAAGTTTACGTAAAAAATAGTTTTGAAGTTGTAATTAAAACTCAATCAGTCTGCTATTAAATAGTATTGTTTTACTTCATTGAGTGTTGAATATCGTTTACAGTTCAGCATCTCTATAATAATAGCCGTCGTCTGTCTGTTACGGAAACACGAAATGCGATTGATTTTTCCTCGGGTTGACGACTAGTCTCTATATTTTGTCTGTCCGCAAGAAAAGTGTCGTGCAACGGACACACGAAATAGCGTGTAATTAAAAGACGAGCGACCCCTTGAATTGCTCCACGGGTTAACCACTAGTTATCTTATAATCTAATCCCTATAGCCATCGTCTGTCTGTTTGTCAGTCTGTTACGGAAACACGAAATTCGATATATAAAAGACGGGCGACGTCGTGGATTTTTCCACGGGTTGACGAATAGTCTCTACAATAATAGCCGTATTTTGTCTGTTTGTCAATTTAAAGACAGACGACCCGGTGAATTTTACCACGGGTTAATCTGTATAGTCCGTCACCCAAAATGGTATGTAGCAAGACACACGAAATGGTGGATTTGTACACGGGCCACCGACTTGTTTTCAAAAACGAGTGACTAAAAACAATAAAAATCTCGTTGTCAATGATTACACACTTTTTGTTGAATATAAATCCCAGCATGAAAATTCTCTAAAAATGTTGCCAGGAAGAAATATAGATATTTAGTTACGTCACATAGTTTTATGGTAGTTATTACTAGATTTTAGGATTTAAAAATTTATTATTTTTTACAGTTTATATCGTTGATGCCACAAAATGATTTCCCCTTGATGAAATAAAGCTGTGCTGTGAGTTTCAAGTTGAGTGATAGCCAATATCTAAGGTTCTGAGAGGTGCAAAAAAATCACCTTATTCTAGGAGGAATCATCCTTGCTTTATTGAAAGAAAACCTCACGGAATGAAAAATTTCGCGATTTAGCCCTTCATTCGTGAAAATCGTTTTTTCCCTTTACTCGCAAAATTTTGGGCAGAGGTAACAAAAATTTTAACGGACGAATATTCTTACCCGATTAAACTTTTAGCCGAATTGTTTTTTCCTGGAAATTTAACCGAGCTCAAGTTGACTTTAAAGCCACATTCACATCTATGAACATTCGGCCCATTCGGTGAAAAATACATAGATGTGAATGCAGGTTAACCGAGATTTATTGCAGGTCCATCATAAACCTGTAATGCACCTATCTAAAAAGGGCTTATCGAGTAATCTTGTGGAAAAGTAATACGATTTACCTCCTATCCCTTCCTGTCTGTCTTCTTCGGGTGCGCTGGGTGTTTTCAATGGTATGGTTCCGATAGTAATTGGAAATTTAGCTTCTGGATATCCGTCAATTTTCAGATGAATTGAGTAATTAAGTTTTAAAGCTTTTGTCAACAAATTTGTTGCTGGCATTTTTTCAGGAACAGGTATCAATATAATTTTTTGATAGACCCGGCCCGTCAGTCGTTTTTCGTCTGTAATGTAAAAACATGTATTTATCCACAATCATTCGTACATTTATTCAATCGCTCGTTGTTATTTCAAAATCAGACTTACCATTGACAACAGTGATTAAAGTTTTCGTGGAATGTCTTCTTCCGTTTACTTTCGGATTAAACAAAATATATTTGATCATTCTGGTTTTGATATTACCCATTTTTCTCGCCACGACATCTCTGTATTTTATAGTTATTTGGATGTTTTCTCCGGGACTGTAGACTTTCCTGTGTAACGTCAGGAGGAGTGCTAAAAACGAACGGGAACAGAGATGAAGATATCATTACTCTTGTTTCGTTTTTTTACTCGCACCTTTCGTACTGTGTACAAAAGTGAAATATTGTTGACGAACTGCAGTTTGAATAAAAATCTTAAACCACTCTAAGCTGACATACATACCTTCTTTGCGCCCACTTTTTTTAGCGAAGAAACCTCCCATTTTCCAAAGTCCTTGCTGAAGTGGAACGGTGCTGTCAACCGCATTAGCATCAATTACTTCTTTGATAAAAATTGGTTTCGTCACTGTCATTTCTTTAGGTGTCAAAATTTTCAATCCTTTTAGCACTATCTGCGCTGAAGAGGAAATAAGTAACAATATAATCTTTAATGGGAGGTAAATCTGCTAGTCAGCATTTCTCCGCGGCTCTCTTTGGCATCTAAGAAGACATTTTAACAACAACCTCCATCAGTCTGTTGATAAACTTGACATAAATGTTGTCTGTGACATGTCAATTAAAAATGCCTCGAATGATGACTGTCAGGAATAATTCTGCTGACGTCAGCATTTCTATTTAAGATCTATTTAATTTTGATGTTTTAAAAGATTTTCTAACAATTCAGCTTTAAACTAGCAATTTACCTCGTCCCCAGGGTCTAAGCCGTTATTATATTACGGAGTGGCCAACAATGACCTTGGAACAGGCTGGTCACGTAATACAAAAATGCCCAGTTATATATACGCCTTAAAAGCAAGATTTAGAGATGGCGGGCGAAAAAAGACACTTCATCAAAGAAACGTTTTTGTCGATGAAAGCAAAATTGTCAGAATATTATTGACTTTACTCTATTGATCTGGCTTAGCTTGATTGTTTAATATTGGCAAAATACCTTTAATTTAAAAAATGTTTTGAAAGTTTGTTTCCATTAAAATCCATGAGCTGTAGCTAGCTAGCTGCGCCGTGTACTATATAGGTACCTAGCTAACGTGACATCCTGAGACAGCTTTACTTAAATTGCTCAAATTCTGAAACCTATAAAGTATAGCTATAACAACATCATTCTTTATGTCTACATTAGAAACGAAAATTTTCGGACGGTAAAACTTTCGGATTTCTTTTTGTCCGAAAATGTTTCCGTCCGAAATTTGTGTCTGCCGAAAGTTTTTTGTCCGAGAATTTTGGTTTTTCTAATTTTTTTAAAAAAGGACCAGTGATAGAAATTATATATAGGGTAATCAGAAAATCATTAAAATCTGCAGTTTTTGAACTTATTATTTTCGTTATTTTCACATTTGGCTGAGGCTCTATCTATAAAGTTGGATCCTGAAGACCCTTTTTTAGATCTTGATTGAATATATGTACACTATAAATGCTTCTAGTCTTCGTTTTGTGTCATTTCCCGTAATCATTACTTGTGAAATTTGGTTAAAATTCGTTCAAAAGACTTACCCATACATTTTTTGCCTTTAAAGATCTTGTCCGAAAATTTTTCCGCTGAAATAAAAAATTGTTTTCGAGATTTTTTCCGGCGAAGTTTTTCCGCCGAAAATTTTAGTTCTTAATGTACCCTTAAGTATATAGGTAAATACAGGACACGCAATAATAGCAGTAATTTATTACTGAAGTGTACATCCTGTGTAAATATTCATGATAAATAAATAAAGGAATAAATAAAGGAATAAAATTTAATTTCAAGTTCAAAATATGCCTCCACCTGAAAATAAAGTTTAAAATGGACTTGTTCATGGCTTACCACCTGCATTATTTTGCCTGACGATTTGTGTAAGAGGGTTGGGGATTATAAACAACACACGTTACGATGAAATTCAGCTGCATGGCTTTTAGCCAACAAAATGTTTCTTAGAAATAATGTGACAGATAATTTAGCTAATTTGCCTGCATAAGATTTAAAGAGAACACAGCCAGTTTGTCACCAATATATTTATAAAAATAGACTCAAACATTGACTAACAACATTAAGTTTTGTACCCAAATAGGGTAATGGATTTAACAACATCGATATATATGGCTACTAGCTATTAATTAAGATGTTCACGTAATTTGGACGGTACACGCTAACTACCACTTCTGCAGGGAAAGACAAACACCTCACATATATCAATTTAATTATCGAAATAAATTTGCTTTATATCATGTAGAACTAAAAAAATATCTTTTTCTAACATATTTCTCAAACGAGCCTCCCATGGAAAACTTTAGCTAGTCTTTTTATCCACTCCACAAAATAAACTGTCATATTTGTTTTGTTCTTGTGTACATAAAAACTCCTGCGCGGGGCAGAAATTATTTTTACAGGACAAAAACTGTTCATAAATTATTTTTGCGATCTAGTGACCAGCCTGTTCCAGGGCCTTTTCGCCGCTATCAACCTAATATCACCAAGGCAAAATGCCCGGGGAACGAGGTTGCTAGCAACTTATTGAGGCGCCAATCAAAATTCATATATACGCCTTTATTGGTGCATTTTCGATAAGAAAGATAGCTTTTTACCAATTTCATATGGCGATAAACAAAAAAGGAACGGCAAAAAACAAAAATTAAAAAATTAAAAATTCGAAAAATTGTGAAGCGTAAATGGGCGTAACTACTCCAGGAAAATATTAATGCCCCGGACGTGAATCAGTGGTTAAAGCAAAGGCTGTGAACTATTTCAACTATTTATTACCTGCAAACCCACAGATATAAAACTTCATGAATAAAAGCAATAATATATCTCGAAATTCAAAAAACATGTTTGAAATTTTTTTCCAAACATTTTTCTTTTCATATCAAAATGACAAAAAATCAGCTAACAGAAGTTTCAGAGCCATTTGGCAACCGTTCTAAGGTTATTACTGAAAGTGTGCCAGGTAGGGCGTTTCTGTCCCTCCCGTCCTGAATAAGGTTAACCAATTTGGTCCTACAGAAAAAATTGCGTAAATTTAAATTATCTTGAATCTTGAATAATATGCCAATACGGCCCACCGTGTAGGACGTCCTACCGGATTTCCAAAAATTGTTGTTCTTCCAATTAAAATCCTAAATTCATCAGAATCACAAATTTAACGGAAAAGCAGGGGAACACAATAATACAGACTGTTGGTGTTACTTACTTACTTAATTAGTAACTAAGATGGACTGTGATTGAAAGCTAAGGCAGAGCAGAACATATTATCATTTTTTTTAACGCGTGTTTAAATAATTGTTATACAATACGTTACTTAGAATTTGCGATGACACGCTTTATTAAACGAAAAAAAGGCTTGACCAACAGCCTACCTAGCCCACAAACAACTAAAAAACTGAATGACAATTACGTAACTACAAATTCTTCACAACCACCTGAACGACCATCAAACACCAAGAACCAAACTACATACACATTTTTTAATAAGAAACCAGTTTATAAGAAATCTACATGTAGAATCTCAAAAAATTAAGAAACTTTTACAACTACATTGTTATAATTATTTTTTAAATAAGAATTTTTTTTTCATATTTGACTCCTTATTTGAGGTAATTGTTTTGAAAGGAAAACTTCTATTTAAATAAAGCTATTATATTGCAGAGACAAATTTGTTTTAAACGCATTTAAAAATTGAATGTTTTCATTTTCAAGTTAAAGCAAAAGGAATGACTTAAAAAACTACTTTTTTGAAAATGAAGCAAGCGACTTTTTCAAATTTGGAATTACCAAAAAATCAAGAAATGGTAAACACAGCTTTTAGTTCTAGAAGTAAAAGACATATTGACATGTCTGTTTAAATAATCTTTTAACAGATGGTCATGTTCAGGTGATGAGAAGAGAACAAAAATATCATCAATATGATCTTTTATAGAATGCAGGCCTAAACTCAAACGGACAATTGTCAAACCAGTAACATAAAAATATGTTAGCGAGAGTGGGTCCTAACGGAGATCCCATGGCAACACCATTAATTTGTTTATAATATGTACCAGCAAAAAAAAAATAGGATGATTTAGTAGAAATATTCAATAGATGGTGAAAATCTGCCTTATATTATACACTATATTCTTATGCTTGTAAAGATTATCGGCACATGTGTTAATGGTTTCCTCAAGTGGGATATTAGTAAATAACGAATTAACATCCGAACTAGCCATGTACAAATTAGCATCTTGCTGCTCAATCTTCTTAGCAAAGTCAAAAGAACTTACAACGATTTTTTATTAGTCGTCAATGGTGCCAGAGAGGCGCAAGGAATTTGGCTAAGTTATATGTGGGCGTACCTATGGCGGACAAAACACGTCGAAAAGAAGGGGAACCATACAAACATGGTTTATGCGTTTTAGCTAATACGTTGCCGAACTTGGAGCCAATAGGGATTAATTTATCATATATTTCCTTGTCGATACATTCTTTATGTAATAAAAACTTAATAAAATGAAACTAAGCTCATTGTCAGGTGGAAGAGAAATCTCATCAAATTTGCTAGAACCAGAAAGTAGTAATTTAACTGACGTAAGCGGTTTTGTCTACAACAACAACAACAACAACAACAACAACAGAGTTACCCTTGTCAGAGTTTGAATAATCAAATTAAGGCATTTACTTAAGAAAGAGGAGAATGCAAGACGTACGCACTTTGACCATATATATAATTCCAATTATCTATTTTATGTTTTCAAATCGTCTCCATTAATTTTGTTAAAAAAAGTCTAATAAAAATCTTATTTCATTTACTGTAAAGATTTAATAGAATGAGATTTTTTTGCAAGTGTTCGAAGAACATTTGATCTCATTACAAAGTTCTTCCTTTATAACACGTTTTTGTTCCTTTCAGACTTTTTTAAATCAAATTTTTCAGGTAGGGAAGAGTCAAATTTTAGTGAATATATGCGTACATTCGCCAAGGAGTCAGTACGCAAAAGCGTACAGGTTCGTACAGAGAGGGGGCGAAAGGGGGGCAATTTTAGTGCGTACGTACTTTATGGATGCCCCTGTGCTTGTAAGTCTCTCTTTACTAGTTTGAAATCATTCTTAAGAAATCATTCTTAAGACGTAATTTTGACTTTTTACACAAAACTTTCTCTGGAAATTTCCCCTGTGATTGGAAGTCTGTTAAAAGTGCCCAGTTATCTGCTGTCAAGTAAAATCTCATCTTTCTTTAATTATTTTCTTTGTCACATCAGCTCCCAATAATTTTCTTTTAGAGATTAAGGAGAGCTTGTTGATTTATAGGGAGAAACCCGAACTCAATAAGAACATCACCTCATCTCCATTATATCTTTTTGATAAATTGTAATTATTCGTTTGGGAATATTTCGTGCGTGATCAACTCTACCATATACAGTTAGTTTATTTATAACTTAGTCTATGCCAGTGCATGAACCTGTCTTTTTAGAAAAAAATGTATTACTGATTGATGATGACCGAGAGATTTAATAAAACGATTTAATAAAACGATTTAATAAAAAATAATTACTAACGACTTGAAATTTCATGTCGATTCCTGTTATATTCAATAATCTTGTATGTTTCTATGCAAAAACTAGAAGAATATAGCTAGCTTGTTCAAAAACAGTTAGAAGTTAAGCAAGATAAGTACTTGTATCGAAAAAATTATGGATATTAAATATCTATCAAAGTTTATGATTGTTACAGTTTTTTTCAAACGACACCATCTTTTTTTTGTTATCATCGAGGTCTGGGCTCTAATATTTATCGTGACGTAATTTATGACAACAGCTTTCTGCACGCCGGAGTGCTTCAGTTGTCGATTACACCATTTCAAACAAGTCATAAATACACCATTGATTTTACTGTTATCATGGTTACTTGTGGTGCTTTAAATTGTGGTAACTCTTCCACCAAAAAATCGGTAGCTGATGTGAGAGGGTGGCATAACATTCCCACCGAAAAAGAAAATAAACAACGTCGTAAGAAATGGCTAGCAGCTATGAAGCGAGATCCACCATATCCAGCAGACACGAATTTCGTTCTTTGTGGTATGCATTTCACGTCCGAATGTTTCCAACACGATCTCAAGGTATTTCTTGCACTTCTTATATTTTTCTTGACTTCTTTTCACATTATTTTTTTGTAACTAAGCTTGTTGCGAAACTTTATTCACCTTCAATAATTTCCTGAACACCTGTCTTTTGATCTTTTTGTCCATGAATAACCAGGGGTTAAAAATAAATCATAAAATTTTTATTTAGGCGTAGCTCTGTGGCTCTGTGAAAAGGTTCAAATTATTACCAAACGCTATTCCATCGTTATTTTCCCTCTCGAAACCGCTACCTGCAAAGCGTTCTGCATCCATCGCAAGAAACGAAAGAAATACAAAACGCCAGGTAACCCAGCAGGCCAATCAGATACACAGTTTTACAGATGAACCTGACTCTTTTCAATTAAAACATGCTACTTTCGAAGATGTTATAAATGCAATTAGATCGTTACGACTTGACTGTTCAACGGGATTTGATAATATTCCCGCAAGGTATATAAAATATGTTGCTGACTATATTGTTTCGCCGTTAACACATATTATTAACTGCTGTATTGAAAAATTAATTGGAAAATTAGTCGTATTTGCCCTATCTCTAAAATAACAAATCCTTCTAATCTAGCTGACTACCGTCCAATATGTGTTCTACCAGTTCTGTCCAAAGTATTCGAGAGAATTATATTAATGCAAATCACGACCTTTATTGAAAAACGCTCAGTCTACTGTTCAACACAATCTGGATATAGAAAAGGACACTCTACAACTACCATTTTGTGAAAACTAAAAGATCATATTTTACATGCGATGAAGAAGGGTGAAATCACGCTTTCCATATTTGCAGACTTTTCTAAAGCATTTGACACCGTCGACTATCCTACCTTGATCGGTAATCTTCATCCATTAGGTTTCTCGAAAAATTTCATTAGACTAATTGATGATTATCTCATTAACAGATACCGCTTTGTGCAGGTTGACGATAAAGTATCGCAGAAATTGTTGGTGAAATTTGGAGTACCTCAAGGTAGCATACTCGGCCCTGTTCTTTTTAATCTTTATGTTACTTTGCTAAGCAACAATGGACCAAGTACTGACCTTCAATATGCCGACGATACAACACTGCAACGACATGTCAAAGTAGACAAGTTGAAAGATGGCATATTATCAATGCAACAGGATATGGAACATATATATGATTGGTCGTCACGCTTTAATTTAAGTCTTAACGTCAGCAAAACGAAACTTATGCTGTTCTCAACGAATCAAATGTCGCGAAAGCAAAATTTGTTCGATTATGATGTTACCTTAGTAAATAACGATGAATGTATTGGTCGAGTTAATACCTTTAAAATACTGGGAGTACATTTTAGCGAAATTTTGACATGGAATTTACATGTGAACGCAATTATTAAAAGTGGTTACGCTGTTTTACGATCTTTACAGCAATATAAACGTGCAGCAGATTTTAATCTTCGAAAATCACTAGCACAGAGCTTAATCTTGACAAAGATATATTACTGTAATACCATCTTCAGTAATTTACCAAAATATCTTCGAAAAGTTTACAAAAGCTACAAAGATCTACAGCAAGTTTCGTTTGCCGTCGTCGTTGCAATGATCATGACGAGCTAACATTACAATGGCTTCCAGTGGAAGAAAGTATATCTCTTTCTTTTGTAAAACTTGCACATAAAGCTCTGTTCAACAAAGAAAGTTGGCCAAGTTACCTGACACTATCTTTTTTGCCTGCAACCAAACGAACGTTACGAACGAATATTATGAAAACAAATTTAATTGAGACAAACAATATTGAGGGTACTTTTGCCAACACTGCTGCCCTCCACTTAAACGACCTTCCGTCCCAACTTCGGCAAGTGGAAAGCTATAATAAATTTACAAAGTTAGCGAAAAAATATTTTTTTGACAAGGCAACAGCCAGACTTTTAAGTTGTTCTGATTTTTAATTTATTTGTCTGTGTTATCTTAGCCTTTTTGATTTGTCAGTATTTTTTTTCTCACTTAATTGCGTGACTATGATTACTTTTACTATACTTAATTTATTGGCTTAATTATTGCGTCGTCCATTACTTTTTTCTTTTTTTTTTAACATACATTTGGTTTAACTCTTGGTTACTTGCTATTTCCTATTACGAACAGTACAATATGTTGATTTTAAACTGTTAGTTTTAGGTTGTTTTTTCTTGTTTTTTTTGTTTACTCACTTTGTTTTATTTATTTTTTCTTTCTTTCGTGACGCTTCATTTTTTTCCCTTAATTTGCATTATCTAGACTAACAAGCATCCTTAGCTTTAATCAATTATAATGGTTCATTTATCCTAATGCCGTTCAATATGTTTCCACAACTCAAAACTTTCGTATGATTATTTGACTGCGTCTTTCGTCTATGTTCTTTTTTCTCATGTTCATTTTGTTTTTATTTCCGATCGAATTTATATTTACGTTTGCACATACATTCATTATTTACGCTTTTCAGCATTAAGAACCATTGTATAATAAAAATAATAATAATAATAATAATCATGGTTAAACATCGTTATAAACGTTTTTTTATAAGAACGTCTAAATGTTAGCTCAGTCTGGTTGTTCTTATTTTTTCACACTTTTTCAGCCTCGAATGTCTTTTTTATGTCCTCTTCCAAAAAATAGGGAAATATATGATCAGACTTACGAATTTTGGGGTTGGAAAAAATATTTGTTTATAATGAATGGAAAATTTAGGCTGGGTACGTTCTTAATGCATCCATAACTTTATATTGTGGATGAAGCTTGTACGGCAGAAGAAAACTCAGGTGGCCCGGAAGCACCTTCCCTAGAAGCCGAGCCCCTTTTTAAGGATGCTATTACGCAAACTGTTGATGTCGTCATGATTGACAAAGAAGTTAGCTGTGCTAGACCAATGCGAACAGAGAGCACTATGGTTCCTGCTGTGTTACGCAAATCAATGTCTACTCAGATGAGTCCAACTTTGTCTTCGACGAACACGCAAACTGTTATTTTAACTCAACATGCTAGCGTTTCCACACTAAACCTTATTGTGAAAGAGAGATATGAAATTGGAGATTGCTCTTCATTTTGCGCAAGTGAAGAAGAAGATCGCGCTGATCCAGATGCATCTTTCAATGTCAGTAGCGATGTTGATACGGTCGATAGTAGTGCCGATACGGCTGATAGTGATGTTAATGAGCAAGATGTCGATGTTATTGGGGAAGGTACGCAGTCGATTGCACCATCAACATTGTTTGAGAAAAAGCTACTATCAAAAACATATAACTAAGGGTAGTATGCTTATTGTAAAATTGGTTTGCGCCGGTAATTACGAAGTGACTTGGAGATCACAACCTTACATAAATCGAATTGCGGAAGGAACGGTAGGTTGTATGCTGGAATATTGTTCAACGGGTTAACATTTCAAGGTGTGAAAGAAGCATTTGAAACTGCCAATGTTAACTTTATAAGTAGGTCGCAGTTCCATGAACTTCAGCGAAGATTTTTATTCCCAGCAATTAATAGTATTTTTACGCATTATCAGGAAGCCACACTTGTTAGACTCGTTGCACTTGAGGGTGTCAATTTAATTGGAGATGGTCGCTGTGACTCACCTGGATTTAGTGCGAAATATGGTACATACAGCCTCATGGACGCATGACAAATGAGGTGGTGAACTTTTTTATTTCACACGTTCGTTTAGCAGGGAACTCGGCACGCATGGAAAAACATGGGCTTGCTGAGTGCTTAGAATTTATCGACGAGGCTGGCGTAATAATGGACACAGATACGAAAGTTTATGCGCACCGAACATGAACATATATCGCACCGGTTTGATGTGTGGCACATGACAAAAAACATCAAAAAAAAGATTTTGAAAGCAAAAAAAAAGAGCTGTCGTGACTTGAACGACTGGATAAAGTCTATCATCAACCACTTCTGGTGGGCTTGTTCGACTTGCGACGGAGATCCGATATTATTGAAGGAAAAGTGGCAGAGTTTACTGTCATATCCGTGGAGTATTGGGTTAATAATACGCTATATCATAAGTGTGCTCATGAAGAACTTACCCTGCTACAACAAGCTCAGAAAAAGTGATTAACCGAAGAAAGCCCTGCTTACATCGCCCTGGAGAAAATTGTTAATAAAAAACAGCTACTAAACGTTTTAAAATATATAGCTGATTTCAAGCACAATGGACGGCTCGAGGTTTAATATTCCCTGGTGAATAAGTACTGTCCTAAACGCTTGGCATTTTCGTACGCTGGGATGGTTGCTAGGACGCAACTAGCTGTGCTTGACCACAACTCGGGTGTAGAACGATAACAAGCCACTACATCCGATGGGAGGTTGAAGTTCAAAGTTGCTTTCACCAAAATTACGAAGGAGTGGGTGGCGAAAAAAGTAATGAATCCGAAAGAAAAGAAATACCAAGAGGACTTGATGAAGGAAGTGTTCGATTTGGTTCAAAAAATCAAAGCTTCTAAATTTTTTAAGTTGCGTGAGATACCAAGAAATATTGAAATTAAACCCTGGGAAGGAAGTTGTTGTTTCAAATATGCGTTCAAGATTTACCTAAAAGTAACACATGATGGTATAGGCTTTCGATAAGCTATGTCCAGTCTTCCATACACCCACCATATATATTGTTTATAAGCAGAAAACCGATATGATCTGTTGCAAAGTTAATGATGAATCCCTCTCATGTTGTGAATAGCACCTAGTGCTGTCCGTAACACGGGTTCCGGCAAACAAACCATTTTGACTTCATCCGAATTTGAAACACACGTATGACCTAAGCGAAATATACAGATCTTTAAAAAGACGTACCCCCGTCTGTAAATAAACAACGTTTAGCTTTCTAAAACTTTGTCGCGACAGAACAGAAAGCGATTGATGTAGCAAACAAGAAATTAAAAAACACGATAAGAAGATATTTTAATCAACAGAAACCTTAAAAAATGACCGTCTGGAATATCATTATTATCACGACAACATAAACTTTCCGTTTCAGTGACCATAGTTTCACACTTTTTGCACTGGCACAACTCAACATTACCAACACGATTTCAAGCGGCAGTCACTTTACCTTGACTCCGTTCCGGTTCGAACATGAAAGGAGATAAACCAAATTCTTCATCTTCATTAAATTCAACATCGCTTACATCAGAAGAGGAAGATGACATAACTACTTCAAGATAAGTTTACCACTGCAAGAAAGTACCGGGCCGAATGTTGTTGTCACGAATGACGTGAGATGAATATTAGTGTCCAGACTACTCGTTGCGGAAAACTATCACGAAGTGAAAGTAGAAATGAATTGAGGCAAAATTGCTTTCTTCACGACTTTTAGAACTTTGTAGCTGAAATTTTTTTTTTGGCTGTTATACAGACATAAAATACTTCACCTTGAACCTTTTCGTCACCATTGGCTCGATTTTCGTGTACACTTTTTTTTTTTGATTTCCTGCACTTCGTCCCAAACATTGTTTAGCTACTTAGGAAGCTACTCAGGCAAATTGTTTATTGTCAAAGTATTTATTTCATTTAACTATTATTTATCACTTATTCGCCGCGAACAAATTGTTTAGTAATTTGGACAATTTTGGGGGCGATTGTTTTAAATTTGAGATTGTTAAAAACAAGTGTAAGTTATTAAAGTCAAAAATCAACAACCTATTTTGAAGCCCTTTTAATCAAGGATTTAAGGTATTTCAGATCATTTAAATTATTTTTATAATTATTATTACTATTATTTACCCTCTTTAGTTCCTAATGGTACTGTTATCAATGAGGGTCCTGCGAACCAGGTCCTAGGTACATTTAAAGCTCCGACTTGAGCTACGGAAGGCGTGCAAGCAGAACAGCTGCTTACACTTTTATAGTCGCTGGTATGACTCGGCCAGGGTTTGAACCTAAGACCTTCCGCACTGGAGGCGAACGCTCTACCACGAAGCCACCAGTTTGATTAATTTTAAGCACAAAAACTTTGATATGTTTAATTGAGCCTTAGCATTATTCTTAGACTTTTCTTAAATTTTGAAAGTTGAGCCTCTATGATTCTTCTTGCAAAAGATGTTCTTACCTTATGTGAATAGAAAAGAAGGTGAAAATAATAAATTTAAGAGATATATAAATATATGCGAAATTTTAGTGTGCATTATAAATTGCGCGAAATAAAACTCACAAAAATCTCATAAATAAAGGTAGCTGACAATGATGAGTCTCGTAATATGTGGTTTGAAAAATTGCTGTTAACAAACATAGTACCTGTTATATTATATTTAATGTCACCATTTTTTTCAATCACTGATGATGGCAGTTGCTCTGGGAGTTGATAACTGAATGCGTACTTGTACTTTCCAGCAGGATGCTCCACATTACTATTCCCACGACTTGTCGGACTTCCAAATAAAGTAATCTCGTTGTTGTATACTTGATCTTTGCATGTGTCTCCACTCGTACATCGAGCCTTTCCTAAACAATGCAACAACAATAATCTTAATGCTGCATAGTTAGAAAGGCGCAAAACCTAGTTGCAAATGTTAACTTATACAGGAAGGGGAAGGCGGTGCACCCTTTTTCCTAGAAATGTGACGATATACATTCTTTAGCAAAGCATACGATAAATAAGTACACCTGTCTCTAAATTAATAAGAGTTGTATATTTGTAATATTCCTGTGTTCTTCCTGCAATGTTTTTTTAGAAACCAGAGGGGTTAAATAGCATTATTTTAAAGGGGCTACAAAAAAACCTGTTGGCTTTTGAATTTAGTAACTTACACGAAAGTCGAGCTTATGGCAAGGAGAAGTTTATGAGCAATAACGAGCAATGAGAAGACCAAACAGTATCTTAAATCTGAATAAAACTGAAAACTACAGAAAATAATTTATTCTATATAAGCACTTACCTTGCTTTTAAATCAATTTTTTTTGGTAAAAGAATCTTTGGACTTTTTTGATCTAGCTAGCTAGCTATTTTCTTTTAAATTCTGCACAGAATCATACTATATTCTTGCATATAAGGCCAGTTGAGGAAACAACAATGATAAATTTTTTTAGAGGCATTAATTACAAAATAGCCAAATAGTCCCTCGTGTTGACTTTGCTTCCGCAGCAAAATAAACTTTTGACTATACAGTTTTGTATTACATTTTGCAGACCAGAGCTTATTTTCCCGCAAAAAAGAACGAAAAATAGGAGAAATCATAAAAAAAATCCCAGGTTGTCTTTATTTTGGCAATAAAGTGAGTATAATTTCTGTACCTTGACCTTCTGAGTGGTCTGCTTATTACACAACGTTATTCAGAATGTGCGAGGATGGAACATCAATGAACATACTTAACTCACTTACTAACTCACTATAAGCTATAAGCTCTTAGTATATATATATATTGATACATTATTTTTTGTTTGTCAGATTAATGTAACTAGATACAACGCAATTTTGCAAATATTTTGCAAATCTCAAGCTAAATTCAGCAAATTTGATAACGTCATTAAAAAAAGTGCTGGCATCAACGATTTATTTTGACCATGTTTTTACTTACGGTCTGAGCAACACTTGTGGTTAGTTTCATGTTCATTGAACAACAAATTAAGAAATTACAGAGGGGTCCGAATCAGCCACCCCCCAGCATTGAGGAGTCCCCAAATGGCATGAATAGGGTTAACACGCCATTTTGAATATCAGCCCCGTAATATTAATCATTAAATACGCTCACGAGTTACAAATAACTAATGCGACATAGTTTTAACGACTTTGTTTTGACCGCTCACGCGTATTAAACCAACCACGATGCCCGTTTTTTTTTAAATCAACCCAAGAGTATATATTGTAACGTTTTTTAGCCATGTACAAATCTTAAACATACTAATTTTAGGATTTTAGCTACGAACGTAGATTTTAAGGGAGAATCCTAAAGCCAGCTGACTAACTAGCTGTATTTATTGCCATTCTTTTAACCTTTCCGCACCGCTGTATTTTACTATTCTCAGTACCCGGCACCGCTGTATTTTTGCAAATTTCATGCGGCTTACTAAAACTTTCATAAAAGGTTAACTGTATGTCCTAAAGTAAAATCATGGAGGTATAAAAGAACAGGAGATACAACTCACGAATCGTCCATTTAAATTCTATTCAAATTTCTATTGAAAGCGGTATCCTTTGAAACTATGCGCGATGCGAAGTTCACTGGATATTCACAGATTTGCTGCATACTTGCGTTTGTTTACGTTTTTAAAAAGCCATTAAAATACATATTTCCTGAAGGCTGAGGTCTAAGTGGCTTCTGAATTTTATTAGCCAATCATCTTTAGAGGATATGTAAACATTAGAAGCACGAGGAAACTTCAGTATTCTTGAGAGAAAGTGGAAAAACATTAAAAATATGTGTTGCAAAAACTGGCTTAAAACATAAGATATACATGCGCCGTTGTAACGCCGTTGTAACCATGGCACAATTAATGTTTTAGAAAACGTCTCTGAAAATTTCAAGTCGATCCATTGATGTTTGCACAGTTTATAGGCTTTTATTTCTGACATACTTTTAAGCAAAATTTCTCTAAAAAACGCGGGCAGGAGCCATTATGAATTTTTTGATTTGCTGAATGATTCTTTTGTTTCATTTCTACGCTAAAGTTTTATTTATTTAAGATCTCTTATCGAAAGAAAAGAAAGCATGGTTTTTTAGAAAGCATCTAAAATTAACGTGTCTAATACACGTTAATTTCAGATGCTTTCTAAAAAACATGCTTTTTTTCTTTCGCTTTTTTTCTTAGCCTAGAAGAATAAGATAATAAATATGAAATGCTTCATGTGAACATAGAGTGAAGAGAGAAACGTTTTTATAGAATGGTGTACTTAAGATTCTGAAAAAGATTTTGTTAACATTTTGAGACCGTGTGATTAAATATCTAACAGACAACCAAATTATTAAAAAAAAAATAAGTTTAACTCTTTTATTAGGACTGTGATCGTAGTTTTTGTTAGCTACTGCTACTGCACACAACACTTGGCGACTCTTTACATGAAATAAATTGATTGACAGTTGGTCCGAATTGGCCAATCACAATTCGTTTTTAAACAATCAAACTAACTTCCCGCGGGCAAATTTAAAGATGAGTTCGTTCTTTTTGAATGCGGCACCTGTTTTTGCATCACGCATGGTTTCAATAGGTCTAAAGAAGATGTATCTCCTGTTCTTTTATACCTCCATGGTAAAATATGACCCCATTCTGTAAAGTAGAATAGTTCCTCTAACAAAATTATACAAGGAAAGCTAATAAAAACAAGTGGAAGGTTAGGTACCAATCGTCGGGCACAGGCGAAAAAAATGCACATTTTACGAAAAGTCACTTTTTCACCGCTTTCACGAAAAATTTCAAAAATCTGGTGGAAATTTGTAATAACTAATATTTTTTTGTAGATTTGAGTTGGTATATATACTTTGACTCCCAGAAATACAAAGAAATTTGTAGTTGGAAGCCTGTTTCCAAAATATTTCTGGTTGCCATAGAGCGAAAAATCCTAAAAATTGCCCAAAAAATGAAAAAAAAATAAAAAATTCATCCCATTGCATAAGACTGTCAATCCAACATACAACATAAACACCCATCAGTCTGAATCAAAACCACTTCCATCAGGGTCTAGGGTGATGTCTTTTTGAGTATGATATATTTCAAAGCATTTATTGATGCACAAACCCACACCACACACAGCACACCACGAGTACCATTGGATCCACCATGAGTGCGAATCCCGCCTCCACGTGCACGGATGCTTCTTCCTGCAGGACAGCGCGGTCTGCCTCCCCTTGTACGCATACGTTTCCGTGGGGTTTCTACATCACTTTCTTCCGAAGAATTATCAGAGTCATTCAGCATATTCAGCGTTTGAGTTGGTGTTGTTTCAGGGTCTGACCGAGTTGTTGAAGAAGCGTCATCATTTGTTACTGCATTGGTTTGTACTGAATAAGAATCATTCAATCATGCAACTGTTGAAATTGTTTTATCACGTTCATACTCAGACATCTCTCCATCATCTGAAGAAAAAGTCAAATTTGAATGTCTGGGTGATATTAGACAGGAAATGTCAGGATAGAGCATGGAATTCCTTATACTGAACCAAAAAAAGCATGTAAAAAATCACCAAAATACTTACCATCACTTTCAGAGTCATCAGGACTGTCTAAAGATGAGAGATCTGAGTCTAAATCATCCAAATAGTTTTGTATTTCTTTAGGTTCACAAAAAGCTCTTTTCCTTGTCGCCATCTCGGAAATAGTTTTCGCGCTCAAAAAAACAGTGAAACTCATTGCATTATTTGTCTAAAATACAGACCCGCGCATCCCCGAAAATTGATGTAAATTGTACCCGAGTCATTCCTACGCGTAGATAAGAAGATAGAATTGGGAATAGGCCTGTGGTCCTGATATTATTCAAGTTTAAATATGAAAACGTACGTTGTACGTCCTTCGGTACTTGTGTTGGACGTACGACGTACGTCCTTCTGCGTAAAAAGGTTAAGGTTATTTTTCAATTTCATATAAGCGCTTTTTCCTATCCTTTATTTTTGTGTTCTCTTTATTGATCTGATTTTTACTCAGCTGCAACTGGGGTTGTCAGCTACATCTGGCTAAAAAGTGAAAGTAGGCAAACACAGTTGGCTGCAAAAAGATTTTCAAATAATCTTATGCTGAATGCAGTTACCTAACTGCATTCAGCTACACCTTTTACTGTAATATAATTTATTTCAGCTAAGGTTGGGGGAAGGTTATATTTGAAAAATATATTATACCACAAACGCTGTGAATGCGTCACTGGATTTCCCACACATCGTATACCTGCCCTAAAGCGCTCCATCTGGATGCGTTGCAGAGTTTACCTGCACTTAAACACTCAAACTGACGTTCAACGTCGGGAAGGCTTTATCGCTGTAAGCACTCCACTGGATTTGTGATGGAAGACAAGACGTTGACAATGCGAATCAAGTACGAAATGCTAAAGAAGTGCCTTTAAAGCTAATCCGCCACACTGACTAAGATTGTAGGGACAGTTTGAGTCGGAAATTGAAGTCTACGATATCGGACGTTGCGAAGTTTTAAATATCTTTGAAAGCACTTTGGAAAAAAGGTTAAAGTGTCTAATGAAAGGCTACCTTTTACGACCGAAGAATATGGAGAGCGAAATCTATGAACGCCAGAAACACAAGAAACCAAATGAAGTGGCAAACGTCCATATACAAGCAATTATATCCCTGCCTACCATTTATCAACTCAATGTAAATAAGATCCAGGAATTTTACGAAAAATTTAAATTTCATTGACAACGAAACAATATGCTGTCATCTATCCTGCTGTCAGGGTACTGGTCAATGGTGTACAATGTTGAGTTATACTGGATACATGACAGGTACTTTCTATGCGACGCTATCTTGATTGAGCGACTCAACATAAAACCAACGAGCACTGAATTAAAAAGGATAGAGATGATGTTACATACTTACACCTTCAAAATTAAAATACGAAGTTTAAATGAAACAAACAGCGAGTAAAAGTGACAAATCGGCGTGGTTGTCAATTCACAACCCAGACTATGCAGATCTGCAGAGAATTGGAAGATAATCCTAGCAAAAATGAATTATCCACTTAATCATAGATGCATCAGATTATGCGATAATTAAAGTAGAACCGCACCCAAAATGGAAGATCAGACTAACTCGTGGCGAAAATTACGAAATTGGAGTGGACGATCATACCGTCGGAAAGAGAATCTGATCTTACGAACCTATACTTGATAACAAAAGTTCTCGTAAAGATTACGAACGTCTATGTGCAATAGATGTTCTTGGATTAGAAGAAAATGAGAGCCTTGTTACACCAAGCGAAGTCTACGTTAAATTTAAGAATTAACTTCAGAAATCACTTGAGGGCTGGTATGAAACACGTCTTTTTGGAAATCCAATTAACAGAGACAAACAAAATAGGTGCCTGGGTAGACGTAGATAATTAATTTGTTACGGAGGTAAAGATGAATCCAGAATTACTACAGAAATACAACAAGATCATGAAGAATCATCTAAAAAAGGGAAAATGGTCTCTGCAGCTGCAGTAATTGAGAATACGTTTTACATTCCCCACCGACCAGTTACTCGAGAAAATTCTGAGACAACTAAAGGTTCGCATTGTTTATGATATTTCTGAAAGAAACACTGATTGGAGATTGGTCCACAGCTACAAACTGTATTTGGAACATCATTATAAGTAACCGATTCCACATAGTGAGGCTGCTTTTGATTTTATTGGGCCATTGATGAAATGAGCATAGTGAAAACGTTAGCGTTTTGCCCTTACGCAAGAACGAAGTTACGCTAACCAGAATCTGAGAATACTAGACAATGACTGTTGAAGTTACAAAACGAGGCATACTGAAGATGGAACGCTGGATCGATTTACTTTCAGCTTCCAAGGTCAAATTTCAGATTCGAGCAGTCCGTCAACAAGGTTAATCTTCCTGTTTTCGGAGATGCAGTTGGTGATGAAATGTCTGCAACACTTTATGCATTGGTTTACGAACAATCAGGAGTTATGCGAAGGGTTGCTTACTTATGAATGTCGTTTGTCTAAGAAAGGTACTCCATTTAGAGAGAATAGGATCTCATATAGAAGCAAATCTGTTGAAAAATACTAAATACGCGTTAAATACATTGCCATAACAGAATTCATTGGATAGACAGGTAACGTATTCGTATTACATTGGATGAGAGAAAGTAGATGCTATAAGTAATTTGTGAGTAATCAAGTTGCGAAAATCAAAGCAAAACATAGCCTGAAGGCATGTACTAATAGACGAGAGTTCTCCTGATTTGGGCAGTGTCATGTGTAGGTTAATGGTTTTGTTTGGAAACTACTAGGTTATATGGGAAAGGGCGCAATAATTTGTCTAATCTTGGAAGAAGGTCTAATCAATGATCTTCAAATCTTCATAACGAACGGAAAACGATAAAACATTAAACGACCCCTCTTGAAAAATAGGATAAATAAGAATGACTTCTTTTTATCTGATACTTCAACGTGTAAAAGGTGGCCCTGCCAACACGAGACGTATTTTAGACGTCAGTGCGGGCGCAGAGGTGTATATTAACATACCTTTGGCGAATACTATCAACCTAACCATTTGAATCGGTGATGCTAATTTTAGCTTTACATGCCCGCTAATCGTTTCGCCAGCAAAATATGTATCTTTATTTCCATCAAGTTTTACGATAAATTTTTTTAATTTTCCCATCGTCTTTTCGTCTGAAACAGAAACAAAAATTGTTAAAAAAATTGTCAGATGTGGATAACCGTAACTCAAACTATTATTCAATACTCGTTGTCATTTCCTGTCTCGCTCATATCACGAATTTGCTATAAAAAACAAAATAAAAGAGCTAAGTTACCACGACAATAATATTTTAATCGTCCATTTAAAAACAAAGCTGTTTTATGCTAACAACGTCACATAATTACCGCCACACACAGTAAATTTGTTTTTATTGACAATAAAATTGATAAAAGTAGTCGAGTGAACAAGTAAACTTTTAATTTATATTTAAGTTTATGCTACTTTGATCTACAATTTGTGGATTTAACTTGTTTGTTATTTAAATTAAAAGCTTTTCTATTACTGCAACGTAGTAACTGAAAAAAAATTATGAAGTGTTGCGAAACAAAACGTTTTTTAATTATTTAGTTCCTATTTACGAAAAGGACTTAAACTTTTTCGGCAAAAACACAATGTTCATTTAGTTTGTTGAAGATATCATTAGCCTCTTCTTTATACAACAAAATTTTATCGCAAGTTTTCTCTTCTCGTTCCTTATTTGTACAGTAAATGAAAATAAAAACAAAGAAACATACCTAAAATTATAGTCTTACGTTTACTTTTCTACAACTAACATAAAAATTATTGTTACGCGACAATTACTTATCACTGTGCTTCTACAAAATAAAAACAGAATGAGCGATTGGTATTTTGTCATAAATTTTCAACGATGGAGTGCTCTGATGATATAAAAATGACGTAATTAGGTAGGCATCAAAACACGCTTTCACGTGAAACGTCATAATTTGCTAAAAGAAAGCAAATTGGCGGATTAATAGCTCAGCACTGTTGTTACATAAGAATTGGTCATCGTAGAGAATGAGACGATATAATAACCCCTATTAATTTACATTGTTTCCCTGAAGCTTAATGCTCACTAGGCGTCTAATGGCGTTTAGTTGAGTCCAGCATGTTCTAGACGCGAATAGACACATGCCAAAAAAGTTGTTTATCAAGAATACAAATTTGGTGAAAATGTAGTCTGAGTGGGTTATACGATTTAGAAAATGTATTTTTTTTTCTACTTAAAAGAGAGACGAAAACAAAAAAAGAAAAAAAGAAGAAAGGAGAACGACAAAATAAACTTTTTTGGATATGAAAAAGGCAGTTTCTTGGGATCATTCCTTCACTTCCGAAGTTAGTGCAGGACAGAGAATAACTCCTAACTTTTTGAGAAACTGTTTTCAATTGTCCAAGAACGTATAACTTAGAAGAACGCATTTTAAACATGCTTTCTCTTGTTTACGATGCGGTAAACTTTGATTGTTAGACGCGAGGAATGAACTTTTTTATTCAACGTGTAGCAGCGATAATATGAGGGTTTAGTCACGTCGGTTTAGTCACGTCTAGTAGCGTCTAGAAGTCAAACTCGCTGGGCATCTAGTCGAGTCTTGATCAGTCTATATAATAATGTAGCTATACCATGCAGTACCTCGACAGTTAACCCTATTCGGTCCGGGGTTTTTCGAACATATTATGACAGGGGGAGGGCGAATTCCGCCCCCACTCAATAACTTTTTATAGGCTTGTCCAAATTGAATCAAACTTGGCACACTTATAGTACGTCACGAAAGGAACAAAATGGTAGCAATTTTTTTTGGCTTATGTCAGCGCGTTTTCTGTGGCGTCATCAAAAGCTTGAAATTTGATCAAAATACGAAAATCCGTTTTTTTCCCGATTTTCGGGTAAAATCCGAAAAAGTTTAGAGTAGTAAGGGACTCTCAGGAAGTAGAACAGGTGGAACTTTGCATTTCACTCGTCAGTCAAAATAAAATCGAGAAAGCCTTGTGGTGAAGTAGATAGTTTTTTAATTCACAGCTAATGATAAGATTTAAAAAAAGTTTCCTGTGTAGACTCATTAAGTTATTTGACATACATTCAGAATCAGCATTTGTTTGCCAATCACTTTTTCTGACATACTCATTTTAAAAACAACACGATTTATGACAATAACCTACTGATTATGCAATACTTTAATTTTGACATTTGACTCGGCGTTTCAGATTCTTTTTATAAAATACTAAACTTGTTGGTCTTTACTAAGCAAGTCTAAAAAAGGTCCTTGTAACGAATGTAATAACTTCAAATTTTCCCTCTCTAAACATAAACTGATAGACACTCGCACTGATCTCATAAATTGATAACACAAATAACATAGCTAGTTGTCTGTAAACAAACTCGAGGAATTACGATGAACGTTATTGCAATAGCGGTAAGAATATTGTAATTTCACACCAAGTTTCTTATATTCAAACTTTAAGGAATATATGATTCTTTTCTACCCTTGTTTCCAACATATTTTTAGAAGTACATATTTTTACATAGCTAGCCTCACAATATCGAGGGATATACCCTGTCTATTATTTCCAGGAGGGGCCATGGCTTAGATGGGGAGTCTTAAAATATTTAATGCTCATTTTCAGCTACAGCAGACACAGTTAGGGTTTGCCCTCTACCAGACAACTCCATGCAACATCCAACGGCCCACACAGTGTAATCTCCCCATTTTGCTGACGTGGCTTGGGTTAAACCGGGCTTATGGTAACATTCACTAGCCCATATTGAATCGCCGCCAAGGGTCTCCAGCACAAAATGTGAGAGTGTAAGCAGCTAGTATATAGAGGGGTTATACAGTCAATTGGGGGTTTCAATAGGACAAGTGTTCGCTAAAAAAACGCTCCTTTTCGACCCCCACCAGGAAAAAAGTTATCCACTCAATTTACTCTCCTGGTACACCTAGAAACCCCAAATTGACTGTAATTTGATCCACTGGTTAGGGTATCTCCTAGTACACCTAGGGTATCCCCTAACCAGTGGGTTAAAACATCTGCGCATGCGCAAAAAAAACCCCCGATAAATCTGACGACATCCGACGGCATCCGACAAAATCCTACGGCATCCGACAAAATCCGACGACGGCATCATCATGTGCAAGTTGAGTAGGAGAAATCCCCCTAATCAAAAAACTGTCCGTGTAAAAAAATATTGATAAAAAGTTTTATATAATAAAGAAGAGAAAAATGATTTGGTTTAGAACTAAAATGTCACAATTATACAAGGCTGTATCAGCGCCAGTAGCAGCAACTCGCGATGCTCTTACCGCTCGACTACAGAGTGTGCGAGATACTATTACTGATTATTACAAAAAAGCAAAGGAACAACTTTCGAGAGAGGCAACGCTCCACGATGAGGTCGAGCAGGAAGCACAAGAGAACTACATACAAGATGAATATCATGGAATCGAAGATATCAAACATGTGTTCCCAAGAGAGAAGAAGCAGGTCACAGGAATCGAAGATATCAAACACATATTTTCGCGAGAAAAGAAGCAACCAACGGATCCAGAAGGGCTCGAAGACATTCAGCACATATTTGATGAGCATGACATGAGGATGATCGAAGTTGGAACGAGAGTCAAAACATGGAGAATCAACAGCAATTTCAACGTTTCTCAAGAAAAAATTTACCCCATATCCCCACTACATTGTGTTTGATTTTGAGGCTGTTTTGGAAGTTGTGAACGAACAGCGCACAAATGACCTGACTTATATATCAAAGGCGGTCAGTGTTGCGGTTCATGATAGTTTTAATGGTAAACCTACGTTTATCGAGCACGAGGATCCAAATATCTTGATCGGTCAATTTGTCGACGATCTTGAACGCAGGCAGCAATTAATTATAGCAGAAGTGGAAAAAATGTATCCAAAACCTGTTGATTTTGACATGTTACCAAAGGAAGTTCAAAAAGGATGGGGCGAATGGTTAAATCAGGTGCCTGTATTTGGATTTAATTCTGGAAACTGTGACCTTAACCTGATCAAAAAACACTTTGTGGAGAAAAGCACCCAAAAAAACGAAGAAGATGAGCAAGGGAGCGATAATATTTTTGTTGCACAAAAGGCGAATAATTATATGTTTTTGACAACATCAAGGTTTAAATTTCTTGATATCAAAAATTTTCTTGCACCAGACTTGAGTTATGTCATGTGGTGTAAATCACTTGATTGCAGACTGGAGAAATTAGTATTTCCCTACGAATGGCTGACAAGCTATGATAAGCTAAACCATACAGGACCTGTGAAGCACTGTGATTTTTACAGCAGTCTTAAAAAGAATTCCATCTCACGCACCGAATATCAAAATTTTAGAAAAGAGTTTTATAGACGTGGCTGCGTGACGATGATGGATTGGCTACGCGAGTACAATCTTGCCGACGTTGAACCTTTTATCGAAGCAGTTGACAAAACAAGAGAGCAATACTACGATGATAAAATTGATATTTTAAAAGATGCGGTAAGTATCCCTGGAGTTTCGATGCGATACGTGTTAAACAAAGCATTAAAGAAGAGTCCTGAATGTGAATTGTATGCACCTGGTGAGCCTTGTATACACACCTGTGAAAAAAAGTGCAAGGGCAAGGCATGCAAGCAATGTAAAACGATCAAAAATGAATGCGTAAAATGTTACAAAAATCAAGCTTACGATCTGTTAAAGACAGGTATGGTAGGTGGTCCAGCGACTGTTTTTTGTAGATACCACAAACGTGGAAGGACACGAATCAGATCACATATTTACGGTAAAAAAGCTAGAATGATGATGACCTTACTAGGCTACGATGCAAACATGCTGTACCCATCTACCCTGGTATTTGACTTTCCCTGCGGTAAAGAAAAATTGATCAAATACAAGAATCGAAAAGATCAGCAAAATATTGATTCATTGACAAGACGGGTTCAAAATGGTTCAATATTCGGTTTTGCTCAAGTAGATATTGAGGTGCCTGAGAACTTATATGAAAAATTTAGCGAAATGGCACCGCTATTTGTTGTCGACAAGGTACCTTCTGACCAAATTCCGGAGCATATGAAAAAGTACCAGACAGCGACAGGTCGCAAGGTGAACAAAGACGAAAGGAAGCTTTTAGAGGTATTGAAAGCTGAAAAAATATTACTTTATACACCTCTGTTAAAATGGTACCTCGAACATGGTTTGAAAGTGACGGGGTTACACCAATTTTTAAAATATAAGCGCGGTAAACCTTTTGCTTGGTTTCCCACAGAAGTAGCTGAAGCAAGGAGGCAAGCAGATCAAGATCCAGATAAAAAGATTTCGGGGGATACATCCAAGCTGAAGGGTACCTCGTTCCACGGCAAAATGATTGAGTCGGTTGAGCGGTAGACGAAGCTTTAAGATCGGCATTTTTTGAAGATTTAGAAGAAATTGGCGATGCCTACGAAATGAAAGAAGGCAAAAGAAAAGTGAGTATAACACGCCCTTATCAATGTGGTATAGCAGTCTATCAATTAGCAAAATTGCGCATGTTGGAATTCTATTATGATTTTATTGACAAATACATAGATCGACGCGACTTTGAATACATGTATATGGATACAGACAGTGCGTATTTTGCGATCTCTGGTGAAAATCTTCGTGATGTCGTTCGACCCGAGTTAATTGAGGAGTATGACAATGATGTAAAAAACTGGCTCGTGACTGATAAATACTCAGAGCGAACACCAGCGCTTTTTAAGCTTGAGTTTATTGGTACAAAAATGATTGCGTTGACTGCAAAATGTTACTTCTGCAGTGGAAAAAATGGTACAAAGTATAGCTGTAAAGGGATGTCAAAGGTACAAAATGACCTTAATTGGAGCCGTTATAAGAATGCATTGCAAATGGTCTTGATAAGGCGGAAAATACTGGCTTTAGAATACATAACCAAGGGATTGTAACGTACGAGCAGCAGAAGTTAGGTTTATCCGCATACTATGACAAGGGCATAGTTTTTATTATTATGGTATACACACCTCTCCGCTTGTGTTTTAAAGTTTTTCACAAACTCGTGTATGAATATCTAAAAAAAACAAGATCAAACAAGATCATACCCATTTGCCTCATCTATTCAAAAATGTTTACAACATTTCTGAATAATCAAGGGTTTTCTGCATGATGCGCAAATGAGATGCCCGGTGATGCGTGGTTTGCCACACGTGCAATACTCAAGGTAATACTAAATGGCTATATAGAACGTGAGAATATAGTAGAATTGTGGTACCAGGCTTAGTTCCTGGCTGAAGGGTAGGGATGCGCGGGCTAGAGCATGCCTTACCTGGAAGTGGCTGTCTAGCCCCAGTTTGTACCACACTTGTGTCATGTCGGTAAAATTGTGTCATGACGGGAAAATTGTGCCAAAATGTCGGTAAAAAATGTCTGTGTAGGAACGGCCTCTGAAAGTTCACGCTTAAAAAAGTGTGTTCATTAATGCGTAGTACAGCACGGCATTCTGTATAGAGTATCAAGAGCAAGTACGCTAAGCCTGCAAAGCAGGACAGCACTGAAAAAACATCTCGGAGATGGAAAACCAAAGGCTCTGAGTGGGATACTCGCAGAATCAAAAACCCTCTGGGTTTCAAACAACAACAACAACAAACAAGAATAAAAAACCCAGAGAGGTTCTCCTACGAGAGTTTTGTTATTTTTCTTCAAAAATAAAACATGGATGTATATCTATGTATTGTGATAATTATACCTTATATGATTGTACTACTCTGTTTTTTTCGTTTTCGACATATAATAAATAAAATGACTGAACTTGCTAATATATTTGATGTTGTTGATACCACTCCTGTAGAAGCGGTGATAAATAAGGAAAAACCAATCGATAGACGCTAAGTCCTGAAAGATGCAATCAGGGAAGGTAAAGCACATCTTTTACCAAAGAAATGTACGGAAATTTTTATTGATAAGGCACCTGGGGAAGCAATAGAAAAATTGCATGCCGAGTATATTCAACGAGAAATTCAGGAGAAAGGGAAAAAAAAGGCTAGGCATTATCTGCGCATGTAGTAAACTTGTATTCAAATGCTGTAAGCAACCTGATTTGTATCGACTCTGTTAAAACATTGAGAGAAGATATCAATGAAGACCCACTCATTAATGAATCCATGACTGACCTCGGGATTTTGTTTCATGTTACATTTGGGAAATTATTAGCTCCACTTTTGGTTTTGGCGCACACTGCGAATCATACCAAGGTGCTAGCGCAGCAGTCCGCGACTGTGTTTGACAACAAAAGATTGTGAAGCATCAAAACTATCGCCTAGCGGCTCGGCAGAAGATATCGCAGTTTATGGAGAATAGTGTGTCTATAAAAACTCTCGTTGTTTCTAACAATAAATGAGCGACGACAAACAGCAAGAACCAAAGCAAGTTATTACAAAGAAAAATGAAGGTCGAGTTGCTGGTGGTAAGAAACTTGCAGAATGGAACCGTAACAATAAAGAAAACTTACACAAGAACATGAGCGAATGGGCTCAAGTACCTGAGGGTAGTACTTCGTCAACATCAGCAAGTACCTCTTTTTTTAAGCAAAAAAAACAGCAGCAGCAGCAGCCTGAAAAATCATCAGAGCAGCCCCTCCTGTTGAAAAAAAGTTCAAACTCAAAAAATAGACATTTTTAAAATGCGTTGAACCTATAATAATAAATGAGTTCTAACGTTACACCACAAGAAAAAGAAATAATTGATATGTTATACGAAACCTTGGTAGATCTTGGATTTACCTTCGGTTATGCTCTGGCAGGGAAAAAAATTTTAGGGATCACACGACCCTCTGCAAAAATGGATATGAACGATATGTTGAAAATGACAGGGTATTTTGCAGCAGGGCGTGCAAGTCGAGAAATGGCAGTCAAAAAAGGATGGATTCCAGCAAGCATTGTTCCCAAAAAATAAAATATATAATAAACATGGCAACTATAGGAGTTCTTGTAGCCGGTGCGGCAATAAACGCACTTGCATTTTCAGGATCAAATTTCTTATTTACCAAGCTTCGGGGAAATGGCGAAGAAGAGAGAAAAAGACACGACAAGGCCATAGAACAACTACAAGTTGGGCAAGCACAGTGGGTGCGCGACAGACAAGCAAAAATTGATTGGTATAACCATGGAAAACAACTTAAGCAGCAGACAGGTGAGGATTTGAAAGAGCTTGATGAAGCAATGCGAGAATACTACATTGCTACAATTGATAAAGCCCCTATACTGTCTGATTTTTATGTACCTTCTGAAGAACAAAAGAATGGTGAACTTACCTTCATTGTAGGATCCCTTGCTCTTCTGGGGTTTGCAGCGTATAAATATATATAGAAAAAAGCACACATTTTAACATGTAATGAAAAGCCCTTGCAGGCTAAAAGATTTCAGATTCTTGTTCATCGTGTGTAATTTTGTTCCCTATACCTTTCAAGGTCGCCAGTAGCCTGTTTTGTACAGAACTTCTACAATGTTGTTCCGTCGTTTGAAATAAATAGATATTATCCCATGGTATTATCTTGAACTTGCAAAAATTTTTATGCAGTATGTGAGATACATGCTAGAACAAACCAACGTGCTACTGTTAGCGGGCAAAGCAAGGGTCATAAGTTTAAGTTGCCCAAAGCGGTAAAAAGTAACCTGTGAAAACTAATACTTTAAAACAATACTGCACTACACAAAGGTACTGTCCGATTAAAAATCAACTAAAATTTTGACAAAAAATTCTTATTTGTAACTAATTTCTATAAAAGAATTAAATATTATTTGTTTTCTTTCCTAACACCAACTGAACAACATCTCATTCTTGTTTACAAAAAAAGCATGCGGTCTCTCGCTTCGATTGTTTATATGGATGGCGGATGATAGGCACTAAAGCGAGGCTGAAATAATATGTCGCGTGTGACGTGTTTACCTGGAGCGCGCCGAAGTGACCAAAATAAATAAAACGTGGGCCAGGGCTGATATTTTATTATATGTTTAAAAATTTTGGTAATTTTACCCCCTGAATTGTGAAAGACCGCTTTTTATGAATTATTCATATGGAATTAAAAAATCGAAGGCGAGAGATTTGTCTAGACATTAAGGTAAACACACACTGTGCTAATTCTGTACGAACCAAAGTAAGAAGCATTCGCTAATAAAACTTGAAGTTCAATATGACTTTAGCCTTAGGGTTGCATAGTTGTTTCAGCTACTCTAAAGCCAACCAATCAATAATTAAAAATTAGTTTCCTCTTTACTAGATGTCCCGCCACAGAGAGATTAGACTCAGATCGCACATTCAGTAAGGTTGAGAGGCAGAATAATGTCGTGGTGCGCTGTTGTGAATTGCACTAACAACAGTCGAAAAAACCAGGATAAAATTTTTTTATCGCTGCTCAAGGATCCAAAAAAAAATCTTCCGTATAAGGAAAAACCAAAAGTCAGAGAAATATCTGAACGGAGGAAAGAAAAGGATGTTAAGGAGGTGAGTGGGGGCTGGTAACTAGGTGGTCGTTCGAAACTCTCTGTCATGGAGTGCCACCAAAGATGTTCACAGCGTACTCTTCAATAAAACCACCGCTCGTAATTCTTCGTGTTCCGTAATACATTTTTTATCTGAAAAATATTACAATATTACTCAATCACACTCGCATCTAAGAATTACTCATGAAGGAGTAGAAAATTTTATACCATGTAATTGAAAATATTTAATAGAGTCCAGTCTTTTTCAGGAGAGGCGTGCGATCGCACGCGCACGCCTTGGCACACGCCTAAATCGTTTCAGGCTTGTGATTAATCGCACGCCTGAAAAATAAATATTGAGTTTTCAAAATCAACCTATAAAATCCATTTTGTAGCGTGCGATGGCAGCCCTCGAAATAATTTTTGGAGAGTCGTCAGACAAAACGTCCGATAGATTTCCGTCTTGGTCGGACACTTTTAGATCTCAGAAATTATTGAATAGTCCTGGTCCTTTTAATCCGCGAGCAAGCCTATTCATAGCCAACCTGACCATCCTAGCTAATTCACCAACTCCTGACTTAGTTAAAAGAACTACGTAGACATAAATCTCTTTTGCCTGGCCCCTTCGTCTTTGGTAACCAGGTCTTACACAAGAAATCCAGCCATGCGGTTCTTAACTAATGCGGAGGTGAACGCCGACGGAGCACGGATGAAGCAAGTCTGCAAAACTGCACTTACAGGCGGAATAGACATTTTATCATGGATTTAATTGTAGATAATTTCTTCATTTGACAAAATAATTGGAAACCATAGCAAGTCCGAATTTAATGGATTTTTTCTTTATTCCTGTATAAACGAAACCCACGGGCGGTATAAATTTTTTTCTGTAAAAATTTTGTTAAAGTGTAGCTGAACTTTCTGAATGAATTTTGAAGTTTTAAGCCACGTGGATAAAGATTTTTTTTAATTTGAAAACAAAGCATATTTTTGCCTATTTGCTTGTGATGACCTGAAAAATAAACAATAAATATAAAAATGACAGTATAGTCATGCATACTATTTCGGACATGTAGAAAAGGAAGTTAAGATTGAGAGAGTCGCTATACCAGTAGACGCTCGATCATCGTGTTTGGGGTTCACGATTTAAAACGTCCCCCACTTTTCTACCGCAAAATGAATGCGCAACAAAAATAACCTCGGAGCCCGTATCGCAGGCGTAACATTCTTTGCACGTGCGTTTTACATCGCACGCGTTACTTGATTTACACGTGCGAATCATCGCACACCTACTCAAATATTCCTGAAAAAGACTGAGAGTCTGTCTAGTGACAGCAAAAACATTCTACTTCAGAGGGCATCCTCTCACATTTATCGCACAGGCACCATAGACCTCCCTCAACATTTAGGCGAGTAGGAGCAACAAGGTCTCCAATGTTATGTTCGTCTACGTCTTGAAAAGTCGGAACTAGCTCATCATTCGCTGTTCTTTCCGGCTCGAATTGAAATCCTAGAACCTGCGAATTATTTTCATTCATTGCTATCTTCATGAAGAACTTTTTTAAACAAAGCAAAAAAATTATAAATAAACATTTAGTCGTTCGATGCGCAAGTCGGGGGGGTTCGCCTAATAAGAAGCCAGGTAACTACGTCACAAGCAAAAATGTGCTGAATAATGAATTGACCCAGTCCTTTTGCCGCGTTCGAAAGTTCGTGAAGATGGTAGGCGAGTGCAGCAAGTTCAAAACAAACAAACGATGGTGCTAAGTATTGGATAAATCTTTGTTGTTTAAGAGTGCAATCTTCGTTATTTTTGATACTTAATAAAACAAAAGAAAAGATATTGTTTTTTAATCGGACAGTACCTTTAACATTCATAAGAAAGAAACGAAAACGTTTTGGCATATCAATTTATTAAATATTATTGCTTGTGGTGTAGCGATTTTTTGGAAATGTTTTATTATACCTGCGACATGACTAAAATCATTATGAAGTTTAAGATATTTAAGATTTGACCATAAAGTTGGATCCTACAAGTTTAAAAACAAAAAAAGAAATAGAAGTAGGCGAAAGGAACAAAAAGATTATGACTATGTCATCGGTTTAGAATTAACAAAAGAGACTAAATCCAAAATGCATTTTCTTGGTATTATTATTTAGACTAGCCGGGGACCCGGAGTCGAAACGCCGGGTTAGACCACAAGTAACTGTGTTACCCAGCGTTGAACGCCTGGAGGAGCGATTAATGTGAACTGTGCCACACATTTAGGTGGAGCGCTTTAGTATAGTATGTCATAAATCGAGTGAGGCGCAAAACATTATGGTGTTTCCAGTGTAATATATTTTTCAAAAAATAACTTTCCACAACTTTAGCTGAAATAAAAACACAACTCGTTGCTACCCTGTCATAGAGCAAAAACAGTCTGCCAACCTTTATTATTTATTAAAATATTACTCCGGGCTGAGTGATTAGTACAGGCAAACAATGTCACATAGGTATAATACCCTTTTTTGAAAAAAACTTTAATGTAACTTCGGTTAAACAGAAACACAGGAAACAGCCATCATTAACATTGGACTGAGCGCTTAGTACAGGTAAACTGTGTCGTCAATGCGTTTAGGCGTAATACCCTTTTCAAAAAAACTTTGATGTAACTTCGGTTTACATAATAACACAGGATACACACTGTTAACACTTGGCTAAGCACTTACTACATACAGGTAAACCATGTTGCATATCCATATAGACGTCAAACCCCTCGAAAAAATTATCACAGCTTCAATTTAAACAAAACAACAGAAAATAATTTGTTGCTAAGAACGGGCTGTGCGCTTAGTACAGGTAAACGGTATTGCACATGTGTATAAGGCGCAATAGCCTTATCCAAAAAAAAATATAGCAATTTTATTTTGTTGAGTAAGTTTTTATAACAGTAATAAAAGGTGTTGCTACCTAACTGCATTTAGTATATATAAGAAATATTGATTAAGAATTTTGTTGTAGCTATAGCTAGCAAGCCATTTGGTTACTTTTACTCTTCACCCAGGTAGCTAAAGAGCTAGCTAGCCACAACCCCAACATAAAAATAAATAATAATATACCAAACTTTAAAAGAATAAATAAGGCTAGGTACAGCTTAAGCAGGATGCTGCCTAGCCTAGTTAACTAAGCTTTCTTCTTCGAATTTCTCCCACCTTAACTACTCCGATTTCCCGGTGGTAAGAAAAATTACGCTGGGTCTCCTGGCTAGATGCTGCCTTAAAATCTGCGTCTGTAGCTAGCTAAAATCTTAAAATTGATTTGTTTCAGATTTACACATGGCTAGAAAACCTGATGATATTTTCATCTTAATATGTGAAACACAATACACAATACACAATAAAGAGAATATAATAAAGAGGATATCTTAAACGTTCATAGAACTGAAATTTGAAATCAACCAAATATTTCTCTTCGCTTCAAAAAACTTCGCTTTGCTTGAACTCGGTCCCTCGAAAGGTACCTTAACCCCTAGGGCTCGGTTTAGTTGAACAAAATCCGCCTCGTTAAAAACATCTGGAAACGAAAATTTGAAGGAGTATCTAGCATAGCTCATCAAATAATATTAAAATAGCAGTCCACAACCATATTTGTGATCAAATTCTTAGCGCAGTCTTCATTCTACGAATATCAAGATACGCACAAAGCCGGCGTAGCGCTAGGTCGCAGGGTCAGGTCGGACTTTAAAAGTCGTGACGTTACGGCAATCGGTTAAAAAATCGGTCGAAGAAGGAAAAGGAGAAGAAGAAGGAGAAGGAAAAGGCCGCCCGTTTTAATAAGATCTCGGATGTTATCCGAAATCTTAATAAACATGCCAAAAGTAAAGAAGTCACTAGCAAAACATATCGTTACAGAGGAAGATGCAAAAAAACTAAGCAAGATTTACTACAACCCACAACATCTTTGGATTGGACGAAAAGCCATCAAACTACTGGGCGAGGAGAGTAAATTACCACGTAAAAGAGTCGTACATTGGTTATCCCGCCAGCTCCTATGGCTACGACACATTCGGGGCCCAAAAAAGATTGCTTATTCCCATTTTAACATTACAAAATCGAATGAAATGCATCAATTTGATCTACTGTATATGCCCCATGACAAGCTATATAGAAACACATACAAGTATATCCTGACAGGCATCGATGTGGTTTCACGTTACAAGGTTGCAAGACCTTTGCTTACGAAAAAATCCAGCGAGGTCGCAAAGATGATCAAGGATATATATAAAGCAGGTCCTCTGCGCTATCCTACAATTTTTCAATGTGATAATGGCTCAGAATTTAAATCGGATGTGACAAAACTGTTAGAAGCAAAAGATGTTAAAATTTCTAGGTCTACAACCAAATATCATCATATCTTTACAGCCTTTGTAGAGTCGTATTACAAAGTGCTTGCGGAAAGGCTTTTCAAGCCTCAGGATGCCTAAGAATTAGTCACTAAGGACCCAAGTAGCATATGGGTGGAAAACCTGTACCCTGTAGTGGAGAATCTCAACAATACCAAGACTATAATGATCGGTATGAAACCGTCAAAAGCTATCAAGTTGAAAGACGTACCACTTGTAAAAGAACAAGAGTATCCTGATGAAAAACCTTTGCCTGAAGATGGGTTGTATTTATATTTGTTGCAACCTGGAGAAGAACATGGTGATCAAAAAAGACGTGCGACCGATGCTTTTTGGAGCAAAAGGACGTATAGACTTGATCGTATTGTAGCAGACCCTAATAGTCGTGTCTTGTATTACTTGAAAAACGGACCCGAACGTAGTTTCGTCGCAGAGGAATTAATGCTGGTTCCAGAAGATGTTGCAATACCTCCAGAGCATGTCATGAAGTGGTAGGTTTTTTAAATTTTTTTTTGTGACTCGCAAAGAGTCACAAAATTCAAATTAGTGGCTTTGATAAGCTACAAAAATCCTTAGAAGAAAGAAACTAGTCGCAAATAATCAAACGGATGCAAGGTATAGAACGGGTATCCATACACGATTCCTTTAATAACATTTGGGTCGTTATCGAGGTTGATGTCAACCAGTAGGCTATCTATGACTTTAATAACATTTACATTTGGGTCGTTATCATCGAGGTTGATTTCAACCAGCAGACATCTGAACCGGTCATAGCCGAGAATTTTCTTTGTCTTCAAATGTACTGGAACATATTGGAGCGCTTCGGTTAGGATTCCGCTTATCTTTTCCAAATCAGCTAAATCTGATAACTTTAGTTGTTGATTTTTTATAACCTCATAACACATACAGCCGTACTTGTTCACTTCTGTACTAACCATATGCAGACCTAGGCGTTTTATATCATTTTCTAACTCCATGTCGATCTCAAGTCTTGCGAATGTTGCCCATGCTTTTTTTCCTGCTGCTACTCTGTGTAAAAGCTGTTCATCTTCATCAATTGGGTACTCAAATCCTTCGTAGTATAATCCATTTCGAAATCTAAAATTTTCCAAGCATTGCGGGCAATAACCAGTAACTGACGCTGCTTTGATACAACATTTTAACACAGGTACAGAGATATTGTAAAGATCCGTAAATTGTAATTGTTGTACGTATGTTTCCATATTTTTTTTCTTTTTTTTTTCTCTCCGTCTGTAGTAGATGTGGACAGATCAGTGATAGTGTCACTTCTTGTAAATCATAAGAGTTACAAGAATATGTTATATAACGCGAAGCTTAGTCTTCTAGTGCCGGAACACCTAAATCATACAAGTCATCTCGAGTAAGGTCGATAAGTCTGAAGTGACATTGATACCGCTCCACATGCCCATCCTCTTCAAATCTATTGAAGGCGTGCATACCGTTGGGATTATCTAAGACGAAAATCTCTTCAGAGTTCGGAAAGTTGTCACTGATCCATCGTCGTTTTTTAGGATAGCACCTCTCTGAATACGTGCACAATAGTATGGCAGATGATGATACTTTTCTTCGTCCTGCGTGCTATGCTTGCGATAAATCATAATCACGTTATCTTTCCTAGGATCTTGCGCACGTGTAACATACCTTTGTCGAAGCCCTGCAATTTCTTGGTGCTGTACTGCAAGTTGTCGGTCTTTATCCTCAAGGTCGTCCTCTAGCACCATAAGTTGTCTATCTCTGTCATCAAGATCATCTCCAAGGAGTGCAATGTCAGCATCTTTTTCTTCAATCATCTTGCTAAAACCTTGTGGAATGATGTGTTTAATAATCCAATCCCTGATAGGGATCGCCTCAACTTTATCACATCTCACCACAACATGTAATGTAGCTGTCAAGGATAGAAAAATATCTGATTTGTTCTGGTGATTTTTAGGTCCAGACCAAATCGTTGGGGTTTTTGAAATTCACTTCTTTTACGCATACAAATACCACTAAACTTAGTTGTTGATGTATCTATATGCTTTAAACCGAGGGTTTTGCATACATGAACCCTTTTGAACCAGTGTTGATTTTGATCATCCAAAATACACTCAATATTGACCATTGAATGTTGAATTACAAGAGACATTTTTATCTTGTTAATTTTTGAATCCGAAATTTTTTTTCTTGGACTGTCCAAGAAACAAAAAATAATATTTTACATAAAGTTAGAAAAGAGCTCACGAACCCAACGTGCTTGCCGCAAGCACGTTGGTCAATTGACACCTATGAGCGTAGTTTTGTGGACCAAATCACTGCGCCTTGCGCGGAGCTTCGCGATCCAGAATTTTATAGCTTCTAGGGTGATCCAACCTTATGTATAGACAGGCATGTTTTGATTTTGTCAGTTGAGTTTTGATCTCTTCCCAATTGCTGATCATGTTGGTTTCTTCATCAACAAGCTTCATTTCTGACCGTTCGTGTGGGTACCAGAGGAAGAGCTGCTTTTTTTGTCTTCGAAGATTTTTCGGTAAAGCGGTATGAGACTGTGTAAGGAGCCACAAAGAGTGCTTCCTATGTCTGCCTGAAATCGCTAGTTCAAGCAGAGATTGTCTTTTTTTATCGAGATTCTCGTCTGCTATACAGTCGTCGATAATGAACAGAGTATCTTCACCAGCTAGGAGTGACGATAGTTTTTCAATCCATTCAAAAAGTTGATCCTTGGGGTTGATCAAAAATATATAATCATCTTGCCAAAGCGAGGACCTCTCGAGGTAGGTGCTATTCCATTGTATAGTTGGACAGAGGATAATTATATTGTGAAAAATGTTTTTGTATTCACCTTCTAAAAGGTCTAAGACTTGTTGTGTTTTCCCACAAGACGTTGGTCCTGTAAAGATTGCAGTATGGGGCTCTAAAACAACGTCTATTTGAGCCATTTATTTAAAACTTTAATATTCTATGCTATGAAATCGCCCTCCTGTGATATTTAATTGAGCGTCACTCAGCAAATAGACGTAGCAGCGGATATTCCCGGTTCCATCGGCTTTCTTCGTCATATGTACAGTGATACCGTCACTCACACGTTGCAGAGGTCTTCCGGAACCGTGTAGACTATGATCAGGACTTGAACGGAAATCTACAAAATGTGCGTATCTCTCAGTCATGAACTGACCAATAGTAATGTCCGGGTCATGACTACCGAATCAATTCAAAAGTTGCTTAAAATGATCCTTTCCAAGCATAGCGTGCGAATAGAGTTCATTAGGCTCTCCTTCGACAGTGATTGATATTTTTTCAATCTGGGGATTGTAGAAGACTTCGTTAATACCGCTATATGGTTTAACTTTTGATGGGTCCACGAAGAGCAGTAAAATACCCTTAAGAGATTTGGCCGGGGTATCAATTTGGAGATTATAGCTGGTATCCTCTTTTTTCATCGTGATCACCTTACTACGCAATACTCTCTCAAAGGGTAGTGCCAGGAGACTGTACCGCGATACAATAGCACTTGCAAGGCCCTCATGATTCACCTTTTCAAATTCTAGTGCAATATTGCTGATCTTGTAAGTAGCATCTGCCGCTTTTGCTGCAGTAGATCCCGAGGTCGCTGTACCTGCATCTTTGATCACATTTAATACGATGCAAAATGGAGAACAAATTGAAGCCTGTCGTGTAGGCCAGGCTGATAAAAGGGAAGGTCTCTAGTTAATTCAAACATTTTTCCAAGAGGAATACAAAAGGTATTTCCGTAAGCTGCGGCAATCGCTATTTTCTCGACATTACCTGCATGATCGCTCTTCTTAACCTGTAGGGTCCTGATAGTACCATCATTTGGGTTGATCCCCTCTTCAATCAAGTTGTTCTCGCGGTTAAATTTCGATAGCCACAGGTCCCTATAAACCGCTAGGACCCTCTAGTCGCTGATATTTTGTACCTCGTTACCATCTTGTACGATTCTCAGATTCTCGACCAGACTTTTGCCGACATTGTTCACGATAGTACGTTGCGTATTTGTACCAGTTAGCTCCAGATCAAATAATAACTGAAGACTTGCGGGAAAGATGACATCATTCTCTCCCATATTGGAGATATCGACATAGAGGTCCTCATCCTGATTAATCGTAGAAGGGACATGGCTAACTCTCACACTCGTTCGTTTGCCTTTAATTCCGAACATCGTTTTTAATTCTGCGTATGGGTCAAGTGTTTTTCCAAATATGTTATTACTCATAGCTAGTTTATTATTAGATGATTTTTTGTTAAAATAAAATGGATAATCCAACATAAGAAGGAGACGATTTTACACCAGAGGAAAATATTCCAGATGATAATATGGATGATGTATCTTTTAGTAGGCCTGCGGATCTTCCTAGCCAGCCTGGCACTAGTTCAACGCAAACACCTGAAGAACAACGAACGCAGGAGGACGCCAAACTAACCCAGAGGGAACGGCTTAAAAGATCACAGATCGATGATCTCTATAACCGTCTTGGGGAGACAATAGGGAAGCCGGAGAAGAATGTGAGACAATATCATAATTTTGAAATGGAACTAGGTCGGCTTATCCTTAATGGTGAAGATATAACCAACCGTGTGTATACGGACGTTGGTGGGGGATTACGATCAGTAGGTGATCAGTTAGGCAAAACTCGTCTGATAGCCATGGGGTTCACGGATTACAGTACGCCTAACAAAGGAAGTAAGGCTATGGCTCAAAAAATCATGAACGAGATTGTTCATGTCGAGGAAAATGCAGATGATATAGAAATGATGCTATTACTCGAGAATGATTTAGATGAAACGGAGAGCCTTCAATCGGAGACTTCCTTGGGCGGCGGCGAACCCTTTACAGACCGTGAAAGAAGAGGGCTTAATTGTGAACTCCAAACCGTAAAAGGAAATTTGAAATATTTGAAAAATAAGATGCTTTCCTACGATAGTGATATTAGGGAAGCAGGGGCTAAGGTGAAGAGGCTTGAGGTGAAGAAAGCTGCACCTGGAGTATCAGAACAACAGATAGAGGTTTGGAACACAGATATTGCAAAGGCCAAGGAAGATCTAGAACGACTCCAAGGTGAAAAAGAAGCTGTACAAGAAGCGCATGGTATACTATCATCCGAGATTCAAGGTCAGCTCACTGCAATAAAAAACACGCTTATGAAAATGGTGGAAGGCGACAAATCTCTGGCTGAAAAACTCAAGATCCTCTTTAAGGAACAAGGGATCACTATAGCAAGCATCGTTTCTGCTGTTGGTTTGTTCATATCCACCCTTATGTTAGCAGTAACAGGAGGTGGAGCAGCAGCTGCAGCAGGAACTGGCGGAGGTAGTGGAAAAAGCTTTTTTCGAAAACAGCTTGAAAAACGTGGTAAATTTTTAAAGTACTTAGCAGGGAAAGCAGGTGCAGCACCACCTGGTATCATAGGGACGGTAGTCTCCTTCTTTTTTAGAGTTGCTGCAAAATTTGTCGAATTTGTGGCTAAGCATTTGTACATTGCAATTGCAGGTGCTGTTGCTATTGTTGTGGCCTATGTTGGGAAGAGAGGCAAAAGGTCGTAAATAGAGTCGCAGACTGCGCTAGCATATCAGGTCCTACTTTTTGAGCCATATGTAAAGCAAAACAACACCTATTCCTGTTGAAACCAGTACAGCCTTGTTATCTGCATGTTGCTCTGCTTCTATTACCTCGTGCTCCTGCGGGGCGGCTAGGCGATGTTTAGGGATAACGTGACTCAGCTGTGGCGGGCGGCGCTTAGTTGAGGTCTCAACAGGCTTCTTCATCTTGTTTAGATTAGCTTGAACCCCAATGTTTACCATTGCAGGTGCAATCAAAACATTATTATTATACCTTTTAATTTTACCAATACGAAGGTTCATATCTGAGGGTAACATGTACACGCTGGGCATGACAGCAAAATTGACTGGAGTTCTAGCATATTGGAGCACCTTTTGGAATTATGTTATACCTTGTCCTACATTTTCCTCTCTCACAACCATACTTTCAAACTTTTGTAGTAGGATTTGTCTAGCTGTATAGTTGTCTGCGCCAGAACCTAGTAAGGATGCTTTTGCTTCCGCCTGTGACCCAAGCATCAATACCACGTATACACGAACACTTTCACTAAGTTTTGTCAAACCTTCTAATGTAAGACCCTGGCTTGTTGGCATGATAAACTTTGCGTAATCCCCATCAACTTGTGGCCACCATTCACCGTTGGTTAGTGAAGCACCTACTGCTTTAAATTTATACAGACCGTGAGGATCTGCACCGTACTCACGACACACTTGCGCGAATCCAAATGTCGAATAAGGATTCTTGTACTGACTAAACCCATCGTCAAAAGGCATGGGCACTTTCATTCTTCCCAATATACGACGCATGTGATAGTAGACGTGAAATCGAAAGATAGAGTTGACAAGGGGTAAGGATCCTGTCATATGTTTGGCAGATGTCCCTAGTGCTGTCGTTGCGCAATGGGCTGCAAAATTAACCTGGATGTTCCAGTAATCCAATGCTTGCCCATCCCATCCAATTCGAACGGGATCGTTAAGGTGAGTCGTTGGAACTTTGATGGGATACTTGGTAAACTCTGGGAATACCACAGGGATATGTGACTCTGTCGATATGTACATATCCTGATGTTCAAGATTCGTGATACCCAGAGGCCATTCTCCCCTCTTTGATTTGTATTTTGCCTTCGGTTTGTACGAATAAATGTTCATCTTTTCTCCTATAAAGAAACATGAAACAATTATATATTACAGATATCAACAAGCCTACGATTTTTGATGATTACGTAGGGAAGTGCACGAGGATTGCCTTAAAATCAATTAGTATTCGACCTACCTGGTTGAATCTTTTTAATGATAATGATTTTACTATCTGGAAAGCGGCGTCTAATCAGCTCGTTACCAGGATCGAGATCGTTAAAGGTTTGTACAGGATCGAGGATCTCGCAGCTATTATCAACAAACAGGCTAATGGAAAGGCAGAGATATTTGTGTTGAATAATGGGTACTGCCGACTTCGTGTAAATGATGGATTTAAAGTTGTTATTAACAGAACCCTGCAACAGCTCATGGGTTTGAATGACCCTATTGAGGGAAAAAATTATACGAAAGGTGACTATGATGTATACTACATGATCGATGTTTACATTCGGTTGAGACTTGTTTGCCCTCAGATTGATGAAGATAATTGTTTCCTTGATGGTAAAAATCAAAGATTCTCGCGATGCTGCCCACAAAAGAAAATGCTTGGAGGGGACATGCTTACATGGAATTTCGAGACTCCGACCTATCTTCCTCTGAAAGGATCGACAGACAGACTCGAGTTCATGCTGACCGACGAGTTCCACCCTGACAAAAATGTAGCTTTTACAGGAATCACGATGCAGTTGCTTATAGAATAATATAATAAAAGAACATGGATACGATGCCTTACCGCCAAGTGCGCCTGAGGATGATGAAAGTCAGGTCTACCGATTAAAAAAGATTGAAGAGATTGAACAGTATCTACGCAAGGAGATCAAAGAGCGTGATGGGCTTACAAAAAAGTTCAAGATGCATGGCACCTGGGTTCGCTATTTTGACCATGGACTATTAAGTGTAAATGTTATCACTACAGGAATTGGAATTGGTGTATTAGCAACGGGCTTTGGAGCTCCTCTAGGCATTGCCATGGGAGGCATCGCGATAGCTATGGGAATTGGGCAGGCTGGTCTGAGAAATGCTTCAAGGAGGCTAAATGTAAAGGCTCAGAAGCATGAAAGTATAAGACTGCTTGCTGAATCAAAGTTAAATTCTGTCGTTGATTTTATATCAAAGGCAATCGAAAATGGCGTTATCAGTGATTATGAATTCAGTCTAATAATGCAAGAAAAACCGCGATATATGGTGTTAAAGGAGCAAATACGGCAACGAGTTAAACGTACCGTCAATAATATAAATGAACGGGAACGCGCCCAGTTAGTTAAAAAAGGCAGACAAGAAGGTCAAGAGGAAATTTAAAAAAAAATTCAATCTGTACAGCATGTCAGCGGTACTTAGATAAGCCCCCACCTTATTCGATATAGGTAGAAGTATAGTTGAAAGGGGTACCCAATTGGGTACCCATATGATGTTTTGGGTTTTATAGGAAAATATCCCTACAAAACTACATCATCCGTTGCTCGCTGATCTCGCAACTCACAACGCCAGTCTCTGCATCGATCAGTAGGTCTCCATCACGTACTATACATCGCGATTTTTCAGCGAGTTGTTGCAAAGATTTTTCAAGATTTTTTGCATATGCAATTGCAGGGCTTGCAATAAGGACCGTCTGTTTGGGTTGAAGCATCCTTGTATTTAATTTTGCGGATTGCTTCAACAAGGTCGTCTTTATTCATCGTAGAGTAACGAGGAATTTTCATCAATTTGGCTTCTTTTCGAAGTGTATTCATTTATTTCATACAGCTGTTATCAACTATATAAACATACGATAAACTATTACTCAGTAAAACCCTCGTCGTCGAGATCATCCTCAGATTCACTAAGGTAGCAAGCGCCATACCTTTCAAGCTCTTTATATTTACACTCTTCCAAGCAGGCTTGTACATAATAGTTGCGACCCTGTCTAGAGATGCTCCCTATTTTGATGATTGCCGTACATTCACAAGATTCTTGGGGTATCTTTTTTTTATGAAAGTTTGTTCTAATTTTACCTTCCCACTCCATCTTTCTTTACACTTATGTTAGTGAAGCCATGACCCGACAAATCCTCCACTTTTTTCAAGATTTCGTCGTATTTACTCAACCACTCAGGATAATCACCAAGATCAAACGACATAGTGAACGCGGAAGTCTTGCTGTATTGAGAGACACCCTGGGAGTAGATATTTTTAGGGGTTTTATCAATAACGGTGATAACTCGTCTTGGTCATGATATCCAATCACGAATCTTTCATCTTTGCCTTTGTTTGCTGGAATAGAATCACTCAGCACAAGATTTTCAATTTTCACATTTTCGATATTGTACGGTGTCATCTTACTGTAAAATTCTTTTGATTTAACAATTTTGTCTCCAAATTTCAACATTATTTATTTATACGAAAATATTTTATAAATAAATTTTATTTTTTGGTCAAACACTTACAAAAACCACATAAAGTAAAGTATTCCTGATAACAACGCCACCATAAAATTTTCCCTTCCACCACAAGTTTTCTCCCACATTTACACCTATCATACTCATCAAGTACACATTCACAATCATCGCACTGTTGTTTCATCGTTTTATCTTATATTTCCACAAAGAAATATAAGATAACATATAGTTTCATTACTCTTCTGAATCACGGGCCCTAGCCCTTAGTTCTTCAATCTCCTTCTCTTCAAAATTATAAACCCTACCCTTTAGTTTTTCAATCAACTCGTTATCTTTTTCCTTGATGGCCATGAGGGCCATCGCCATTCCTGAGATAGAGATCCCGGCGCTGGTAAAACATATTCCCAATAGATCTTGAAATATTTCGAATGATGATTTGGTACTCATTTATTATATATATTTTTCAATACTTTTCAAAATCATTTTTTTCATCCTCAGAAAAACACCAATCTATTACCCTATCAGGATGTCATGTTAATGGAATCAATTCATTTTTAATTTTAGCCTTCTGTGCTTTCCGCGGGTGATACGTAATATTGATCCATAGATTGAGATTATTATTAGAGAGATGTTCAGGCGTAATGAACCAGTCTGGAATATACGTGAATATATAGGGATCATTCATAACGACATTATTACACATCTCCTTGGTTTTGAAGCAATCTGGAACATACTGGAGCATATGGGCTTGTTTTTCAACGAGTTTGTTGCACATTTCCTGATTTTTGAGATGATCAGGAACATACGTGATCATATAGGGTTGTTCTTCAACTGCTCTAGCACACATCTCAGGGTTTTTGAAGCAATCTGGAACATGCTCGAGCATCCATGGATCACCCATAACGGCATTATTACACATGTCCTGACCCTTGGGATGTTCTGGGACATGCGCAAATATATAGGGATACATTTCAATGAATCTGTTGCATATTTCCTCACTCGTCTTATATTTTGTCTCTAATTCTCTAATGAAAAGTTGCATCCCCAATACGTAGATAAGATTAGGCTTGACAGTTGATCTTGATGGTCTCTGAGGTGCTTCCTGTGGTATTTCCCTAGGTGTTTTCAATAAGGAGATAAGCTCAGGCTTGAGTAGCCTAGAATAGCGTTTCAAACCACGATCCTTTGCTATTGCACGTAATTCTTTAACGATTCTTGTGTTCATCTTTTTATTATAGATTTTTTACATGGTCAGAAAATTTTGAATCATGGGAATTTCCCTTACTCCACTTGCGCATGATGACGTCAGATTTGTTGGTTTTATCGGATTTGATCAGATTTTTTGCGCATGCGCAGATGTTTTAACCCACTAGTTAGGGGATCTCCTAGGTGTACTAGGAGATACCCTAACCAGTGGATCAAATTACAGTCAATTTGGGGTTTCTAGGTCTACTTGGAGAGTAAATTGAGTGGATAACTTTTTTCCTGGTGGGGGGTCGAAAAGGAGCGTTTTTTAGCGAACACTTGTCCTATTGAAACCCCCAATTGACTGTATAACCCCTCTATATACTAGCTTAAGCTACAGCGCCAACCTTGTTGTTCAAAACAAACATGTCTGAATATATATTTTAAAGCCCTTTATCGCTCATTTTAATGTCCCTGTTTTATATATCGCACTATTAATGCCCCTTCCCCCTCTAATCAAAAAGGAATTTCTTCATTCAGTGCTAGCTGCAATGAAACACATATCGCAAGTAAGTAACTGTTTTTTGTCGGTAGATGCTTGTTTGCAAAATATTGGAACCTTTTTTGAAAAAAATGCAACTTTTCATTTTACGGCCGACCGACTGAGCGAACCTCTTCCGGACCCTGGATAAAAAGACACTTACCAAACATTTTTTTGTGTTATGTCTTACGTAGATAAAAAGGGTGATTTTTTTTGCTTTATTCACCATAATTAACCGTTTTTACTGAAACATTATCTTTGTAGTAGCTAACACGTTTAAATATTTTAGTTCACTGATCCAATTTTACATATAGCGAATAGGTAAATTTCAAGTCGTGAAGTTGGGTAGTTGCCGAGGGAAGAGTTGGAGAGTTGCTAAATTTCACTGTAACTAGGTTAAAAGTCATATTTGCTCTGTTCCGTCGGGGATACTACAACACTAAATCATTCTCACTTCTAAAGAAAAAATTATTTTCAAATTGAAAAGTAAGGGATGATTTGAGCAATAATAGCAGAATATAATTTCTTATCTGTTTTCGGAAATCCCCCGATTTATGACGCAGTACAAAAATATCGGCTGAGTGCACGTTGGAAGCATTCTGACTATAAAAGGTCTCATACTCATACGTCAAAATATTTGTCATAATGGACTCAAAAATATCAGCGCACAATGGACATAGTCATACAATTTTATGTCCGGAAAATGTTACATGTTACGTTGATGTTGTTTAAGGAAAAGTCTAATATTCTTTTATTGATAGGAATATATGGATTAGCAACAAAAACAGTGGATGTGGAAATCTAATATCTTCTTATCGCTTTTGTCTAGAGAACAACTGCCATTTTATCACTTGTCGTTCAGGAAACGTTTTTACATTATATAACTTTTCCTGCATTTTAATTTTGTGGTTGCGTTAAAAATACATTTTTCGCAACATTTTAATTTGACGGGTTGGATACCAAACTCGGAAAATTTACACTTTCGCATCTAGTCCCCCAGAGGGTTTAAAACACATCCGTCCATGGATAAAAAGCTTATTCTCTGCAGAAAGCCTTCTTTAAGTTCTTGCAGGAAGGTTAAAACATTTCCTGAAGTCATGGAAAAGCTTGACAAACGATCTAAGTATCCTATCAATAGTGGAGGGATACAAAACCAAACTGTTAGAGGAACTATTTCAGGAAAAATTCCTCAACTTGCCACATGAGCAAAGTCCAAAAGGACCAAGTAGATGCGGAAATCAGCGAAATATTGAGGAAGAGAGCCATTCGCGCTGTCAGGCAAGACTGTTGAAAAACACTCAAAATATCTCGATGAGAAGGAATATCTCATTCTTTTGCAGCAATTAGATCAGCATTGCATTGATGGCATATTGTCAAGTGTTTAGCAAAACCCTCACACTGATTGCCATTGTATTATATGCAAAATTTCAGTTGATTGAAGTCTAGTGTAGAATTTTAATGTCAGCATCAGTGTCAACCTAGAGATATATAAAGGTGACATATCGCGCACCTCTGTGAACACTTGCGCACATCGACCCATCTCCCGCCTCAGACCAGCTCATTTGACACTCCATCTCGATTACCCGTGCACACTTGCGCACTTCGACTTATCTCCACCATCACAACGCTGCCTGGAAACGAGTCTTTTTGAATTTTTTCCAAATATGAGAGTTTGACCATGTTCACTCATGCATATCAACGGCTTTGCATCATGCTCAAGTTGAGTAGAGAGGGGGAAAGTCCCTACTCAATTTACGACCACTTGTTCAAGGTTGAGAATGTACTTACTGTGTATATAATAGAAGAGAAATGAGCTGGTTCAAGTTTCAAGATATGTGTAGCACGGCTGTTGAAGACAACCACGGTACACGCAAGTATGTCCCAGATCAGTTCAAGACTCAGGACATGTGCAACAGAGTTGTTGAAGATAACCCCTATGTGCTCAAGTATGTCCCAGATCAGTTCAAAACTCAGGACATGTGCAACAGAGCTGTTGAAGATAACCCTATGTGTTCGAGTATGTCCCGAATCATCTCAAGACTGAGGACATGTGTACCAAAGCCGTTGAAGAGTGCCCCTATGTGCTCGATTATATTCCGGGTCATCTCATGACTTAGGACATGTGCAACAGAGCTTTTGAAGAGGATTCCTATGTGCTCAAAGATGTCCCGGATCAGTTCAAGACCCAGGAGTACCAAAGCCGTTGAAGAGACCCCTCAAAGCTCATGTATGTTCCAGATCATCTCAAGACTCAGGACATGTGTAGCAGAGCGGTTAAAGATGACCCCTGTGCACTCGAGTATGTCCCGGACTGGTTTGTTGCAACCCAAATTTTGGAGAGAATCGAGTACTACCAAAATGATGCCTATTACCAGCGGAAAGCCCAAAAATTACGAATAAAATACGAACTGGCGCCGGTAGCCTGGCATCCTGACAGAGTCATAGACTGGTGCTTTTCAGAGGACGAGAAAGAGGACCTTGAAAAATTGTGGAAAATTGTCTAGAGATTCGTAATGACACGCGGCGACGATCAGAGGTAAGTTACATGTGGATCTTATGTTTCGCAAAAACCATAAGATAAAGTGATGGAACACACGCAGGCAAAGCGCGAAGCTGTGATGCAACAATGCGATGAGTGTGAACGCATACTTGACGAGTATGATAGATGCAAGTGTGTGCGGAGACTTGTGGTGGAAAGTAAAATGTTGTGCTGGTACTGCTATCACGAGCATATCACGTATGATGGAGGCAGTTGCGCATGTCATAATCTGTTCACTGGTCGATGCTAGTTGGGACTTGAAAACATCTAATAAAGAGGATTTAGAGATTTGGAGACAAGACAGTCAAATCAAAAGAATTTTACAGCGACGCAACACCATACAATATCGAAGATGTGAATATCGAAAACCTGATCCTAAGCGATTCTATTCCGGCAAACAAAGGCAAAGACGAAGGATATGTGATCGGATATCTTGACCAAGGCAATCTATCTCCGAGATAAAGGCTCCCAAAGATATCTTCTCGCAAGGTGTCTCTCAATACACCGAGAATTCTGCGTTCACAATGTCATTTGATCTTGGTGACTACAAGGAGTGGTTAGCTAAGTACGAGGAAATCTCGGCTAAGCTGGAAGGGCATTGCTTCACCAACGGAAGTGTGAAGAAAGACCGTAAAATCAACCCTAAGCTAAAGGAGTGGGAGGGTAAAATTAGAACCAACTTCCGTAAGGAAAAGGTGCCCGGGGGACCTTGCTTATGTACAGCCATCATCAAACTAGAAGGTATTTATAGACACGGGAACAACTATTACGTACAGACCTATTTGGAAGAGTGCAAATACAAGAAGGTTTAAAGGTATGTCGCTTGCTATCTTAGCGACTTCGAAGATGATAACGAGAGCTTCACCGAGCTGTAATGAGAATAAGCGACGCTTTTGTAGTTAGTACTAGCTACAAAAACAAACATGAACATCCTGAAGAAGGAAGCAACTAGTTTAAAGGGGAACTACACGCAAAAATTATTTTTTGATATATTGTTACTACTACCATAAGAAAACGAATTCAACTAGTTTTATTGTTTCATATGACTTCCAAGTGCCAAGAATACGAACCTTATCACCCCAAAATACGGCTAGAAATCCCGACCCCCAATTCCGTAAAAAAAGACTGGGACGAATGTGATGTGTGACGTTGCAAAGTGCGGAAAGCGCAATTCTATGCAGCGGCTGGTTTATTAAGGCAACAAAATTTTATATCGTTTATAGTTTTGATAAAATTTATCTTATATAGCTACTAGCAATTTCTTATTTTGTGCTAAATATGCCAAGTTACTCAGCTTTCGGTTGTAGAAGTCGCTCCACGTTTGACAAAGAGCTTAGTTTTCATAAAATACCTTCAGAAAAATCAAACAACAAACTTCGTAAAAAATGGTTGCAAGCGATTAAAAGAGTCTTTACCAAAAGATTCTGGATTTTACATCTGCTCAAAACACTTCACTGACGATTGTTTCCAGAGGGATATGATGGTAAGACAAAGTTCATCTGGATTTCTTGAATGCAAAAAATAAAGTTTTCTTTGTATTTGCATATATTCACTGGTCATCAAATCCATGCCATTGTATAATTTAAGTTCACTTTTATTTTACTAATATTATTTTACTCGTTCGTTCCCCTTTTCCATTTTTAAATTTATAAATTTAATATTTTAAAGTTACATTTTCGTCCTGCTCGCCGCTTAGATTATCTTTTCTCACAACTCATAAGCAGAGTTTTGTATTTCAGTTTTGCGCGAATAAAAATCTAATTTCTGACAGGGGGTAAACATATTACTTTGCTAGAGTGAGCTAATGGGTGAACCGATGTCATCAACATCTCGAACATCAAACGAAAGTAAAGCACGTTCTCGAAAGAGACTCCTTGTTCCTGGTGCTGTCCCGACGATTTTTGTATATACTTCGGAGACTAAAAAAAGGATGCATAGCATCGAGAGAATAAAAAATTGTGAGAAGAAGCAGGTAAAAATATGATATAAAATAGGCACTTACATCTTTTTTTAAAAAATATGTTGTGACTGGGAGACAAATTTTATCTGTTATAGTTAATCGACTCTTTGTTGACAGATGACGAGGAGACAAGCACAGATACAATTCTCAACTCCATGGAAGTAGGTGTTCAAGCCAGCATTGATATGGTTGAAAAATCAATCAACGCGGTGGTAAGAGTAACTTCCAAAAGAACCCAATGGTCTTATATGGATGCAATTTCTAAAGACGTGTCACCAGAGATGGATGTTGCTAGCGTACAAGCAACTCAAAGGAGCCCCTTATTAGTGAAAGTACAATCCCCTAAGCGCGTCAAGAACAAGGAATGCGATACAACATATTCCTTTCCTCTACATGTTTTTTGTAGAAATGGGGATTGTGCATACTGAATCAGATGCGGAAAAAGATGCGGAAATGGACAAGGAAGACTCAGAAAGTAATCTCTACGATTCTTCATTTCATGCAGATAGTGTCGTGGAAAGCGATTGTGATGATACATCGGACGAAGAAACAGATCAAAAGATAAAAAATCCCCGAAACTCTGGGAAATCATATTTCCTTGTCGAATGGTCTTGTCTGTTACAACTTTTTCGATGTTTAACTTGCATGCGTCCAACACATGTTTCAAAGCAGTTAGTTAAAGGAACATTGCTTGTTGTTCATCTCATCTGCTCTTTGGGTCATGCGCACAAATGGTCATCACAATCCTTCCTTGGTCAACAGCCACGAGGCAATCTGAATTTATCAGCGGCTATTCTTTTTTCCGGAAATACATACCGACGCATTAAAGAAATGATGGATTTTGCAAAAGTTAATTTTTTTTGTGCTACGACCTACTACCGCTATCAAAAAGATTATCTATTTCCAGCAGTTCACAGAGTTTACACGTTACACCGAGAATTGCGTTTTGACAATATCCGAGAGGGAACACAGCTTGATTTGATAGGCGATGGAAGATGCGATTCGCCTGGTTATAATGCAAAATATGGAACCTATACGCTAATGGATATGCGTTCCAGTGAAATTTTAGCTTTTCATGTCGTTCACGTAGGACAAGTTCTAAATTCTGCTCACATGGAGAAGGAATGCCTGATCAAGGCACTAGAGCGTCTGGGCAAAGCTGGTTTCAAAATTCGCAGTTTAACAACAGATAGACACATGCAAATAAGAAAATACTTGCGGGAGGAAAAACCTGATCTAGTACATCAATTTGACATTTGGCATGTGAGTAAAAATATTAAAAAAAAGCTCGTGAAAAACAGTTCGAAAAAAACAACCTGTGACCTAAGACCTTGAATTAAAGCAATAGTCAATCACTTTTGGTGGTGCTGTGCTTCATGTGAAGGCAACGTAGTTATTTTAAAAGAAAAGTGGCTGAGTGTCTTGGATCACATTTGCAATACACATAGTTGGGAAGGAAGTCAATACTACACCAAATGCGATCATCCAGAACTTAGTAAAGACGAGCAGCGCATAAAGAAATGGCTCACACGTGCATCATTATCACACAAAGCCTTGGAGAAAGTTGTGCGCGATAAAGCACTTATCCGAGATTTAAATCAACTCGCCGAGTTCCATCACACCGGAAGTTTGGAGGTGTACCATGCTTTATATAACAAATATTGCCCTAAACGGCTTCATTTCAGTTACGCTGGAATGGTGGCACGGTCACAATTAGCCGTGTTGGATCATAATTCAGGTTTACTTTCGGGTCAGGCACAAACAAAAGCAGGAAATCTACGATATAAACATCAATTTTCTAATGTTTCTGGAAGCTGGGTAGTAAAAAAAATAACCGCAGAAAAAAATCGATCCTATGCAACCGATTTGGTTGAAGAGGTCCAATACTTGGTAGTTAATGAAAACGAGATCGAGAAGCCAAGTCTCGAAGACACACCGGAGAACATCGCATTGGTGGAGAAACCGAACAAGAAGGACACTATTGAAAACGCAACAACACGTTTTAGTTTATAAATATAGTAAATATAGTACAATTCTGTTAATATGGCACTGATACCTTTATTCTCAGTGCATATCTTTTTCATTTTCCATCAAAGGGACATAGGTACTAATCCTTTTTTATCGGTTTCTGATATTTCGTTATATGCAGAATGGAATAATTCCACAGACTCATGTTCTATACTATTTAGTGCTGCCAAAGCTATTTTTAATACTGGTTTGTATAGATACACAGTTTTGAATTCCCCATTTTTTGTGATACACTTCTTTCCTAGCGAAAAAAATTATTCCTTTTACCCCCTGAATTGTTTCTAATTTAATATGCAAACTTTCCAAGGTGAGGTCCATCACACAAAAGAATTAAAAAAGGATGGGCAACTGTTCTCCTTCGTTGATACAATTTCATTTTGTTAACCTGTTTCAAAATTATAACTGGTTATCAACTGGAGAGGGACAATGCATCAAAAGTTTTTTTATGAAGACTGTTTGTATATTTGAGAAATATTGTTGGTTGTCGTGTTTTTTTAAGAATAAGAAAGATTTATTTTTGGTATATACTTTTAGGATTTACTGTGTACATTTGGTTTTATTGTGTTCATAAATTTACTTTCAAATATATCTTCTGGGTCTTTTCAGTGTAGAAAACTCTGGCAAATATTCTCTGTCGCTTGAATGAACAATGTAAATCGTAGTTATTTTGGTTCATGTTTATTAAAAAAAAAGGTTTTCACAACAAATCGTAATGTCGTAATGTTCTTTTCAATGTCTTTTCTTGGAGGCCACTCGCTGCGGTTTCTACGTTTTGCACTTTGCAACGTCATTTTTGTTACTATTTCCAGTCTTCTTGTTTTTACGCGGCCCGGTAAAAAAAAGGCATATTGCTGGCAAAGAAATTGCTCGTATTGAGGTAAAAACAGACATAATTAAGTTGCACTTTAACCCATTTTTGACAATAAATCAAAAAATAATTTTTGCGTGTAGTTCCCTTTTAAGTATCAAAGGAAGGTCGAAAATGTCAAGAGGAGAATTGGAGAATGCTGTCCGAAGAGTCAAGTTTAAAGATATGTCAACGCAGACGGATGGTCCTTGTTGCGGCCTTGTGTCGAAGTAGCCTGGAAGCGAAATCTCGAGATCCTAGTCGAAGAGCTGTATCAGAAAACGCGACGTATTGTACATGTTAATGAGTTGCTCATATATCAAGACACTGGGGAGGTAGTTGTTTGTGCTGAAGGAACATGGTAAGCTGTGTTTTTGTAAATATGGTACTTACAAAACAGTTCAAACTTACTACAAAACTGCATCACAGCTTCGCGCCTTGCCTGCGTCTCAGGGTGTGTACATTGGAGGCCTGTCTAAGTAGAACTGGCATATTGAACAGATTGTAGTTTTTTTAGAACCTCATCTTTCCCTTGCTGTCCCCCTTTTGCGGCTAGCTCTGCACGGTCTCGTTCATCAATGTTGTTCACGATACACTTTACTCTCTGACGAATCTGTTCCTTTAACACCACCTGCACCACCTGCATGATCAGGCTGAACTCATAGTTGTTTACGACACCATTCTCGATCGCTTTGGAGATGAGATCAACAACAGAATTCAACTTACTCTCAGCGAGCAGTCTTATACTTTCATGTTTCTGAGACTTCATACTTAGCCTTTTTGAAGCATTTTTAAGACCAGCCTGCCCGCTTCCCATGGCTAATGTGATACCTCCCATGGCAATGCATAAAGGCGCACCGAGTCCTGTTGCTAATGCACCAAGCCCGCAGCATGTAGTAATGACGCTTACGCCGAGTAAACCATGGTCACAGTAGCGAACCCAGGTGCCATGCATCTTGAACTTTTTTGCGAGACCGTCACGCTCTTTGATCTCCTTGCGAAGATATTGTTCTATTTCCTCAATCTTTTTCAAACTGTAGACCTGACTTTCATCCATAGTGTCGTCCTCTGGCGCACTTGGCGGTAATTTCGGATACAAGTTCATACTATCCCTCTTTATTAATGGCTCAGTCTGTCTATTCTATGAGAATATGCATCGTGATCCCTACAAAAGATACGTTTATTCATGGTGATATTCGTCAGTGAGCATGAACTCAAGCCTATCTGTTGACCCCTTCAAGGGAAGGTAGGTTGGGGTCTCAAAATTCCAACTAAGCCTCCCCAAGCCGTCTCTTTAGTAGGAAGCATAGCAAGAATCTTAGATTTTTTACCGTCAAGGAAGCAATCGTCTTCATCCAGCTGAGGGCAGACAAGTCTCAGCCTAGTGTAAACGTCGGTCTTGTAGATCCAATCATAGTCGCCCTTCGTAAAGTACTTTCCATCTAAAGGATCAGCCAGTCCCATAAGTTCCCGCGGTGGCCTGTGAATGACAACTGTAAAGCCATCCGACATACGAAGCTTACATCTACCGTTTTTCAGCACAAAAACCATAGCTTTTCCAACAGCTTGCTTGTTGATAATACTCGCTACATCCTCGATCCTGTACAAACCATTCATGATCTTAATCCTAGTAACCTTCTGGTCATGTCCAACTTTAAAGGTAAATTAAAGGTAATCGTCAAAAAGCGTGGGTTTGTTGATATCTGTGATATACAGTTGCTTAGGTGTCGTCGTTCTTGTAGAAGAAAGATGAAAATTTACTTATATAACCCAAAAGCTAAGTACAAATCAAACAAATTCAACAACCTTGGCTGCCACTCTAAAAAAGAAGGACACGATCGTGCCAATAATACAAGGCAATGCTGCACCTGCTTTGCTTGCCAGGTACTTTAGAAATTTCTCAAGTCTTTCAAGTTGTTTCTTTACGAAACCCTTACTAGTACCGCTTCCTCCGGCTGCCGTTCCTCCTCCTCCTCCTGTCACCGCTAGCACAATGGTAGAAATAGTAACCCGATCGCTGAAACGATACTCGCTATTGTAATCCCTTGCTCTTTCAAGAAAATCTTGAGCTTTTCCGTAAGAGAGTTGTCGTCTTCTACCATTTTCATCAAAGTCTCTTTAATTGTCTTCAGCTGGCTCTGAGTTTCGGATGATAGTAAACCGTGCGCTGCCTGTACGGCTTCCTTTTGATCCTGCCATTTTCTAGATCTTCCTTAGCCTTAGCAATATCTTCGTTCCAAATAGTTTGCTGTTCTTCAGATACTCCAGGTTGAGCCTTCTTCGTCTCCAGTCTCTTTACCTTGGCTTTTGCTCTTCCAATCTCACCATCGTAAAGGATCATCTTACTTTTCAACTGTTTCAGGTTGCCTCGCAAAGTTTGAAGTTCGAGATTTAACCCTCTTCTTTCTCGCTCAGTAAACGTCTCGCCGTTGAAGGCAGCCTCTGACATGAGACTCTCTGTATCATCTAAAACATTCTTGAGCAGTGGCATGATCTCTATATCGTTGTGTGCATCCTCAACACCATCCAGATCATTCAAGAGTTTCTGAGCACGCGCTTGGTTTACCCTATTTGGCGTAGTATACTTCGTGAAACCTATAGCTTTCAGACGTGCTGTTCCTAGCATGAGATTTTGAGAATAATTTGATCCTGGAGGGTATCAATCCGAATGATGGCACTAACCGCTCTTTGCAAGTGAAAGCTAGCGATCATGTGAAAACTGACGAAGAAAAGGCAATAGTAGCTGGTGATGGTGAAGATATGGTGGTGCAGCATCATGTCGATGGATATAGGATCGACATATACTTCCTAAAGTACAGATTAGCTGTCGAATGTGATGAATTTGGACATTATGATAGAGATATTGACTACGAGGTAAAAACACAAAAATATATCGAGCAAGCCTTGGGATGCACCTTTATTCGATATAACCCTGATGCGCGCGATTTCTCCATGTTTGACATCACTAACAACATTTATCGCCATATTTATCGCCAAAACCTGGTTAGTTTTTGCATGGGTCACCTATACAAAACAGCAAAAGTAACTTCCTTCTGAGTATGTGAAAGAATGGTGAAAGGGTATATTGATAAAATCCGTATCAAGGCCTAGAAAGCCTTCCCTAGAAAGAAAAGATGTGTTGTTTTCAACTTGCGCGTACCCTGTTTAACGACGTACCTGCTGGAGCGATCAAGATCTTGCACGATGACCACTCGCGCCCTTTATTTAAACGGGCTGATCTCGGTAGATTCTTAGGGATTCCAAATGTTAAACAGTATGGCCTTGACCACCATATGATAGCATCAAGGTAAGAAATAGAGTCTGTATTCGGCGACTACACCCGATCTGGCATGTACGGAGGCGGACAAAATCCACATGATGTGTTTGTGAGACTGGATGGTGCTTTGGAGATTACGCACCGCTCGAGAAAACCGAGGGCTATGGAGTTGATACAATGGCTTGCAGGGAAGAGTGTAGAAACGCTGCAAGATGAGGTGAGGGAGCAGCGCCAGCTAAACGCAGAAAAAGACACAACCATCGCCATCCTTGGAGATGTCCTCGATGGTAGAGATAGTCAGGTTGCAACTCTGCGGCAAGAAAACTCAGAGCTTTAACGGAGATATGTCCCGCGGGCACAAGATCTTAGTAAAGACAACACGATCGTGAAATATCGCAAGCACACCACACAAGACGAAGACGAGTATCACCATCTGCCATATTATTGTACGCGTGTTAAAAGACGCGCTCTCCCCACCAAGAGAAGATGGTTCAGAGACAACTTTCCGAGCTCTGAAGAGATTGCTGTTATAGACAATCCTAACGGTATGCATTCTTTTAACAGATTCGAAGAAGAAGGGCATGTGGAGCGTTATCGATGTCACTTTCGACTCATCGATCTTACTCGGGATAACTTGTATGACCTGGGTGTTCCAGCACTGGAAGAGTAGGGAGTCCCTTAAAAACACGCAGTTTTGTGAATCTTCGCGAATCACAACAACATTTTTTCGACATTTGGATGAAGAAACTACAACAAGTCAAGAAATGTTAGGACAGGGCACCACCCTACCTCGGTCTGGCATGTACGGAGGCGGACAAAACCACACCTCGTTGTGAGCTACCGGGGGGCGGTTTGGCAGGCCCCCGGTCTGGCTTGTACGAAGACGTAAAAACCACACACCCTTGGTAGATCGAAAAATTCCACACTGGATGGTGCTTTAGAAATTGCATGTCGATCCCGGAAATCCAATTACAAGAAGTATAAAATGCGGCTAGATGACGCTATCGCTGATCTCCAAGGGGTGGACAGCGAAAGCCTACAGTCTGTCCACCCTGTTGAATAATATTTCATATCGTAAATTTACCATTCTTTCACATACGTAGGAGGTACTTCTACATCTTTTGGAACTAGCATCAATTCTTCTCCAACAAAGCTACGCTCAGGCCCCTCTTTCAGATAGTACAACACACGGCTGAAATTGCGTTTCCCTACTGGACAGTTTGGCTGTGCTACGATACGATCCAGTCTAAACGTTTTCTTATTCCAAGAGGCATCAGTCACACGTCTTTTTTGATCTCCATGCTCTTCTCCAGGTTGAAGCAGATAGAGATAGAGACCATCTTCTGGTAAAGGCTTTTCCTCCGGGTAGTTCTCACTTTTCACAAGCGGTACTTCCTCAAGTTTGATAGCTTTTGAGGGTTTCATCCCAATCATCTCAGTCTTGCTATTATTCAGACTCTTCACCGTTGAGTATAGATATTTTACCCATGTGCTACTAGTCTGCTCAGTAACTAGCTCTTGTGCATCTTGAGGCTTAAAGATTCTCTCCGCAAGGATTTTATTAAACGATTTTACAAAGGCTGTAAATGTATGATGATATTTTGTTGTTGCACGCTTAATCTCCACCCCTTTACCTTCTAAGAGTTTTGTGACATCCGACTTGAACTCGGCCCCGTTATCACATTGGAATGCCTTAAGATAGCGTAGAGGCCCCGCTTTGTAGATAGCCTTAATCATCTCTGCAACATCTGCAGCCCTTTTTGTGCGCAGAGGTCTCGCTACTTTATGTCTCGAGGCAACATCGATGCGTGTTAGGATACACTTGTACGTATTACCGTATAGCTTATTATGTGGCATATACAGCAAGTCAAATTGATTCATTTCGTTCGGCTTTGTGATGGTGAAGTGTGGATAGTCAATCTTCTTAGGGCCACGAATGTGTCGAAGCCAGAGCAGTTGTCTAGAGAGGCAATGTGTGACTTTCTTTTGTGGTAGTTTTGGACTGTGTTCCGCCTTGCTACTCTCCTCGGTGAGCAGTTTGATAGCTTTCCTTCCAGTCCAGAGATTATCTGGCCTATAATAGATGCTGCTCAGTTTTTTTGGCCTCTTGTTCAGATACAGTGTGTGCTAGCGCCGTGCTTCGCGCTTTGGAACTGTGTTCCGCGTTGCTGCCATGCGACTTTAGAACTCTAGTAGTACTCATTTATTACTACTGGAGCGACGTGCTAGCGCAGTCTGCAAATCTCTTATTCTACCAATGTCTCGTTTACGCATATTTATAGGCTACAAACGCCAAGAGGGCCAAGGATCCAACAACAAATGTCAGTTCACCGTTCTTCTGATTTTCACTCGGATGATAAAAATCTGAAAGCTTTGGAGCCTTATCGATCGTAGCGATATAATATTTTTGCATACTATTCTCTAGCTCAGAGAGATCCTCCTCTACTTCTCGTTGTTTTTCACGCTCTTCGGCGTACCAGCTTAGCCTGCCTTTCCTTAACCCATTGTTCTTGAGCTGCCTGCAACTGTTCGATAGCTTCGTCATGCCGTCGTCTTTCTTCTTCACCATGCTTTGAAAGTTTACTAAATAGATAGTTTGTTCCAGAAAATGCTAAGGCGTTAATCGCTGCACTCGCGACAATTACTGCTATAGTCGTCATTTATTCTGAGACGTACCGGTTACCTTTTGACATATTTTGATTTGCCCACATAGGCTGGGTATTCAAATAGTGCAGCCTTCTAGCTACTTCCTCGATTGATGGAGCCTCCCATCTTCTCGATACATAACAGGTATTTTGTGACCGATATGCCTCTTACCGTAGTTACCCCAGCTCATCCCTTCCGTGAACTGTGCTTCTATATGAGCTCGAAGCTTATCCATGTTGCGGCCTAAGTACTCTTGTGAACTAAGCTCCTTGTTCCCCCAGCAGGGTCTTGCGAGTTCGACTGTAAACAACGGCTGCGAGATGCCCAGCAGGATCGCATATTGGACATGTCCACCTATATTATTTGTGCTCGCAGATACTTGAACCTCCGCAATCTTTGTACCGTGATCTTCTCTTATTATGCTTGCAAATACCTCCACCACCTCAGTTTTTGCACGTTGATCGTACCTTGTCATGCGCACAAGTTTGACTTCCTCCACATTCCTTGCACTGGAATCTTATTTTTTGATGTGGGCACTTGGTACGTTCCTTTGATGCCTTGTTAGCAGCAAAGCACTTGATGCATGTCTTTTTGAGAGTTTTGCATTTTGTGCATTGTCTTTCCATAATCCTTTTGTGTATGTCTAAAAAGCATACACAAAACTTTGCTGTACATGTTTCGTCTACGATGGAGGCTGAGGTAAGACTTTCATTTATGAGGCAACAAACTACGCTTGTACCACCCTTGTTTTATCGCATAGTCGTCAAACAATATAGCCCCCGTCATATATCCGCCAAGCTTTAAACCATGTTCCAGATCTATCTTGGCTCCTGGCCTAGATACCCCTAGCATCTTTTTGCTCCCAGCGCTAAAAGTATAGTGTACGATACTAAGCGAGCAGATTCCCATCTTTCTGATACTCCTTAGAACTTTATTATAGGAGTCAACGCATGTGAAATATGCTTAAATCGTCGTCAGCTTGCCTGTTGACGCACTTACCCGGCCGGCACACAACGTTATTGTAACGTTAGATTAACGTTAATTATTACGTTATCCTAACGTTAATGGTAGGTTGGTTTGGAAGGTTTCTCTAACGTAAAACGGTAACGTTGTCCTAACGTTAAGAGTTAACGTTAGGATTACGTAACGTTACGTTGCATTAACGTTGGCCTAACGTAATGGAACGTTGCATTAACGATAAACAACTTGAGGGATCGCAGCACAAAAAAGTTAATTATTTTGGTTAATTTTAATTTATTACTCACAAAATAAAAAGGTAAAATGCTAACAAAACTAGGGTAAAATGAAGAAACCTGCAGTATACTTAAGTGGATTAATTTGAAAAAGGCATATTGGCGACAATTTATGTCAAGTTAAAACACAGGAAATATTGTTGGTATGCTACTTTAAAAAAAAAAAGTTTCGCGGTATGAAAATCACCGCGAAATTTCAGGAATTTAATTTCGCGGTAAGTTAAAAAGCGATCAAAAAAGAGAAAATAATATGACATTACAGTTTCAGAGTGACGATATTACGAATATTAATGAGTATGAACAAAAGAGAGAGATAAAATTGTCTTAGTTTTTTTGTGACGAAATCAACTTTTTAGAAAAATATTTGGCGGGAATAAACTTTCGCGGTTGCCTAACTTTAACGTGTTTTACGGAAGAAACTTTCGCAGAAATTAAGGCTATGGTACCGCGAAAGTTTCTTCCCTTAAAGTATGTGACTATTGAAATCTGGAGAAAATAGTAGTCGCAAAATATATAAAATAAGGCAATTCGCAAAAAGCTGTCCTCGCGAAATTTAATCCACTTAAAGGTATATATATATATATACTGAAGATTGCGAAAGCATGAAACTATAGTATTAAAAAATTGTCTTTGTTTCTTTCCCGTGTGTAAATATCTAAAAATATTTGCATAAAATTTGTACTAAATGTCCACAATAAATTATTCTTTTTGGGTTTCGTTTTCCCTTTCTTTCCTTGCCCCGCTGGTAAAGGGAGCGAATTTTAAAACATTCCCAATTGGTTCCTTTATCGCTGCTTCTGTGCAATCGTGTTGTTGTTGAACGCTATCTGTAAATATAACAAAAATACAATGTAAATTTATTTTTTTAGTTTTTCTTTTACTTTAATTACTTTCCTGTGTGCATTAACTAAATTTGTTATGGGGGTAAAACTAAACTAGACCTACCAACTATAGCTCTACATATCCTCTTTTTGGCATCCCCACGGCTTTTTCCCGTCATGTTAAAGGTGGCCATTACACCAATTGCCATAAGTCTAAAAATATTATATTTGGCAATTATCTATATTATAATGCCCGTATACGTCTGTCCGTCTGTCTGTCTGTCACGCAAAATGGTAGCTTAGCTGCGACGGGCGAACCCGTGGATTTTTCCACGGGCTAATTTTTTTAAAAACAGCTAGCTCAAAAACGAAACTAAAGTTGTTATTGGTTTCTGAATGTGACAAAAAGTTTCAAACCTTGTAATTATGTTTTTTGTGATCTCCTTGACTGTCTTCTCTCCTAATCTTTTTAGTTGAACAACCTACAAAATTGAAAAAAAAAAGTAAGAATTTTTTTTGGAAAGAAATTATTGGGGAAGAAATTTTTATTTTTTCTCTCGCCTGAAAGAATGAAGGATAAACACTGTACATAAATAAACCTGATTGAATGATGAAAGGTTGGTTGAAAGGTTGATGTCTATACAAGCAGAAAAAAGTACAATTTTTGTCTTACCAGTAGATTAAACTCGTCCTTGTTTTTTATCTTTTCTTCGAGTTCATCAAAATCATTGAGTGTCTCTACCCTCACAAATTCTTGATTACTTCCCATGATTTCCTTACGAGCCCCGCAACTGCATGGGCATTGGCAATCTGCTTTGCGGTTGACATTATTCTCTTTAAGCAGAGATAGCACACGTCTTTGAAATTCTAAATAAATGAAAAAATCCATAAATTAGTTTAAGCTATCTTTCTTTATGATCACAGAAGTGGCCGACATTATAGGCGTTTCCATAAGGTCCACCAATTTTCAAATTAAAAGGATGGTAGCATGTCAAATTATTTTTTACATGTTTTAGAGACAAAAAAGTTGTCCATGAATCCTTTGTAATTTTCATTCTCGAGATGTTTGAATTCATAGATTTCAATACAAATTTTCAATAGTGCCATCAATAATTACAAGAAAGAACATTCTCAGAATTTTTTTATGTTTTATACTTTCATGAGGTCATATAGGTAAACATGTACATTTTCAAGTATTTCAATGTCAAATTTTGGTAAAATTCCAAAAGATTCATGCGACTTTTTTGTATCTACAAAATATAAAATATAAAAAATAACACACTATAATACCTTTAAGTAACCTTCAAAAAAAGGTTATAGACAAACACTATATACCTCCTTGATCCATTTATTTGGGCAAAATCACCTGACTGTAGTAAAAACCAACTATCTTTGTAATTTCTCGAAACTTTTGTTGAAAAACATTTTTGGGAGGTTCCACTCATGGCCAAGTTTTCCAACTCTCCAATGCGTTTTACAATCTGGGACAACGGACTCTCTGGCTTTCTGACAAATTTCTTAATCACTTGGAGATAGTTTTTAAATGGAAAACTAGAAATATCATCCAATGACAAGTCAAAATTTCTACTATCCTCACAAAGATGTATAAGACTATGCACATTGTAAACAGTGAAAGTAGGACCATAAATACCAGCACAGGAAGACACAAAATACTTCAGTAGATCCTTTGCGTAATCTAAAAACCCATTTCGAACTTGTGAATTTTCCTCTAATAATACCACCATAGCTAAGGAAAAACACATGAAGTGTTTGTATGCTTCAGGTGATAAAACATCCTTCAACGCAATACACCCGGTATATAAAAGAAATTGGCGGAATTCGGTTGCTTTCCATCTTTTTACGTTTTCCAATCCGCGAGGTTGTCTTGCAAAATCTGAAGGCATTTTTCCTTTAAATTCTTCAAGTTTATCAGATATTTGCTTCAGTTGTCTTGGTGATAACTTAAGATGACGTGGTCCTTCCTTCCATGATAGCAATAATCGTTTCATTACTCCTAAACAAACAAGGTGCATATAATCTAGGGGAAATTGTTTAATGCATTTAATTCCAACATCTGATAGGATCGTTTTTTCGTGTTGGTGAGTGCCCATTTACAAACCATTTTCAAAAGATTCATCATCCCTCAAATCACAGTACAAGTCATGGAATACCATCCTTGAAGATTCAATTTCCCCGTTTACTATGCAACGCTCACACCCATAGTAGCCAGTATGACCTTTGACTGCTTTCAAAAACTGACGTGCGGGAGCATCACAAACAAAAGCCAGTATTTTGACAATTAAAATGCGACCTTCATGATCATAGCCATTTTCTGTAAGAAACTTTTACTCTGCAAGAAAGTCATACAAGAAGTCATCCAGGTTTGATGGTTTACTATTACCAACATGTACTGCAACAATGAATGGTGGTATTTTACTGAACATACACAATATAGGCCAAGTTTGTAAACTCGATGACTTGTACAGTGGAACTCCATCCACATTCACAACCAAGGAAATCGTATCATTGTCAAAATTTTCCTGTGGATTTGCTTTGAGTGTCCTTTTTAAACCTCTTGCAATGCCAAGGTAAATGTAGTCTCCACCACATTTTTTCTCTGTTATAACAGATCTTGGAGTTTGCAAAATTGTTCTAGTGCACTTTGGGAGATTATTATGACCATTTCGACGGAGAATGTCAAGTAGTTCTTTACTTGCAGTTCGGGAAATTTTAAATTTTAATTAATTCATTCACCATGCTCAATTCTTCATTATCATTATCACTGTCATTGAAGTTAGCATCTAATGGGATATCAGTTTCAGATGAGCTTTTATTACTAGACGAACTATCATCACCTATCTCGGCTCCAGATGATGACATTTCAGACTCTGACAAAGTCTGATGAGGAGAAGCAACATGGGTATAAATAAATTCATGGTCTTCCTGATTAATTTCATGCTCATCTGAAGAACTGTTTTCTAACACAAGGTTTAACTCTCTATTCCGTCTCCGCCATTCTCTTAGGTATAATTTCTTTTTCTTTCATTATTCATTTTTGTTAGAATATACAGTAATGGGTTATATAAAAAATTTAAATCATTGTTTTTTTCTTTTTGAATCATAAACTTAGGTTAAAAGGAAAGTCACTCGTTAAAACTAAAACTAAAATCAAAAAGTGATTTTTGTCAAAACCGCCAATCTGCCAAATTTTCTTTCCATCAATTTTTTTCCTTAAGGTATAAGTATGAATTATACAAAAATAAAGTTATACATATTGTTAAATTCAAACAAGTATTAAGTCGATTTAGAGAATTAATTCTCTAAATCGACTTAATATTTGTTTGAATTTAACGGCACAAAGAGCTCTAAAAGACGTCTTTTAGACATCTTTCGCAATTCTAAAAGACGTCTTTTTTAGCGCTGATTTGTCCGTCTATAATGCATCTTTTTAAGCGTCTAAAAGAGGTCTTTTTAAAGATGCATTTCAAAAGATCTCTTTTAGACATCTTTTAAAAGACGTCTTTTAGACGTTTTTAAGAAATTTTTTTACGACGCGTCTTTTTAAAGACGTCTTTTAGACCTTTTACAGATGTAGCAGCGACTAAAATGCATCTTAATGCAACTTTTTAAATGCATCTTTAAAAAGACATCTTTTATCTATCTATAAGACGTCTTTGTTGGTTTTTATTGTTTTTTTTATTTAACTTTTCAGAAAAAAAAGGCATTTTATAAAATAAATTTAAGACGTTTTTGTACGTTAACGTTGAAACGTACATTTTTAATAAATTGCAGAAATAACGATACCAAAGACGACAAATATTTTGCGATTAAAATAACTTTTTATATCAAATTCGTATTGACACTTTAAAAAATAAATATATTTTACAATTACAGTAAGCAAATATAACCGGAAATAAATAAATAAAATATTATTTATAATAAACACTATAAAATTAAATCATTCATATTCATATTTACAAATTCTAATTATTAAAATATTCTGTATTACGAATTCTACCTATGAACTTATCCATGCGTAGAGATGTACACTAATTTCTACGTCAGTTTTTAAATAAAGCATGCTATGTAAAGCATAAGTTGGAACTCTAATCGAAAAAATCTTAAGCATATTAAGCTTAGGCCATAGGAAAGAATCACCTTAAAATTTCTGTGAAAACTGCTAGTAGTTGAAATTCGTCGTAACGCTTGCAAGGCCAAAATAAACAAAATAAATATTTGAAATAATAAAGAAGTCAGTTCAGAAGACACAAAAAGAAAAATATTAAATGTATAAATGCCATTCATAAATGAGTAAAGTCGAAAGGGCTTTTCCTTTGTTTATACATTTAATGTGCTTGGTCCCAATTATGTGTCGCATTTCTTGCTCATTCGCATCTTTGAAACGCTCGTTGACAGATTCTAGAGAGAAAATAATAGCTTATTTCCAGTTAAATTTTCATAGAAACGTAGTCAGAAAACACACCATACATAGAAGGGTAACAACGTAATACATCGTTTTTGCACGGTAAGTAGAGCAAAACTTTTGTAAGTTCAAGTTAGATTAAACTTAAAGAAAAACAATGTCAGCAAAAATTTGCTGACGTTAATCAAGAAATTGTGTTAACATGTCAGCGATTGCTGAATTTTTGCAGAAATGGTTTCTCTAAGAAAGGATGTATAGAAAGTAACTTTAACCTTGTTTTTTTATAGCTAGCTAGCTAGTTCTCTTTTAGTCAGGAAAAAAAGAGATATATTTTCTTAAATACTAATGTTATGAGAGTTTCAGATTAAGTTGTGGGAGATAAGCTCCTGGAAGTAATATACAGGGTAGCTATATCCCTCAAAATTAGTGAGAAGAGGCAACGTAAATTATCTGAACCATATTCTATTCTCCTCTAGTCGTTCGTGTAAAAAGCAAAAACATTGTGAGAAATGTAGCTAAAGCACATGCAAAATAACAAGAAAGCACATAAACACATAGCAAGCTATAGTTAGTATAAAAAATACAATTTTGCCCTTTACCAACTGTCTGACACATTTCCTTTCAGCATGGAAAACAAGCGCGGATATTCTTAAAAAAAACCGTGAGTTATTCAACCACGTTTCCAGGGATCACGGGAACGAGGTTGGTGACCATTTACCATTTTAAAAATGGTAGAATAAGGTCTTCATTGTAGAGTGCACCTCTTATGACACTTCTGTCATGTAAATAAGAGGATGTACGAAGAAGAGTTTAAAATGACAATGTTAATTTTGGCGCGCGTTCTTTTTTTGTTTTTTCTCGATCCTCGACAAGAATGGATGCCATACAAGCAACATTGGATAAAACTGCAACCAAAGATAGGTGATGTAAACATTATTTATACACTAAGTTTTTTGTTATAAATCGCATTAGTATTTTAGCCGGGATTTTTTGTCCTGACCAGCACAGCTGTGTTTCATGGTTGTACATTTCAAAATGTATAAACTATGTTTGTGGTCGGATAAGTAGTAGATCCCTCCATCTTCCTTCATCCAACCGACTTACCTTATTTGTCCTGACCAGCACAATATGTGTGTCAATGTTGTACATTATCAAAGTGTATAAACTTGTTTGTGATCGGACAAAATTAGGTGCAAATATTATGTTGTAGGAGTTACTCTTCCTAACCTCCATTTTTTTATCTAGCTAAGCTACATAGCTCTTAAACTAAATTTTTTTGTTGTCTATGTATTTTGTATATATAATTTTTTTATATACTTTTTGTAGTTCAAAGACAAGACGTAGTGGGGAAAGTAGGAAGCGGAAAAACAAAAAAACTAAAATACGACAAAAGAAAGCCAAAACATTTTCTTCTGCTGTATTGCTAGCTGAAAAGGACAATATAATTGAAAACTTGAAAGCTGATGTGTTGGTTTATAAAAATAAGCTCAAACATAGGGATAAAAGTACATTACCTTGTGCAAAACCTTAAATGTGCTATACACCATTCTCCGATTTCAGCGCGATCATAAATTTAAAATGACGTAATCTAATAATGGCGGATTTCGTATGTAAACAAACCCTAAGCGTGGTCGAACACAGTAAGCGTTATTATTTCTTATGGCAAACAATTAATTTAATAGACCTTTAAATTAATTTAAAATAGATTTTTTAGTAACATATCAACTTTATTTATATGAAAAGATGCAAAATGTGTTTAACGAGTCAAGTTGTTGTGCTAAATGCCATCAATTTCTCAGTGCCATTTTTGTAAAAATAGCTTTAGCTACTACGCTTCTTAATATCAATATAGAAAGGGTTGCGGAGAGGTTGCCAAGGCAAAGGCATTAAGCACGGCAAGGAAAGAGCACGGCAAAGGCAGGCAAGGAAACAGGAAGATGAATCAGCAAGGCAGGGGTAGGCAAGGCATGGGAGGCACAGGCAAGGGCATAGTAGGCAGGCACCAGAAAAGGCATGGAAGGGTAGGCAAAGGCAAGGCAGGGGCAGGCACCTTAATAGAAACTCTCTCTTTTGTGATATATAAATGAAAGTGGTTGTTGTAGATGCAAGATTATCACCTTTTTACTTGCCCTGTCCAGGATTTGAACCTGGATCTCTCATTTTCATGAGTGTCTTAGCCATTAGACCAACAGGGCATAAATATATATATATGAAAAACTTTACAGGTGCATCTTATATATGCTTATGGATTTACAGCACACATAGCCTGTTTAATTTTTTTTGTGGATAATAAAATTCAATTTTTTCTACTAACTAGACGGGGGACCTGGCATTGAAAAGTCTGGTTTAGTCACAAGTAACTGTGTTACCCAGTGTTAAAAGTCTGGTGGAGCGATTAATAGGAAACTGTGCCACACATTCATGTGGAGCGCTTTAGTAGAAGTATGCAGTATATTGTAAATCGGGTGAAGCACACACACAGCATTAGGGTGTTTTAGGTTAATATGTTTTTCAAAAAATAACTTTCCTGCCAAAATACAGTTGTGTCCATCATAGCGAATTTTCTCAAAATGTTTGCGGCAAAACTTAAAATATGAATTGTAATTCAGGGTGAGCGCTTAGTACAGGTAAACGATGTTGCACATCTACATAGGTATAATACATTTTCTAAAAAAACTATATTGCAACCTCGGTTTAAAAATAAACAGTGGAAACGGCCCGTTGTTACGGATTCCTGCATTGAAAATGATATTTTTTATGTTATAGAGGATAAAAAAATTTTAAAAATCTTTCTTCGTTCTCAAGCTTATGCCAGCAAAATTGGTAGTTTTATCCCAGCTAAGTAGTTAATTTTATGCTAGCTTTGTATAGCTAGTTTTATGCTAGTTTTACGCTACCTATATGTTTACATACTTGCTCTATTTTATGCCAGCTAAAAGTCTTAGAAGTGCTTTTTTTACTGTTGGAAATGTGAATAATCTAAAAAAAAAAAATAAGACAGTACAGCTATCCGCCATCAAACTGTTCAAACTTCTTTAAAAAAGACAGCTAGTTAGCGTTATATTCCTAAACATTCCTAAAACACGAGTTGTGGAACATGTGTATGAGCTTCTCCATCTTTCCAGCGTATAATCTCCATTCCCACATCCAGAAAAAGCACAATATCTAGCCATGTTTTATATTCGAAGGCTGTACGTCGACTGTTGAATGCGCTTTGTTTACATACGAAAATGTAGATTAGTGCCGAGGTCCCACGCGGTAATTATGTATTTTACAGAACAAGCTGAAATCGCAGAATGGTGTATTATAAAACTTCAACAATCAGACAAGAAGAAACAACTATAATTGCTACACAAGGAAAACGACATTTTGGTATTTCTAAAGCAAGACAAACGGTATTAGCATTGCTTTCAGGAATTCCATCATTTGAGTCAAAACATATTCAATGGATCAGTACATCTAACAGAAATTTTGGATCTTTTGGGGAGTTGAAGCTTCTCAGATTGCAAAATCTTGGTATAGTGGCAGCAGCTAAAGTATGCAACTCACATAACTCTAAGAAAGCAATAGATGTTGAAACTGTTATTGGCATGACTGTTGGTGGTCATCCTAATTTCCCGTACGTATATGGATTGTTACACGAAACAAACATTAAAATGCAGTTTCTTGGAAAATTTCATTTAGGTGCCTGGGTAGCTTCTCCAAATTTTGCAAAAGCTATTTGTTCCTTTGATCCCATCATGTTCCAAAGCATATCCAAGGCTATTTCAGAATCATTTATTTGGCTTCACTCAAAAAATATCCTGCATAATGATATTAAGGCTGACAATATAGTTATTCATGGAAGCATTCCCAAGGTTATTGATTTTGGCAAAGCTAATATGGTTGCAAGCTGTCTCACATACTCTATTCAACCTGGAACTACAGAGCATGAAAAATATGAAAAGTACCATAGACATTTGGCTTATGAGCTACGTAATATTCCAGGCTCATCTCAGTCATTTAAATCTGACACATATTCAATTGGTTATATGTTTAAACATCTTTCTACCAGAACATCACCTCCAAGTGAGCGCATTTTAATACTGGCAAAGATGATGAAACATCAAGATATTAAACTTCGTATATCACTGAATAATGCATTAGATAAACTTCAAGCATGTTAAAGTATAATCATATTATATACCTTAATGGTACTAATTTTTGCATGTAATAATTTTCGTGTTTTTCCTGAAATATTCTTTAATTAATACCTGCAAAAAAAATCAAGAATATCAATAATTCGTGAAATTTTTATCTCAGAAAGAAAAAAGGGCAATTTTATTCACACAAGTAAAAAATGGAACACTATTGCCAAATTCCTAATAAAAGATTATTAAAGGTGTAATTAATTCTGTGAATGTTTTATTGAGAAAATACTTTTTTCAATAATATTTGATAACATATATATTTGACGATTCGGGATAATAAATACCAAAATTAGTACCATTAAGGTTCTTTAGTATATTTTTACACATGGTTGTTGATCTTTTTTACTTCTAAATTTTACTTCAATGAGGTTTTAGGTTTCTTAAAGCTTATTACCTCTCACTTTAAAAAAATTTCTTATAAAAGAGCCTGGAAAGTTTATTTTTTTGAAAAATGTTGATATGTTTGTAAAATTTGGAATTCGAAGTTTTGCTAATTATACCAATTACGTATGACGTTATGATCAAAGTGGGTGTTTTATTTTATATGTGAGATGTATATATATTTTAGTTTGATATTTTGAATATACTTACTTATATATGAATGGTAAAATATTTAATCATGATGGATTATCAATTATTTTGGAATTGTTTTAACCCTATTTTTACCAGCAGCGTAAATTAAGATTAAAATTTTGCACCGCGCCTTAATGTACACTTAAAGTGCACTCTATCTGACTTAACTTAGTCAACGGTTTATCAGCAGCTAAATTCAAGAACTTGGGAACTATAATTAATCATCATCATTTTGGGCTTAACGTCCGTTTTCCATGCTAGTATAGGTTGGACGGGTCTTAATGACCCTCTAATTGATATGGAAAAATAAAATCACTGAATTGTTGAGAGGTCTTGACTTTTGCGAAAAGTACGGTTTGGGGAAATTTCGTTCATCGGATTTCCCGGAATTTATTTTCACAGATCATCAAATATTAATTTCGCCGAAAATAAAAAAATAAAACTTTTTGTTTAACATCAAAAATTCTCCGTTTAAGCATTGAATCTACCTACAAAGATTTTAAATACTTTACGCACGATAAGTTAAAAAAACTGACATTCGATTGTTCATTCTCAATTGTTTAGGACATCAAATCAACTTCGCGAACTTTAGAAAAATTTGCGAAACCGCAATATTTTTATCCCACGAAAATTTAACATTGTCCTAACGTCGTAACGTTGTAAAGTTACCGTTATTGTGGCAATGTTAGCTTAACGTTACACAAACGTTACACAAAAAACGTTAAATAATGGTTTTTTATGCAATATTGTCCTAACGTTGTCGTAACGTTGTAAAGTTAACGTTATTGTGGCAATGTTAGCTTAACGTTACACAAACGTTACACAAAAAACGTTAAATATGGTTTTTTATGCAACATTGTGTTAACGTTGTCATAACGTTATAAAGTTAACGTTATCAAGGTAATGTTAGCCCAACGTTGCTGTAACGTTGCCTAACGTAAAACCTAAATACAACGTTACTCTAACGTTAATATAACGTTGTGTGCGGGCTGCGTAGTAACCGGTTTTTCGGGAGAAGAAGGACTTAATACGGAAGCTGTCGCTAACGCTTCTCCATTCACCGTCGCGTTTTTGGAATTGCTGCGTGCGTACCAAATACCGACGCCTATCGCGAGTACGCCAACTCCCGCTCCTATTTCATTAATACTTACTGCGCTGCTGGAACTTGCTGAAGTACTTTCCCACTCAGGTTGTGGAAGATGATAGACATGTGTTTTGGAATCTTATACGATAGGTGGCAGTTGTTATGTGCTGCACCTCGGTAGAGACATGTGTAGTGATCTCGAACCTTGCGATTGTGTACAGGATCGTCGAATGGTTTTATACAGATGTGGCATTCTGTGACCTCGTTGTACTCTCTCTTTAGCACCTCTGTGAGCTCCGTCATCGGCTGCTGTGGGAATGTATTGAACAATCTCTTCAATTCGTCTTTCAGATAGTCCCCAAATCGCTTAACACAATCTTTGCCGCGGTAAACCGTTAGAGGGTTCGGCACATCTTCGTAAGCAAATTTGCTATATGTGCACTATCCAGATAGCACATGCTTGTTCAGCTTCTTGGTCTTGCTCTCTCTACGATCTTCTACCGGGATGAGTAGACTTTCGAAGTCTGCGTGTATGGCAAATGACACCCTAAACTGCATCTGACCATCCTGGTATTTCAACCATTTTTCACTCTCCTTTGGCATCGTAATCTTTAGCGCTTCGTGATCTATGCAGTATTTGTAGTGCTTGTCTCTCGATTCGACTGTGTTGAATGTTGCTAGATAGTTTAGACAGAAATGCTGTCGATCACGTTTTTTGCGATTCTCTCGACTCAACAATCTTGATATGTTATTAATGCAGGTGTAGTGCGTCTTCTTACCGTCTTTGATGAGCAGTGGGTTCACTTGTTTACTACGCGTGATGTTATACTTGATCGTCGCAAAGTATTAATGCTCTTTTTTTTCACGTACAGCACGTTTAACGCAATGTCTGGGTTGTTCTTCTCAAACTTGGATATGCTTTTGATGGTCGTCGGGAATTCTATGCCCTGCCAGTTGTACCGATCTGCGAACTCTCGTAGTTTAGATATCCTTTGCACGTCTTTCCCGATCTCTTCATGGTGCAAAGATGTTATGACGCTCCACTTAAAGCACTCTTCGTTTTCATTCTTAGGGTTGATAATAGCCTTTTTGAAGGAAATCCAGGTAGGCAGTTCTATGTACGAAGAACCTCTCGTAAGCAGCAGCTTATGGAAATCTACATCTGGATGCAGGATCCGATCGATGGCAAACCCGCTCTGTGGTAGAGCTGGATGCTCTACCTGTTTTTTGATCTGCGAGAACATGATATCCAACACATCATCTACATTACTACCCTGAAAAACAGAGGTCATATTGCTGTTAAAGGGTTTCTCTGTTCTGATGTATGGATCGTCAGACCCAGGTAAATCTTCTGCTCCTTCTAGATCTTCTGCGTCAGGCTCAAAGGCTAAACTATCTTCTTCTGCCACATTATCCACATGGACAGTTGTACTTTAGCAGACTCCATGTCTTTCACTTGTTCCTCGATCAAGAGTCTCATCATAGTAATATATCCATTAACGTCAGCTTTGTTAATACCTGGGATACGAAAGCTTCGAAAGGTTTTGTGTAGTGCATGTTTATGCTCTTGAGGTGTGAGGCCAAGCTTCGCGCTTCGCTCGTCTTCCTCAGACTCTTCAAATAGATCATGGATACCGTCGAGGTAGTCTTCCACAGCCTCTTCTTCAACTTCCTCATGAAGCGTAGGATTTGCTACGACGCTACTTGCTTTGTTGTACAAAGCCATAATTCTGTTCCTGAAGCCCTTGTAAGAGTCTTTTACGCGCTCTTTTATAGGTTTCGGTACGGCGTTGATTAACCACTCGTACCATCCTTGCATCTTACTTTTCACCACTGGTCGATTCTTCGACATCTCTTTCTTTTCAAAGATATCCATGGCCTCAGGTGTAGGCACTATCGTCACAGGCTTGAATACCTTTCTTGATCTTGTTGATCTTTGCGGTCTCTTGGGTGTATCCAATTAAAGAGACAAGATCAGCCTTGCCTAGCCTATGATAGCCTGTCATACCACGGCTCTTTGCGATCTCACGTAATTCCCTAACAGTTCTCGTGTTCATCTTTATTACAGATTATTGCATTGGATTTTTCATCCCTGCGTTCAATTCTAACCCTTAACCAGCATAAGCTTTGAGTAGGGACTTCCCCCCTCTCTACTCAACTTGAGCATGATGCGAAGTTGTTGGTATGCATGAGTGAACATGGTCAAGCCCTCATATTTTGAAAAAGTTAAAAAAAGACTCGTGTCCAGGCAGCGTTGTGATGGTGGAGATGAGTCGATGTGCGCAATTGTGCACGGATACTCGAGCTGGAGTGTCAAAGGAGCAGGTCTGAGGCGGGAGATGGGTCGATGTGCGCAAGTGTTCACAGAGGTGCGCCATATGTCACCTTTATATATCTCTACCCTCGTCCCCAGGGTTTTTTGTCTTTTTGATATGAGAGAAGACGACGAAAAATACCCTGGTATTGTTGAGTGATTTTTGACCAATCTATGGCCAGATTATGCGAACGCGTCATAAGGAATACGTTAATTTATGCGATTAAGAAATGGCGGAACTTTAGAGGTTAGAACATTTATGTTTCAGCAAACAAGAAGCCCCCTGTGGCTTGAAGATTTCCGGCATTAGCCTGGAAGATTAACTAGTTAACTAAGCTTTCTTCTTTGAGGTTAATAAAATGAGTTTCTTTACTCCGATTTCCTGGTGGTAAGAAAAATTATGCTGGGTCTCCTGGCTAACAATAGTTCACAAAAAAGGTAACCTTCAATATTTTTTGGTATTTCTGTACGGAAAAAAAAATGCTTTCTACAAATAAAATAATTTTGATCATGGTCTAAAATAAAGTGAGTCAGCTCAGGGTTAGCCGGGCTGGTGTGTTCATATGGAAAAATTCCATCCTGCCGAGATATCGGTAGAAACAACCGAGATCTCGCTTCTCATAGACCTTTTTGAATGTTTACATTTTTTCCCGGTAAGCCCTTTTGGCTTTAACAATTGCGTGGCATGCAAAAAGATGCGGGCGCTAGGTGAAGTGAGGTCCTTTTCAGACTGTTTCTTCGCACGAAGAAATCATTACGACTTTATATGAACATATGTCAATCAGAAGTTATTCATCTGCACTCGATAATAGTTTAAAGCCTCAACAATGTTTCCTGTCACGACATACAGACATATACGATGGAGATCTACGATGGAGATCATTACCTATACTTTACTTGTACAGAATATTTGATGTTAGAAAATATAGACACGAAAACGATAAACACACGTGTCTTATGAATATCACACCAGCTAAACTCGTTAATAATGCAGAACTCGCGCCTGTTAATTCTATAAGTAGATTTCATGCCGAAGTTAAAGTGGAAGGAAGTACCGCTGAACGATTCCTTATTGATACAGGCTCATCCTTGAATATTTTGAATAAAAAAACATTCGATAAAATTAACAAAAATTGCAAAGGAAATTTGAAGCTTAAAAAAACTTCGACAAAAGTCATTACGTATGGTCAAGAAAAACCAGCCTCCTTAAAAATTCTAGGCGTTGTTTCATTATTAGTTGAAAATGATAAAACAATAACACTAAAAGAGTTTTACGTCATCGATACAAATCACAAAAATCTTCTGAATGGTACAGCGGCAATTGATTTAAGATTATTCGTTATTCAAAAAATACTCAAAAGCAGATTAATAAAACAGAAAAAACACCCGAGCAGGAGAACGAAGTACCCAGTTTAAACCAGAATAGTGCTGAAAAGATAAATGCACCGCCCCTTAGATTACAGCCGCTAATCGATAGTTATAAAAAAATCTCTAAAGAAAACATAGGCAAGTTTACAGATTATCAAGTAAAGTTGCATATAGATGAAAAAGTACCCCCAGTCGCTCAACCAGAACGCAGAATTCCGTTTGCTCTTAGACAAAAAGTCAAACAGGCAGTGGATAAACTTGAATCCCTCGGAATACTAGAAGAAGTGAAAGGGAAACCTACGCCTTGGTTGAACCCTATAGTTGTCGTCCCAACGGGAAAAAATGACATTAGAATTTGTTTAGATATGCGTGCAGCAAACAAGGCGATTACAAGAACTCGATACCCCACACCAGTTATTGACGATCTATCAGGGGCGAATCCAACATTTCTAACATGTCAGTCACATTTTTTGCGAAGCAAAAAAAAGCCCAGCAATTTGCTGCGCCCAGAACAGCTGGGGGTCATGGGGGGCGCTGTAAGCCCCCCATGGCGGGTACGGGGCGCAGGCCCGGAAACTTTCGCTATTTTAAGCCTCTACGCATTATAAACGGCCTAAATAATGTCCAAATTATTAGCTTTGTTAGAGACGATTTTTGCTCTAAAGTTTTGAATGGACAAGAAAATAACAAACCATCTTTTAAAGGGTTGCAAAAAAGTGTATGAAAATTAAAAACAACAGTTTAAATTCAAATATTTTAAGACTGTTTCGCCCAATATCAGGGCTCGTCAGCATGTCTAGGAAATGCCTAATAACGTAATGTTAGCTATTCCAGACATGGACAGTCTGCTATATGCTAAAGTAGGCTTAACTAGGGGAAGCAGGGAATTAAATAAAATAGATTGATATAACATAAAGAAAGAAAAAAGACATTTATGCGCATTAAGCTTATTCAAAAAAAGGTGTTTTGCTTTTACTTTTTTTGAATTGTTTTAACCAGAATTACAAAAATGGTTGGCTTTAAAATTATCATCACATCTCCTTCATCAACATCTTGCAGACAAAACAGAATATGAGCCTGAGCATAAGTATTTTTAGCATTTAATGATGTTAATACAGGTTCAACTTTGCACTTTGCACCACAGTTAGGAAAATTTGGTTTTTGGTTTTTGATGTATCTGTACAGTCTGGAGACACAGCATAATTTTTCTTACCACTGGGAAATTAAAGTATTTGGCGAAAGGTGGCAAAAGTTTTGTGTTCAGAGTACTAACCATGCTACCGCAACTAGTCTACCAAAACAAACTAAACCAAGCCTGATAGTACAAGTAAAAACAGCTTCATTCCCCACAAATTCTATTGTGTTACACCAGTTTAATTGTACAAAGCGGCGTCATCATATGTAAGATGGAATAAATAAATGACTTACCTTGATGTTCTTCTTAGCAAGAAAGTAAAACAGAATTCTTACTATATATAATACCTCGGGGTAAAGGAAAAACCCTAATGATGGAATGTTGCAGCACATCAACCAGTGTATTGTCACCAACATGTAGCTAGGACATGTAGCTGTACAAACAAATCTCCAGTGACTTTAAGAGCTAAAAATAATTATCCCAGGAAATATGTAAATTGTTGAAACTAACTTCTGTATTATACAACATGTTGGATGTAGCACTACCGAATAAAACATATATGCACCCTTTTGGTTGGTCACTGCCTATTCTGCAAAATGCGTTTGCTCAAATATTATTCAATTTATAACATAATAAATAAAAGACAAACAAAAATTTTATCACTTAAACCGTAGTCGTAATCATGATTAAGCCTTTGTACCAACATAATTTAAGTTGAACATTCCGGTACTTTACAATTTCTTTGGACTGGTTAAAAAATTTGGGCTTAAACTAGTTTTATCAATTCCTATCTGACTTATTTCAACCAGAAAAATTGCTTTTAATGGTTTTTGCACTTGTATCTGTGTTAAAACAGATATGCTGTAAAAAATGCCTTATCGGCGTCCCCGAAAATGCCTAAATTAAAAAACTTAAGAACTACAATGATAGGTCAATGTATATTGGGCTCTCTTTCATCGATCTGGTCTAAAACTATACCATATCAAGTTTTAAGCCATTGTTTTAATTTTTGCACAAGTTATTGGACTCTTACCATTAGCGAAAAGTATGCTTTTTTATACTACCCACATAAAATTGCCACTTTGACTATAATTGGTTAGGAATTATTAATTTTTTTTAAAAATTCACACACTTGTACTAATATCAAAATTCCTAAGATGATATATCCTAGTAGTAAGCTATTAACATCTGCAGGAAGTTATTATCAGTCTACGTGTGCTCCGGGCCTATTTCGTGAAAATTAAAAATTAAGTATAAAAAGGATTTTTCATATGAAAGTTAGGTGGTGCATGCTTTTATTAGCTATATATTACAAGTGTTTAAGATAACAAGAATAATAAAGCATTATCTTCTTAACATAAAGCAATTGCAGAACTCTCTAAGTTTTTGGTCAACAACAACAACTTTAAAAAATAACCCATTCTGCATTGAAATTTCTAGCTAGCTAGCTAGCTACATATGTTACAATATCTATAGCTAAGCAACTCTAATTATATTTTTGACATAAAGACTTGATTTAATGTAATAACTTTACGTATCTTTCTTGCACATTTAAAAAATTATTGCATCTCATTGCAGCACACATGTCGTGAGTCACCATGCCTGGCTACTTATTAGTCTTGCATGCTTTCGTTTGGTCCGAAAGGCCCTTGATTGCTTTCATTTGGTCCGAAAAGTCATTGATTGCTTTCGTTTGGTCCGAAAAAACCCTCCTAATTGCTTTCGTTTGGTCCGAAATTCAAATTACACGGCATCGGTTACAAAAAAATTCAATGATTATTGAAAAATACATGCTGTGTCACATTTCGAATGCCGTAAATATGGGTCAAAGTCGTCAGTTTTTGTAAACCAATCAGAATACGTTATTTCGGCCGGCAAGCCAATCACATTGCATGAAAATTCTTCGGATGTCAGTCGCTTTTTGCCGTATCCATCAACTCAGTCACACAAGAGAAAGGTCCGTAAAATAAAGGTCAACGGTCGCAGGGACTGCAGGATCACAGTACCCTATTATTTTTTACGATTCTTAGTAAAAATTATGTCAGTCGCGTGACGGCGCTGACGTACACTGGATAAAACTAAAAGACGGTAAACATTTTACAAAGTTAGATTTAAACTCTGCATTTCATCAGCTAGAATTAGACCCCTCATGCAGATATATTACTGCGTTCAGAACCGAAAAGAGAATCATGCAATACAAAAGGTTAATTTTCGGAGCATATAGTGCTGCTGAAGAACTCCAACACGCCCTTCAATCCATCCTTATGGACATTGAAGGAGCAGCAAATATAGCTGACGACATACTGATCTACGCCAAGACAACAAAAGAACATGATAAGATACTGGAAAAAGTCTTCAAAAGGTTAGCTGAAAAGGGACTAACCAATTTAAAGAAATGTATATTCGGTAAAAATAACCTCGACTATTTTGGTTATATTTTTTCAGCTGATGGCATCAAACCGAGCCCAGGAAAAACGTCAGCATTAAAGAATGCAAACCGTCCAGAGGATCTGAAATCACTTCGCAGTTTCCTTGGAATGACAAATTACCAGATTCAGATGAAACAAAAATGTTAAAGCATTACAGAAAATTTAAAGATACACTTACCGTAAACGAAGAGAACAACATCATCTTAAAAGATAAACGCATTATACTACCTAGAATTTACCATCGAATATCGGTAAAACTTGGTCATATTGGATATCAAGGAGTTGCTAAAACAAAAGCACTTTTGCGAAGCAAAATATGCTTCATAGGTATGGACAAACTAATAGAGGAAGAAATCCAAAACTGTATACCGTGTCAAGCAACAGTAAAGACAAACAGTAAAACACCCTTACAACCAACTGAGATTCCAGAACATGTATGGCAAACAATCAACACTGATTATCTCGGACCACTGCCAGATAACAAATATGCTGCAGTCATGATCGACCAAAGATCTCGATATCCTATCGTGACATCTATATTATAATGCCCGTATACGTCTGTCCGTCCGTCTGTCTGTCACGCAAAATGGTAGCTTAGCTGCGACGGGCGAACCCGTGGATTTTTCCACGGGCTAACGACTAGTCTATATAATAATACGCCAGTTCTGTGTCTCTGTAACAGGCAAAGTTGATATGCTCATTTTTCTTTGATGTCGCCGAAAAAAATCTTTCATGTTGCCGAAAGCAATATGTCTATTTTGTTAGCGGGTTTACTTTGTTTACGTCACGTGATGAAAACGACTCAATTTGATTTGCTGAAATAAATTTAACGGCTAACTTTCCAAAAATGGTGTCCCTCGACACCGAAAAAAACACAAAAGAAAGGTCCCTTTGTCTTGAAAAAAGTGCAAAAAGTGATTCAGAAAAAGAAAACTCTAAGTAAAGAAGTAGAAGTAGAAAAATAAAGTTGAAAGCCACAAGAAGTTACTTCGGAAGTGAAGAGTGGAGCTAGGAAGTAGTAAAGTAAAGTTAGAAGTAAACTCTAAGTAAAGAAGTAGAAGTAGAAAAATAAAGTTGAAAGCCACAAGAAGTTACTTCGGAAGTGAAGAGTGGAGCTGGGAAGTAGTAAAGTTAGAAGTACAAAATGAACACTAGAGTTTCAAGTGAATTGGAATTTAGAAAAAAGAACTTTTATATTTTTAGACGTTCCGTTTTTATATGTAGCACACTTAAAATTGTCAAAAAGAATCGGATTCTCAAAAAAAATCCATTGGAGCTTCAAATTCTTTAATTTTTATATTTTACCGCGTTTTTTATAAAAAAAGCTAGCATTTGTTTACAATTGTTTGCATAATTAATGTCCTAAAATTCAAAATGCTGCATAAAGCTGTTAGCTGGCTACCAAACAAATGTGCCAGCGAAATGGAAAGTTTTGGTTTGTTACTGCAAATGTCATAATTTTTACATTGCTATTGTTGTCCTTTATATGTGTTGTACTAAGCATAAATAGCTAGCTATAGACGTAGCTAAGTCTCCCCAGCTTAAGTATATTTAACTGGGTGTCTTAGGTACTGTTTTGTTAGCTAGCTAGCTAATGTTAGCTTCAAGGCTCCATCCCATAGTAGCTCTAACCTATAAGTTGTTGTTATTCCTCTTTTTTTAGGTATTTATAGCTACCTTAGTAGTCAAACTTTTCTTCTTTTTTGAACACGAATTAGCTAGCTACAAAATCTTTCTTGAACTTTTAGGATAGTGTGACTCATTATTGTTAATGCCCATAAAGTATAGTTTTTTTCACATTACCTGCAAACTTTACAAGGGGACCACATGCAATATCACAAGTGGAACAAATTTTGTAGAATTTAAAGTGTGTTAAGTTATTCTTTATTGTTTTGTTTCTGACATCCTGTTAAACTTTTGTCAGACTACGTGTAAAATGCCAAGTTATTTTTACAGGGGTTATTGAAATTAGATTAGAAATTTACGTGGGTTTATGACTTTGGGTTAAAAAAAAAATTATGAGAGGATGGTATGGTTGTCCGTTTATATTGTTTGTGTTGCAAAGTGCTGTTATTTGAAATTTTGGGTAAACTTTTATGGAAATAGACCACATGCAATATATATACTGGAACAAATCTTTGTAGAATCAGGATTCACTGTAAGCTGTTGTAAAGCTGATGTCTTTATCAGTAAAAATAACAGCCATAGTTTACTAATTAAGAAAAAAATAAATTGAAAGTTAAAAAGTATTTATTTGTTAAGCTTTTCGTACACTATATAAGTACATCTTCAGACTATATAAAAAACTTTTGTCTTTATATTTCGTATTATAAACTATTGTTTGGGAGAACTAACTGTATGTGATGTTATTTTTGCTGGAAGAAAATTCCATGGTTTCACGTTTTTGTTTTTCTTGAGAATTTTACAAAATTTTGTAGGGATAAATGTTTGCTGATGATAAAAAAATTACTTAATGTTCTGCCTGAAACTGTTTTTTTATTTTTTTATTTTGTAATCTAAACGCAAGGACTGTATGCACTGAAATGACTGATTTTTTTAAATTTTGATGTGTTTCATAACCTTTTTGTGGAAGATTAATGGGTAATGGCAATATACGACATGCTGAATGAACTTATTTTTGTTGATTTAGATGTGTTTCTCAAAAACCGATCTGTTTTACATTTTGTGTAAACTTTTGTTTATGAACCGTATACAATGTTTGTGGATTGAAGTTTATTCTTTGCTTATTGATTTTTTGACATTGACGTTTAAAATTGTTGGTAAAGGGCAGTATGGATCATCATACTAAAGAAGAAAATTTTTGTGTTCTTAACTGGTTGATTTTTACATTTTGTGTAAATTTTTGCGGGAGAGGATAGTATGCAACCGAAATGACTGATTTTTCTAGATTTAAATTTGATGTTTTCCAAACTATGGCTTTTTCATATTTTTGTATAAGCTTTTAAGGGAAAGACAATATTTAAAATGTGTAAAGAACTTATTTTTGTTGATTTGTGCTAACTCTTGCAGGCCTCCTTTTTGACATTTCAGAATAAAATACTGAGAGTTTTCAACATAATCACTTATAAGATGTACATATTTGAGATGCGTTATTTCTAACATTGTTATTATCCGTGTTGTGACTGTTGGTGTTGTAACTGTCGGTGTTCTTACTGTTGGTTTTGTGGGTGTTGTGAGTGTTGATGTTGTGAGTGTCGTTGTTGTAACTTTTTATCGACTAGATTTTGCACCTTGAAAGCTGTTCTTTTTTATTTTGTGTAAGATTTGTGTGGACGATTTAATACGATTTGACATTTGACATTTGGTGTAAGATTTTAAGAACATTTTTTTTTGTATATGCACTGCTGACGTCAGCAAAACATCTAAAGCAACCTATTTTTTCATTGACCTTTTGCCTAAGTGGATTTTTCCACGGGCCTTATCTATATAATAATACGCCAGTTCCGTCTGTCTGTCTGTCTGTAACTTTTGCAAAGTGGATTATATTCTTCACTATTTTCTTTGATAAAGTCTGTAAAACATCGCCCATAAAATTGTTCTGTAATTTACCAAACTTTAACGTTAAAATAGTATTGACGTCAAAGGAAAGTTAATTAAGATTAGTGAAGCCATTACAGTGCACCTAAAACTTTGAGGCCAAATAACTTGGAAACGACAGACAGACAGACAGACAGACAGACAGACAGACAGACAGACAGACAGACAGACAGACAGACAGACAGACAGACAGACAGACAGACAGACAGACAGACAGACAGACAGACAGACAGACAGACAGACAGACAGACAGACAGACAGACAGACAGACAGACAGACAGACAGACAGACAGACAGACAGACAGACAGACAGACAGACAGACAGACAGACAGACAGACAGACAGACAGACAGACGGACGGAACTGGCGTATTATTATATAGATAAACTAGTCGATAAGGCCCGTGGAGAAATCCACTTAGTCAGAAGGACAATGGAAAATAGGGTGTTTTAGATGTTTTGATGACGTCAGCAACCCATCCACAAAAAATAAATAAATTAGAACCTTGTTTTCACGTTCCCTCTATTGTGTAGAGCTTAAAGCGCTGATCATGAAAATGTATATGATCATGTGCTTTTAATGAGCGGTTAATGAGATATAAGGGTTTAAAAATTGTGCTGACGTCAGCAAAGGCCCATAAAAAAACACAAAAATTTTTTTTTAGAAATTTATATACCTGTTGCGTTCCTCGTATAGATCTTGAAACGCTGATCAAGAAAATGTATAGGATCATGTACTTTTGACAAACGGTTGCAGAGATATTAGGGCTTAAAGGTTTTTTGATGACCCAGGTTTGGGAAACTTACCCAAGTTGGACCCAGGTGGTCCCTAGTTACCCACGCGGTGAAAAATCATTGACGTCACCACCTCGTTTCCAAGTTATTTGGCCTCAAAGTTTTAGGTGCACTGTAATGGCTTCACTAATCTTAATTAACTTTCCTTTGACGTCAATACTATTTTAACGTTAAAGTTTGGTAAATTACAGAACAATTTTATGGGCGATGTTTTACAGACTTTATCAAAGAAAATAGTGAAGAATATAATCCACTTTGCAAAAGTTTACAAATAATACAACAGCGAAACACTTTATTTCAATCTGCAATAACACCTTCGCACATTTTGGCTTTCCAGAAAAGATGATTTCAGATAATGGATCGCCATTTCGTTCAAAAGAGGTGAAAAAGTAATCAAACATCAACGAATAACTCCATTGGGGGCTTGGTGATAAGGCTATTATAGCCTTCTTCTCGCTCCTGCCATTTTTTAACCACTTTAGCTAACCTTTTTAGCATATGCAATCATATCTCTAGATTATACGATATAATAGCTTAAAAAATTGTGGCCCCAAGCCAACGGAGAGGTTGAAAGATTTATGCTCCCCCTCACAAAAGTTATTTCCACCGCACACATCGAAAATAAAAATTATATTGACGAAGTTCAAAAATTCTTGATGGCCTATCGTATCACACCACACACATCCACCCAACCTCGTCCCCAGGGTCTTGTGGCCCCTGAGCCGTTATTACGGAGTGGCCCGACAATGACCCTGGAACAGGTCACGTGATACAAAAATGCCCAGATATACTGGGCATTTTTGAAATTCCAAAGATAATGAGATGCAAATTTGGCGCTTGCCTGATAGCAAGTTTAGAGATAGCGGGCGAAAAAAGACACAACATCAAAGAAACTTTTTTGTCGATGAAAGCAAAATTGTCAGAATATTACAGACTTTACTCTTTTGATCTGGCTTAGCTTGATTGTTTAATATTGGCAAAAGGCCTTTATTTAGAAAATGTTTTGGAAGTTTGTTTCCATTAAAATTCATGAGCTGTAGCTAGCCAACCTCGTTCCCAGGGCATTTTGCCTTGTTGATAAGTTGATAGCGGCGAAAAGGCCCTGGAACAGGCTGGTCACATGATCGCTTATGATTTATGATAATTATACCAAAAAAATAATTTATGAACAGTTCTTGCCCTGCAAGAATTTATTTCTGCCCCGCGCGGGAAACAAGAGTACAACAAACATGGCGGTCGATTTATTTTGTGGAGTGGATAAAAATACTAGCTAAGGTTTAGCACTGACTTTAGAGAGGCTCGTTTTTGAGAAATATATTAAAAAAAGATACCATTTTTAGTTCAACATGATATAAAGCAAATTTATCTCGATAATTAAATTGATATATATGCGATGTTTGTCTTTCCCTGCAGAACTACTGGTAGTTAGCTAGCTAGCTAGAGCGTAGTATACCGTCTAAATTACGTGAACATTTAACTAATAGCTAGTAGCCACATATATCGATGTTGTTAAAGTCATTACCCTACTTGGGTACAAAACTCAATGTTGTTAGTCAATGTTTGAGGGTTTTTTTATAAATATTTTGATGACAAGCTGGCTGTGTTCTCCTTAAATCTTATGTGGGCGAATTAGCTAAATTATCTGTCACATTTCTAAGAAACATTTTGTTGGCTGAACATTTTGCAGCTGACTTTCATCGTGACGTGTGTTGTTTATAATTCCTAAACCTCTTACGCAAAACGACAGGCAAAAAATGCAGACGGTAAGCCCTGTACCAGTCCATTCCAAACTTTTTTTTTCAGGTAGAGACATATTTTGAAAATGAAATTAAAATATATATATAGCTTGCATATAGTTTAGATTTAGAACACAAACAGTACAAAAGTTTTTAACCATAATTTGACTTTCTTCACCTAAGGTCTGCATTTTTTTGCCTGCCGATTTTCTGATTTTTTTGACCATGCACAAGAATCTTTAAAAAATGTAATGTAACATGATGAGCTTATTTGATATATTAACCAGGCCCATGGAATGTACATTAAGTGAGATAACACTTCTTACACAAAAGTTATATATATATATATATATATATAATTAAGAACAACATGGCAAATGTTTACATTTTAGAACTGGTAGAAATAGAGTTTTTATTCTCTGTTATGACCATTTTAAAAGATAAAACAAAAAACTTTTGGAGAAAATGACTTACACATTTGTTATATTTTTAATTTTATAAGAGTTTGACTGTAGTTATTTCATTATAAAACATTAAATGCTTTGCTACTAACAGTTTACTTAGAGTATAAATTTGAAAAATGCAAGATTCCATAAATTTTGATGCAGAATTTAAATGTTGGTCATTTTGGTTGAAAATGATCAGAAAGTGTCAAGCATGTTAACCCGGATCCGAGAATAATCCATAAATTTAGCACTACAACCTGTCATTCTTAGTTTTGATTTTAAAAATAGGAAAATTTGTTGTGCATATTAGAAAAATTTGTGTGCAACTAGAGTACCCAGATATTCTCCTACAATTTCTAACGTGTTCTTAACAAAATCACCCACCTGGAAAATAATAGCCATTTAATATGTCCTTTATAAATATGTCATCATCATCATCATTCTCGGCTTAACGTCCGTTTTCCATGCTAGCATGGGTTGGACGGGGTATATTAATGACCCTCTTCCAATCTGATCTAGACTGTGTCAGATCTAAACTCAACTTCCTCTGTATCAAGTCTGTCCTTATAACCTCCTGCCAAGTCTTTCTTGGTCTGCCTCTGGGCTTTGCCCCAGGAACTATCAAGTCTCTACACTTTCTTACCCAATTATCCTCCTCCATTCTTTCCAAGTGCCCCAGCCAATTCAATCTTCTTATCTGAATAACATCTTTAATTCTACGGATACTTAGCCTGCTTCTTAGCTCATCTGAACTCTTTCTGTCTCTCAGACTGGCGTTACACATCCACCTAACCATTCTCATATCATTCCTTTCTAAACGGTCAAGATCTTCCTGCTTCACTGCCCATGTCTCACTACCGTACAACATAACACTTCTTACACAGGCCTCATACAACCTACCTTTTACCTCAATTGACAAGACTCTGCTAGTCAACAAAGGTAGTAACTCTCTGAACTTTTTCCAAGCAGAACCTATCCTGCAAGTAACACTTCTTCCAACACCCCCTTCACTGCCCAACATATCACCTAAGTAACAGAAGTTCTCAACTATCTCTAACGAGCCACTGTTGTACATCATTAAAGCTGGAAATACTTCATTCTCTATAATCTCACCTTTGCAACGCTTGCATACAAACTGAATGTCAGCTCTTAACCTTCCACCAATACTACTGCACTTCTTATGTACCCAATGCTTGCAGGTCTGACAAAAAATTGAGTTACTACCAACCCCTTTCCTGCAAACTCCACAAGGCCACTTTCCAACTACAAGGTCACACTTGGCTGCAATGCTACTAATCATGACTTTAGACTTTGCTGTGTTTACCTTTAGCCCTTTCTCTTCTAGTCCTTTCTTCCACTTCTCAAACTTTTCAACTAATTCTTCCATCGACTCTGCTATGAGAACCAAATCATCTGCATACAATAACTCCCATGGACAACCTGTTCTGAACTCCATCGACAGCGCTTCTAAGACGAGAACAAACAACAAAGGACTAAGTACAGAACCCTGATGTACACCAACATTTACACTAAATTCATCACTGAGTGAATCGTTAATCCTGACACGACTTCTAGCATTGCTGTACATAGACTGTACCATCGTAACTAGCCACTCATCCACACCTAATTTTCTCATAGCCCACCAAATAACTTTACGTGGCACTCTATCAAAAGTTTTCTCTAAATCTACAAAGGCAAAATAGAGATTCTTTCTCTTTCCTAAATACTTTTCCTGAAGCTGTCTGAGTAAAAATATTGCATCTGTAGTGCCACGCCCTGGAACAAAACCAAATTACATCTTATCTATATCAATCCTTTCTCTAAGTAACTTATCAATCACTCTTTCAATAACTTTCATTACTTGATCAACCAACTTCAAACCTCTATAGTTACCCCTTTCTAATGCATCACCCTTGCCCTTGAAACAATTCACTATTACACTCGACTGCCACTCACTCGGAATAGCACCATCCTTTATAATCTGGTTAGCAAGACTTGTAATAAGCTCAACTCCAATATATCCAGATGCTTTTACCATCTCTGCAACAATACCTGATACTCCTTCAGCCTTGCCAATCTTCAATTTCCTAATAGCCTCCACTACCCATTCTGTCTTGATCTGCATAGCTGGCCCTTCTACAACATCATCATCAGACAAATTATCCTCATCCCAATCAAACTCAGTGTTAAGCAACCTCTGATAATAATTCTTCCAAGCTACCCTTTTCTCCTCCTCTGTGCTAGACAAAACACCTTCATCATTACGTATACACTTCTCACCTACAACATCTTGATTAGTCTTCTTCATTTGCTTTGCTATCTTGAATACCTCATTGCGCTGGTCTTCCCTTCTTAACACATCTGCAAATCTGTTTCTCTCTGCTTCTGATTTTGCCTTATACACTGCTGTACGAGCACGACGCTTAGCTTCTAAGTAAATATTTTTACTACCACCTGACTTCCACTCTTTCCAAAGTTTCCTCTTTTCCTTTATACACTGGTCAACCTCATTATCCCACCACCAGGTCTGTCTATGTCTAGCTGGTCCTTTCGTCCACCCACAGGTATCATCAGAAGCTTCTAGAAGACAATTCTTCAAAGTAGTCCAAGTACTTTCAACATTGTCACTATCACATTGACCATTGTGGGCTAACTGCTGAACTTTTGCACTAAATTGTCTTGCTACAATCTCTTCCTTCAGCTTCCAGACTTTTCGACGGGGCCTGTACTTTCTCTTGGCTTCTTTAACACTCTTCAAGATAATATCACAAACCAGCAACCTATGCTGGGAAACATATCCCCCGATATAACGTTCACGTCCTTCACCACTTTCTTGTCTGACTTTCTAACCAGGAAGTAATCTATCTGTGTCTTACAACCACCTGACTCATATGTTATCAGCCTACTAACTAAGCCTACTAAAACTAAGCCTACTAAACTAAGCCTACTAAAAATATGTGGTTGAGTAAAGCTGTCTCAGGATGTCACGTTAGCTAGCTAGGCAGCTAACGTGACATCCCAGCCCAGCTAGCTAGCTAGCTAGCTAGCTAGAGCTCATGAATTTTAATGGAAACAAACTTTCAAAACATTTTCTAAATTAAAAGCCTTTCGCCAATATTGAACAATCAAGCTAAGCGAGATTAATAGACTTTACGTCAGTAATATTCTGACAATTTTGCTTTTATCGACAAAATAGTTTCTTTAACGTTGTGTCTTTTTTCGCCCGCCATCTCTAAATCTTGCTTGTAAGGCGAGCGCCAAATTTGCATCTCATTATCTTTGGAATTTCAAAAATGCCCAGTATATCTGGGCATTTTTGTGTCACATGACCAGCCTGTTCCAGGGTCATTGTTGGCCACTCCGTAATAACGGCTCAGGGGCCACAAGACCCTGGGGACGAGGTTGGTAGCTAGCTAGCTAGCTGCGCTGTGTACTATATATAGGTACCTAGCTAACGTGGCATCCTGGGACAGTTTACTTAACCACATATTTATAAACGGCATATTCAATGGCTATTATTATCCAGGTGGGTGATTTTGTTGAAAATACGTTAGAAATTGTAATGAGAAGAGCTTGGTACTCTAGTTGCACACAAATTTTTTTTAATATGCACAACAATTTTTCCTATTTTTAAAATCAAAACCAAGAAGGATATGTTGTAGTGCTAAATTTATGGATTATTCTTGGATCCGGGTTAACATGCTTGACATTTTCTGATCATTTTCAACAAAAATGACCAACATTTACTGCAGTTGAATATTACAATCAAACTCTTGTAAAATTTTGAACAAAATAAAGCCTGTTCTAATAATCATATATTATTCAAAATTTCCTATCATATATAATTTATGCTGTAAATCTAAATGTGCAACTCATTTTCTCCAAAAGCTTTTTGTTTTCTCTTTTAAAATGATCATAATCGAGACCCGAGAATTATTCCTGCCAGTTTTAAAATGTAAACTTTTGCGTTGCCTTAATTATATATATAAATTGTCAGTAAGACAAGAAACTTTTTTTGCAAAATAATATTTACGGATTTTGCAAGATCTTATTTCGTAAAAGGGACAACATTTGATATCATTTAACGGTATATATAAATAATGGGTTATGTTAAAGCTGGTTTATTATATACGTGCAGGGTATTATTTCTTAAAATGCTATTTGTACTTGGCCACGATGTGAAAATATGCCGTTGAAGCATAATCAATCGCTGGCCTAAAATATAATAATAGGACCTTTTGATGTTAAATTTTCTCAGTATGGTACATTGGCCTTAGAAGAATTAATTTGTTAAAAAACTTTACTTGTTTGTTTTTATTTGGTCCAGATTTAGAAGTTTTGTTATTAAACCCTTATCGGCTTCATTTAAATTGCTCAAATTTTGAAACCTAGAAAGTATAGCTAATTCAAAATATTTCTTTATGTCTATCCCTAAGTATATATGTAAATTGGAATAAAATTTGTGGTATGACAAATTTGAGAGAGCTTTCTTGATTTAAAAGCTAAAAGCGCAATACAATTTACATTTTAGTGCTTCACTTAATGTACATTTTATGAGCCTGATTATCAAATAAGCTCATCATATTTGCCTACTTACATACACGAGTTTCAATGTTTATGTTTTTACAAGATTCTTGTGCATGCCTGGAAAAAATCAGAAAAATCAACAGGCAAAAAAATGCAGACCTTAGGTGAAGAGAGTCAAATTATGGTTAAAACCTTTCGTACTGTGGTTACTAGCATCTTTTCACTGATATGTGTTCAAATCTAAACTACAAGCAAGTTATATATATATATTCTGATTTCAAATTCAAAAGATACCTCTACCTGAAAAAAAAGTTTGGAATGGACTGGTACACGGCTTACTGCCTGCATTATTTTGCCTGTCGATTTGCGTAAGAGGTTTGGGGATTATAAACAACACACATCACGATGAAAGTCAGCTGCATGGTTTTTAGCCAACAAAATGTTTCTTAGAAATGTGACAGATAATTTAGCTAATTTGCCCACATAAGATTTAAAGAGAACACAGCCAGCTTGTCACCAAAATATTTATCAAAATAGACTCAAACATTAACTAACATCATTGAGTTTTGTACCCAAGTAGGGTAATGAATTTAACAACATCGATATATATGGCTACTAGACGGTACGCGCTAGCTAGTTAACTACCAGTTCTGCAGGGAAAGACAAACACCTCACATATATCAAGTTAATTATCGAGATAAATTTGCTATGTATCATGTAGAACTAAAAATGCTATCTTTTTCTAACATATTTCTCAAACGAGTCTCCCTAAACTTGATGCAAAACTTTAGCCGGTCTTTTTATCCACGCTACAAAATATATCGACCGCCATATTTGTTGTATTCTTGTTTACATAAAACTCCCGCGCGGGGCAGAAATAAATTTTTGCAGGTCAATAAATGTTCATAATTATTTTTCGGATATAATTATCATAAATTATAGGCGATCATGTGACCAGCCTGTTCCAGGGCCTTTTCGCCGGTATCAACTTCATCAACAAGGCAAAATGCCCTGGGAACGAGGTTGACATCCACCAACGTACCACCATCAGATCTAATTTACCGCAGAAAAGTCAGATACACTATTCCTGACTACACAAAGCACATTGACGATTCCATAGATCTTAAACTAAAATACAACGACGAGAATTCAAAGAATAAAGCACAGATACGCCATGATCAGCATGCTAAAGATCCAAACTTAGAAATCGTAAAACTTGTAAAACAAAAGAAAGTAAACAAACTCACACCACCATTTAATCCAAACCCCTATCGTGTAACAGACATAAAAGGTACAATGATAAGTGCACAAAACATGAATACCGATCACCGCATTACACGCAATGTAACTCATTTTAAAAAACTACCAGAGACAACACTAGAGAAACACTTAAAAATAGACACTGAGGAGGAGGATGACGTAGGAACCCAAGGAGTGATCCGCCTAAACCCTGAAGTTGAAAACTCTCAGAACCCTAACCCACCAACACCGTCACAAGAACAAGAAGCAACCGTAGCACTATCACCACCGCGAAAGTCTTACCCACGACGCACCCGACGCCCACTCGAACATTGGAGAAAATATTAACATATCTAAACAGATACTTGTAGATAGACAGTTTAGCAACATACAATGCTAACACCAGATTCTTTGTTTTATTTCCTTTATTGTTTCAGGGGAAGATGTTACGACATACAGATCATCTACGATGGAGATCTACGATGGAGATCATTACCTATACTTTACTTGTACAGAATATTTGATGTTAGAAAATATATCACATTTCCTTAGAAAGAAATGGGCTAAAAAAAGACTTTTCTGCAGCAAGCTCCCGCATCATTCTGCCTGCCACGCAGTTGTTAGAGCCAGAAGGGCTTACCGCGAAAAATGTAAACACTCAAAAAGGTCTATATGAACACATGCATTTTTTATAAGGTTTTCTAAAGCATGGCGAGATCTCGCCTAAGTGAGGCAGCCCGGGAGTCAACCGGGCCAGCTTGCCTCCATATGAACATCCCCTTATAAACAAAGTTTGAGCAAAACCTTAAAGGATACACAGGGGACTGTTTTTTTAAGTTGTCACAAAATGACCATCTTGTAAAAACAGGGTATGGGAAATCTTCTAGTCGTGAGTTGAGTGAGTTGTGAGTTGTAAGTTCCAAGGCCAGTGAGTTGCTTTTTTTACGGTACCGAATTATTTTACTACTTGAAACAATAAAGTTTTTCTAAAAAATCTCAGCATAACAAAATTCGAAATAAAACTCTTATTTACATTAAATCATGCACAAAAACACGTCTCTTCAGAAATTCAATATGGCTACAACCCCCTTTGTTGCTGCCAAGCCACCGATTGTTGGCGCGGAGGTTCGAAGTCAAAATCACCTTACGGGCAAAACCATAGTGATCAGAAACCCCCAAACGACAAAGGGGAATCAAATTCGGTATTTTGTCTGTGAGTTATGAATTTAATAAAATTGATTTGAAATAGTTATATATATATTTATCTTACTTCTATGTTATATTCTATTTATGACATCTCCACAAACGAGCAAAAATATTTTGTTAAAGGGAACCCGAGGTATAAAATGATATATTATAGAGCTTAAAAAGTTGGTTAACAAGTCTTTTTAAATTTTTTAAAAAGCTCTTTTCGTTCTCAAGATATTCACATTTAAAGAATTTCAGATTTAATTATGCTGCATAAATTAAGATGTCATATTTAAGTAACAGCAAATTTTTGCATTTTGTGTCATCTGTAATTTTAGACCTGTTAAGAGATGTGCATTTAAATTTTATCAGTGCATAGATATTATAAAGGTGAATTGATTAACATAAATTTTTTGCCAAAATGACACTCGTTTGCTCGTCCCAGGCCTCTTAATTTTTTGCTGACTATCCCATCTGACTAAATTTCAATATTAATCATTTATAAAGAAACACCAGTGGTGGAGGCTACTTTTATTTTTTTTTTCCGGAAATCGTTTACCGTAAAATGAGGCAACTCACTAACTCGGCAACTCATAACTAGCAACTCACGGAACTCACGACTCGAAGATTACCAATACCTGTAAAAACATATACATGTATTAGTAGCTGAGTTTACTCCCTGGGTACTTTCTTTGTATACATTCGACCATACGGGCCGAGCCCGGTACTTACGGGATACTGCGGTTTTTCGGTTTCCGGCGATTAAACTGCCACGAAGGAAAACTTAAATTTTCCAAAATTTGTTTATTAATACTTAGTTCTTTAGTTAGTTAGTTTCGCGTTTTCACATTTTTTGGCCATTTTCGCGAAAGGTAGTACCCGCGAAAAAGGACTGACATGCGGTGCGAAAGTTTATCCCACGCGAAATAGCCTAGAAAGTTAAATTGAAGAAAAAAACTCAAATTTCATATATATGTTTTTCACATATTTTTCTTTTGACAACACAAGTATTATATCAGTCTAAATGAATATCATAGGCGGGTTTAGATCTTTTCGCCGCCACCGCTTTGAACATATTACGAATATCACGGTTTGGTCGAGATTTATTCCTGTTTTTCTTCGGAGCTGGCCGCCTGTTTGCTTCATTTGTTTGTACAAGTTCCGAAAGCGCTTCAGTGATAAAAGGTCCAACTATTTTCTCAACCTTAGGTTCTGTATAATGATCCTTAACCAATTGAAGGTAGCGTTCTGCAAGCTGTACATTTTTTAATGTAGCAGCCATTTTGAAATATACAATACAAGGGATTTCAATGCCACCTGGTACCAATGGTCATAGTCGGTAATGTGGTAAAGATAGTTTGACATACATTGAAGCTCCTCTATCCAAGAAATATTTTATTGCCCTCGAAAGTTCTCGTGGAAAATACCCAATCTTGTCATCTTCACGCACTACCTTTATTGCAAACTCTTCATTTTCGACAGGTTTCCATAACTGTTTATAATAATGAAAGCCTCTCACAACAGCAGTATAAGAGTGAACAATAGAGTACTGGAATCAGAACATCTAACATTGTGGACGATTCGCGATGCTGTCACGATAGTAAATTTTTTTAGCATCGTGAAAGTCGCGATCCATCGTGTGGTCGACTTCCACGATGCATTGCGATTTTCGCGATCCACGACCGCGACCATCAGGATACATCTTTAAACATTATAATAATCACTTAATTAATGTCATGAGAGAATAACGCCATTAAATATAAATAATTGTTTAATGTCAAAAAAAGAAGACACAATTGGATGGATCACGATTGGATCGCGGATCGTTCATGATTCCCTTCCCCCCCCCCCTCAAAAAAAGGCCCACCCGAAAACAAATTAGCTTCCTACCGTTCTGCCTTCATGCAAATAAGCTAAAAAAAAAGGTTGTCTCACATAACGTGTGCATCTTTTTGCCTGTCACACAGATGATCACAGCATTTTCCTGCTGAAAATGCTGTGATTTATATTTTATTTGGTTGGCATCCATAATATAGTTTAGATAGCTAGCTACCTAAAGCTCAGTCGATACAGTGCTTGCTTTACTTTGCATTTGAGGCAGAAAGTTGTGGGTTTTGATAGCCACTCTACTGTACTAGCAGAGCTCCTTTCATTGCCATAGTGGGAAAAATTACTGTAGATTACTGTAGCTAGCTTAAATGGGAGCTTTAAACACATACTCTAGAACCGTCTTTACGGTCCTCTTGGAAGCATTTGAGAGAGGGTAGATAGGTAGTTAGGTAGCTAGCTTCTGGCTTGAGAAGGGGAGAACCTAAAAAGCCAGCTAGCTAGCTAGCTAGCTATACATCACACCACCACTACCTAGGCAATTTGCCAACAATTTGATGCTTAGGCTGGTCTGGTCGTAGAATAAGGAACTCTCAAATTAAGTTAATCTTCCATCATAAAGATAAAGGTCCATATTAACCTGAAAAATTACTTTTCGAGAAGCGTGTTGAATCACTTGCATCTACAGGCGCCATTTTGTTTTTAGCCTAACAGGCTGAGACCGATCTCCAGAGATACAGACATACGGCTGTATCCGATAAACAACGCGTCACAGTGCACAACTGTTGCCGATCTATATCGCATACAGTTAACAGAAACGGGTGTGCTCTTGTAAGTCGCTATCCTAATGTGGTTGGTGAAATTGACGTTTCTTCCTCTTCTTGGATCAAAGCTTGTTCAGGAAAATGGGTTACAAAAAGAGCCGCAAAACTTCGTTGAAAGTTTATATACTAGATGCAGCCAGAAAAGAGATAGAATTTTTGTTTCTTCATGGTACCATTGTCTCTTATTCTGAATTTAGATCAAACACCACTGAAGTATGTTTCTGTTGGTAATGAGTGGTGGTTTTGAGTGGTGCAAAAAGTGTCACAATCGAGGGAAGTTCTGACAAACGCTGTATTACTGGAACAATCGCTATTACCATGGATAAAACATTTTTACCCATGCATCTAATTGACAAAGGAAAGACTGTACAAAGTCTTCCACAGTTTAAATTCCCTGATGGATTTTGTCTTAGTGCCAATGAAAAACACTTTTCTAATCAACTTGAATCTATGAAGTATATACTTGAAAGAAGTGATCATACCGTATTTAAAAAAACAACGTATCTCTGAAGGATTAGCAGCTAGTCAAAAGGCCTTAGTTATTATGGACGTTTTCACCGGGCAAATGACCCCTGAAGTCCTTGCAAGTTACAAAGAATACAACATATGCGTTGAAAATGTACCTGCAAACATGACTAAATACTATCAGCCCCTTGATTTGACAGTTAATCGTGAGTCAAAACGGTTTCTTAAAAGAAAATTTGCTGATTGGTATTCGAAACAAGTCTCAGATCAACTCAGCGTGAGCAAAACTTTGGAGAGTGTGCAAGTTCCTCTAAAGTTATCAATCATGAAACCCATAAATGCTGGATGGCTTGTAGAATTTTACAATTTTATGACATCGGATGAAGGGAAGAAATACATCGACAGTGGATGGAGAGAGTCAGGTATTACGGATGCCATTAAGATAGGTAATTCCAATCTTCCATCTATTGATCCATTCATTGATCTTGACCCTTTGCTACCTTTAATCAAGAAATTGGAAGAAAATGTTACAATGATCATTATACCAGCCGAGCAAAATGGAGAAAGCAAGAGTGATGATGAAATTGCCTTGTCAAGTTATGAGGACTCTGAGTTGGAATATGATGAGTATAGTGATTTTGATGTTTTTTCTAATCAAATAAATTTCTAATTAGAAAGAAAGATTTATGTTTGATGTAACAAATCTGTTTTATCTATATTATAATGCCCGTATACGTCTGTCCGTCTGTCCGTCTGTCCGCAAAATGGTAGCTTAGCTGCGACGGGCGAACCCGTGGATTTTTCCACGGGCTAACGACTAGTTTAACAAAATTGCACAAAACCGAAAATCGCAACTTTTCCAGTTGAACACGAAAGATTATTTTGCGCGAAATAAAATTAATCAATCATTTGCAAAAGTAAATCCCTAAAATTTCGCTTTTCTGTTGTCCTCGCGAAACTTTCCTCTCCACGAAACTTTCTCCCCCTAAAGTAAGTAAAGATAAGTAAATATAAGTCTACGTCTGTCTGTCCGTAATGCCAAAGTAGACATGTTCATTCTCTTTTCATGTAGCCGAAAATTATGTCTTGTTTGCTAACTTTTTTGATCTTACCACACAACGTAACACATATTTATAACAGTTTTTAGTTGACATGTATATCCAGTATAAATATTCGCTTAATAAAAAAAACTAAAAAAAAACGTCAAAACATTAGACTGACATCAATATATCAATATATTGCATGCACAAAAATTTCGGATGTGCGAATGCATGTATTTTATGGAATTCCCTATAATTAACAATTTATGTTCACACATTATACATATAAGAATGGTTGTGCCTTTTATGCTTCTTTATTTTATTTAGCTTAGGGACTCATTATTTAAATTAGGATCAAATAATCTGCTAATTAGAAGCAGTCTGTCAAATTAACAATGTTGGGTTAGCAGTATTCCCTGACTGTATTCACATTCACAACAATTTTATCATTCAAACCGCTTTTCCTAAAAGTAGGAAACAGCAGTAACCGGTAGTAACCAGCAGTAACCAGCAGTAACCAGCAGTATTTTGAACTAACTACCAGAGAACCACCAGTATTTTGAAGTAACCAAGAGAGAACCAACAGTTTTTTTAAGTAACCACAAGAGAACGATTAGTTAAATAGATAAAAACGAAATGAACGCCACTGCCGCTTCGAATGTGCGACATTTTATAATGTACACAACAGTTCGTGATTGACCTGTTTTTCTGAAATGCTTATGTCTGGTGTGACTCAGGCTATATGCAAAAGTTGATTAAAAGGCTGAAGTCTTTTTGAAAAAAGCATATACTGACTGTATTAGTATTTTAAAACCACACGCGAGAATTAACAAAAACAAACTTAATATTTTAAATAACGAACTGATATCTGAATTGTAAACCAAATGTAACGAAAAACACTATAGGGAGGAGAGTCCAAAACGAGACATTTTTTTTCTTCTGGTAGACAAAGTAAAGACCGAATGAATTGAATGAATGGCATCTACTCATTTTGAAACATGTAGTGTGTGCTAATAGTTCTTATTTCATTACTTTATGATACTTAAAAACATATTTTATTTTAGTTCAAGTTAAAAATTTATGTTTTCAATTCAGTTCTGTTTTTTTCTTTCCATTATTGTCTTTAGGCGGATTAAATGAATAACCTAAGTTGATTATTTATCGCGAATTCCACGAATTTTGTTCATATTCGCGAAATTTAATCTTCGCGTAATGAATTTTACTTTGCGCCGCTTCACAACAAATCGTCACATGCCGTTAAATACCGCAGCTGCTCCGACCAAAAATGCATATATTTGAGCATATATAGTATATGCTACTATATGGTATGTGAAACGTAACGCCGTAAGCAGCACTGGAGGCTTTAACACTTTTACAATCTATCCAAGGTTTTTTGAAAACAACAAACTAAGTAAATAAATATAAAAAAATACAAATATGTTTTTCTATTGCTGTAAAATGTAAATAACTGCTGTAAAATATTAACTAAATTATATATGTACAACAAAATAAAATAAAATAAAGTATAGCTTTTCATTTTCTTTGCTGACATTTATTACAAAACCATTCTTCTTTTGCATTAGATTTTAAAACATTGGCGCAAACCCTTAAAATATAAATGTTGATATTACTTTTTCATAATTTAAATACCAAAACATGACATACGTAAGGTGATTTAAAGATTACCAGTGAAACCATTGTTGACATGTATCACACATTATCATATTGGAGTACTTTGCCTGTTGTACATGTGCTGCAACTCCACGTCTCTTTTATTATCTTCACTAAACAAAAATATGCTGACCGTTAAGAACTAATAAAAAGTAGTGATGAAATAATAACACAAAACTTACGTCCTTGCATCCGTAATAATTTCCCAACAATTATCGAAATAGGCTTGCAGATGATTGATGTTAACGTTTATTAACTTAGGATCTGGAAATTTGTCTGCATCCATATCCAAAGAAGACTTCGTGACACTTCGTGAATAACTTCCGTGAATTCAATTTCACTTTCACGTACTCCCAATTGAGCTAAATGTTTTATGCTTTCAAAATGAAGATAAAACCTTTGTTGGTGCTATGGTATAATAAACATACTTAGTTGCGCATTTAATTATTAAAAATGATACTCGCTACATGAAATAATGAGTAAAATTGAAAAAAGGTTAACAATACCGACGGTATTTAGTTGAATCGCATAGAAAAATGAAGGGAAGTTTTGATCCAGACTTCTTATCAATTCCAAGTAATGTTTTTATTCTGGTCTCAAAACAGTAATATATAGCATTACGACAGCTACCACACCCGAAATGTTTCCATCATTCTGAAGAGGATAAAATACAGAACAGTCAGTATTGCATTGATGTTTACCATTAACCAGAGTGGCTTGTGACATTCCACGATGGTGAGATCACCTTCGCCGTAAAGTACTTTGCAATATTGTTCAACGAGATCCTTTAATTCAACCAACACAACAAATCACCATATATATATGCAGAATATCTTACCCGTATTATTACATGCGGGGTGGTGTATATATACACACGGCTATCAGTCAATTACTATATGAAACATATATTTTTGCGGAGAGTAGCGAAGCCCATTTCCTCATTAATTATCCAAATATAAGTAGGGTGGAGGGTGTATAGGATTTTCGCCCCCACTATACATCAAAATTATTTAAACTTTCGTCGGACGTTTTTGGAATGGGTTGCCCAGTAGTTTAATTTGGTCATTCTTTGGTAAATGTTTGATTTAGCGAGACAGAATGTTTTTTCTTGACACAGCGAGGGAGTGCTTTTGGTTTTTTAAATATTGCTTAGCGTAAATTGTACCGTTTCCAGTTAAGAATAAGTCAGCCTACAATTTTTAGTCACGTGATACATAAATCACTTTTACTAATATCACGTGACCTTTTCTCGGACACATAGCGCCTCAAACTCAAACTTTCCTTAATCTAAGCCATATCGCAACTGACGGAAGGGCTTGTTCAAGAACACGAAGAAAAGGTATGTTTGACTGGCTAGTATATCACTATTTTTTTACATGTAATGAAGCCTTTCTTATTCTCACTCACACCTAAGGCTAGCTAGCATAAAACTACCGACTGAGCTGGAATAATAATAGAACTTAAATAGGTAGCTAGCTAGCTTTTTTTAAGACTTTTAGCTAGCTGGCATAAAATAGAGCAAACATATATAACATATACAGCTAGCATAAAACTAGCTACAAAGCTCGCATAAAATTAACTACTTAGCTGGGCTAAAACTACCAATTTAGCTAGCATAAAATTAGCTACAAGCTAGCATAGAAAAATTATTTTGACATATTTTCTATCAGGTAGCTACATACACCTATACTATGACACAGTAAGTGATATAATGATTAGGAATGTCCCATTGCATAGCTTGTTCTAGCTACAATCCACAATCGTCCAATTTTAGACCAAAAACCAAGGACGAAAATGTTTAGCGAAATCAGCAAAAGTACATACCTATATATTCTACAGATACTTCCCTTCCCACTTACGATCAATGTTTTATAGAGGTCAAGTTGGGAACTTTATAACATTGAATGTCATAGAGGGGGTGAGAGCCATATTTTTGTGGATGGTTGTAGCTATAATGTAGGAACATCACAAAAGAAGCGGTGTAGTAGACATTGCTACGTTGTAGGTCAGAAAACAACTTTTTTAACCCTGCCGGTGAGCATACACCAGTGTGGATTAAGTGACATATGGAAATTATTTCTATATCGACATCTATATTTTTTATTGAGGCGTTTTAAATTCTGACAAGCGGTTCTTGTGCAATCGTCAACATGTATTGAAAATCTTCAAATATATATATATCCATTGTTTCTTATTTAATTTCCCAATATGTATACAAATAATGTCCCAATAATTTCTGTTTTATTAACTTGACCTCAACTTTTACACCAATGCGGGATATCAAGCTTAAGTCTAGCTCTAGCTAGGCACCAAGCTAGCCTACTTAATTGCTATTATTTTGAAGCTTCTGTTCAGTTGGGAATAAGAATTTTTTTATCCTATTGTCATGAAAAATTGTTCTCCAAAATAAAACTGCTGTGTGATTAGTTGGACAGGGTAACAACGGGCTGTTTCCGCTGTTTTTATTTAAACCGAAGTTGCAATAAAGTTTTTTTTGGAAAATGTATTACGATTAAATATGGCGAATGCACGACGGCAACAAATGATGATCGCATCGGTTCTTTTACATGAAGAAATGGGAGAAAATTCTTCCGATGATGAATTTTTTGAATTGAATTTATTTTCATCTTCATTTAAATCTTTTGATCTTTGTTTTTTTTCGGCGTATGTTTCTAGACATCTTTTTCTCGTTTCTTCTGCTTTGTTTCTCTCGGCCTTCTGACAGTCAGGGTAAACACTTAATTAGGCGAATATAAGTAGGGTGGAGGGTGTATAGGATGTTCGTCCCCACTATACATCAAAATTATTAAAAATTTTCTGGTGCCTGCGTACTATGCCCTTGCCTGTGCCTCCCATGCCTTGGCTACCCCTGATTCCTCTTCCTGTTTCCTTGCCTGCCTTTGCCGTGCCCTTTCCTTGCCGTGCTTAATGCCTTTGCCTTGGCAACCTCTCCGCAACACTTTCTATATTTCCTCATTAATTAGTCATATATAAGGGACGGAGGAGAGTGTATAGGATTTCCGCACCTATGCATCAAAATTTCAATTTTAGTCATTTTTTTTGGACTGGGTGGCCCAGAAATTTATCTGGTTATTTTTCAGTAAATTTCCGATTCAGCGAGTCAAGGCGGCGATGGAGTGATTTTGTTTTTTTTAAAGATCTCCTAACGGAGACTTCCAGTTAAGATCAAGCCAACTGTAGCCACGTGATTCATTGGTCACTCTTACTAATATCACGTGATATTTCCTGAGATACATAGCGCTTGAAAGGAAAATTGCGTTGATGATGGCTATATCTCCTTGATCGCAATGGACGGAAGGTCATTTTCAAGAAACAAAACGAAGAAATGGTATGTTTAGCTAGCTAGCATATCACTATTTTTTATATGTAAACATGTAATGAATCCTTTCTTATTCTTACTCACAACTAAGTCTAGCTAGCATAAAACTACTGACTGAACTGGAATAATAATAGAACTTAGATAGCAAGACTAAACATATTATCATATAGCTAGCATAAAACTGGCTACAAAGGTAGCATAAAATTAACTACTTAGCCGGGATAAAACTACCAATTTAGCTAGCTACGTAGCTAACCAATATATAGTTAATACACAGTGAGTGAGATAATTTTACTATGTATGAATATCCCATAACATAGCTACAATTGTGCAAAAAATATGTTGGCACTTGCAAATTTTATGGCAAATTCAAGGAGGTCGATTTTCAGGATTGAATGACAGAGGGGGGAGTGAGGTTAGTCATATTTTCTGTAGTTGATTGTAGCTAGCTAGCTGTATATCTTGTTTCCAAGAAATAAGACACATCACCTACACCAGGGGACATTTACCTATGAGTGGGCATAACGGTGCTTAATGCTATGTTTGTTTAACATGTGCTTACAATTTTTGGTCGTCCGATTCTAAGCAAAATGTTGCGTCCTGAACAGACTGCTCTTTTGCTAATACAGCAACCCTGGGATTAAGTTTCTTCAAGTCAAGCTTTTTTCGCTTTTTTACACCAGTGCAACTCAAGTAACAGAAATGGAAATTATTTCTATATTTCTGTATTGGGAAACGTTTTCTATATGAACATCTAATTTTCTATTAACAATGCGTTTTGAATTCTGAGGAACGGTTCTCATGCAATCGGCAACACGTACTGAAAATATCCAAACATATATATCGCATTTCAGAAATGACCATTAACTAGTATATCCACCTAACTCTAAGAAAAAAATCTGGTTTTAAAAGCTAATATTCTGTACTGAATTGCATACATTAACAAATGTTTTTGCGTGAAAGCCAAAATTAGTTCGCACAGAAATTAGTACAAGGTATTTAATTTTAAGTCTCAGTTAGTGAGATTTGCCCACACTGAAACATATCCACACTGAATGGCAGCAAGACTCCGAAATGGTCTATTTAATGTGATCCAAAACAAATATCCCAAAACATTAATCCTACAACATTGTCAACGCTTGTTTACTATTTTGTTCTTGTGTTGTTTGTTTGTTTTCTGTGTTTTTTTGGTTGTCTTTTGTAGATTTCATTAATCCTTGATGTTCTAAGCAAATCGCTTCACTCACTGAAACAAACGCATAATCAATCCCCAGGCTGTCAAGAGGGTTTACGATAACATGTGGCCAAGCTGGCTTTGTACCTGAGATATTCATATATATAGGAAAAATTTAATTTTGATATCCTCGAAGAAAGCTTAGTAAACTTGGCTAGCTGGTAAGTTTCTGAGTACAATGTGCAACTGTAAAATTCTGTATGTTATGGGCTAGGAAAAACATAATTATCATACATCTAACAACGCCTTAGTAATCTGTAAGTAAGCCATGTGCTTGCTTTTTTGTCATATGTTCAGCGTATTTTCCATTGAATAATAACTATTTGATACATGCAATGAACTCCTTGTTAGCCTTTAGCTACCTAGCTACTGCAAAGACATTGGGGAAGATCACTAGCTACATAACTAAAGTTAGCTAGCATAAAACTAGACTAGCTATAGTTAGCATAAAATTAGCTAGTATAAAAGAATTGTTCGTGACAGGCCCATATCTTCTGGCTACACATAAAATATTGAGTGGGATAATTCTGTCCTGATTAGGAATGTCTTTCAGATTAAAACTAGCTAGTACTCCAAATAAACCGACACTTCTTTAACCCACCAGTAGGCACACGGACGCCGGATACCATGTTTATTTACATTTTAGCAGTTTCTGATTCGTCAGATTATAAACAAAAAGTAATGTCATTGGCCCGTGAAATATTGCGTCCGGAACAAACTGGGAATTTGCTAATACAGAAGCGCTCTGGTAATTTTTCCAAAAACAAACATTTGTTTTTTTGGTTGACAAAATGGATCACGTGAATTTTTCCAAACACAGAAATTTTTTGTTTTGATTGGACAAAATGGAGCACGTGGTTTAGGCGATCGAAATATACTTTTTTGGCGCTACTTTTTAAACCCTCTGGATATTTTCTGGAGCATGTTGTGTTTGTTTGCTGGAACGAAATTGATACTTCTTGGATTATTGGATAAGTATTATTTGATAATTTTGTCGGTGTCTTTTGTGTTAGAAAACAAACAAACATTTAGCTAGGTGTAAATTGCAGCTAGGTCTTTATATCTGATTTTTTGCTCCCAGCTGTGTCCCTGCATTTTGGCGTACAGAGCTATTTATATAGCTAGGCAGATAGCTAGCAATTGTAGCTTACTGTTTAGTTTATATCTTTTTTTTGTCCCCTGCTCTGTCCTATATTTTGATGCAAGGACTATTGCCACAGTCAGGAAGGAAGTAGATTTACTTTTGTTTATATCTGATTTAGGTGCGAACTGCAGCTAGGTAGCAACCGTAGCATCGTAGAAATCGTGACTCATTGTAGCCAATTGTTGCATCATAGAACAATCGAGAAAAATTAATCATGATATCTGTCCAAGCATATCGTGCCACCATCGGTTCTCGGTTATAATGTAGCTGCTAGCCACTCCAAAAATATGAAAAGTGAAACAATGAATTTTCACAGCCATTCAGGAATGCTTTTTGACAAGGTGGATAATAACAACGACTTCGATCATTTTTTGAAACTTTTCATTTCAATAGTTTTCATGTGTAGTAATATCAATCTTGCGTCTTTGAAATTACTGTTATTGTTATCTGGCGACATTGAAAGTAATCCTGGACCCTTTAATAACAATGATATTGACTTCCAAATATCACTACAGGAATCTTATGCCACCCATCTTCTAAATCAGTCAAATTCTGCTGATCATATCGTTGCTTATGCTAGAAGTATTGGTCTGTCAAATATAACATATCGAGAAGTGACAATAGGGGATGGCAACTGCGTTTATAGAGCAGTAGTACAGCAACTTAATCGCCCTGAGATCAGACAAATTGTCCCCCCTGAACTACACTTTCAAAATCATCTCCAACTACGAGCAGCTGTGGTCAAATTTGTTCGCGAAAATAGTAATGTAGGAATTTTTCAAAATAATAGAGTCTTTTTATCCATAAGCCCTGAAGAGTGAGAACGCGACTTACAAATTCAGTCAAGGTCTACTGTTGATGTTGTAGAAATTTCGATACGAGCTGAGTCGATAATGCTGGGCGTCAACATTTTGATAACATCTGATACCATCTGGTACTGCAATACACCCATATACCCTTATTAGTCCTCCTCATGATGAAACCCATAATATCGCTGGTGAACAACAAGTGGCACATCTATTGACTAATGGTACCACTGCGGGTGCTTTTATTTTGCTTGGAAGGGTTAATGAAAATCACTACCAATCGTTGGTCTTTGATGACAATGTGAGCAATCCTTCTGTTACATCATCCACATCACTCAGTCCATCTAAAAAAAATTCCTCGTTTGTCATCAAACAATCCTAAAAATATAACCAATAATAAACCTGGTGAAAAGAAGGTTACTACTTTGAATCAAAATCAAGACTTCCTAGTAGAAAGAATAATGAAATCTTACATGTCTGCTGCTATAATACCAAAAAAAGTCAAGCCTAAACAAAAGCCTAAATACAAGTCTAAACCCAAGCCAAATTATAAAAAAGAAGCTGCTTTAACGCTAAAGTGTCTTCAGTTGAAGAACCTAAAGTCAACGAAACAAGTATCGAAACAATAAACAGACACAGGCGATTAAGTTATAGCTGAAAAAAAAAGTTCCTCAAACAGCTGTGAATAAGCAGGAAAATGCTAGTTTGAAAAAACCATCTGTCTGCAAAAGTACATGTTCCACGCCACCTGTTACACTTCCAATTAATACACACAATTATGTAAATATTTTACCCACCACAAAGTCCATACCAACCACACAGCCAGTGCCGAAAATTGTCACAGACAACCAGGCCAGTGACTAAGATCAAATTTATGGAAATGAAACCTCAACCATTCATCAGAATCCTGATGTTGTGGCAGCTGTAATACAGTTTGAGGAAGGTGAGAAGTTACATAGTTTGGAAACCTGTAAAACTTGTCGTGAAACCCGTCCAGTATTTCATGCTACTCCCCCTATCAGTCCTACTGCAGAAAACGAAACAAAACCAATTACCGTTAAGCCTTGGAAAATTTTCAGCGATGGAAGGTGTGACAGGTGTCATCGGGAGAGCCTTAGTCGTTTTAGAAAGAATATAACAAAACCTGCTAGATTTTCCGGTATCCTGTCAGTTGATGATGATGATTTGGGCCCATTACATGATAACATCCGCCATAACGATATGCATTTTTTACCAGTACCACCATATCTTCAAAAGTTGACCATACTGGAAGTAGCATTGATTCGTCGTATCACTGTTATCATGAATATACATCTCCTGCGATATGGCATGCTTGCATCGAAAGGACATTGTATCAGTTTTCCTCAGAGAATGCAAATTGCTAAAGAATTGCCATCGTTACCATCTGAGGTTGGAATAGTGGTTATTTAAAAAAAAGGAAGTCGAAATTCAGTTCAACAGTATACCGTGCAAAGGGGTAAAGTTGAAAATGCATTACGAGGGCTATGTTTTGGATACCCTGAAGGTGGCACTAATAGTGAACATCTATACAATGGCGCTGATCACATTGACAAACCTTTAAAAGGACGCTACTTTCAGTTCTTACCAAATGAATACTATAAGGATGTTTCGATAAAATATGACCGCATTCAAAATTTACCAGAGATGCGTTCTGAATTTACCTGGCTTGCCTGCTGTTGAATTGCCACATATCATACCAGAGGAAGACAAGGGTCCTGCTAAAAATCAATTTCAGGAAAACTTACCTCAAGATGACGAAAGTATAACCCGTTCTGGTTTAGTTTGTCCGCTTGAATCTAAAGATGCTGACAAAGAGTTGCGAACAATACTGCAGAAGCTCCTGGGTTCTGAAGATGCAGTTAATCAAGCTCTTGAACATGGCACAATTGCGAATGCAAATTTGGAATATACGCGAGAACAGCCAATTCGAGAATTAAAAACTCCAGGTTTTTTTACTATGGCATACCCAACTGTTTTTATTAATGGAAAATGTGACTTAACGGTTCCAAGGTTGAGTAAAATTAATTTTGAAGAATACATCGAACATATATATTATTGTTCTGATAATCGTGTAGCGCGTCATCCATACCTAAAATTTTTCTTATTGAATATGCGTTTACCAATGCAAGCACTGCGGCAGGGTAGCTTTCTTGTTTCCCAACAATTAAATGATGCACATCTAACAATTGCTGAACTGAGAGATAATTTACAAAATGATGATGGTTCAGTTCCACAAAAATTATTAGTATTGGAAAAAACCTGGTGAATACTGATCCATACTGGAGAGACCAAAAAAAAAAAGTGGATGCTCTGTTGTTTTTTAGACGAAAGGAGTTTGTGGATTTACCGGCCTATTTTGATACCAACAGTTGCGCAGAATTTCATTGGAAACCATTACATGAATTACTTATTAGGTATCATGCCTTAATAAACAATTTAAACGAAGATACTGTGCGGCAACAAATGGAAAGCGACAGCAAATTCAAGCGGGAAATGATTCTACAAAATCTTCATATCGTCACACAGTATTTTGATGCCACAGTCAACAAGAAAGTGTTTCAATATAATGATAGGTGGTGGCGATATGAATTCGCTAAAGGTCGAGGTGAGATACATGGTCACGCGATTATATCGTCCTCTAAACACGCTCAAAAGGTCAAAACAATCATGGATGGATTGTCGAATGATGTACCAGACTCACAAGCATCCCAAACTGCCGCACAAGAACTTCAAAATTGGTTGCAAACCACAAATGAAGACAGCGATGACATTTTTTCACCCATATTTACTTCACTGCATCCTGCTGGGGGAAATGAAATTATAGATACTTCTGGAATTAGAACTTGAGTTCCAAACAAAACTCAATGGGCAACACCAGAAGGGAGTCAAGCTCCTCCAGACCATAACCCATTGGCGCAAGAACTTGCAGGTGTCGCTAACCATGAAGGTGGTATTGGAGAGCAACATACTTATCTTGTTAATAGAATAGGTTAATAGAATAATTGTAATTCCAGTTGTTTGCGTTATCGTCATAAGAATAATAAGGAAAAGGATACCGCTCCAAAAAAGTAATGTCGTTTTCATTTTGGTGATCTTGATCCACAAACCAAAAAAACAAATGGCAAAGAGATTCATCCTTTTCATGCTGTCATAACAAAAGAGGAACATCCTAGATATGAGGGACCACGCGATCATCCTCGCCTAATGATGCATGTTAAAACACGTCTACTTAGTTGGCTAGCAAATTGTGACAGTCAAGTCATTATCGATCAGGATCTTTTGGCTCTTCAAAAATACATTGCTGGTTATGCTTGCAAGGGGGCAGCCTCAACTGAAGATTTGGTACATGTTTATCGGCATCTAATTGAAAACACTGCTGATGGAAGCACTGTTAAAAATTTGGCTCAACGACTACTTCAACAAATTGCTGGTCTAGTAGATGTACCAGGCGCTGCTGCAGATTTCATCAATAGTGGTGGTCGTTTGACTAGATGTACCAGGAATCTCCGCTACATTGGTATCAGTGGTTTCCGAGCCTTGGATACATCTGGTGAAGATGGAACCGTTACAAAGAGTAGCACATTGGACAAATACTTAAGCGAGAATCGTAGAGAAACTGATCCAGAAATATCTTTATGGAACTGGAGCAAGAAATGTAATTGTACTTGCAAGGTAGATCACATCCCAGTCTTTACAGGAATATCTACAAAACCTGTTTGGCCTGTTACTGATGACTACGCAAAAGCTATGCTCATTATATTTTCTGTTGGAACGTGGCATAATACTGAAGAATTGAAGGGACAGCATGAGTCATTTGCTGCTGCTTTGGCTTCCTTTGTTCAAACTGAAAACTGTCCCCCAATATTAATAGATGCATTGAAGGAGGCTAAACAATCATTCGATAAAAAGAGAGAAAACAAAGTCACACTCGTGTAATCAATAATGAAACCGATACTCAGTCTTCATCTTAATCATCACAATATACAGATGCAAGTTCTCAAAGTTCCCAAAATTCAGTCATTGCAGAAATGAACATAGGCAGAGCGATAATGAGAGATATTGCAAGGCATCACGTTGCTGATATCAATGAGCCGGATGTACAACAGGTTCTTCCCAATGGAGGGCCTACATTTGATTGGAATAATTATGAAGTTCAAAGTTTTGGTTGTCAATGGCCAAATAATGCTGACACATGTTTACAATCTATATCTGAAGAAGCGGAAAGAAATGAATTGCAGAACGCTGATGATTGTACCTTACCTCAAATAAACATCTGACATGCTAATGAATTACAGAGAACAGTCATTGGTATAAATCTTCAGCATTTATTACATGTCGCAAAAGGAACATTGCCAACAGGTACCCAGCCTTTACGTTTATTAATACAAGGAACAGCTGGTGTCGGGAAAACATTCATTATTACCGCGCTCACCAGAATCGTTCGTCGTATTTTTAAGCGAAATTCTGCTGTTATGAACTTGGCCCCAACTGGTGCAGCATCAGTACTCGTACTTAATGGTCGCACTATACATTCAATGACTCCACCACCACAAAAACTCATAAAATATAAAAATTTAAATTCTGTCCAGCTTTCTGACTATCCGTTGGGTGATGTATCATTAAGAAAACTGAGAAAGTATACAGGGATGCATGAAAATAATGAACTAAAATTATTTCAACTTAATATTGATGAACGTAGCATGCAGTCAAAGCTTCTTGTGGCCTGGTGCAGCCAAAGATTATGCGAGGCTACGGGAAACTTCGATAATTATTATGGTGGTGTACCAACTGTCAATTTCTTTGGTGACCTTGGTCAGCTTGGACCAGTTCGTGCTTTGGATCTACATCAGCCACCTAAACACGATGATTTAACAATCAACTTTGCTGGCTATGCAATCTATCGCTCGTTTCGAAATGTTATCGTTCTTACAGAAACAATGCGCCAAGGCCCAGAACAGTTAGCTCTTTTGCAGCGACTACTTAGAATACGTAATCGATCGATCACTCAAAAGACTGGCAAGATATAAATAGCCGTTACGAAGATGCTTTGCCACAAACCAACTTTTTACATGGTCGCGTCCTTACATTGATGGAAACATGGAATGAAGTTAATGAGGAAAACCACAATAAATTAGCTAGCCTTGGTGTGCCCGTTGCTGTTATTCCATCAAGAGGCCGTGGTAAACATCACTCCTTGACCGATAAGCAACTGGGTCAAATACCGCTGAGATCTTTGATGGCAGTTGGTGCAACTGTAATACTCACTAAGAACCAAAAAGGTCTTACGGGCTTCAGTCTTAATAATAGTGCAATGGGAAAAGTAATTGCAATCCTTTATTCGCCAAGTATGTCACCACGTGAATTTCCAATAGCTGTCATTGTCGATTTCCCAAATTATAAAGGGCCAATATGGATTCCAGAACATCCAACATGGATACCAATTACTGCTGTTGAAGGTCGATGTGAATCTGATTGTTGCAGCAGAAATGGCCTGCCATTGATGCCAGGATATGCGATAACAATTGTTAAAAGTCAGGGTATGTCGATTGGAGATGGTAAAACTGCCACCCACATGCGTATCAAGTTACAACAATCAATTTAGATGGAAAAAAATAACCTTGGTACAGCTCACACTGCATTTTCAAGATCCGAAAAAGAAAGGAATTGGGCACTTGTCGAGCCAATTACTCAAGAACGTCTCTTGTACATTAATACACATCCTCGTATGAAAGCCAGACAAGAGGAAGAGCAACGGCTGAAAGCATTATCAAAGGAAAGCATCAAAAAATCTAATATAACTATAGTAAAGTATATTAACTTTTTGCAATGATGATATTGAAGATGCAGTTTGTCCTTCACCATCTGCAGATTGCTCATGTATTATATGCACATCTCAATAATAATGATAATCACAACTGAAATTAACCTATTTTGCAGATGGTATACATTGAAAAACATTGTATATGTTCATATATTTGTTGTGAAATCAATATCTGAAGTAAAATTTTGATTTAGAAAATAAAGAAAAGAAAAACCGTCTGACCATGAATTCGTAATTATTGGATGTAATAAGCAGAAGTCAAATACTTGATTTAATATCAATGTATAGTAAGCTGTATCCAAGAATCATGGCAAACATTTTTAGTTCGACAGACAAAATAGTTGTTTCTCAAAACAACCGTCTACCCATGAATTTGTAATTATTGGATGTAATCAGCCGAAGTCAAATACTTGATTTAATATCAATGTATAGTAAGCTGTATCCAAGAATCATGGTAAACATTTTTAATTCGACAGACAGAATAGTTGTTTCTCAAAACAACCGTCTGCCTATGAATTCGTAATTATTGGATGTAATAAGCCGAAGTCAAATACTTGATTATAATATCAATGTATAGTAAGCTGTATCCAAGAATCATGGTAAACATTTTTAGTTCGACAGACAGAATAGTTGTTTCTCAAAACAACCGTCTGCCCATGAATTCGTAATTATTGGATGTAATAAGCCGAAATCAGATACTTGATTTAATATCAATGTATAGTAAGCTGTATCCAAGAATCATGGTTAAAATAAAGTAAAAATACTCTGCCTAACAACAGGCATCAAGATGTGTGATTATTATCAACAAACTCAATTTAAAGGCAAATTAATCCTCGTTTTTTGTAAGAAGCCTAAGCATTTGTGTGCACTCAGAGTTTCTTAAAATTTTGATAATTTGTGCATAAAATTTAAATTGTCCTTATTTGACACTGAAAAATCTTTTATTTACAAGGCTTTTTTGAGATATGGACTCTATGGTTTTAATATATAATACAAAAGGCATTTGCTATGTTTGAACCTATTTTTCTGTTTTATATATCAGTTTCTTAATGCTGGAGATTTCTTCTTAAACTTTTTTATAGGCTGGTTTCTTATAAAAAATGTCTAAAATACATGCTCATTAACACATACCAAGTCTAGTTTTACTGTTTCATATGACTTCCAAGTGCCAAGAATACGAACCTTATCACCCCAAAATACGACTAGAAATACCGACCCCCAATTCCGTAAAAAAGACTGGGACGAACGTGATGTGTGACGTGGCAAAGTGCGGAAAGCGCAATTCTATGCAGGGGCTGGTTTAAAGCAACAAATTTTTTAATCGTTTATAGTTTTTATAAATATAGCTACTAGCAATTCCTTCTTATTTCATGCTTAATATGCCAAGTTGCTCAGCTTTCGGTTGTACAAGTCGCTTCACGTTTAACAAAGGGCTTAGTTTTCATAAGATACCTTCAAAAAAATCGAACAACAAACTTCGTAAAAAATCATTGCAAGCGATTAAAAGAGAAGGGTCTTTACCAAAAGATTCTGGTTTTTACATCTGCTCAAAACACTTCACTGACGATTGTTTCCAGAGGGATATGATAGTAAGACAAAGTTCATCTGGATTTCTTGAATGCAAAAAAGAAAGTTTTCTTTGTGTTTGCATATATTCACTGGTCATCAAATCCACGCCATTGTATAATTTACGTTCACTTTTATTTTACTAACTAGTCGATAAAACCCATGGAAAAATCCACTAAGGCAGGATAAAAAAAAGAAGCTTCATTTGGATTTTGATGACGTCAGCAACCCATCCACAAAAAAAATAATTTAGAACCTTGTTTTTACGTTGCCTCTATTGTGTAGGGCTCGAAACTCTGATCAAAATAATGTATAGAATAATGTGCTTTTGATGAACGGTTAAGGAGATATAAAGGATTTAAAAAATTTGATGACGTCAGCAATGGCCTGTCAAAACCCCCAAAAATTTTTTTAGAAATTTCTATACTTGTTGCCTTTATCGTATAGATTTTGAAACTCTGATCAAGAAAATGTATAGGATCATGTACTTTTGACAAACAGTTGCAGAGATTTGGGGTTTAAAGGTTTTTTGATGACGTCATCAACCCGTCCATTTCGAAACGGATTTGGGGACCCAGGTTTGGGAAACTTACCCAAATTGGTCCCAGGTGGTCCCTAGTTACCCACGCGGTGAAAAATCATTGACGTCACCACCTCGTTTCCAAGTTATTTGGCCTCAAAGTTTTAGGTGCACTGTAATGCCTTCATTAATTTAATATAAGATATATTTAATATAAGATAAGACGTTAAAATAGTAATATTGACGTCGCGCCGTAACGTTAGATAATTTAACATATTAGACATGCATTTTTCGGCAACATCAAAGCAAAATGAAGAAATCCACTTTGCCTGTTACAGACACACAAACACACAGACACACTCTCCGTATTATTATAGAGATATTATTTCACTCGTTTGTTACCTTCTTCCATTTTTAAATTTATAAATTTAATATTTTGAAGTTAAATTTTCGTCCTGCTCGCCACTTTTGATTATCTTTTCTCGCAACTCATAAGCAAAGTTTTTTTGTTTTTGTTTTGCGCGAATAAAAATCTAATTTCTGACAGGGGGTAAACATATTACTTTGCTAGAGTGAGCTAATGGGTGAACCGATGTCATCAACATTTCGAACATCAAACGAAAGTAAAGCACGTTCTTGAAATAGTCTTCTTGTTCCTGGTGCTGTCCCGACGATTTTGTATTTACTTCAGAGACTAAAAAAATTGTCCCTTTTACCCCCTGAATTGTTTCTCATTTAATATGCAAACTTTCCAAGGTGAGGTCCATCACACAAAAGAATTAAAAAAAAGATGGGCTACTGTTCTCCTTCGTCCATACAATTCCATTTTTTAACCTTTTTCAAAATTTTAACGGTTTATCAACGGGACCGGTCCAATGCATCAAAAGTGTTTGAAAACATCAAAGTTTGTTATGAAGACTGTTTGTTCATTTGAGGAAAATTGTTGCTTATCGTTGTTTTTTGAAGAATAAGAAAGGTTTATTTTTGGTATATACTTAGTTATTTTGGTTCTTGTTTATTAAAAAATAAGTTACAATAAATCGTAATGTCTCCTCTTCTTTTCAATGTATTTTCTTGGAGGCCTCTCTCTGCACTTTGCAACGTCATTTTTGTTACTATTTCCAGTCTTCTTGTTTTTACGCGGCCCGTTGAAAAAAAGGCATATTTCTGGCAAAGAAATTGCTCTTCTTGAGGTAAAAACAGACATAATTAAGTTGCACTTTTTTATTTTTTGAAATATATTAACCCATTTTTGACAATATATCAAAAAATAATTTTTGCGTGTAGTTCCCCTTTAAGTTACTGAAAGGCCCTAATATAATCAAGTTTGTAACCTGACTTTTGGGTTGATTTACCTTCTTGTCTTTTTTCCTTCTGAGAATGTAAAACAAAAGGTTTTTAACATTAAGCTAAGTCAATTTAAAAGTGGGTCACTTCTTGGTTTCCTCCCCTTTTTTTGTACTAAATTTTATGTGTTAATAAAAGCATACAGTGTATGACATTCTAAAAATTTAGTTACATGTATTGTATGTATATTTACAATTATCCCAGGGTGTTCATATAACTCTATTAGTGGAAACTTTAGTGAGAGAAAACCTTTAAGCCAAAAAAGAAATGTATTTTTGCATGAAATGAAATTTAACATTGTGATTGACTTTACTAAGTTTTAAGTTTTACTAAGTTAACACAAAAAATTTTCGCAAAGGTTTTTACAAATTAAGTATCATTGTCATTGAGTATGGTAACTATTGAAACCAATGTCAGTAAATCCTGAAATGTAAAATCTGACACTTTAATGTTCCTCAAAATGAGTATTATTGAAAGATTTTATTATATGACAATGACAATAATTTTTAACTGACCATGATGATACTATGATCCCCTAAGATATTACACAGTCTTGATTTTAAACCATGAAGGAAAAAAATTAAAAATTATGTGAGGACATTAACGAGATATATCGTTAAGGATAGGTCCGGTTGTAAGGGGATGGAGGAGACCGGTAATCAATACCTTATGCATACAAAAATTTTGTGAATCTGGCCCAAAATGCTTTATTTAATTTTTGCAGATGTCAAAAAGGTAGTAAAGGTATTCAGAAAAAGGTATTTTCAAATGTGCAACGGAAACTCAATATATCAACTTAAGTTCCGAAAATAATTTGTACGTATAAGGTACAATCAATTAAGAAGCAATTGAATTAGCACCAAATATTTGAAAGTCATTGTTTTTTGTAATTTGAATGATACTGTACACTTTCAGTTCCTTTGTTGCTCTCTTTTGTCTTTTTCTTGTTTTCAGGTACTAAAATAAATTATCAAGGAATTTGTAGAAGAATTTAGCAAGTTTTTTAAAATTTTACTGGAAGATATAACGTGGCAGTCATTGTAAATGAAAAACAATCAGATAAGTAGCTATTATTAATTTTATATTTAAATGTATGTAATTTTCAAGTTATTTTAACAATTTTGGAACCACACCCGTTTTAATTTCACTTCTGCATAAAATGTGACATGATTATGAGATTGTACCGCCAGTGAAGTTTTTTTTAATTTTCCATATCAGTATTTTTCATGACTACTCTTTCACAGTAAGTTAGGACGGCCAAATGATACTTGTCATGTCATTTAATTTTTGGACTGCGTAATTCATAATGCAGTTACTTTAGTACGAAAATTAACATTCTAGTTGTAAATCATTTAGGAAAATTCTTTACACTAACAATGGTATCCATAACGCACCCTGGCAATGGTATCAATGAAACATACATGAAGGATTTATTTGGTAAGCATATACTTTAAAAGCTTTTTTCTGAAATCATAGCAATAAGGGTGGGGAGTGATAGATGCTTAGTTCTACCCTGTTTTAGGAAATCTGATTGTCCTAACTTTATTTTGCAGCATTTACACAATTATTCAATCATCATAATCCTCAAATAATTCCCCTTACTTATATCAGTTATTAGTATAGTATTTTACCGCTATAGGATTCTTCATCGCTGTTAGTGACAACAAGGTCGCAAAGTGAGAAAAATTATTAGAAGCTTGCGAGTATTGCAGTTAATAGACAGTTTGAACTTGTGTCTTAGGTCTACTTTTATACGGCAGCATTAACGTCACCTAGAATTCAAATCGAGATTTTATATTCCCTCTGAAGCTACTTACGTTAAGGTGGTTCTCCTAGAAAAATTTCTAAATTTCAAGAATGGTCATTTAGCTGTTTTCTGACAGCAAATTCATCTTAGAATACCGTGGCTAGTACTGCTTATGACCAATTTAGGTTTTTATGGCGCATTCTGTCACTTTTTCCAACCAGCCGCAAATATAAGTGCATAGCAACGCCCATAGCAACCATTTTCACATTTTTAGACAGCTTTCTTGCCCCTCCGTCGATGTTTAATTCCTTGCAATAGCTAGATGATACTTTAGGGCCTCCTAAGACAATATATGACAGTTCTGAATATTAAATGTGGTGTTCCACACGCATTCAGAAAGCTGTCTTAACGATGCACCCTCCGAAGTGAACTCGTCAGAGTTTACTCGTCATCAATTAGACTTAAGCCTTTAGATATTTGGTGCTTTTCAGGTCGAAATATTGCAGGCGTACACCTTTTGTCGATCCACAAGTCAAGAATGTCCATAAAATAATCTTTAAGCAAGTTTCTTGCCGTTTAAGTTCCGAATCCACGCGAAACAAGAATTCTCAAGATCGAAGCTCCCACGCTTTACAATTTCTTCTGTGGATGCAGGCATTAGTACCACCTAGTGTTTAAACGAAACCGATTTTCAAATCCGAGTTTTGTCTTTCAGTTATTTTGTCGAGATATTGACTGTTTCGCCCTGTTTTAGGATTTCTGACGTCCAAAAAATACCGCATCAGTTCTCTGGAAGACGGGTCAGCCTTGCGAAAATGCGCTTCGCTCAATCCATACACGTGACCCTTGAGGAACAAAAGCGGCCAAAAAGGCGCTTGAAATAACGCATGTTATTCAGTTATTGGTTAGGCGTCGAGCGTCAAAATGTCTTATTTTGCCTATACTTCTCCTAGCAACGGGTAACCATGGCAACCAATCAATGAAATTTTTAACTTAATTTTGTTGTACCGTCACATACTATGATATCCTCATCAAGTATCTTCAGAAAAGACAATCCTCTGCGATATAGTTTTTTTCTAGGGGAACCGCCTTAAAGCCGGTTTCTGCAAGCTCGATCCCAGGGCCTGTAGCGTTTTTTTATATGAGGATGAAACGCGTACGAGGCCCTGGTACAACAGACTTAAAATTCGCCCAAATTTAAGCATGCAGAGAAAAGTAATGTATGCGTGACGTTTCAATCAAAGATGGTGTTTTAGTGGCGTGAATTTGTAAAGTGTTTTGCTGGGTTTTTGTAGCTAGAGGTACCTAGCTAGCTATACACCGTACAATTCCAGAATAGATACAACCCTTAGTGACTTTCTAGTCATTTTGTGGTGTATCATACATGTAGTAAAAACTACAGCACTTATAAATATTATAGAATAATTTACACCAGCTGCAAAAATAACAGATGAAAGGATGGACACCACTTAGCAATGTTGGAGATAATTCAGAGATCTTTAGAGGGCCGAAATTTTCCTGACTATAACAAGTCAAATGTTTAGAGTCAATAGTATGAGGACAAGGACGTCATTGGACTTTTATCAAAAGCATATGGAAAACCTTTAATTTTTCAACTGTTAGCTAGCTACCAAATGCAATTATTAAAGATCAAGTGAATTTTCCTGAAGATGTATAGGAATGACTTGATACATTTTACGTGGTTTAATCTTTGAGAAGAATGCTGTACAGATGTTGTTCGAGGATCTCTGTCTTAACAATAAAATAGAAGATGTGTTGTCATCATTTGTATTGGATGGTCATTATTGGGGCAATTTTGAGTGAAAGAGAAAAAAATTTAATGAAATTAGAAATTTATCAAAAAATGTCAAAGCTTGTGTTATTGACGAGGCTTACTGCTTCAACACCTGTTTTGTACTTTATATATATATATAACCAATTACTTATACTTACTTATACTTAAGAATATCTATAACAACCGGATAACAGGAAAAACATTGACTAGAATGAAACATATTATATTTGGAATAAGAACCTTAACAGAAATCTCTCAATCCAAACAGAAAAAATGTATACCGCAGAAAAAAGAGAAAAGCTGGCAAGGAAGAAATATTGCAGATTAAGGTTATAAAAAATAACATATTAAACAAACAAGTATATACATTAAAAACATAACAACATCTAGCAATTGTTCAATTGTGCAACTTCACACACCACAAACAAAGACCATGTAAAACCAAATTCTTCTTGAAGTTGCAAAAGAAGATCTGACGTTTGGGTTATTATAGCAACCTCTGCTCTTGGCATAGGAGTTTATGCACCATTATCAAACAAATCTACCATATAAGTCCACCAAGTACCATTGAAGACCATTGAATGTATATATATATATATATATATATATATATATATATATGCAGCAATTTGGACGGTCTGGTCGATGAGGGCAAGAAGAATTGGCAAGATTATATTATACTGGACATAATATCAGCACTAGGTGTTTAAAACAAAATGACATTAATGAGTTTTTGGTGATGATATAACGCTCTTTACAATGCAATTTTTCTGAAAGCTTATTTGAGCAATCTGGCGGAAAATCTTTAATTGTCTTTCACATTTACGACAGTATTAGTTTGTATAATTGCGATATTTGAGGTTCCAATACTTCCGAAAATTTCACTAAACCGTTTTAAGTTTGTTTCAGCATGCAGCCTACGTACTTCAACACACCCACCATAAACTTTATGTGTTGTGATATTTTCTTTCTCATTGCCTAAAAACAATATGTTATATAGTTGTGATTTCTTGTATATATATATATATTTATTTTTATTTATATATACAGCTAGCTATACTTTATTCCCTAATTTATTTCCATTTATTTTTCAATACTTTAGCTAGTATTTTGTCCCAAAAGTTAGTTAAAAGATATCTCTTCACACATGTGGCATTTTAAGAAAAATTGGTTGTCATTGTTGTGTTTGTGCATCTTTAAGCCAACAGCATCTAGCCAGTTAGTCAGCTTACACACTACAAAGTTTCATCTGTACGAAGTTTTTCTTTACTTTTTAGCATATGAAAACAAAAATAAAATTTTCAGTTTTTTTAAAATTAAGTATTGCGTCCCAACAAAAGGTCGCAGGACAGGATGTTCGTCGCACTATTCCATTTGAGTTGTCGCCTTTTTCACCATCAGTAAGGAAACAAAAGTAATGTTTAAAAATTTTGAACAGCTTTGATAAATTTGTAAAAGATGCAAGGAAGTCAAAAATAACGTGAATATAAATATTTTCTTCATAAACAAGTAACCAAAATCTTCGTAATGCTTATCGCCATATTTGTTGTTGATAAAAAAATGCATTGCTTGCAAAAAAACTTCTGCATTAATTATCTTTTTAACATAATTTAAAAAAGCCGTACACGCAATCTCATTGGTTGAGTAAGTCTGTTGTACCAGGGCCTCGTACGCGTTTTATCCTCATATCAAAAAACGCTACAGGCCCTGGGATCGAGGTTGCCGGTTTCTGGTGTTGATATTTGTTGCACTATTTAGGCATAATATGGACAAAATTTTCCCGGTTTTCTCATTTTTGGGTTATTTTCATGGCTGTGGTCAGGAAAATTCGAAAAGAAAAGAAAAAAATATTTCATCGATCGGACTTGAACCCGTGCGTTCTACGGAACCACTGTTTCCGTTTTGGGCAATTGGGGGCTTCCGCTATTGTACAAGGGTTTTTGGACAGGATTTGAGTACTCACTCCTAGGCGAATCCGGATTATCGAAGCGAACAGTTATTTATGTTATGAAAATTAGTGCTAGTCATAGAACACTGATTTGCGCATTCTCCCAAATTGCCGCGCTTTTCTGCTTAAGGTGGTTCCCCTAGAAAAAATTTCTAAATTTCAAGAATTGTCATTTAGCTGTTTTCTGACAGCAAATTCATCTTAGAATACCGTGGCAAGTAGTGCTTATGACAAATTTAGGTTTTTATTGCGCATTCTGCCACTTTTTCCAACCAACAGCAAATATAAGTGCATAGCAACGCCCATAGCAACGCCCATAGCAACCATTTTCGTATTTTTAGACAGCTTTCTTGCCCCTCCGTCGATGTTTAATTCCTTGCAATAGCTAGATGATACTTTAGGGCCTCCTAAGACAATATATGACAGTTCTGAATATTAAATGTGGTGTTCCACAAGCATTGAGAAAGCTGTCTTAACGACGCACTCTCCGAAGTGAACTCGTCAGAGTTTACTCGTCATCAATTAGACTTAAGCCTTTAGATATTTGGTGCTTTTCAGGTCGAAATATTGCAGGCGTACACCTTTTGTCGATCCACAAGTCAAGAATGTCCATAAAATAATCTTTAAACAAGTTTCTTGCCGTTTAAGTTCCGAATCCACGCGAAACAAGAATTCTCAAGATCGAAGCTCCCACGCTTTACAATTTCTTCTGTGGATGCAGGCATTAGTACCACCTAGTGTTTAAACGAAACCGATTTTCAAATCCGAGTTTTGTCTTTCAGTTATTTTGTCGAGATATTGACTGTTTCGCCCTGTTTTAGGATTTCTGACGTCCAAAAAATACCGCATCAGTTCTCTGGAAGACGGGTCAGCCTTGCGAAAATGCGCTTCGCTCAATCCATACACGTGACCCTTGAGGAACAAAAGCGGCCAAAAAGGCGCTTGAAATAACGCATGTTATTCAGTTATTGGTTAGGCGTCGAGCGTCAAAATGTCTTATTTTGCCTATACTTCTCCTAGCAACGGGTAACCATGGCAACCAATCAATGAAATTTTTAACTTAATTTTGTTGTACCGTCACATACTATGATATCCTCATCAAGTATCTTCAGAAAAGACAATCCTCTGCGATATAGTTTTTTTCTAGGGGAACCGCCTTAAACGTCTTCTAGATACGTATGGCCGTATAAAGTAGGCTAGATATGTTGCTACATAGATTATTTGTGAGTTTAGTCAGTAAACATTTAGCTACCAGAAGGGAATTAATTTAGCACGTTTTTGTCGATTTTGCAGAATATTTCTTTTTGGAAAATGAATTTCACTACCTTATTCGTACTAATTTTCGCGTATTTGTGCAAAAAAGTTAGATTTTGGGCGAAAATTATAAAGCGCAAAAATATAATTATATAGCTTATATAAAAGAAGCGCATCTTTATTTTTTTCTTGGTATTTTGGGGGGAATTGAACTTTGTGCAAAATAATAAATGCGCGCGAAATCTATATTATAATACCCGTATACGTCTGTCCGTCTGTCACGCAAAATGGTAGCTTAGCTGCGACGGGCGAACCCGTGGATTTTTCCACGGGCTAACGACTAGTACATTAATATTACTATTGCACGAAAATTAATACGCGCGAAATAGATTTTTTTCCGGTGCGCGAAAATTAGTATCCATAAGGTATTTTTTTCCTTTTGCTTTATCTAGCATATTGTGAGCGTATAAAGTAGACTTGTTACATTTACTTGTGTATATTAAATATTAGTATAGTTGTTACTGATGAGAACTTTGCAGAGTGGAAAAATTCATTAGAAGTTTGACAGTATTGCAGTTAATATATTTAGCTTGTTAGTTTGTTAGGTCTAGTTTATACGGTCGCATTAATGTCGCGTGAAATTCAGGTCTCGTTCGATGTTTCTGTAACAGGAAGCTGATTGCCTATTTACATTATAACGTCTTCTTCATACGTACTGGTCTGTTGAAATCATTTTTATGCGATGCTATTATACCTGTATAAAGTAGGCCTTAGATATGTCTCTACTTTGTCACGATTTTCATTATTTTTTTCCTAAATTACCTAGCACTGTATATAATAGATACATGAATTTTAACGTTAACAGTTTAAGAAGAGAAAAAGGAATTGCATCAATTTTGTGAAAAGTTGTATTAAATTAAGAATACCAGTATATAGAAGGCTTTTTGAATTATTTGACTATATCGTCTGAACCAGATTATCAAGGGACCGACTGTTAACATATCCGTAAAAAAATATAAAATACCCAAATAGAGCATGCTGTAGTTTGCTGGAAATTATGAAGTACCTAAAAGCACCCTCAGAACTAGCGCCGTAAAATTTTGCTCATTAAGATCACAACAAAAGTGCCGTAGCAGTAAGTCTTAATTACTTGCAATTAGACCCCCTCCTCTGATATTCTATGTACCAAAAATACTAACCCTCCTCTCCAAAGACTGGTTACCGAACATAAGAGCGCTACATAAACAAACACAAACTAAAAGTATCCGAAATCAAAATGAAAGTGAAGAAAAAATGGCCTGTTTTGTGATTTTTGCAACTGCTTCATTTGTATTTTTTAGCAAAGCAAAAACAAAAAATGGAAGATCAAATTGATTGTAAACTTGGTAAGTATATTATCGTTATTGTTATCATTAGTCGTATTCATGAATAAAAAACTTATCGCAAATGTTCGTCCTTTCTTTCCTCCAAGGTCCTTTTAAGTCGCTCTTTATGGTAAATTCATCGAGTATCGTATAAAATATCCCGGATCAACGGGGTACAGATTGTTTGGCCGGTGGCTGAAGCAAGGAGGTGTATCAGACCTTACTAATGTTTTTTTGTTTTTTTAATTTTGTCTGTTAACCTTTAGTAGAATGACGTAAGATCTCGACAACAACAAGTCCTTTTGATTTAGAATTTCGTACTCCATAAGTCAGTGATAAAAGTAATTTTTGAGTTACTAAACGGTCTAATATGTAAAATATACGCGGATATACACAACAAATGGTATTTGGGTAAAATGGTAACCATTTCCGGTCCACAAAATACAAACGAGAGATTGTGATGTGATATTCACAATAAAGATAGTTGAAATTGTTATGAGTTGTCTGCAAAGTTTCATCGTGCAATCATTTGTAGCATTGATTTTTTTAAGGTCCCGTAAACCCTATAATTCCTGGGTTTTTTGTCAATTACGTTTTATAACAAGTGCTTCAGTCAACATCTGGGTGAGACACAGACTTCGAAGTTTCTCCTCTCGTTCTACTGAAGGTTAACCCTTCTAATTTTTTGTTAGTTTATTTTGTTAGTAATATTGAATTAAAGAATTCTATTTCATTTAATCGTTTTCATTCTTTTAATTTGTTTCCACTTTAGATTAACAGGTGATGATTTAAGTATACAGTTGCTCCACACTTTTCTTTATTAATTAACTGCCCAGTTGTCCTTTCGTTTTTTGTTCTTATAACGGTGAGGGAGGAGAGTATCTCGAAGAAAAACTTTAGTCCCGTCAGCATTTACGCTCTCGCTATTCATAAAATACACCGCTGTTAGAAACCATAATTGCTACGAACCATAATTTTTATGTCTCGCTTGGATAGCTAGACCGGTGGGGAAGGAAGGTAAAAATTGTACATCTCATCTCAGAAATTTTTTTTTCTAACACTTCTAATACTAATACCGTAATTCCTCTTTTTAGACCCCCGGGGGCTTAATAAATTATGGAGGTTTTAGACGGGGGGGCTTAATAGAAGGGGGGATAAATAAAGGGAGGGAGCTAAATAAATAATATAATTTTAAACACAAAATCTATTTTTCAAATTAATACATAATGTTAACTTCATCTGTTTCATCATCATCTTCATCTAACAGAAGAAGTTCTATGATGGACTTGTAGTGCCTGGAACATACACACCCGTTGTAAAAAAAACCCCATAGATATTTTATTTCTAAATAACTTTTTGAGTCGCTGGAGGAGGGGGGGGGGGTTAAAAAGAGGAATTACGGTAAATTCATAAAACTTGCATCCTTTCACCGTCACCTCAGTTTACAGGTTTCCCCTTTACCAACTGGACTAAGCCTTTCGTACGATCATAAGGACGTTGTGGCCACAGCTCGATACAAATATCTGGGTACCCGAATCAATCAATCGTTGAACATGGAGGAAAAATTTAATTACCTCTATAAACAAGCATCAAATAAACTTCGTATGTTGAGTAACCTGAGAGATGGCTTGGACAATGAATGCTCTAGCAAAATTTACCAATCAATGATTTTATCTGCACTAATGTACAATTGTACAACAAATTTGAATTTGAACTCTACAGAAAAATATATACTTCAATCAATAAGAAATCGAGCTGAGAGGATCACTAATGTTCCACAAAAGAATATTATAAATTTAGTTGAGAGAAGGTCAGTTTTAATTGTGCGAAAATGTATTGATGGCTTAATGTGTGATGATTTTTCTAATTATTTTCAGTTTATTAAGCACACGAAGAGAACCAGAAATAATGGCTATTTTCTAAGAATTCCTAGAGTGAAACTCGAGTTTGCCCGTTCTGGCTTTTTCTCAATGGGTGTAAAAAATTTCAATTCTTTGCCCATTGAGATCAGACAAACAGAGTCCTTTAGGGATTTTAAGAAGCTATGCGACACATATTTTGATAGATAGTATTAGATATAGTATGTATATTGAAGTCTATTTTTTTCAACAAGTCTATCCAACTTTGTCCTTTCATGCTTCCTTGTTTTCTTTTTTCAGTCTGCATTGCTACACGGTAACTTTTATTGTCTTATTTTCCAGTTCATGTGTGTGTTTCTTATACGTTTCTCAAGTTTTTCAATTTTTTTACGATATTTTACTTATTTTACTAATTTTATTATATATACACAGGACACATTTAAATAGCAGTGTTTTAAATACTGAAAATGTTTTTATCCTGTATAAATATTCATTATAAATAAATAAATAAATAAATAAAATACACATCTACTCTCAAAAAGTAACTTTTCATCTTTTCCTAGCGAAAGATGTTTTTATATTTATGATCTCTTGACATGAGAATTAAAATTTGTTGTTATTATTATTTGCATTTACACTCATCTGGTAGGACTCCACTGTAATTTCTTTCGCATGGCAAACATAGGAAAGGGCGTAACCCTTTTATATTGATTAAAACTTTTACAATATATGTGAGGGGGAGGTCTTGCTAAATTGACATGGGTGGTAAAAATTTCCCGAAATTTAGTGTAGAGATATATATTTGTATGTTTTGGCGCAAGGTGTTAAACCCCTCAATTCAAATCGTCAATACCCCAAATTCTCCACCTCCTCGTCCTCGTTTGATGGTTGTTTTAGTATTTTCCTGTCCGTGAACGAGGTCCTCCAAGGGTTGATAGTGTTGATTCCCCGCGTACCTCGTCCTCGTTTGATGGTTGTACCCTTGGAGGCAAATCGTTAACATCGGTGAATCACCATTATCCGACGACATCCGACAGTATCCGCGGGTGCGAAAAACCTTCACCGATGGTATCCGACAGAGTGTGACGATGTTCTGGCGCAAGGTGTCAATTTCTGTCTGTGTTAAAAATGTATTGATCAATAAAATATTAATAAATAAAATGAGTGCGTCAGATTTGTCCAGAGATTTTAAAAATCCAACCCAAAATTATATAATAAAGATGAACACAAGAACCGTTAAAGAATTACGAGCCGTGGCTTGACTCGTTATTCTAGGCTACTCAAGGCTGATCTGATCTCGTTATTGGAAACACCACAGAGACCGCTAAGATCATCAAGATCATCAGGAAAAGTGGTCAGGCCTGTGACTGTATTACCCACACCTGAAGCCATGGATATCTTTGAAAAACAGGAGATGGCAAAGAATCGATCGGTAGTGATAAATAAGATGCAAGAATGGTATGATTCGTTAATCAGCGCTGTACCGAATTCTATAAAAGATCGTGTAAATAATGCTTATGAGAGATTCAAGAACAAAATTATGGAGTTGTACAACAAGATAAAAAGCATCGTTGCAAAACCTACGCTTCATGATGAAATTGAAGAAGAGGCTGAGGAAGACTACATCGAAGGTAGTCTCCATAATCTATTTGAAGAGGATCCTGACCTCACTCCTCGAGAGCATCAACATGCACTTCACAAGACATTTCGAAGTTTTCGAATACCAGGTGTTAAAAAAGCTGACGTTGATAGTTATCTAGCCCTAGTGAGAACTCATGTGGAACAATTGATTATTGAACAGGTGGAAGATATAGGTTCCGCCAAAGTGCAGCTGTCAATGTGGATCATATGGAAAAAGAAGATCATGCTTGCATTTCGACCTGATACAGAAGATTTCGATGGGGGGAGGAAGATTTACAGCATGCAAACATTGATCAATACGCAAGAGTTGAAAAGGTATTTAACAGCAGACTCATGCAGGTATTTCAAGGAAGTGATGTAAATGAGCTGCTGGATAATATGTTTGCACAACTAAGGGTTCATGTTGAAAATCCAGCGCTACCGCAGAGTGGGTTTACAATCGATCGAATAATGCACCTGGATATCGATTTTCATAAACTGCAGCTTACCCGAGGTTCCTCATATATAAAATTACCATCTTGGATCAGTGCAAAAAAGACTATCATCAACCTAAAAAATAAAGATGATGAAGAATGTTTTAAATGGAGTGTTATTGCGGCACTGCATAATGAAGAAATTAGGAAAGATGTGCAAAGAATATCTAAATTACAAGATTTTGCTGATCAGTACAACTGGGAAGGATTAGAATTTCCACTAGACATTAAAAAAATAATAAAATTTGAAAATAACAACCCCAATCTTGCGGTCAACGTTTTATATCCCTCGGGGACTAGCAGCATTAATATTTTGCGTAGATCTGATTACAATGCATCGCGTGAAAAACAGGTGAACCTGCTGCTCATCACAGATACTGAAAAGACGCACTACGCCTGCATCAAAAATCTCTCAAGGTTGTTGGGCAGAGGGAACTCTAAAAACTGCAAAGTGATGCATTTCTGCCTAAATTGCCTGCAGGCATTTAATTGTGTAGAATCAAGGGACAAACATTATAGCTATTACAAGGATCATGAGGCGGTTAAAAATACGATGCCAAGGGAAAGTGAAAAATGGTTGAAATATCAGGACGGTCAAATGCAATTCAAGGTCCCGTTTGCAATATATGCCGATTTTGAAAGTTTACTCGTCCCGGTGGAAGATCGTAGGGAAAGTAAGACCATAAAATTGAACAAACATGTACCATCAGGCTGGTGCAAATATAGCAAATTTGCTTATGGGCATGTGCCAGATCCATTGACAACATACCGTGGCAAGGATTGCGTGGAAAAAAATTATAGGGCACTTGGAAAACGAGGTAAAGAGGTTGTATAACACGTTTCCACAGCAGCCTATGACGGAGCTCACGAAGATGCAAGAGGAAGAGTTCGAGGTGGCAACAGAATGTCACATTTGTATGAAGCCCTTCCTAATAGAAGATGAGAGTATGGAGCCAGAGGATGATGATGAAGATGATGAAGATGATAAGCTCTTCAACAATAATCGCAAGGTTCGAGATCATTGCCATTACACAGGGATTTATCGAGGGGCGGCTCGCAACAAGTGCAATTTAAAATATCGAATTCCTGGCCACATCCCCATCATCTTCCACAATCTGAGCGGTTACGACGCGCATTTGTTCATCAGAGAGCTTGGAAAAAAATTCAACGCGCAAGATATTGGGTGCATCGCAGAAAACAAGGAGAAATATATCAGTTTCAGCGTAAAGGCCCCAGTGCATTTCGCAGGAGTTACTAATTCTAGCGGAGAGCAGGTGATTAAAAAAATCAGCCTACGATTTATCGACAGCTTTCGATTTATGCCATTAGGGCTGAATAATTTGTCAAGTAATCTTATTGGAACAAACGCTAGTGGTATGAAATGTCAACATTGTACGGGTGAGTGCTTAGAATTTCTGAGTATAAACGATGATTATATTGCAAGATTTTTATGTAAAAATTGTAAATTAGAGACTCCAAAGCAATTGAGTCAGGAAAAATTAAAGTCAAACCTACCCTCAATGGCACAATTCTTCGATAAGGATGATATATTTCGATTAATGCTTCAAAAATGGGTGTACCCGTACGAATACATGGATGGATGGGAACGATTTGAAGAGTCGGAGTTACCAGCAAAGGAATCATTTTATAGTCAATTGAATATGGACTGTGTTTCTGACCTCGATTATAAATATGCTCAAAAAGTATGGAATTGTATCACGCCAGAGGGTGATCAAGTCACATTGGGTGATTATCATGATTTATACCTCGCCACCGACGTGTTACTGCTGGCAGATATCTTTGAAAATTTTAGGGGTGTGTGTCTTGAAAATTATAAGTTGGATCCGGCACATTTTTACAGTGCACCGGGACTAGCTTGGAAAGCCTCATTAAAATGCGCTGGAATTGAATTGGAGCTCCTCACGGGTCCCGATATGCATCTCATGTTTCAACAAGGTATTCGAGGTGGCATTGGGCAAGCTGTTCATCGTTATGCCAAGGCCAACAACAAGTATATGGGCGATCAATATAATAGGGATGAAGAATCGTCGTACTTGCAATACCTCGATGCCAACAATCTTTATGGGTGGGCAATGCGGGAGGATTTACCAACCCATGGCTTTACATGGATAATTAATGTCGATGTTTCACCTCTAAAAGGATCGCCAAACTGGTGAAGAAAAATAACCACGGCTACCTATTGGAAGTCGATGTAGATTACCCAGGGGAGCTGCATAAAAGACATAACGAGCTTCCATTTTTACCGGAGCGGATGACGATTGCCAAGGTGGAAAAATTGGTGCCCAACCTGCGAAACAAGAAGAAGTACGTTGTGCATATCAGAGCACTCAACGAAGCACTAAAGCATGGCCTAATTCTGAAAAAAGTGCACCGAGTCATCCAGTTCAAGCAGAGTCCGTGGCTTAGGCCATACATTGATATAAATACAAAATTGAGGACTGATGCTAAAAACGATTTCGAGAAGGACTTTTTTAAATTAATGAATCTTTCCGTGTTTGGAAAAACGATGAAAAATATCCGGCATCATCGCGATATAAAACTGGTCACGAGCGAAAAAGCATATCAAAAATATGTGATGAAGCCCAATTTTAAAGATGCTCAAAAATTTAGTAAAAATTTAACCCTTGTGGTGCGGATCCCGCATATATACGGGATAGCCACTGGCGTTTTACAGGCCCGCCCAGCCGCGTCACAAGCAATTTCAACAAACTGGTTTTGCTCAGATCTGGTAGTAAGACCAAAACACTGCCCTTTGAAAAGAAAGTCGGAGTCTAAAAGCGCTTTGTTGTGAAATTTCGGCCCTACAAAATCAATAATTCATTCAAAAAATCTCTCCGCAAATTTTGCCAAGTCCGAGATTGTTGGTCATGTTACGGGCCACCAAAGCAGCGCAAATTAACACAAACACAGTTTTGTGTCACGGGCCACCTACTTAGCGTGCGCCCAATGCATTTGCTACACATCTAATGCCTACGTTCTTACGTTAAACTAAAGTCAACAGGCCCGGGGGGTCCAGGGGGGCAGCGCCCCCCTGGCGGGAGGCGACGGACGCCAAGACGCAAATTTCTGGACGCCAAAAAAAATGTTTAGGTCTTTTTCTATCAAATAAGCCTGAAGTGAGCATCTAGTTCCTTTTTGTACTTGAGTTATAGTCAATTGAAGTAGGAATAAACGTTGTGTCAAAATTGGGCTTTTTGACAAACGGACCGCACTACGAGGGTTAAGGGCGGGACAGAAATTTCTGAAAATTCATTTTTTTTATATTTTTTGCCTATTTAAGACGTTTTTCTGCTTAAAATAGTAAATTTTTGCTAATTTCTATCGTCTCATATTCTTTCTTAATGGGTGTTGAAATGGGTAAAACGGTGATCAAATTGAATAAACCAGTGTATCTTGGGCAGGCAATTTTAGATTTGAGCAAACTGGTCATGTACGAATTTCATTATGATTTCATGCAACCAAAATATGGGAGTAAAATACAACTCTGTTATATGGTTACGGATAGCTTCGTCTACTACATCAAGACAGAAGATTTTTACAGGGATATTGCAGGTGATGTAGAGAAACGGTTCGATAAAAGCGCCTATACAGAGGAGGATGGTAGACCACTTCCAATTGGTAAAAATAAAAAGGTTGTGAGTTTAATGAAAGATGAATTAGGAGGTAAAATCATGACGGAATTCATAGCACTGAGGGCAAAATTGTATGCATTAAAAACATTGGAAAAGGAAGACAAACGATGCAAGGGTATTAAAAAATGCGTTGTTAAAAAATCAATCACCTTCGATGATTATAAAAAATGTTTAGATGAGGGTATAAATCTTTATAAAAGTTAGGTCCTTATCCAGAATAAAAATCATCAACAGTACACCGTAAAAAGCACCAAAATTGCTCTTAATCGCGGCGACGATAAACGAGTCGTGCAAAAAGATTTCATTTCAACATTAGCCCGTGGGTACATCGGGGAATAATGGAGTCACTCCTCATCAGTATGAAGCGGTAAAAACAAGTTCAAACCTCATTTGCCTCATCTATTCATATTTAAACATTTTTGAATAATCAAGAGGTTTCTGCATGATGCGCAAATGTTTATAAACGCACTTTACCACTAGACAAATTCAGAGTCAACAAACGTAATTGACAGCTGACAAAAAAGTGCATCAAGTGCCTCGATGCTAACAAGGCGTCAAAAGAACGTAAAAGGTGCCCTCATGGTAAACGGAGATCAACGTGCAAGCGCTGCGGTGGTGGGGGAATATGCAAGCATCAAAAGCGAAGGTCAACGTGCAAAGAGTGTGGCGGAGGTCAAATATGCACACATCAAAAGATAAGATCACAATGTAAAGAATGCGGGGGTGGAAGTATATGCAAGCATCAAAAACAAAGAACAACGTACAAGCCCTGCGGTGGTGGGGGAATATGCAAGCATCAAAAGATAAGATCAACATGCAAAGAGGCAGTCCGTGACAGACATGCGAAAATTGATTGGTATAATAAGCAACGGGAATTGAAAAGGCAAGCCGGTGAGGATTTGCAGGAAATGGATGAAAGTATGCGTGAGTATTACATTGCTACCATCAATAAAACCCCAAAACTTTTCGCTTTTTACACACCTTCCAAACATCAACAGCACGGTGAATTAACCTTTATCGTTGGATCCTTGGCCCTTCTAGGTTTTGCGGCGTATAAATATTTGTAATGAAAAAACACACCTTTTTGATATGTAATAAAAGAACATGTAAAAAAAACACATATTGTCACAGAGGAAGATGCAGAAAAATTGAGTAGTATTTATTACAACCCAGAGCATCTTTGGGTTGGACGAAAAGCCATTAAACTACTGGCTGAGGATACTAAATTACCACGTAAAAAGTCGTACACTGGTTATCCCGCCAACACTTATGGCTACGTCATATTCGAGGCCCAAAAAAGATTTATTATCCCCATTTTACCATTACTAAACCGAACAAAATGCACCAGTTTGATCTCTTGTGCATGCCCCATGATAAAGTTTATGGAAATACGTACAAATATATCCTGACGGGGATCGATGTAGCTTCACGTTATAAGGTAGCGAGACCTCTGCGTACGAAAAAAGCAGCTGAGGTCGCTGAGATGATCAAGGATATTTACAAGGCCGGTCCTCTCCGATATCCTACAATTTTTAAAGTCAATAATGGTTCCGAATTTAAATCGGAGGTGACGAAATTTTTGGAAGGAAAAGATGTGAAAATTTCTAGGGCTACAACCAAGCACCATCATACATTTACAGCGTTCGTTGAGTCGTACAACAAAGTGCTTGCAGAGAGACTATTCAAACCTCAAGACGCCCAAGAGTTAGTTAGTGATGACCCCAGTACTATATGGGTGAAAAACTTGTACGCCATAGTGAAGAATTTAAACAATAGCAAGACTGCAATGATTGGTATGAAACCATCAAAAGCCATCAAGCTGGATGATGTACCACTTGCGCAAAGTGAAGAGTTCCCCGAGGAAAAACCTTTGCCTGAAGATGGGTTGTATTTATATTTGTTGCAGCCTGGAGAAGAACATGGAGATGGAAAAAGACGTGCGACGGATGCATGGTGGCGCAAGAAAACATATAGACTTGATCGTATTGTAGCTGACCCCAACAGTCGTGTGTTGTATTATTTGAAAGAAGGGCCTGAGCATAGTTTCGTCGCCGAAGAATTAATGCTAATCCCAGAGGATGTCGAAATACCTCCAGAGCATGTCATGAACTGGTAGATTTTTAATTATTTTTTATCTTGGACAATCCAAGACAAAAAATGAAATATTTAATCTTCCAGTGCCGGAACGCCTAAATCATACAAATCATCCCGGGTAAGATCGATCAGTCTGTAATGACATTGATATCGCTCAACATGTCCATCCTCTTCAAATCTGTTGAAGGCATGCATACCGTTGGGGTTATCTATAACAACAATTTCTTCAGAGTTTGGAAATTTGTCACTGAACCATCGTCGTTTTTTAGGGATGGCACCTCTCTGAATACGTGCACAATAGTATGGCAGATGATGATGAAAGTCGTCGTCCTGTGTGGTATGCTTGCGATAAATCATAATGGTGTTATCTTTTCCGGGATCTTATGCACGTGGAACAAACCCTTCTCGAAGCCCCGCAATTTCTTGGCTCTGTACCGCAAGTTGTCGTTCCTTATCCTCAAGATCGTCCTCCAGCACCATAAGTTGTTTATCTCTGTCATCAAGATCATCCCCGAGGAGTGTAATGCTAGCATCTTTTTCTTCGTTTAGCTCTTGTAATTTTTCAACACCTTTTTTCGCAAGCCACTTTGTCAAAGCTACTGCTTTAGGTTTTCTCGAACGTCTTGTGATTTCTATGGCGCCATCCAGAGTCATGAAGTCATCATGAGGGTTTTGACCGTCTCCGTACATACCAGACCGGGGTAGGGTGGTGCCCTGCCCTGAGATTTCTTGCCTTGTTGTAGTTTTTTCAACCAAATGTCGAAAATTGCGCGCTATATCACAGATGCCCAAGAATCTACCGAGATCAGCACGCTTGAAATGAGGTTTCGAGTGCTCATCGAACAGAGTCTCGATGGCTCCAGCAGGTACGGCGTTGAACAGGGTAAGTTGAGAAGACATTTTTATCTTAATTTTTTTGGAATCCGAACTTTTTTATCTTGGACAATCCAAGAAAAAAAATATACTGTGCGGCGGACTCATTCCCCCATGATATCACAACGAGGTGTGGTTTTGTCGATTCCGAAGGCCTGTTGTGGTGTACCCGCGGCGGGTACACTAATGAATTGACACCTATGAGCGTAGTTTTCTACGGTGCCTCCGCGATGCATATGAAACGTATATTTGGATTAACAAGTCCGTTTGATGGATCCTGGTACTGGCATAGTTTCATCACATAGGTGTCTTGTGATTCTTTTGGAAAATAAACGACAATTTTTTCCTCGACCGAATCAAAAGTCACATCGTATCGCATGACGTACGGTGTGTGATGAAAAACCTTTCCTTGCTGTGGTTTTAAATGATATAAACAAAACTCAACGCTGGCTATTGATGACCCGCTATCCGGATCTATTAATATTTTTAATATAGAAATGTTGGAAATTTTCAGCACAATTCCCAACATAGGGTAAGATAAGCAGATATACATTTTGACGAGTTGTTGCCTAATAAAAAATTTGATATTTGCCATGGATCCAAAATAACTGGGCGGTACGATTATTTTTTCTTGCATTCGAGTTCGTATACGATCAAACATATTGGTCTAATTTTTTAATAAATGTCACATCGTTTTGTGGACCAAATCGATCCATAAAACCATTCACTCGAGAATTTTATAGCTTCTAGGGTGCTCCAATCTTACGTATAGAAATCTATGTTTTGACTTTTTCAGTTGATCCTTGATCTCTTCCCAGTCACTGATCATATTAGTTTCTTCATCGATAAGCTTCATATCCGACCTTTCGTGTGGATAACAGAGGAACAACTGTTTCTTTTGTCTTCTAATATTTTTCGGTAAACCGGTATACGATTGTGTTAACAACCAGAGACTATGCTTTCGATGTCTACCCGAGATCGCTAATTCAAGAAGAGACTGTCGTTTCTTATCGAGAGATTCGTCTGCTATACAGTCATCGATAATGAATAGAGTTTCCTTACCGGCTAGCAGTGACGATAATTTTTCAGTCCATTCAAAAAGTTGATCCTTGGGATTAATCAGAAAAACGTAATCATCTTGCCAAAGCGAGGATCTCTCGAGGTACGTGCTATTCCATTGTATAGTTGGGCACAGGATAATAATGTTGTGAAAATGCTTCTTGTACTCATTTTCGAGGAGATCAAGAACGAGCTGTGTTTTTCCACAGCTTGTCGGTCCTGTAAAGATGGATGTGTGCGGATCTAAAACAACGTCTATTTGAGTCATTTATTTAAACCACTTTAATAATCGACGCTATAAAATCTACCGTCTGAGATATTTAATTGGGCGTCACTCAGCAAATAGATGTAGCATTGAATATCTCCCGTTCCTTTCGCCTTCTTTGTTATATGTAGAGTACTACCATCCGACAAGTGTTTTAAAAGTCTCCCACTACCATGCAGATTATGATCAGGAGATGATCTGAAGTCGAGAAAGAGCGCAAATCTTTCAGTCAAAAATTGGCCTATTGTTACTGTTGGGTCATGACTGCCGAAGAGATTCGCAATTTTTGTAAAATGCTGACTCTGAAGCATACCATCACTATATAGCTTATTAGGTTTACCTTCCACAATTATCTTTATTTTCTCAATCTGAGGGTTGTAGAATACCTCGTTAACGCCGCTATACGGCTTGACCTTGGATGGATCAATAAAGAGTAGTAGAACACCCTTAAAGCTCCTTGCAGCTGTATCAATCTGCAAATTATAGCTTGTCGCCTCCTTATTCATTGTGATCACCTTACTGCGTAGTACTCTCTCATAGGGTAGTGCAAAACGACTGTATCGCTCCACCAGGGCATTTGCAAGACCCTCGTTATTTACCATGTCATACTCTAGCACGATGCTACTGATCTTGTAGGCAGCATCTGCCGATTTTGCCGTAGTAGATCCCGAAGCTGCTGTATCTCCATCTTTGATAACATCTGCATACGATGCAAATGTGATAACAAACTGAAATCTGTCGTGTATGCCAGGCTGGTAGAAGGGTAGGTCTCTTGTCAGTTCAAACATTTTACCAAGAGGGATACGGAAGGTATTACCGTAGGTTGCGACAATCGCCTTTTCTTCGTCAGTCCCCGCATGATCGCTAGCTTTAACCTCCAAAGCGCGGATCGTACCGTCGTTAGGATTGATATCTTCTTGAATCAAGGTGTTTTCGCGATCGAATTTCGGTAACCACAAGTCCTTGTATACGGCAAATATATTATAATCATCGATGTCTTGGATCTCGTTGCCATTCAGTGTAATTTTCAGGTTCTGCACCAGACTCTTACCAATATTGGAAACGATGGTACGCTTTGTATTTGTCCCTGCTAATTCAAGATCAAACAGAAGTCCAAGACTTTCAGGGAAAATGACATCGTTTCATCCATATTGGGTATATCAATATATAATTTCTGATTTTGATCGATCGTCTCCCGTGTATGAAGAACACGTACATTTTTCATCTCTCCTTTCATCGCCCTCATCGTTTTAATCTCTGCATTGGGATCGAGTGTTTTTCCAAACTTTTTAGTGTCAAATATGTTACTCATAGCTAGTTTATTATTAGTTGTTTTCGTTAAATAAAATGGATAATACAGCTTATGATCCAGCGGACGATTTTACCGATAAAGACAATATGGGCGATGATAATCCTGATTTTACTAGATCCGAGGACATTCCTGCCACCAGTTCAACGCCAACACAGGAAGAACGACAGATGAAGGAGGGCACCAAACTAAGTCATAGAGAAAAGCTCAAAAGATCAGCGGTTGATAAGCTCTATAAACATCTTGAGGTGGCATTAGGGAATCCGGATGCGAGGCATTACGACGACTTCGAACTTACAAAAGAGAATCGGCTTATCTTTAAGGATATAGATATAACCGAGCTGATAAAATAACTGGTAAATTACTAGCAGTCAGTGGAATAACGAGGAATTTAAATACAGGCCTAGTAAGGGCTCTAGGCTTCACGGATTATACCACTACACCAAAAAAGGGAGTGGTTCGACAATTTTCAAATACAATAGATAGGATCAGGAAAGCGGTTCGACAATTATCGAATAATAAGAACAAAAATACGGTCGATATGGATATGGACGATATAGAGACCGTTGTGGATGAAACGACGAGCCTTATGAGGACTTCCATTGACGGCGAAGACGTTTTTACCGAGCGCCAGAGAAGAGGGCTCGACAGTGAACTTCAAACCATAAAGGGGAATTTAAAATCATTAACAAATAAAATTACTTCTTATAATACTGAGATAGGGAGATTACCCGGAATCATAGGGACGGTAGTTTCCTTCTTTTTCAGGGTTGCAGCAAAGGTTGTTGAATTTGTTGCTAAACATTTGTATATGGCGATAGCTGGCGTCATAACATTTGTTGTAGGCTATGTTGTGAAGAGAGGTAGATAGAGTCTAATTTGTTGATCAAACACACTAGACTACATTCCTATTTTTTGTACCATATGTAAGCGATGATGAGGCATATTCCAGTTGTGATTAGTACAGCCTTATTATCTGCATGTTGATCTGCTTCCTCATGCGGAACTGCTGGGTAATGATTATGGGGTGTTGCTGTCACAGTCTGCGGTTCTACCCTGTGAGTCACCCCATGTGCGGGACGCACCTGGGCCTTATCAACCTTCTTCGCGTTAATATTTGGATTAACACCGATGGAGAAATAATTCTTACTAATCAAAATTTTATTTGTAAAATTCACGATATTTCCAATGTGAAGGTTCATATCACTTGGTATCATTTAGACGCCATGAGCAATGCTAAAATCCACCTTGAATCTCGCATATTTTAACACATTTTGGAATTGAACAATTTCTTTGCCTGTATCATTATCCTTAATTATTAAACCTTCAAATGTTGTTAGGTACAACCTCTGAGCATCGATCGCACTGCCTTGATTTCCAATGATTCCTGATCTTGCGCTGGATTGACTCTCAAGAATTAAATAGGCATAAAATCTCACACTTTGCGATAAGCGTTCGATACCAATGCAGGTCAAGCCCTGGCTTGTTTCAATAACCCACCTACTCCACGAGTCTTCATCGAAATAACTTGGACCTGAACTAGGATAATCCTGAAGATGAAGTTGCCAACTACTGAAGATGGTTTCGTTCCTCCACTCCTGCTCACCACCAGATACCACAAACTCACGAGCTAATTGCTGGAGCTTCTGTTGATTGAATGGATTGTTTAAACGTTGAAATCTGGCCGAGCCTGGTAGTGATATTTCAAGCTGGGATAAGATTTTACGTATTTGAAAATAAGCGTGGAAGCGATATACGGCACGAACCATAAGCAACTCAGCGTTTAGATGTTGCATGGATATACCGCAAGCAGATTTTGCGCAGTAAGCAGCAAAATTAAGTTGGGTTGACCAGAGGCTAAAGGGGTGGCTGTTCCACTCCTTCACTAGTGAGGTAGTACGTGAATGAAATTCATAGTCAACAAATATATCTGTAAATTTTACAGTGAAGGAGGACCCTTTATTATTGATTACGATCTTCTGCGCCGTAAGATCATCCCCCTTAAACGTTCCAAATATTTTCCATGATTTGGTGTATACTTTGCGTTTGGATTGTACGAATAAATATTCATCGTTTCTTCTATAAATAAAAGATGAAACAATTGTATATCACTGATATCAGCAAGCCTACGAATTTTGATGATAAACTATGGCAGTGCACGAGTATCGCTTTAAAATCCATCAGTATTCGAGCTACCTGGTTGAACCTATTTAAGGATACCGCTTTTAATATCTGGAAGGAAAAATCTGGATCTCATGGCCCTGATACCCGGATCTTTATCGTGAAAGGGCTGTACAAAATTGAGGACCTGGTCGCTATTATCAACAAGCAGGCTAATGGAAATGTCATGATATTTGTATTGAATAATGGCTACTGCCGGCTTCGTGTGAGTAATGGCTTTAAAGTTAGTATTGATACAGCACTTAAAGAACTTATTGGTTTATCTGATCTACCCGATGGTGTAAAGTACTATACGGCAGGCGATTATGATGTATACTATATGACTGATATTTATCAGAGATTAAGTCTTATATGCCCTCAGTTGGATGATGATAATTTCTTGTTTAACGGGAAAAAATCAAATATTCTCGCGATACTGCCCACCAAGGAGTTAGATAAGTGGGGAGATATGCTCACCTGGAATTTCGAGACTCCGGTATATCTTCCTCTCGATGGATCGACGGGTGAATTAGAGTTCCTTCTTACCGATCAATATCACCCTGAAAAAAATGTTGTTTTTACAGGAATCATAATGCAAATTCTAATAGAATAAAAGAAGATGGATACTATGAAATTATATCCAACCTTACCGCCAAGTGCACCTGAGTACAATACTATGCAGGATGAAAGTCAGGCCTATAGATTAAAAAAGATTGAAGATATCGAAAAGTTTCTACGCTCAGAAGTGAGCTACAGAGACAACCTTACCAAGCAATGTAAGCGTCGTGCAACTGCAGTTACAATCAGTGATACTTCAGTAGTCACCGCAATAACTGCTCTTGAACTTGCTTCAGTCGTAACTCTTACTACAGGAGTTGGAATTCCAGTGAGTATTGCTTTGGCTTCAGCTGGAATCATCCTTGGACTCTCTTCAGCCGTCGTGCATAAAGTGCAAAAAAAATTTGCTTCGAAAGCCAAGAAACATGACAAGATCAAGACTCTGGCTGAGGCCAAGCTAGACTCCATCTCGAGCCTCGTCTCAAAAGCAGTAGAGGACTCGAACATCTCGCATGAGGAATATCATTTCATCCTTAAAGAAGTCGAACACTATCGTAATTTGAAAGAGCAAATTCGACTAAAATCAAAGCGTGTTGTAGAGACCATCACTGCTGAGCAACGTGAAGCCATATTAGCCGAAGGTAGGAAACAAGGAAAGCACGATTTTTTACAGCAAATCGCCCGCACTTCCGATACCCCACCTGTCAATGTCACATAAAGCATGAAGATCCACCAAAGTATTATTTGTGATGATTTAACCATTACAAATCAGTATCTCTCATAGTCAATATCGCAACCGATCACATCACCAGTATCAGCATCGATCAGTGCAGCCCTATCATGTACTATACGTCGCGATTTTTTAGCGAGTTCTTGCAAATATTTTTCAAGATTCTTTTCGTATGCAATTTCAACACAAGGTTTGCAATAAGGACCGTCTGTTTGCGTTGAAATATCCTTGTACTTAACTTTGCGGATTGCCTCAACAAGATTGTCTTTATTTAGTGTAGAATAACGAGTCCGTTCATTTTTCATTTATTCATATGGTTGTTATTAATACTTTTTATTTTTTGGTCAAACACTTACACAAACCACCATTATATAATGTATATTCCTGATAACAACGCCAACATAAAATTTTGCCTTTCACTACAAGTTTTCTCCCGCATTTGCATCTATCATATTCATCAAGTACACATTCACAATCATCGCATTGTTCTGCTAGCGTAGTCTGCGACCTCATCGTTTATTTTATGGTTCTTCTAAACGATAAAATACACTGAATCATGAAGAGAACTGGACTGGAATATATTGGATTAGATATGGATCACACATAATGGCCTTATTACACATTTCCTTTGTTTTTAGATGGTCCGGAGCAAACTCGAGCAACATGGACCATTTTTCAACTGCTTTGTTACACATTTCCTGAGTCTTTAATTGATCCGGAACATACTCGAGCGCCAAGGGATTTCCATCAACTGCTTTATTGCACATTTCCTGACTCTTTAATTGAACCGGAACATACCTGAACAGCCTGGGTTTATCTTCAACTACTTTGTTACGCAAGTCTTGAGCATTGAGATATATTTCTTTAACAGTCATTTATTTACAGAAAAATATTTTATCAATACATTACTATTCTAAATCACGAACCCGATCCTGCAAATCTTTAATTGATCTACCATTTTCCTTCTCTTTATCAGATTCTTTCACTAGGGCCATGGCCATAACCGGTAGAGAGATCCCAATACCGGCCAGTAATATCGCGACCGCTGCATTTTCGAACATTTCGAATTTTGATTTACAGTTGATACACATTTATTATATATTATTATTTTCTGGAATCGATCTGGAACATACTCAAGCATATGAGGATCCCTTTTAACTGCTTTATTACACATTTCCTGTGTTTTTAGATGGTCCGGAACATACTCGAGCACATGGGGATCTCTCTCAACCGACTCGCCGATTACTCTGACACATATGTCCCGAGTAACGAAGCAATCCGGGACATAATGTATCAGCGAAGGGTTTTCTTGAATTGCCAGGGCGCACATTTCCCGCGTCTTGAATTTATTTGGAATATACTTGAGCATATAAGGATTTATTTCAATGGCCTCGTTGCACATTTTCTGTGTCTTCAACTTTTTTTTTATTAAATCTGACGCACCCATTTTATTTATTAATATTTTATTGATCAATACATTTTTAACACGGACAGAAACTGACACCTTGCGCCAGAACATCGTCACACTCTGTCGGATACCATCGGTGAAGGTTTTTCGCACCCGCGGATACTGTCGGATGTCGTCGGATAATGGTGATTCACCGATGTTAACGATTTGCCTCCAGGGGTACAACCATCAAACGAGGACGAGGTACGCGGGGAATCAACACTATCAACCCTTGGAGGACCTCGTTCACGGACAGGAAAATACTAAAACAACCATCAAACGAGGACGAGGAGGTGCAGAATTTGGGGTATTGACGATTTGAATTGAGGGGTTTAACACCTTGCGCCAAAACATATAAATATATATCTCTAGTATTGTCCGTTCCCCTTACAATTGGGTCACCAATAACACATGCTTCAAAAAAATTAAGCGTTAAATTACAGAAGTATGAGAGCATCCGACTACTGGCCGAGAGTAAGTTGAATTCTGTCGTTGATTTTATATCAAAGGCAATCGAAAATGGTGTTATCAGTGACTACGAGTTTAGCTTAATAATGCAGGAAAAACAGCGCTACATGGTGCTAAAGGAGCAAATACGACAAAGAGTTAAGCGTATCGTCAATAACATCAATGAACAAGAGCGTGCCCAGTTACTTGCAAAAGGAAGACAGGAAGGTAAAGATGAATTTTAAAAAAAACTTTAATCTGTACAGCATGTCAGCGGTACTTAGATTCCCCGCCTGCTTATTCCATATAAACCAGAAGTTTTATAGGAACTATTTTTCCTACAAAACTACATGTAACTAACTACATGTGTATAATCAATCTCGTATCCTAGCACTTCACCTGTCTCTGCATCGATCGGTACATCCCTATCATGTACCATACGTCGCGATTTTTTAGCGAGTTGCTGCAAATATTTTTCAAGATTTTTTTCATATGCAATTTCAACACAAGGTTTGCAATAAGGACCGTCTGTTTGCGTTGAAATATCCTTGTACTTAGCTTTGCGGATTGCCTCAACAAGATCGTCCTTATTTAGTGTAGAATAACGAGGAATCTTCAATAATTTTGCTTCTTTTCGAAGTACGTTCATTTATTCATATAGTTGTTATCAATACTTTATTTTTTGGTTAAACACTTACAAAAACCACCGTTATATAATGTATATTCCTGATAACAACGCCAACATAACATTTTGTTTTTCACCATAAGTTTTCTACCACATTTGCACCTATCATATTCATCAAGTATACACTCACAATTATCGCACTGTTCTTTCATCGTTTTATTTTATGTTTTCACAAGGAACCATAAAATACACTGAATCATGAACAGAACTCTCCTGATTTTATTGATCAATACATTTTAACACGGACAGAATTGACACCTTGCGCCAGAACATCGTCACACTCTGTCGGATACCATCGGACTGTTTTTTAGCGCATGCGCGGATTATTGTCGGATTATGTCGGATTATGTCGGATTTATCGGATTTTCCGAATTTATTTTCGCATGCGCAGAAACATATCAAAGGACTATGCTAGATGCGGTCAGTCACCAATGCTAACGATTTGAATTTGGGGGTTAACACTCGTTCACGGACATGAACATCGGGGGAGAGTGTTGAAGAAGTACGCTGGAGGTGAAATTTCATCGATATCGACGATTTTCTTTGAGAGGTTAACACCTTGCGCCAAAACATACAAATATATATCTCTCAGTCTAATATCATTTATTACTTAGAAAACGAACATAATCGGGGCCGACAGGCTTTTATATCATTCATGACAAGCAAATAGCCCTGGTGGCAAAGTTGTTGTTGTTCTCAAATGAAACGAAATTTCGTGGAAACTAAATTTTGGGATTCGCAAGTTTAATAACTTTTCACCAAACTTAATTCCCGCAAAACGAATAATTTAAGGTCATCCCCAGAATACAATTCCTTCGAAAAATAAAATTGAACCCACCCATCCGCAAAATCTTCTTACTTCAAAGTATATTATGTTGAAATGTACTCACAAGAGGATTACGTCCAGACTTTTTTTTCGCTTCGCCTAGTTTTCAATGGTGGGTTATCCTGCAGGGAAAAATTAAGTGGAGACTTTTTTTCTTTCGCCATGCCTATTTTTCAATAGTGTTCTATCTTGCAGAGAAATATGGCATGTGACAATAATTCGTCAATGGTTCATTCACAAAGTTCGAAGAAAATGCCAACAGCCTTCCTAAGTCAGCCATTACCTTATTCCATAAAATTAACGAGTCAAGAAATTAACGCGAATTAAATTAACGGTCATGAAATTAACGCGGTTTAATGATATTATTTTCAAAAAGGCATTTAATTAACTCGGTTGAGCAAGGTTGTTTTCAAAAATGCATTTAATTAACGCGAATTTGTGAGATTATGCGATATCACACGAAGCAAAAATTACGGCAACAGTCGAATCCACGGTAGTAAAAAGCGGTCTACCTATTACAAGGCGGTTTGGAAATCGAAATAAAAGTTTTCGTTGTTTGGAAAGACAATGTTAAAAATTTAAAAATTTTGGAAGAAGAAGTGCTTTTAGTTAATTTTCCACTTGGATCAAAGTATGAAGAGGATACATTTTAAAAAAATCCCTGAAAAAGAGAACACCATTGAGCTATCGTCCGATGAGGAGGAAATAGTAAAAAATTTGTAAAAAAATTGTATTTTTATGTTTTTTAGGCTTTTATATATTGTAAAAAGTCATCAAATTAACAGTATTCTAATTAACGAGTCGTGAAATTAACAGTCTTTAAATTAACACTGCATTTAATTAACGGTCATTAAATTAACGCGAATTTTGAAAAATCGCGTTAATTTCATGACTTGTTAATTTCATGGAATAAGGTATATCCAGCGTTCAAAATCCGGTCACCGCGAACCCGATCGCAAGAATTCATCAGTCCATGTTTTTTTGCCCTGGTTATGTCGATAACCAGGGCAAAAAAACATACGGACTGATGAATTCTTGCGGTCGGGTTCGCGTCATAATACTGGTTGGACCAATCACGGGCCAGTATTCAGATTAAGCAGCCATTATGAAATGATAGAAAAATGCCGTAATCATAATGTTTTTGTGGTGAAACCTTCAATAAATACAATACTGGATTTTTCAAGGAATTCCTCTTTTTTTTAGTCAAATTTTTAATATGTTTTAGATATTGCTTAATCTTTGCCATTTTGCGACATTTTAACGCCGTTTTGCTTGTAAATTCTGTTTAATTAAGATTTCTACTGTGAAGGTTTGACCGTGAAAAGTCCACTTTTACCCTCATCGGAGAGCAACTAAGGAGAACACCCCGACCGCAAGAATAGCGCGACGAAAACACCTCTAATGCCAAACGTTTTCAGTAGATAGTGTCGTAAGTTTGACAAAACGCACAAATTTTTATTCTCATATTTGTTGAATTATAGCGGTGCCACATGGAAACCTTGTCTTGTTGATATGGTTAATTTTTGGACGCACATTGTACAACAAGTGTCCGCCATGTGTATAAAGCGAATATCCAAATACGAAACTGTTTGGTCCCTTTGACCGCTAGCTAAGTAAACAGATTAGAGTCACAAGTCTCTCAGTCAACTGAGGTAATTTGTCACAAGGCCCTAAACCGTCCAAATAAGCGAGTACTTCTTTAGCGTCAAAAGTGAATGCATAACATGGGAAAGAAGGTCTTTCTCGAAAGATCCCCCTCATCGGCATATCGGAAAAGTCGGATGCAGGATGCGGGATGCTGACCGGGACACGGGATGCGGGATGCAGGATGCGGGATGCAAAAAAATCTTCGAAATAAAATAATGACTGCGCCAATGTTATTTTTTCTCGCCATGGATTCAACGCACGAAAAACTCGATAATAAATAAATACATTTTCGTTTATTTTTAACAGACTTAACAAAGTATAACGAAAAATAACAGAATTTTAACAAATTCAAAAAAATGTGAATTATGAAAAACACAAAGGATAAGGGAAGGCGACTTTGCTTACTTTTTGCTGGTCAATTAGTACAAATAATAACCAAAGATTAATTTCTGCCCTTTTGAAAGGATTTGAAAACTTTAAAAAATATCGCAAAAACCTAATTTCGAGACAAATTTAATCCTCACGAAAATTATTTTCTATATTTCCTTTTGTTTACTTGGTCGTTTGATGGGAAGTCAACCAATAACACCAATTGGAATCCGTACTAACCAATATTAACGAAACAGAAATTAATTTTCCTGATCATTTCGGTCGGTAGACCGTAATTTGTAGCGCGGATAGTTGTGTTTAGATACGAGAAAACGAGACAGAGTTGCGTCTACTCTTCTATGCCATAACCTGTGAAAACCTGGTTTCTACTCCTGGTTTTTATTAAAAAGAAAAAGGGCAATTCGTATTCACGAAATTTTTCGTTTTTCTTACTCAATGAAATAAACACTCACACATAGACTGGTTTCTGCAATATCAACTATTTCAATCTCTTTTCAGAGTGTATAGCTTGAAAGCACTACTTTTTCAGATCGGAGGCATTTACATTTGTTGCTTGATATCTCAACCTCGCCAAAGGATACATAAAAGTTCAATGTCAAACAAATCGTTTCGTATCACATTAAGTTCACCAAGCAAAAAAAAAAGTCATGCATTTCTAACTGTTGTATTCTTTTCAGAAAAATTCCGGCGTAGTTTATTTTAATGTCTACACGATGTTCGGTAACGGCATGGTCAGTATTTTTTTTCGATGATTTTTTTGCATCCCGCATCCCGGTTCTCGCATCCCGCATCCCGGTTCTCGCATCCCGCATCCCGATAGGTCATCCCGCATCCCGCATCCCACTTTTCCGATATGCCCCCCCCTCATCACTCTTTATAATAGGGTGTTTTCCTACAGGCTCTCCTCCTGCGAAGGGTAAAAAACTTGACAATGCCGATCTTGCCGTGTTTACGGCAGAACATTAGTTCGCCATTTTGAAAATGGATAGTTCGAAAATAAAATAATTATTTCGTCATTTGCATAAATTTCTTACCAGCATTAGTAAATACAAAAGCAGAAAGGGAAGCTGGAAACCGTATTCGTAATTATTTCGAGATTGTAATACCTAAGTATTCTGACGTAGTGTTCAAGTCACACTTTCGCATACGTCGAGAATCTTGCGAATTACTTGCGAAGAAACTGGGAACATCATTCCATTTAATACAGCAACAGAGCGGCGGAAGACCTATGGTCAATTTGAGAAAACAAATTTGCGTATTTTTATGGTTCAGTGCCAGTAAAGAGCCGTGGGGGTATCCGCGTTCTTTCTTCTTTTAAACTCCAGTTTTTAAAGATACTTATGTATATATATTTGTTTTGATTTGATTTGATTGCTGCACTGTTTGTTTATATTACATACTAATTATGTTTTTGATTTTTTGATTTTGATTTTCTCTTTATTTAACGTCGATAGATACAATAGTATTTAAATAACTAATTTAAATCGACAACAAAACGTAAAACAAGGCAAACAGCGATAAAAAATAAGAAAAATAAATAAATAAATAAGTAAAGTTAAAATATGTATGGTATATCCATGCATATTTTACAGGTGCAAACATCACCTTCCCAAAATTTTATTAAGCTACGGAAGGCTTCGAGAGAAGGAGCATTCTTTGTAGCGTCAGGCACAGATATCCATAGCTTCCCTGCAATATTTGATAAAGTATTTAAGCCATAGTACGTTGTCCGACAAGTTGGTCGCCTGATCAAATTAAAGCAACGAAGGTTGTACCTGTTTTCCCTAACAGAAAATATCTCGTTCATATATAGAGGTGACAATCCATTTAAAAATTTGTAAACCTCTTTCATTAAATTCTGTAAATTGATGATGTGAATATTTTTGACATTACATAAAGATAAAGGTTCATCGTAACTGCCATTTATATCGTCCTGTATGATTCTTAGACAACGTTCATGAATACGATTGATTCGATTATTCGCAACTTTTCCACAAACATCCATACTAAGGGACAGTAAGAAAACTGAGACAAAATAAATGAATTGAAGAGAAAACGCTTCATCTTGGGTGTCAAAAAGGAAGATATCCTTTGAAGCACGTTGAGTTTCCTACTAGCCTTATTACAGATGTTTTTGACATGCGAATGAAAGTTTAGTCTCGAGTCAATCGTAACACCAAGAAGCACTACAGACGATTTACACGCAATTTTCAAATGGTTAAATATCAAACTTTCATCGTGATGACCTAATACAATATATTGATACTTTTTCAAATTTATTGCTAAGTAATTTTCATAAAACCAATTATTAACTATGACCAAATTAGTAAGCAGTGTTTGTTTTACATCTTCTAATGAATTTTCACAAGCATATAAGGTGTTATCATCTGCAAAGTTACAAAGGGAAGATTGAATAATGAACCAGAATAAATCGTTTATAGAATAATTGAAGAAAGGAGGTCCTAAGATTGATCCTTGTGGAACTCCAACTTGAAGAGGAAGCCATTCGCTAAAAGAAGAATTTATTCTGGTTCTCTGAAAACGATTTTTCAAGTATGAGTGAATAAATAATAAAGAAGATTCAGAAAAACCATAGGCATGCAGCTTTGCAATAAGCAAATCATGGTTGATAGTATCAAAAGCTTTTGAGAGGTCCATTAGCACTGCTCCAACTACACCCTTATTATCAAGTGTGCTTTTCCATTGTTCAATCATTCGAATGAGAGCATATTGTGTATTATAACCCTTTCTGAAGCCTGATAGATGAGGGCTGAGTTTGTCATGCATAAAAGTGTGCATTTGATTAAGAATAATTCTTTCAAAAACCTTTGATAAACAGGGAAGCAAGCTGACAGGTCTATAGTTCTCCTTATCATTACAGTCATCCTTCTTAAAAACAGGTATAACCTCTGCAAGTTTTAAATCATCAGGAAAAATATTAGACTGTAAACAAAAATTTATAATATTAGTGAGGATAGGAACAAAGATATGAATAAACTTTTTCAACATAAAAACTGGAAAATCACCACTAACGCAACAAGCATAATTATACAATAATTATTTTAAATATGGGTACCATCACTACTACGTTTGCCTTGCATGCAGAGGAAGGCAAATAAATTCAGATACAAGTACCACAAAAGACTGAAAAAAATGAAAAATTTCTGAAAATGGTGGGATTTGTGGTACTTGCAGCCAGATATTTTGTTGAAAAAAATGGACCCTTGGTAAACAGAGAAATTTATATAGGTTTTCTTTGTAAAGAAATTTGAAATATTTTTGGTGTTTTAGATTAATGCGCACACTGTAATAAGCATCTTTAATATCTATGCTACTCATAAAACATCCTGGTGTCACCAGGTTTAGTACACTAGATATAGTTTCCATTTTAAAATGCACCAAATTCAAATTTTCATCGAGAGATTTTAAGTTCAGGATTATTCTAAACGACGTTTCATCTTTTTTTCTGAGAAAGATATGGGATATAAACTTCCCTGGTTCATGTTTAGTTAGCTTGATAACTTTTTTCTCTAAGGGTTTCTGAATCTCCTGAGTTAAAAATTTTTTTTCTACTTTAGAAAACTTTGTTTCTCTAAATTTCTCTTGAGGTTCAATCAAGTCCTCCTCACAAGGATTATGCATGACACTGTCTCTAGAAAAGTGTCGTCAGATGTTAAGCTTTCCCAATTTTTAAGATGGTTTTTGATATTTCCTGCCTTAAAATCTCTCACTTTTACGGATAAAAGGTTTTTTACCGAATTTAAGTTTACCTGTAATTCAGTACTGGTTGACGAGGCCTTCACTTTTCGAATTTCCTCCTGAAGGTATGATTGGGTGGTCTGGTTTGTTGCCGATTGCGCCCTAAAAAATGCTTTTGGTCGTTTTTTCTTTTCGTCCGATATAGTTCTTTGGATTTTCTCTTTCTCGTTCCATCTGCCCATTGTTAAAGGTTTTTCGCACATTTTTGCGACTTGGGCGTCCTGTCGGGCATCTTTGACGGCCTGTTGGACATCTTTGACGGCCTTTGCCCAATCATCCCCAAAAAGCTTTTCCCCAGGTTCCGTTTGGTCACATACCGTCCGGATATCCTTGTGTAAGGTGGCCTTAACATTTGGCCGTCTTTTGGCTGACAATTTGTCGTGTGCATGGCCCAATAACATCACTCCTTCAAGGATTGGTGAAATTATTTCTGCAGGTTCCATGACCCTGCTGTCTTTGTCAGACTGCAGTACTGCATCAGCCAGTTTCGCCAGAATGGTGGTCGTTTTAGTCAGTGTTGTCTCAATATCTGCCAGTTCTGAATCTACCCTTCTGTGAAAGAGCGTAAAACTATTCATTTTATAAACCTCTTTGTTAAGCGACGGCGTAACAAAGGTAGTGCAATTTTTTAGCATTTCGTACTTTTCGAAAACCACCTTTCAAGCTTTACTGTTCTGGGAATGATCCTTCCATTATTTCAACACTCTTTCTGCCAAACCTTCGTTTATTGGCGGGGTCTCAGTCTCAACAAACGACTGGTCAAGTTTCTGGAACAGGTTCTCTTCCAGATCGTTTGTGTCCTCCAACTTCCGTTTTTTGTTGGGTCGTAGCAGGTCTTGGACATCCCGTCCCAAGTTCCTTTCAACATCTTCTGATGTGATACTTGGTCCTGGTGTCCTTTCCGATCCCCTGTACTTGTATGCCTTCCATAGTTGAAGTTATGAAATTTGCTTTTTTACTGAAATAATAATCAAAATATGTTACCTAATATGCTATTTAAGTCTTGGATAAATAATTTTTTTATATTTTAAATGATTAAGCTTAGATATTCCTAAGATACACCACGATAAAAGTATTGTGCAACCGCACTCCGCAATAGATCAGAAATAAACACAGCAGAGGTCTGGAATCGAGCGCAGCGCTCTCGTATTGTCGCTATCGAGAAAGCCGGAAGCCGGGATGGAAAATAATCAATTATTTTGATGTATAGTGAGGGCGAAAATCCTATACACCCTCCACCCTACTTATATTTGGCTAATTAATGAGAAAATGGGCTTCGCTGGCGCTCACTTCGCTACTCTCCGCAAAAAGGTGTATTTACTTTGCAAACAGCAGTTTGGGAACTTCTATATGGTCAAACATTCTTTCTTTAGTTTTGATGAGCTCTCCTGCTCAGTTCTGTTCTACTTATACAGTATCGCCTGAATGAAACTTTACATGTACGCGATAGTTATCATTTTCGCATGAGCTTTCGGTAGCGTCAGACCTTTCGTTGTTATTTTTAACCTATTGTTAAATACATGAGCTATTTTTGGATGTTGAAAACAATAGAGTTCATGTCTTGTTCGCGAAATTTAATTAGCTCATGTGAACTGCGTGTGTCCCATTGTTGTATTTAATTGCTACAGTCGTCAAGAGATCAACGAAAGAAAATAAAATTTAACCCAGATTTAAGTATCTATTGTTTTTACTCACGAACGGCAATGTTAAACCATTCGTTTATAAATTTTTAAAATGCGATAGAAATGCTTTTTTTAGATCGCGTTTTAAAAATTTAAGAACTAAGAACGGCGATAGAAAAGCTTCGTTAGATCGTGTTTTAAAAGTTTAAGAACGAAAAGCGGCGATATAAATGCTTTTTTAGATCGCATTTTATAAATTTAAGAACGAAGATTGACGATAGAAAAGCTTTTTTAGATCACATTTTAAAAGTTTAAGGACGAAAAGCGGCGATGGAAATACTTCGTTAGATCGCCTTTTAAAAATTTAAGAACGAAGAACGGCGATAGAAAAGCTTCGTTAGATCGTGTTTTAAAAGTTTAAGAACGAAAAGCGGCGATAGAAATGCTTTTTTAGATGGCGTTTTAAAAATTTAAGAACGAAGAATGACAATAGAAAAGCTTCGTTAGATCGTGTTTTAAAAGTTTAAGAACGAAAAGATTGCTAAAAGTTTTAAAAAGTAGCAGCATTAGTTTTTTTTAAATATTAAGACCATTGGATTTCAAAAACACAAAATCAATTTAATGATTTAATTTTAACGTGTTATGTTCTTTCATTTTTCTAAAATAATATATTTCAATACCTTCGCGATCTTTAACACTTTTAAACAATAACATGCATGTTACATGTGACAACAAAAGGATTCATCAAATCTTATTGTTATGACTCGCGCACGACGATAACAATAGAATGCAATTAAGTTCGTGTGTAAACAAAAGATATGTGAAGGTTCTTTATGTAGACATGAGATCGTTACATGAGGTCGTAAAACTTGCGTACATGTAAAGTTACATTCAGGCGGTACTGTAGTTCCTGCTTAGTTCTGATGGGTTTGTGAAATAGAGAATGGAAATTTATGTTATATATATATATTTTAGCAATGTGTTGTTGACATATGTATTAACTAAAATTTTTACAATGGCTATGAAAGAACTTGTATCTGGGGAATGTGGTGAAATGAATCCTTTGATGAAGTTGGCTACTAAGCTTCAAGAAGGAAATATACAACAGGTTGTTTTAATTTAAGAAAATAGTGTAAAAGTTATGAGTTGCTGAGTTTAGTGAGTTGCCTCATTTTACACGAGGGTGCCGACTTGCCGGAAACGCCGCAAAAACCACGGGGCTGTCGGACGACTTCCGACATTTTAAAAAAAACTTAAAATTTTGCCCAGAGAAACCCGAATCAACCCGAAACAACATTTTTTTAAACATTTATTACCATGTATAATTTATTCTTTTACTGTGGAGCAGTGGTAGTGGAAGAGTTCTGAAAAAACTGTTTTTTATATCATTAATTCGATAAATAGCTCTAATAAAATCCCACAAATAATAAACTGAGAGTACAACGACAAAAATAGCACCTTCCTTCTTCTCGAAAAAATTTAAATGAGAACAATGAGCTCGCACACGTTGCATTTCGGGCGCAATTCGGGCGTTTTCGGACGGGCCCAGGCTTTTCCGGGCGGTTACAGACGAAAACTCTAAAAAAAACGCCTGCTGCCGCCCTCACATATACGCGTTTTCGGCGTCATTTTACGGTAAACGATTTCCGGAAAAATAACATCGCTTGCTGTGGACAAGAGCGCGTAGCTTCCACCACTGGTGTTTCTTTATAAACGATTAAATATTGAAATTTAGTCAGACATGTAGCTAACAAACAGAACAGAAATGAAAAAGTTAAAATTCTTGATTTTTTCGATAAGAGTTTTTAAACTGGTTGAAATTTTTAACCAATTTAAAAACCAATCAAAACTTTTTTTGTCAATCGCAATAATGCATGATTCGGAAGGGAACAATGTTCAAAATTTAAATTCGATATAAATCATGCTCAAGTGAGTTTGCGCCACAAATCAAAATTTTACCCCCTGGGAAATTAATAGAAAAGTCGTACTATTTTAAATTCGCTAAGGAATTGGTGCATGTCAATCATATGATGCACTTTCCTATGGTTCAAATCGTACCACACAAAAAATAACATTCACAAAATATTTTTGCTTTGTGGAGATGTCACGAATAGAATATAACATAGAAGAAAGATAAATATAAATATTTCAAATCAATTTTATTAAATTCATAACTCACAGATAAAATACTGAATTTGATTCCCTTTGTTGTTTGGAGGTTTCTGATAACTATGCTTTTGCCCGTAAGGTGATTTTGACCTCGAACCTCTGTCTTAGAAAAGTTCACAAAAATAACTTTATTGTTTCAAGTCCGTAAAAATAATTTGATACCGTAAAAAAAGCAACTCACTGGCCTTGGAACTTACAACTGACAACTCAACTCACGACTAGAAGATTTCCCATACCCAAAATTAAGTAATATCAAAGTAATGATATTTTTAGACCTGGAGACATTGCATTTTGATTTTTTTGTGTATGTCAATGAAAGCACTTATATTTGTTCTCTTCCTCTCTACCTTCATTTATATAATTACTATTATCATTTGTATTTAGAAAGAAATACTTGGTAGATATTCTCAAAGACAGGTATTGTTGCAATCCTTTTATCTCATTATTTTTTCACTGACTTGTTAAACTTTCTTTTACAAAACCCCATAAAACATTGCGAAGTGTAACAGAAGACAATATTTGGTTCCTAGTAGCAGTTCTAGGTAGTCGTATTCAACAATGAACTCTGTAAAGTTTTTTTTATCAAAACAAACAAACAAACAAACAAAGAAAAAGTGCCTGTTTAATTGATTTCGCATATGACATTTGTGAAAAACAGTATGCATGTACAGGCCATTTCGTAAGATTTTAAGTAGGCGTGCGATGAATCACACGCCTCAATAATTTTGCGCGTGCAGTGTGTGTGCGATCTTAAAAAATTAAATTTTTGAGAAGCTAAAGTAAGATCAAATTTCCTCCCCCCCCCTTACGCCGCACAGAGGCTATCGCTTTGGCGTAAGGAACATGCGAAGAGCAAGTTCCAACGATGTTCACATGGTACGAATGTTGTATAAAGTCATTAATTAAACTTTGTAACTACATGTGGGACAAACAATATTTAATGTAAATTAATTTACGGAAAGTTGAAGCGTTGCTAATAACGATATTTAACATTTCGAGGATGGATCATGAAATTCCTTACTAAAATAATATTTCGTTACTATCCAAGATTTTTTTATTTTTTACTTATTTTGTTTTAGTTATTTTTGAACTTTATATCTCCGAAAGACGATTATAAATATATAAACGCTACTGAACGAAACATATAAACATTTGCCGTATTCCTTTAACAAATGACATAAATAACGCACATTTAAAATTTAATCTGAACAAAGTTTTTTAAAAGAACCCAATACTTATGACCTTACTTCACTAAAGTGCTTTATTTTTTTTTCTCAATAACAATTTTTTCACTCTCTCTAAAACACGATTCTGGAGATCAATTTTTCTTTTGTGTTGAATGTTATTCTAATCTATTTATATCTTTTCAATCACATTGAGCATATTGAAATGATTTGCTTCTGGTAATAGAGCAGTATAGCAGGTATCATTTTTAAGTGTTATTGACATGTATTTCACAAGCTAGTGCCCAGGACTAAATTGATAAATGTGATGCTCTCTAGGAAAATCGACCACTTCTATTTTTAATTCGTATTTTTAAAACAATAGAATTCCGTATTTCGTATTTTTAAAAATACGAATTGCGTATTAAAAAATACGCGTATTTTTTTAAAAACCGTATTTCGTATTTTCAAAAAATATGGAATTCGTATTTAAAAATACGCGTATTTTAAAATACGAAATTCGTATTAAAAAATACGCGTATTTTTAAAAATACGTATTTCTAAAAATAAAGCTTTAAAGTTGCCGTATATCATTCTAAAATGACGAGAAAACGTTCCTGCGAAGCTCTATAGTTGCCGTATATTGTTCTTAAATGACGTTAAAGTTGCCGTATTTCGTTCTTAAATGACGAGAAAACGTCCCTGCGAAGCTCTAAAGTTGCCGTATTTCATTCTAAAATGACGAGAAAACGTCCCTGCGAAGCTTTAAAGTTGCCTTATATCATTCTAAAATGACGAGAAAACGTTCCTGCGAAGCTCTATAGCTGCAGTATTTCGTTCTTAAATGACGTGAAAACGTCCCTGCGAAGCTCTAAAGTTGCCGTATTTCGTTCTTAAATGACGAGAAAACGTCCCTGCGAAGCTCTAAAGTTGCCGTATTTCATTCTAAAATGACGAGAAAACGTCCCTGCAAAGCTTTAAAGTTGCCGTATATCATTCTAAAATGATGAGAAAACGTTCCTGCGAAGCTCTATAGTTGCCGTATTTCGTTCTTAAATGACATGAAAACGTCCCTGCGAAGCTCTAAGGTTGCCGTATGTCGTTCTTAAATGACGAGAAAACTTTCCTGCGAAGCTTTAAAGTTGCCGCATATCATTCTAAAATGACGAGAAAACGTCCCTGTGAAATTATGGAGCTAATTTAAAACCTATTAAAAACAAACTTGTAAAATTGAGCAATTTTTCTATTCAGTTTATTAAACCACTCACTTGATACACGTAATAGTTTCGATTTTTAAAAATAGAATGTTGTATGTTCTATCTTTAAAAATAGAATTTTCTATTTTCTATTTTTAAAAATACGAATTTTGTATTTCGTATTTTTCAAAAATACGAATTTCGTATTTTTAAAAATAGATTTTCGTATTTTTCAAAAATACGAAAATTCGTATTTTTTATTTTTAAAAATACGCCTATTTTAACCCTTCCCGTCCCGTTCCCGGACTAGTCCGGGATATTGCTACGCTAAAATAATCCCGATCCCGGACAGGTCCGGGATTTTACTAGGACCACTTTGAACGGCCCTCACGGCGGCCCGGTATCTTTAAAACTAACAAGATCGATTTTTTTTAATACTAGAATAATTTATCTCTCATTTGCGCCCGATCTGACGATTTTTAAATTTAAAGATCTTTTCGCTTTCTACGATCCCGTTTTCATGATTTTTAAACGATCTACGGCGGTCTTTTCACTTTCTGCGATCCCGTTTTCATGATTTTTAAACGATCTACTGCGATCTTTTCGCTTTCTACGATCCTGTTTTCATGATTTTCAAACGATCTAGGGCGATCTTTTCACTTTCTACGATGCTGTTTCCATCAGTTTTAAACGATCTACGGCGATGTTTTTGCTTTCTAGAATCCTGTTTTCATGATTTTTAAACGATCTACGGCGATGTTTTTGCTTTCTAGAATCCTGTTTTCATGATTTTTAAAAACTTGGGATTGACGAAAATGGCAAATTACTTTATTTATTTTAATCTTCGTCAAGTAAGGTTAATTTGATCGACCGGAACTAGTATTTGAAACTACTATTTTTAGCCGCATGCACAAAAATCAAGGCACGTGAGTATCAAAACAGTGTTCTCAAAATAAAAATAAAAAAACAGGTAGCAATGCGCAAGGTACAAAGCTATTATAAAAAGTTTTAGTATGATCGCTTTGATTTTACATTCTTCGCATAAACATGATTTTACATTAAACACAAAATCTTTAACGTAATAGCATTCATGTTACATGTAAGAACAAAAGGATTCATCAAATCTTATTGTTATGACTCGCGCACAATGATAACAATAGAAAGCAATTAAGTTCATGTGTAAACAAAATATATGCGAAGGTTCTTTATGGAGATCGTTACACAACGTCGTAAAACTTGCGTGCATGTAAAGTTACATTTAAGCGGTACTATAAGACTAGTTGAGGTGAAAAGATAAAAATTTACATGCTCAAAAACTTGTTTTTAAAAGTTATGCAGCAAGAAATTTTCTTGTGTTGCTTTGAAAGTTATCAGCAAGAATTATTCTTGTGCTGTTTTAAGGCGGGTTTTCACTCAAACGAATGTGGTCGAAGACGTCGATCGAATCGATGTTACTAAAAATAGATCATTGCATAAAAAGGAAATTGCAAATGGGTTCTGCTCGTTTTTCCACAGTACAGTAAATAAACTCAAGACCGGAATGATTAAACTGAAAAACTTTACCTGGTCAAGACCTCGAAATTCCAGGAAGAATGTAACGAGCCAATTTCACTTCCAACATGTATCAGTTCCAGTGGTTAAAAATCAGACGGTATAGACAAAATTCCAGCTCGTCTACTAAAGGACTGTGCACATGAGCTATCTCCACCGATAGCTCATTTGATAAACACCATTTTAAAAACTTCTATAATTCCAGCAGATTTCAAAATTGGCAAGGTTACACCTATTTACAAGAGCGGAGAAAAACATCTTTTCGACAACTATCAGCCAATCACGGTGTTACCAATCATATCAAAGATACTCAAGAAATGTGTTCATCGATACAATAAGTCATAGCGCCATTCTGAATAAACTCCCGAATTATGGCATTCTCGATCATGAAACGCAATTTTTTACAGATTACTTGTTTAACCATTGGCAGCACGTTTCCTACAACACCACGTTTCCTACAACACCACGCTATCTTCGAGTCAATCCGTATTTTGTGGCGTCCCTCAAGGATCACTACTGGGTCCGCTGCTTTTTTTACTCTATTTTAACGAGGCTGAAAAGCAACTCGAGAACTGCGAAATCATAATGTATGCCGACGACACAGTCATTTACTTTCATCACAACAATATCTCTTCATCGAACATGCACTCACCAATGACTTAAAGGGGAACTACACCCAAAAATTATTTTTTGATATATTGTCAAAAATGGGTTATATATTTAAAAAAATAAAAAAGTGCAACTTAATTATGTCTGTTTTTACCTCAATACGAGCAATTTCTTTGCCAGCAATATGCCTTTTTTTTACCGGGCCGCGTAAAAACAAGAAGACTGGAAATAGTAACAAAAATGACGTTGCAAAGTGCAAAACGTAGAAACCGCAGCGAGTGGCCTCCAAGAAAAGGCATTGAAAAGAACATTACGACATTACGATTTGTTGTGAAAACTTATTTTTTAATAAACATGAACCAAAATAACTACGATTCACATGGTTCATTCAAGCGACAGCGAATATTTGCCAGAGTTTTCTACACTGAAAAGACCCAGAAGATATATTTGAAAGTAAATTTATGAACACAATAAAACCAAATGTACACAGTAAATCGTAAAAGTATATACCAAAAATAAATCTTTCTTATTCTTAAAAAAACACGACAACCAACAATATTTCTCAAATATACAAACAGTCTTCATAAAAAAACTTTGACGTTTTCAAACACTTTTGATGCATTGTCCCTCTCCAGTTGATAACCAGTTATAAGTTTGAAACAGGTTAAAAAAATGAAATTGTATCAACGAAGGAGAACAGTAGCCCATCCTTTTTTTAATTCTTTTGTGTGATGGACCTCACCTTGGAAAGTTTGCATATTAAATTAGAAACAATTCAGGGGGTAAAAGGAATAATTTTTTTCGCTAGGAAAGAAGTGTATCACAAAAAATGGGGAATTCAAAACTGTGTATCTATACAAACCAGTATTAAAAATAGCTTTGGCAGCACTAAATAGTATAGAACATGAGTCTGTGGAGTTATTCCATTGTGCATATAACGAAATATCAGAAACCGATAAAAAAAGGATTAGTATCTATGTCCCTTTGATGGAAAATGAAAAAGATATGCACTGAGAATAAAGGTATCAGTGTCATATTAACAAAATTGTACTATATTTACTATATTTATAAACTAAAACGTGTTGTTGCGTTTTCAATAGTGTCCTTCTTGTTCGGTTTCTCCACCAATGCGATGTTCTCCGGTGTGTCTTCGATACTTGGCTTCTCGATCTCGTTTTCATTAACTACCAAGTATTGGACCTCTTCAACCAAATCGGTTGCATAGGATCGATTTTTTTCAGCGGTTATTTTTTTTACTACCCAGCTTCCAGAAACTTTAGAAAATTGATGTTTATATCGTAGATTTCCTGCTTTTGTTTGTGCCTGACCCGAAAGTAAACCTGAATTATGATCCAACACGGCTAATTGAGAGCGTGCCACCATTCCAGCGTAACTGAAATGAAGGATTGTGATGACCATTTGTGCGCATGACCCAAAGAGCAGATGAGATGAACAACAAGCAATGTTCCTTTAACTAACTGCTTTGAAACATGTGTTGGACGCATGCAAGTTAAACATCGAAAAAGTTGTAACAGACAAGACCATTCGACAAGGAAATATGATTTCCCAGAGTTTCGGGGATTTTTTATCTTTTGATCTGTTTCTTCGTCCGATGTATCATCACAATCGCTTTCCACGACACTATCTGCATGAAATGAAGAATCTTAGAGATTACTTTCTGAGTCTTCCTTGTCCATTTCCGCATCTTTTTCCGCATCTGATTCAGTATGCACAATCCCCATTTCTACAAAAACATGTGGAGGAAAGAAATATGTTGTATTGCATTCCTTGTTCTTGACGCGCTGAGGGGATTGTACTTTCACTAATAAGGGGCTCCTTTGAGTTGCTTGTACGCTAGCAACGTCCATCTCTGGTGACACGTCTTTAGAAATTGCATCCATATAAGACCATTGGGTTCTTTTGGAAGTTACTCTTACCACCGCGTTGATTGATTTTTCAACCATATCAACGCTGGCTTGAACACCTACTTCCATGGAGTTGAGAATTGTATCTGTGCTTGTCTCCTCGTCATCTGTCATCAAAGAGTCGATTAACTATAACAGATAAAATTTGTCTCCCAGTCACAACATATTTTTTAAAAAAAGATGTAAGTGCCTATTTTATATCATATTTTTACCTGCTTCTTCTCACAATTTTTTATTCTCTCGATGCTATGCATCCTTTTTTTAGTCTCCGAAGTATATACAAAAATCGTCGGGACAGCACCAGGAACAAGGAGTCTCTTTCGAGAACGTGCTTTACTTTCGTTTGATGTTCGAGATGTTGATGACATCGGTTCACCCATTAGCTCACTCTAGCAAAGTAATATGTTTACCCCCTGTCAGAAATTAGATTTTTATTCGCGCAAAACTGAAATACAAAACTCTGCTTATGAGTTGTGAGAAAAGATAATCTAAGTGGCGAGCAGGACGAAAATGTAACTTTAAAATATTAAATTTAAAAATGGAAAAGGGGAACGAACGAGTAAAATAATATTAGTAAATTAAAAGTGAACGTAAATTATACAATGGCATGGATTTGATGACCAGTGAATATATGCAAATACAAAGAAAACTTTATTTTTTGCATTCAAGAAATCCAGATGAACTTTGTCTTACCATCATATCCCTCCGGAAACAATCGTCAGTGAAGTGTTTTGAGCAGATGTAAAAACCAGAATCTTTTGGTAAAGACTCTTTTAATCGCTTGCAACCATTTTTTACGAAGTTTGTTGTTTGATTTTTCTGAAGGTATTTTATGAAAACTAAGCTCTTTGTCAAACGTGGAGCGACTTGTACAACCGAAAGCTGAGCAACTTGGCATATTTAGCACAAAATAAGAAATTGTTAGTAGCTATATAAGATAAATTTTATCAAAACTATAAACGATATAAAATTTTGTTGCCATAATAAACCAGCCGCTGCATAGAATTGCGCTTTCCGCACTTTGCAACGTCACACATCACATTCGTCCCAGTCTTTTTTTACGGAATTGGGGGTCTGGATTTCTAGCCGTATTTTGGGGTGATAAGGTTCGTATTCTTGGCACTTGGAAGTCATATGAAACAGTAAAACTAGTTGAATTCGTTTTCTTATGGTAGTAGTAACAATATATCAAAAAATAATTTTTGCGTGTAGTTCCCCTTTAAAGAACTTATCTGACTGGTTAGAAGAAAATTAACTCATCTTGAACCTTAAACAAGGAAAAACAGAGGTCATGCTTTTTGGGACACAATCACGACTTACAAGACAAAACCAAAACATCAGCATTATGTATCGCTCAGATAAAATTAACAATACTGAAAGATACAAGTATCTAGGAGTCAACCTGGATCCATCACTAACTATGGTTGATCATTTCAACTCTGTATACAGGAAGGTATCTGGGAGACTTCGACTGTTACGTAAAATTAGATCCCATCTAACAGCTACCGCAGCACTGCATATCTATCAGGCTATGATCGTACCAAACATAACATATTGTTCACTTACAAATTACTTCCACCAGCCATACAGAATGCATAATGTTGGAGTTACTAGACGGCAAAGCACATAGTATCATCCGACACGACAGTAACATTACAACAATTCAAAATTATCAGATGAGAAAGCTCTGTACCACCGTGCATAAATGTTTAATAGGCGACGTTCCTAATTTCGAAGAGAATTTTGAGGTGATATATCACAACATCGGGACAAGGAACAATTAACACCTTCTTCGTCTTCCAATAGTTAAGCATGAATCGACAAAAAGGCGTTTTTCTTCAATGGTGCACTAAACTATAATAAACTTCCACTTGATATACGTTCAGAAATTGACACAAAGGACTTTACCGCCAAGTTAAAGATTTATTTTGTATGAATTAAAATTTGTGTTTTTAGTAGTTTTCATTTACCTATCAGCTCAGTATGTCATTTGTGCTATGTGCCCACTTCTTGTCTTTTTCCATTTCACATCAGTGCGTTTCTTTTTTTCTTTCTGTGGTCCTCTTTTTTGTTTGTGATTTCTCATATTTTTAACTGTGTTTATAATGTACATATAATAAATAATGTTTTTAACTTTTGATATTTATTAACAAACAGGACTTTATAGGAAGAGCAGTTTACTTTTAACTGATATTTAGAACCTGTATAAATATTATTGAAATAAATAAGTAATTTCGTCGACCTGCCGTTCGAATTCGATCGAATACAAAAGTAGGATTGCTTTCTACTTTCTGTTGATCGAATGAAATTTATCCAATGCAGTCTTCGAATTTCAGATATATTTCCTTGGGCAAATAATTGCCGAAGTAACGTCGCAGTTTTTCAAAATCACTTCGGCAGTCCTTCGGCAAAAAAAATGCTGAAGACAATGGTCAAAAACACTAAAGCTTCCGCAAATGCCTCGACAGACTTTGTCACTTTCTTCGGCATTTTTTAAAATGAAAAAAATATAAATATAACGCCAAGCCTTGACGAGTCAACTAAGTTAATCCTGATGTGTTTGTTTTTCTTGCGAACGATAATACTGTTCGTCACTGGAGATCACTCCGTCATTTTGAACTGCAGGCTGAACTAAATATAGTTCCTTTTCATCGTTTGTTTTAGCTGACGAGGAACCATCATATAGGAGGCTAAAGAACCTCCTCCTACCATTGTTTAAGGGTTTTACAACATTCTCCCTTAAAAGAGAATTCGATAGTAACATTGACATTTCCTGACCACTCTTTTTATTCAGAAATCCATTCTCTACATCGACCTTGTGTACGTCTTTCCCGAAGTTAACAAAGTTCTTTTACGTTTTAAAAGATTTGTTTGATAACTGTGAAGTGTGGTAGCTGAAATTTCTTCAACCAGGCTTCTCGCAGCACCATTTAACTTTTGCAATGCTGCTCTTCCATTTTTATTCTTGCTATAATACTTTTTACAAATTTTCCAATGGATTGTAAGAACATTGGCGTTTTCATTTGTCACAGCTTCTAGTTCTGGAATGTTCCAACGATCAACCGTTGCTTTTTTCACCATGACTTATTTCGGTTGTGTTGTCGAATGGAAAGAACAAAATATTGTACTGTTTTACTTTTGATTTTTGTAACGTTCGAAACGGATCATTCAATCACATGAAAGTGACACATACATAAGGCCCGGTTTCTATTAAGTACGACATTACATACAAACACAACATTGAATAGTGGTATACTATTTTGAGTTAAAAAGTTCAAGTTGTGTGTATGCTTTTCATATTTTCAAATAATTGCAAAATACCTTAAAATATTTAAAAATATTTTTAAAAAACATTGTCGTGGGAACCAGGTTTTGTGAAGTGACAAATGTATCAATTTTCATGACACGCGCTACATCTTTCAAATATAAACTGAGGGCATCGAGACTATATGTTTTTTATTTTCCATTGTGTTCAAAGTGGGCAGTGGGAAGTTATTTGTCATTGTGTCGATATCTGTTTGGTGAAATCTAGGAATATGCAGGCCTCGTCAGGAAGAAAAATGCTGGCGTGCGAGCTTCGCATGTCATGATACTTTTCAATCATTTTGAGGCGTGCGATGTTCGCACGGCATAAATTTCAATGGCGTGTGCTCATTTTTGTTCCCTTTTTTTTCTCGAGTAATCATAGAACTCGCATACAGCAACACTATTTTTGCCATGTTTTAAAAAGCAGGTAATTTGTTGAGACGAAACTAAAATGTGCGATGCGTTCATTATTCATTATTTTTGAAAAAAATATTTATACGTTGATAGTATTTTTTTAACTCAAACAAAGAAAGGGCGCTGCAAGCGAAAAATATTAGACGCCAACTTTGTAATCATAAAAGTAGTTACGTGGTTAAACAAAAGTCTAAAATTTTTGTGACGATTTATAACAAAATTAGTTGCTTCTGCTAAAATAGACAAGACAAAAAAATTTTCGTCGTAACACCCTCCTCCGTTATAATATTATATATGTTTAACACAGCAAGGCTTTCCGTCAATACCATTCAGGAAAAATAATATAAACAGGCTGGGATACACTTATCGTAACACCCTCCTGCGTTATGAATTTAAATATATTATTTTAATGCTCAGAAAGACTTTGAATATTATCAACTAAACTCTAGTTTGTATAAAGATTTTGTACTTACATTTAGATTTTCTTATAAGACTGCGCAAAAAACATTAAAAGAACACTGAATTTTTTGTAAAAATAATTTTTCGGTTTTCTTATTATTTAAATTGGGAGGAGAATAACTTGCTATCAATTTCTAAACAGCGCAAGTATAACTTGCTGTATAACTTTCAAAACAACATTAGTACATTCTGTATAATTTTCAAAACAACACAAGAAAAATTCTTCCTGCATAACTCTTAAAAACAAGCAAGTGACCTTAAGGTGACGGTATACCTTTATTGTATCAAAAAATCGATTTTTTTTATTATTAACCATTTATACTAAAGAAACGACGATCTTTCCAATGGTGAAACTATTTATTTATTTTTCGAAAGGGAATATTGACTTTATCCAAATAACTACTTTTTTTTTCTGATCGGTCTCTTTCACACCTCACATTGAATAAGAGTTAAGAGTGAATGTTTTTAACACTTATCATCCTCTTGAGTATAACTTTTAAAAATAAATTATATTTCCTTTCTGAAAAGAAATGACCATCTGAAAAAAAACCCACCTCAAATCTTTCAGTTCTAAAAATGTATGCCATTCTGTTCTGTTTCTGCAAGTCACAGAAAAATGTTAAACGACTTCATCATCATCATCATTCTCGGCTTAATGTCCGTTTTGGGTTGGACGGGGTATATTAATGACCCTCTTCCAATCTGATCTAGACTGTGTTAGATCTAAACTCAACTTCCTTAGAAAGTTCTATTTCTATGGTATTCTCAGTCACGTCTTTGCGAATAATAAAATTTAAAAGGACAACCTTCTGAATATTCATTGCCTCGGAAGTGTGAGAGTATCACCATCATTATGAGTATGCATGAAAGGTGTGATATTTTAAAAAAACTTTAAAACACTTTTTCGTAGTGTTTTTTTTCTTCGTATACCATCTATTACATTTCAAATCTCTTTTACAAAACTACAAAAGATCTACAAGGGAGAGTGCTACTGTGCTGAAGCCAATGTGTTTATCTAAAAGCGATTTTTATTTTATTTTCAAAGAATCAACGATTCTCTAGATATTACATCTTAAACACGAAAGTTTAAGTTAAAAAATGGCTTTTTTAGAAAAAGTAAAATAAATCAAAAACGGGGACTTTGTGGAAAATAATTAAAAAATCGTTTTTACTTACATCTATCTCGATTCTAAAGAACATCGAATGAGATTTGGAAACGAAGTAGTTTTGTAAATGAAGTCACTTTTTTGAAGGCAGGGTGTGTTTCAAATATGTCTCTGTACTTTTCACGAGTTAAAAAGTTTCAAATTATTTTTATACCATTTGATAGGTGTTTAATGAATGAATTTTGATTAACTATCGCTGAAAATATCGCGATTTAAAAAACCATGCTCAAAAGGTATACCGTCACCTTAAAAATAAATAATTTACAACTTATTCGTCTTCAGAAAAAAAAGTGTTGTCATCGTGCGAACAATCACTTGAACTATCATCACTCGAATTATCATCGTTGGCTTCACTCTCATCTTTGAAATTTTCTCCTTATGTTTCGCGCACAGTTTACACCAAATCTCAATTACACACGTTCTACCAGATACTTTGCTTGTTTTATACCCTATCACCTTATCGTGGCCCCAACGTAAAAATGTTGAAAGATCTTTCGTTACTCCCTTATTACCTTCCATGCTGCTTGAGTTTGTCGAATATCAAACATCGAACATACGTTGAGGTGGAAAAAGTATATATTGAATTGAAAACCAATGTAACGATTGCACGCCATTCCTGACGAGGCCTGAATATGAAAAATATGAATATTCATAAAAATAGGGAAACTACAACATTCGACAATCGAGTTAATGCTTCGGCTATTTTTGCCGAAGCGAAAGCCTTATAACTGCTAATACTTCAGGAGTGAAGCGAAATTCGAAGGCTGCAATAAGATTGATTTATACACATGTGATGTAAACAAATCGACCAAGAAATGAACTTCACTGAGAATCGGGGAAAAGTGAAAGAAGGCTGAAAACATTTTAAACAAACAAAAGTTTAATTGCAGATTTGATGCAGCAACCAGTAAAAGATGAAAATGCATCACTGATAAGGGATTATTTGCTGATGAATGTTGAGGAATTTGAGATAATATTTGTAGAATAAGTTTGCGGATTTCAGTGTCTTGGAACACTTCCTCGGGAAGTTTCAAAGTCTCACAAAGCAAAAAGTTTGGAGGCAAATGCTGAGAAATCTTAGAAGAAGATAGTACAAAAATATTTTTGTTTATCGTATTTATATGTCAGGAAATTCTAAGTACATGCTCAATATCATTATTACATATCAAATTTGTGGTATTGTTTTGAAATAAATTTAAATGAATCACCATCGATCGAGGCATGGTCGAATTTAAATGGAAACCAATTTTAATAAAAACGCCATCGATCGATTCGATCAATGTTGATTGATTCGATCAATGTCGATCAATTCGACCACATTCTTTGGAGTGAAAACCCGCCTTGTGCTGTTTTGAAAGTCAGACAGCAAAAATTATTATTGTGCTGTTTTGAAAGTTATACAGAATATACTTGTGTTGTTTTAAAAGTTATACAGCAAGTTATACTAGTCTTGTTTCGAAATTTATACAGCAAGTTATTCTCCTCCTACTTAAAATAATAAAAAAAACAGGAAAATTATTTTTATTAAGTGTTCTTTTAATATTTTTTGTGCTGTCTTATAAGAAAATTAAAATCTGAGTGCAAAATCCTATTATGGACTATAGTTTACTTGACAATATTTAAAGTCAGCAGCAAGTTTGCAGCATTAAATTATATATATATATTTAAAATTCATAACGGAAGAGGGTGTTACGACAAGCTCATTCTAGCTTGTTTTTATTATTTTTCCTAAATGGTATTTACTAAAAGTCTAGAAATATTACATTTTAGCTAGCGTAAATTTAAACATATATATAATAAGGGATCATCTCCAAGATCATTAAAAAAAAAATCGTTTCATCATATCGTTTCATTTTTAAATTAGCATAGCTTGTGATATGAATTCGAAACGATTTTAAAGTAATGTTTCAAATGGTATGGAAATCATTTCACTATTTTCTAAATAGTTTCATTAAAAACTAAAATCGTTTCATAATCGTTTCAAGATTGTTTCATTATATTTACTTGAAATCGTTTTACACAGTATAATTCATTTCAAAATCTTTTCATGATCAGGAAACAGGAAAATTATTTTTATTAAGTGTTCTTTTAATATTTTTTGTGCTGTCTTATAAGAAAATTAAAATCTGAGTGCAAAATCCTATTATGGACTATAGTTTACTTGACAATATTTAAAGTCAGCAGCAAGTTTGCAGCATTAAATTATATATATATATATTTAAAATTCATAACGGAAGAGGGTGTTACGACAAGCTCATTCTAGATTGTTTTTATTATTTTTCCTAAATGGTATTTACTAAAAGTCTAGAAATATTACATTTTAGCTAGCGTAAATTTAAACATATATATAATAAGGGATCATCTCCAAGATCATTAAAAAAAAAATCATTTCATCATATTGTTTCATTTTTAAATTAGCATAGCTTGTGATATGAATTCCAAACGATTTTAAAGTAATGTTTGAATTATTAAAACTGTTTCAAATGGTATGGAAATCATTTCACTATTTTCTAAATAGTTTCATTAAAAACTAAAATAGTTTCATAATCGTTTCAAGATTGTTTCATTATATTTACTTGAAATCGTTTTACACAGTATAATTCATTTCAAAATCTTTTCATGATCGTTTCAGCATATTTATTTTAGATTGTTTCAAAATCCTTTTAAGGTGTTTGTTTTACATTCTTTTCACATAAAAGAATAAAAGAAATTTATAATCCAATAATCAGGCCTCTCAATAAGCCCTAGGTAAATTTTTACATAATAAAAAATTGCGTAGATAAAAAACATTGATATTTATATAAATTTGCTGATTTTTTAAATTCATCTATTTTATTAATAAAGTTTTTTCCTGTGTAGCTACTTTATTTATTTCACAAATTTATTCAAAACGCACAACAATGTCATCTAGAATGTTTCTTTTTATGTATACCTTAGTTTACTTGACATAAAAATAAACAAAATAATAATTATCACGGATTGTCTGTAGCAACGATAGCATTTAATAATTAAAGCACCAGCCGTACATTTAAATTCCATGTTGTGCTTTTTTGAAATTTTTTTGCTTGAACTTTAAATACATTAATACAATTGTTCGCCGTGTTTAAAGCCATATTTTAGTATCGCTATTTACTAAAGCTTGGTTTCCACTGGTGTCTAACGTGAAATAACATGAATTAATTTTTGGACATAATTTTCTACTTCATGTTAGTCCACAGTGAAAACATGTTTAATTTGTGTTAATTAAAATCATCTTCTTCTTATTCCATGAAATAACGTGAACTTAATATCAAAATTTTTTGATACCAAGTTCAGGTTTATTTAATGACATAAGGAAAAATCAAAGGAATACTGATACTTTTATGCAAATGTAAGTTGCAAAACATACAGTGCGAGAATTTGTGAGATAAAGACATTTCAACAATGCGTTTTAAAGTTTAAAAGAGAAATTTTAGGGATTGTTTTCTTTTTTATATTAATTTAAACAAATCATCTGAAACATGACTTCTACTGAACAGAATTTAGAAAAGGCAATGGTACTCTCCTTGTTTCAGTCTGCTGAAAATGATCCTTATCAGAACTGGAGGTGAGAATGTTTGTTTTGTATGGCTATATTTTGTTTAGGTTTACGAAAATTTTGTGCTTAGAAGCACACAAAAGAACGATGTACGATAGACGAAAATACCGGTGGATGTTTCTGTGGGGCATAGTTTCTTTTTCTTATGGCAATGCATGGGGTAACAGCTATTTTAACTGAAATATAATTTCCATTTTCTTCATATTTTCAACAAAAACAACATTATCAGTGACATTTCTTTTTCAAAAATGCCATGCACTTGTTGGTTCTCTTTACCGTGAAACAAACTATGCATAATCAATTAGATGTTGCAAAATAAAAATTTCACATTACTTGCTAAAATTATTTTACGCTTAATTTTTATTGCAGAAGGAGAGTGCTGTGGGCAGAAATAATCTTCTAAGTTTTTCAGGTGTGGAGACATGTTTCAATAGTAGTATTTCTGGTTAAGGAAACAGCCAGAGAACTGTAATCATTGTTATATGTAAATGATATCACTTAGAAGGCATTTTAAATGGTGATTGATCAAGGTCTAATGTGTGTGTGCCACAGAGTAAATACAATGTTTTATCTAACAATTTATGTTGCCGCTTCAGTGTTTGATTCGACTAAAGCAAGCATTTGTGTTTTAACAGCTTTTAAGTATTTTAGCTAACCTCTATGATGGCGATGAAAGTCGTTATGTTTCTTTTTAGTCTGCCATTTTTATAGTACCCTCCAAAATAATTATGCGGATATTTAAAAACAATACCTCAAGATTTAAGTTGCTTGTATTTTTTCTTTTGAAATCGGCTGTCCATTTGAATATCAACTATCAAGGTGGGTTATGTTAAGCTCTCTTATTTTCTCTTATCAAAAATATCAAAAACAGAAAAATGATGAGTTTAGTTTACTAAACTCTAATCTGGTGAGAATAAAAGTTTGTTTCACTGTCCTCATACCAAGAAGAGTCACAGGCTCCTTGAATGGATGTTGGAAAATCAAGGCAGCTGTTGTTGTTCACAATCCCCCTTATTAATCCTCAAATGGAAAATGCCTTTAGACGAATGAACGAATGAACATTTACAAATATGTTGAAATAATAACACTTAGTGTTTAATCAGTAATACAATAACAAATCTTTCTCATATCCCTTTAAGTGATCTATGCTCTTTAGTTGATTGGGTATTTGATTATTAAATGGATCCTGGAACTGAAATTAAAATACATCTGAAATATATCCTAACATGCTGTAGAAGAGGAACATAATATTTTTTTTACAAATTTATAATTTAAGGTGGACATTTCAGCACTTGATTTTCTGCATTTCTCACCTTTGTGCTGCTTGGCCAGTAGCACCATGCTCTGTTTTGACGCAGAAAAGGGACTGGACAATTTGCCTAAATTACAGAAAACAGCAATGACGAACCAATCTAACTTACCAACTAATCTAATCGCCCCCTTGTGTGGACTATAAAGTTCAGTGATTGTGGTTTTCTGTGGGTACTACTGCCATTCAGCCGCAACTTTTTTTATATTCACAAAGTCTTGGTTACACCTGTAATATTATTCCACAATCATTCAAACTGGCAACACCCGTTAATTTATTGGCAAGAAATTTGCGGTAAGAAAATTCCAGCGATGAACAAAAGTTAATTTCATAGGAACTAATTTACATTAATTATCAAAAAATCAAAGACAATGAAAGTGGATTTGTGAACCATAAAATTCCCTTGTCTCTGACACTCAACTTCAGCAAAGTTTCTAACAATAAAGTACACTCTTTTGAATTCTTTTTGTAACAAAAATCAAGGCTCGGTTTCCTATATCTTGGAAAAATAATGCTGAGGCTTGATACTAAAACACCAATTTTTTCTAAAGTTAAAAAAATCTGAATTATTAATGTTGCGTTTCTCTTACAACAACCTCTTTCCCAGCATCTGTCGTTTATTTTTTTATTGGGACGGCAAGACAACAGACGTGGAAACGAGGTTGCTCTTGAAGAAATTCACAGAGCAGAAGATTATCATTGAAGGGTAACCAGTGGTTCATATTTTGAAAACGTGCTATACACTGGTTCTTTTATTCAATATTATTTGTTCAACAATGTTTTAAATACTACTGCATCTTTTTAACAGATTTAAGGAAATTGCCAATGTTTTCAAAAATTATTTAAGAATAACTTTTGTTAAGAATTATTTAAAGCCCAAAATGTCGATTTTCTAAGAATCAAGATGCTCACACCAAAAAAGTATGATTCTTATAAAAAAGTGTAACATAGAAATGTTATAAGCAAATTCGTTGCTAGGGCCCTTTTCATTTCTTTCAATGTCACATTTTTGATGAGATAAGAAAGTGAATAATGTCCCTAATGATGAGATTGATAAATACACTTTTTTTATATAAACAATTGATTTTTGGTAATTCGCTCCAAACAGAAGTTAAGCCATGTGTAATGGTAAATGTAATAAATATTCTTAATGAAATGGGGCTTAATTTATAATATTTCTTAAATTGATGCACTTTTTCTCTTTGGGGACAACGTCCCCAAAAATTTACCTTGGATAGATTATATGGGGAAATTATTTATTTCCAAAGTGTTTTAAAACGAGTAAAAAGTGTTTAATGTCAGCACTTTCATTTTTTATTACCCCTTAAATCAATGCACTTTTTCTCTTTTACTACGACTTTTATTCTTTTATTTTGGTACAAAATATATTTTTAAAAAATGACTGTCAGGTTTATAAAATGGGCGACGCAATCTTAAAGCTGATTGCAAATTTCTCTTTTTGAAAGTGTTGTCATGATTATCAACCTTGCCTCTTTCTAAGCAATGTGATGAACCAATGCAAACTTTGGCAAAGTAATTAAAGAATAAAATGGCTTTGAAGAAACAATCTTGTTCTTGAGGTGTTTTCTGACCTAAGACAGCATGTGGACTTCTCACATCAAGTTTGTTGAAGAAGAAATAGTTGGTAAACATGTGGCAAACAAATATAAAAAAATGGCAACCGTTATTTTCACACCAACGAAGCAACGCAAAAAAGTAGTTCCAGTATTGTAGACATGAGCTCTATCTGCGGAACATTTTGTGACGTCACCTATTTATGCAATTTTCGGTGCAGATTTACTCTCTTTCAGAATAACAAAGTGGAGGTGAAAATGAGCCACAAAAACGTTTGCCAAAAAAATTAATTTAAATTTGTTTCGTTTTGATTTTATTACACAATATTTAACTATTATTAACTATTATTAATAATTTAATAATTATTTTCTTATTTAAAAATATAATTACTTTCAATGGGGAAATTTTCAATTTGTTTTTAAGGGTATTTAATTTGTGATTCCTTTTGTTAAAGTGACGGAAGATTTTCAACCTGTCAAAGCCTGATCTATAAGAGTGAAAGGCCAGTCTCTTTTCACGGTCAGTGCTGATACAGCAAAACTTGTTTTGTCATCAAGGTTGTTTAATCCTTCTTGAACATGTACTGTGTTGAAAGTATCCGTATGATCATCCAAACCCTTAACTTATACCTTCTCTTTTCTTCTTACAAGCCCAATTCTGCAGCAACATCGCCATTTAATATAAGTCTTAGTGCTTGTGTCATTTAGCAGGGCATTAACTCTCAGTTTCTATGATCCATTTTGTAATATAATTGGCATGGTCCGTAGTGCCAGGTAGTCTCCATGATGTATAGACTCTATGTGCTTTGTTGTATGAATGGTGTCTTCATTAGTCAATGGCTCTTTCCTTGTTGGTTCCTGTGTCGTTCTTCTTCCTCATTATGTTTTTTTTTACTTTCCTTCTTTTGCTCATGTAATAATCTGTTGAGTGTTTCCCAAACTTCGAAAACACAATTTATTTTCTCTTACTATTAACCATCTGTTAATTGTTATACTTTTCACAGCTCCAAATTCTGTGTTGACCATCACCTTACAATGCATTTTTTTGCTCACTTCGCATCCATTGGAAGTCCATCTATAATTGACCTAAAACTGTCGAAGTACATTTCCACAAATCTATAGCTATCTCCGTAGTTAAGTCTTTTGTTTTGAAGCTTTGTATGTATATGCTGAATGTCCTAAATCTTTTATTATAGTGCCTTTTCAACTAGACATTTTCTTAGTTGCAGAAGTATGTATTCTGCAGGTGTTGCATCTGATGCATGACAAAAAATCTGCTTCTCCACTATAAACAGGCACCCTTTCGGTCATTCCGAATACTTATTCTAAGACTATTTTCTTATGTGTTTCCTATGCCAGCTGGATAGAACTTTTATGTTGTCTTGTTAAGTATTTATCTGTGATGTCATCAAAGTCTGTTATCTCTAATAAGTGATCATTAATTTCCAACTGTTGATTTTATCATCTACTTCTTTGTGAGCATGCTCGATAACTTCTATGGCATATGAAGGTCTTTATCTTTGTGCATCTTCCTCTATCTTCTCCATTTCATCTATAGTCTTTTTAATAGGCTTCTAACGATTTTATTTTATGAACATTTTATCCATTAATTATTCCTGTTGTTTGTCCAACTCATTTCTAAGCTAATTTATTTCTTCTTTTCAGGCTGCAGCTTCCCCATCTATGATACCTAATAATATGGTAATTGCTTTTATGAAGCAAGATTTTCTGATGGCTTTCTCTTGCTTTAAATCTTTAAACATCTCTTAAGTTTGTTGATCTTCTTTATCCGTTTGTTCTAGTAAATGATTTCTTCTTTTACTTTTTTTTTTCTGTTTTATTGACTACCCTCTGGTACCAGTTTAAAACAACTATTCTGTTTACAAAATTCTGTTCATAAAATATTTTTTTACAAAGTCCAATTCATATAGAAAACCCCTAAAGTTCTGTAAAACGCATTATAAAGTTGTAAACAAAACAGGTATTGACTTCAAATTCAACATATTTTTGACCTTTAATCATTTACTGATTTTCTGCATGTTTTTAGTTGTACTGGAATGTTTTTTCCAATAGTTTGCTTGACAATACACAAACAAACTTGTATTGTCTATTTAAACTGTTTCATCTCAAACTACTTACACAGAATATAGAATGTCTGAATAAAGGTCATTCAAGGTAAATAAAAAAATTAACGTCCCAGGGATTGGAAATGACATCACACATACCTAAGATAGGCCATTTCCCTGTTTTATAGTATTTCTCACCTGTTATTGATGCTATGATCTTGATTCTAAATAGACTGTGTACCATAAATATAATAATCCGAAGACTGTGTCAGTCTGCCTGTAACAGGTAAAGTAGATGTGTTCATCTTCTTTTGAAGTTACTGAAAAATGCATGTGTTAAATGTTGATTGACAAACCAGGCATCACAACGTCAATAACAGTAACTTAAAGGTGTGTAATCACCCTTATCAAAAATTACCTGAAAATGGAAGTAATGGTACTTTAATCTCTTAAATTGTCTTTGTATTTTTTCCAGTCACTAGATTTAACGATTGGGGTGAGTTTGTTATTTCAGTAAAACATTTGAACATTTGAACATTTTCTGATTTCAGTTTTCCATAAAATTCTCAGGATAACGTTTTCTCATGTATGCCTTTTATTTATTGCAATAAAATAGGGACCTCGAAAAAATTTGCCAACAAGGTGATTACGCGCATTTAACGTCAACATCTTAACTTAAATTAATGATGCCATTACGATGCACTTATAACTTTTGAAGCTAAAGAACTTGGAAACAGGGTAGTGACGTCAGTTATTTTTCACTGCACATGTAACTGGGGATGCTGCACCACTTAGCCTCAATCTACCAAGATACTGTCAGGCAAATCTGCTTGATCAACAGATAGTGAAATAACTCCAACCCTGTCACTGTGGTTAAACCATGTAGCAGAAGTTAGGTCACCAAACTTTATTCAGCATCCAATATAGGCCAAAAAATTAGAAAAATTAAAAACATTGGGAAATCCAAGGTGACATCACATTCGTTAGGCCAATTGGGTTAAAGGTATTTAATTTGTGTTGCCAAAAAGATTCCTTATGTTGAAATGATGGAAGATTTTCAGCCTGTCAAAGCTAAGAGTGAAAGACCAATCCCTTTTGGGTACCCTATGGGAAGAAATGAACGTGGAAGAAATTATTACGAAAGAAAAGAATTACAATTTACGCTGTATTCACAAACTTTATTTCCACTTTGGTAAGCAAGGACAATCTTTTATTTCGCATTTTACCTTATTTCCAGCTCGTTTGCAATTTTTCTGTAAATTTAATATATATAAAGGTTAGAGCATTTTAGTGCGTATAAAGAGGAGGATTTAACAATTTGACCATCTATAATTCAATTTTTATACACCTTGATGTTTTAAAATTGTCTCTATTAACTCTGTTAAAACAAGTCTTCAATAGAAATATATGGAATTATTTCACTTACTGCAAAGATTTTTGCATGTGCTCAAGAAAATCTGAATTCATAATACAAAAAAGTCTGGATTTTTACTTTTCAGACCTTTTTAAATCTAATTTTTCGGGATTGAGGGGGGGATCAAGTTTTAGTGAGTATATGCCTGCGTCCACAATGAATGAAGGGATGTGTCAGGGCAAGAGCGTTGGTGTGTACCAGGCTTAGAATATAAGAAATTTGATGCATACAGACTTTCTGGATGCCTTCTAAACCAGTGTTGATAATAACCATAGGTGTATAACTAGCTAACAGCAAGAATTGTTTAAAACTAGACGTATTTTGTTCTATTTCATCTGTCTACAACACATTATAGTTTATTTAGAGTATGCAGCCTTTGGGTTTTGGTTTCCTGATCTTTTTAACTTGTTTATGTCAAAAGAGGCCATAGGATTTGGAATAATATAATTACGAGAGGGTACCATGAAATGCATACTACAATATCCTCTGTAAAAATTCAGTATCAGAAATATTTTAGGAATTTTTTATGTTTTCATTTAGATATTTCACAAGCCTTTATTATACAAGCCTTTATTGTACAAGAACTAAAAAACAAAAAAAATATCATAATTTTTTTTGAAAAAAAGTGAGATAACTAGTCTCTATAATAATAGCTGTATTCTGTCTATTTATGAGCGAGAAAAAAATCATGTTACGGAAACACAAAATGCGATAATTTATTTTGCCTTTTTCGTGGTTTTACAAAAGCTTTCTTTAATTGAAAAATTCTTATACAAAAGTCATGGGTATTTAGCTTTTATTGTTCCCTTGATGCAATTTCTTTGTTATGAATATGTGCACAGTCAAAGTTACAGACTAGTTTATCATAATAAATCAAGCATAAATCATTGCATTTGGTTTACTTTTTAGAATATAATTCAATTTCAGTTATGGCTCATGAATTTTGTTATTCAACATTGATAAAGGAAATAACAGTTAAAGTAAATCCCCAATTTCCATGGTTTGAGACAAAGGTTTTCTTGTTTAATTAATTCCAATGCAGAAGCAGACAGAAAGTTTCAGTTTTTAAAAACCGCGTTTTGAACTCATTGTGGTCAAAGTTGTTAAGCTTCAATTTAATTTTTCAAAGAAAGAGGGTCAGCTTTTTAGTTTGTCCTGTTGGAAGTGTGAAACAAAACCAGAAGTTTTGTAGCTGTTGACTCAATTAAAGAAACCCACCATGCACTATGGGAAAATTGAGAAAATATCAAAAAAATAGTTTTAGGTTTACTTCCCCTTGTGATTCTAAAAAAATGTGTTCTGGGACATTTTCCCATGTTTATAATTTTCTTTTCAGCAATATGCGAGGGATGGGGTGCTTGTGCCACGAACATTTGACATGCAAACATTACTTGATGAAATGAATAGCATACAAACAATAAGAAAAATGGCAAGGACAAGTCCATCTCAAGGTAAGGTCTGAGAAAAGCAGTGTTTCTTTAGGAAATCCAAAGTTAACATGATAAAGAGTTTTGCTGGAGCTTTCAAAAAAATCTTTTAATTTTTAATTAAAAGCAGGTCTTAAAATCCGACACAAGTTGAACTTGCGCTGAAAGTCCAATATCCAATTATACAGGATGGCCACAGATTTAATTTAATTTTAGGAAATTTTAGGAGGTTTTAGGGTCAAATGTTAGGAAAAAACACTAAAAACGTACACAAACATAGGAATTGAGCCGTTCCTTGTCTCGATGTCAGAGAATTTTTGTGACACAATAGGAAAATATTTTATGTTTTGCTAGAAATATGTTTGTGGGATTTAGTTTTGTGAACCCGATATCAAACAAACATTTTGCAATTATATATTCTTGCAGATGAGCATTTTTTCAGGAGAAACTTACTCAAAACTTTTTCAAATGTTGGCAAAGTCCCTTAAAGAAATTGCACAAAATTTAATCCAGCATTAATTAATCCTATTATAGGTAATAGGATACAACAAACAGCACACACTAAATGCTTTCGGTGTGATTTCAGTTGTGATGCATTTTTATTGCCATTTGTGCACACATCTTGGCACTTTGTATATTTCTGGATGTATATTCTTAGACTAATTTATGGTTTTAATGTGTCTTGATGTTTTTATATGTTTTTAGGCAGGTATAAAAAGCCATGTATCAAAAGCTTCAAGAGTGATTTTAGTTTTTTAGTTTAGGAAATTGATGCAGTATGATTTTTTACAAATGCCAAATAATATGAGGCTTTTTCCACTGAAAAAAGACTGTGAGAAAAGAAAGTATTTTGAATTAAAATCAAAATTCAACAAATGAGGTCCATTTATTGCTTGTCTCGTTTTTTGCTTTCACACCAGACAAATAATGAAAACATGTCTTCTTGGTTGCCTTATTAAGGATTTATCCTACTGAAAACGGACAATATATATTTTTACTTATTTTAGGATTATGTTAATAAACACACTACACATTATATATATGTAGTGTGTTTATTATTGTACTCTGGTAATTCAGTCTAAAAGTTTTTTAAGTAAGGAAGCTTAAACATAATTTAAAAGTTATAAAACCAGCATTAAGTTTTTCAGAAAGAAAAAGCAGTGTGTAGCCCTATATCTGGTTGCCTTTTAGAGAATAGATTGCTTGATTGGGAGAATGAATACAAAACACAAGAAAATGGAAATCAATTATTGGAAGAACAATGTAAGTGCTTTGTCAACTTTTAAAGTATACCTCCCACTTCAAAACAAATTTTTCTTAAGACACTCTTAACATCTAAAAGATCTTCCACATATATATGCACAACATCAGTAAAATTTAGAGTTAAGATAAATGGGTGTATAGTGGCTTTCAAATGCATATTTTGGGTCTTTTAAATATACTAAGTAATAGTATGTAGTAATCATTCATTGTAGGGTAATAATATAATGATATCGACACAATTATAGGGATTAATCAGGAGGCCACACTTTAGCATTGCTTAAAAAACGTGGGCCCACCATCAGTTGTAACAAGGAAAATAATAATAATAAATAAAATGAAAAGGAATGGAAAGAAAAGAAAAGAACAACACAATGACAAGAACAACAGCAAACAAGTAAGAACTGGAAACAACTGAACACACATTAATTATACACACCAAGAACCACAAAACACAAGAAAATTAGCATTCGTGCAGCACATCCACATACACACACATTTACTTGTTATATGCAAACATTATGCTCCAATCGAAGTGAATGCCTTGCTGTAATATGAACAGACAAAAGTACAATTTTTCAAGGGAAGTAATACAGAATGATTTGACAGATTGATTCCCATCCTACTCCCACATCAATGATTCACATTGTTGACCACCCCAGAATTACATGTCTTTAATGATGTTATTCTTTATCGCAGAGTTGTAGTTCTTATTTCTTTGCACAGTAAAGTACTCCAGATCCTGCATTTGGCACATTAAGGTGTTTCCTCTATAGAATGTTGTGCTGAAGTAATCTTTTTTCGGTGACTAAGGGGCCTATTACATGCCAATTACAGCCCGGCCAAATTCTAGCCCGGGGAAAGCAGGCTGAATTTTCAAATCCTGTCCCTATTCAAATACTAGTTTTTTTCCAGATCAATATTACATGGCGATCAGGCTGAGTTTTATCTTGGGTTGAATATTCCAGCTCGCCTGAAAGCTACCGGGATAGAAATTTTAGCCCAGGGAGAACAGAAAAATCAACATGGCGACAGCTGAGGTGGCAAAAAAGGAAACAATGTTTCGATGGGATAAAGAAGAAAAAAAAGCCAATTTTATCATATGTTTAGCGAATTATAAGTCGAAAATGGAATTTGCCAACAAAGATTTTAATGCAGACAAGAAAACACAGTACGAAATGGTGAGAAAAGCCATGGCTTCCATATATTCCAGCGAACCAGCTTTCTTTGGACCTATCACTGCAGCAGAACAATCGGAACAGAACAAAAAAGACCTTGTTTTGATAAAAAAGGGGTATGCCAGAATCCAAGAAAAAATTAAAGAGATACGACAGAATTTTTCTTTAACTGTTACATCTGGTAGAAGGAGTGGTAGTGGCAAAATTGTACTTGAGTATTAGGATGAGTTGTTACAAATATGGGGAGGGTCTCCTTCCACCGAGGCACTTCCATTTGGTAGCTGCACGAATGACGTTAATATAGCAGAAAGTGTTATCCATGAAAGTTAATAAGCTATGATGATTTTGATGCATCCAGTTTTTATGAGCTTGATAATGTGCCACCATCCTTCACTCCTTGTGTTTCGTTTACATCTTCTCGTGTTCTCAGCGTTAACAATGAAAGCTCTTCTTCTTCAAGTGGTGATATTTTGAAGCCATGTAAGAGGCGTCAGAGTGAGCAAACTAATGATCATATCCCAAAACTATTTGACAACAAGAGGAACGACAGTTGAGCTCCTCACAACATGAGCAGATCCTATTACGAAGCTAAAGAGGACTCTCAATTCAAACGGGACATAGCTGAAGCAATCAGACAATCTAATGAAACTTTTGCAACATCTATGCAACAAGTCTCACAGTCTATTTTACAAGTTGCCCAAGGACTGACACGATCTGTAGAAATAACGAGTCAGAATCAAAATACTGTTTTTCCTAATTTTCAAAACAACAGAACTTTTTATCAGAACAATCAAAATAACAACTATCAAGAAAACAATACTGAACAATGATAAACAAAGAGGAAAAGTTTTTTATATACAGCACATTTAGGTTTGTTTACAAATTTTGTTGGCATATATATATATAATTTGCCTCAACTCGCGTACGAGTAATATACAAACATTAACAAAATAAAATTTAACAGTTCTAGCGTCTTCTTCTTTCCCTGCATCTGATGTACTTAGCAATGTGAAAGGCGTCAAGTGCTGTGCATGTCTCTGCGATTAATTTGCACCATTTCGGAGGATCTGCAGTCGTTTTTTCCCAGTCTTCCAAAAAGCCAGCAAGTTTAAGAGTTCACTTGCAATTGTCTTTGAAACGTAATTTCGGTCAACCAGCTTTTCGGCTACCTTGAGCCAGCTCACCGTAGAACACCCTTTTCACTGTCCGTGAGTCATCCATTCGACAGATGTGGTCGAGCCACCTTAGTCGACTTTTCGCTAAAAGAATCTCAATGTCTTCGCAACGCGTTCTGTTCAAAACTTCTTCATTACTGATGAAGTCATCCCATTTGATTTTTATAATGTTTCTGAGATGACTTGCTGAAGAGTTCAAAGTTTTTTGATTTCGTGGGAATACAATGTCCATGTCTCACTTCCGTAGAGAAGTATGGGTAGCAGATATTGCTTGTAGACGGTGATTTTTTGTCACAGTTGTCAAATTTCGATTTTCAAAAACACGTTGCTTAGGTTGACCGTAGGCACTTGAAGCAGCTTGCATATGCGCAGTTATCTTGTCTTTTAAAGAAAAGTCCTTGCTGACAAAGCTTTTGAGATATTTAAAGTGGTCAACATTTGCTAATTTTGCATTGTCAATAAAGAAGTGTATTTCTGAACCCAAGCACATGACTTCGGTCTTTTTCGCATTAATTCGCAGTCCAAAACGCTTTGAAGTTTCATTGTATGCGGAGAGTAAAGTCTGCAAACCGTAAGCTGTATCGCTTAGAATAGCTATATCATCAGCGTATTGGGCTTCTCTGATATATTCAAAGAAAACTTTAGTGTTCGCTTTTAGTCTTTTTAAGTAAAAAAGACTCCCATCAGTACGAAAACGAATCAAAACAGAATGTTCGTGTTTGATATCTTTAAAGGCAATCCACATTGTAATCGCTGCATAAATTCCATAAAGTGTTGGAGCTAACTTGCACCCTTGCTTAACGTCGCAGTTATAGCTAAAAAGTTTTGATAGTTCGCCATCAATTATAAGACGCTCTTTAACGTCTGAATACAAAAGTTTTAAAAATTTGAGAAGTTAGGGGGACATCCAATTTTCGCCAATACTTTACACAGGAGGGGACGGTTGACCAAGTCAAACGCCTTAGTAAAATCGATAAATGCGATATACAGGCTACGTTGTTGTTCTCTTGATTTTTTCATTAATTGACGAACAGTATATATACCATCAATCGTACCACGACCAGTTCAGTAGCCATATTGTGAATCAGGATAAACAGTGGTCACAAAAATATTGATTCGCTGTAGAATAACATCAGCAATGACTTTCCCGACAACACTCAAAAGCGAGATCCCACGATAATTGCTGCAGTCAGCATGATCACCTTTCTTGAACAAAATTGTGATGTTTGGATTTATAAGATCTGCAGGAATTTGTAACTTGGTCCATAAAATTGTAAACAGTGCCAGAAGGAATCTCTAGAGATTTTGACCTCCATACACAATTGTCTCTGGAAGAACACCATCGGGACCTGGACTCTTACCTAGCTTTGTATTTTTAAGCGCAGTGTCAATCTCACCTTCAGTTATTGGCAGATCAAGAGTTTCATTTATCAGTAAATCGTCAATTTCATCGAGCACACTTTCATCAACGTCTGTTGGAATATTTAGGAGTTCTGAAAAGTGTCCTACCCATCTGTTTTTGATACCTTCTGAATTGGGTCCGTAAATTTCACGCATTGTAGAATTCACGGTGGTTTTTCTCTTGATGATACCTTTCCGCCTTACTTGCTTTTTGTATAAAACATTTGTTTTACAGTGTTCGTATTTGACTTTGAATTTCTTGTTTGTTTAAATTTTTATTCTTTAGCAACTCCTGTATCTCCTGATCATTTTCGTCAAACCAGTCAGAGTTCACCTTTTTCTTTTTATCAAAAGTTATCACTGCCACATCTTGCAGTACCTGCTTCAGACTTTCCCATTCGTGTGGACAGTCTGGGAGTTTATCATCAAGAAAAGCGCATAACTGTGCAATCTTTGCATCAGTCATTTTAATGATTGGTCGCAAAGGTGGCTTTTGGTCTTTCTTTTTTCATTTTAACTGAAAAGTGCATTGGTTACAAGCAATTTATTCTGTGAAGCAATCTGCCTGCATATTAACTTTTGTTACATAAATGAAATGTTGCGCAAGATTTTTGCGAGGAAATGGTCAAGTTGATGCCAATGCTTAGAACGCATGTGCTGCCAAGTTTCTATCACGAAGCTGAAACATTGTTCCCAATACTGCAAAATTGTTTTCCGTGCAGAAATTCAATAGCATTAAACCGTTGGAATTCATTTTACCAATGCCATGTTTACCAAGAACACCTGGCCACAACCTCCAATCGCAGCCAACTCTTGCGTTAAGGTCACCAAGAATGATGGTATGATCGTCTTGAGTTGTGCTCATGATATTGGTAAGCTGTTCGTAAAAAAGTTCTTTCTCCTCAATTGAACGCTGCATAGTCAGACCATTCACACTTACGAGTTTAAGAAAATTGCCCGACTTAAGTTGAATGCACAATACCATTAGTCGGTCAAATACAGGTATCGGATTTATTGTGGCAACATTGTGGAGTTATTCGACACTGCAAAACCCACACCAGCTTTTTTTTCTTAGTGTTTTCTTTTCTTTTCTATTCTATTTTGACGGGTTTCGCACATTTTCGACCATCAGTTTCCTCAAATGCAGTAGCATTTATCTAATTCAAATTAATTTCCTTGTTCATGTTTGTAAGGTTGCCCCATGTAAGACGACATCACTAGGGGCAAAAAGTTTTTGCTTTATCAGCGTTGTTGGCATATATCTGCTATATATATATATCCATTTTTATGTTTTCCATGTTTACTCTTTATAAAGTAAGAAAAACTTTTGTGTTTAATGTAACTAAAAACTATTACATTTTGCAGAGAAAAACTTTTCACTTTCATTAGAAATCTTTGAAATCTTATTCGATATTGCATGCTCATTTTTCCTTATAAAGAAAGAGTTCATATCTTTACACAAAAATAAATTCTGGAAAATATTGTTTTTGTGACTTGCACAGACAATAATAAATGATGAAATATAGGTGGGAGCAACATTTTTATTATCTGCAATAATTAATTCCGCACTAATTAATTCGGCATTATTAATTTCATTCAGGTATGCATACTGTTATTTTTTCCATTTTTAGAGACTTGAGCCTCTGTTTACATTTTTTTAAGGTTTTTGATTGTTTTTTTGATGACTGAACCACTGATACCTTACCCACACGTTTTTTTATATAAAATTTTCCACCTTGAGATTGCTTTTTAGAAGGAGCTGTGACAATTTGTAAAGTTTTCAGTATTTGAAAGATGGCATTCAAGATCTATACGATGAAGGCAAAGTGTATACAAATTTCTAAAAAATATTTTTTGGGTTTTGAAGGACCATTGCTGACGTGAGCAAAAATTTTAAACCCTTATATTTCATTAATCGCTCATCAAAACCACACGATTATATACATTTTCTTGATCAGCAGTGTAAGCTCTACACAATGGTGGAAACATGAAAACAAGTTTCTCAATTTATTTATTGTGTATTTGCACTGCTGACGTCAGCAAAAAATCTAAAACAACCTATTTTTCCATTGTCCTTCTGCCTAAGTGGATTACTCCACGGGCCTTATCGACTAGTATGTACATAAAAACGTGTAGTAGGGTGTGTGCAGTCACAATAAACAAAATAAACTTGATATTTTTTCACTCTTTATATTGGTTTTGTTGTAATTTTTGTCTCTTTGGCTGTGTATAATTACTCTTCATGTGTTAAATTTATTTCTATGTACCGTGTTATTACATTCCCTATATATTCACCCGCAGGATTGTTGTAAGAATAAACAGGATCCTGTTGACTCGGCATATCATTTTCATCATTACGGTGCATTTGCATTTGCCTTTCTACTTCATCCTTATCAAGATTGCAATTTTTGTGCAGCTCACAAAAGTTATGAAGAACAAAACAGCTGTAGGCGACAATACGGACTGTCTCTATCTTGATGTCTGCAGTTCTTCGCATAAATCCCCACCTGGCTTTCAACCTATGAAAAGCACATTCAACTTGGTTTCTAGCAGAACGCAGCATGTCGTTATAAATGACTTCCTTGTTATTATTGCAATTTTGATATTCCTTCATGCAAAATGGTGTTAAAGGGTATGCCGGATCTGCAATCAAGTAGTTAGGTATTGCATCATAACCAATTAATAAGTTGTAGGATGTTTGAGGCAGTGTACCTTGACTCAGCTTTTCATTGATTTTTGAGTTTGCAAATACCTTTGCATCATGCACTGAGCCTGGCCATCTACATTCAACATCAATAAAATGTCCCTTGCTGTCACAAATACCTTGTATGTAAGAGAGAAAAATTGTTTGTAGCAATTTTTTATTGGACGTTTAACTTGAATATGAGTACCATCAATACAACCAAATGCTTGTATCATGCCAAATTTAAGCTCAAACTCAGAGGCTATTTTTCTCATTTCTCCCTCATTGTTTGGTAAATGTAAATGTTTCGGACCAATAATACAATTGATTGCATTACAGACATTTTTTACTGTTTTTGAAACAGTACATTGATGTATACCAAACGTGTTGGCAGTCATCCAGAGGGAACCTGTGTCTTTAAGATAGTAAAGGGTTATAGCTAGCTTCTTTTCTGCTGTGATATAACGATAATTTGGACAGTTTGGTTTAGCTCCAATGACTGGTGCTAGCTCAGTAGCAAGTTCCAAAAAACATTCTTTACTCATCCTGAAGTTTTTTTTTCCAGCTAATATCTGGGACATCGGTTCCTATCATATTTTGCCACCAATTATCCGTTCTACTCTTCTCTACCCAATAACGTTTTATTTCTATAAAGAAACCTTCGCTTAGCATATTTCTTTTTTCTCATAATGTTATTCTGTCTTGTGCATAAATAAGAAGCACCAGCCATATTTCGCTTGGATTCGTGTAGTCTATAAGCAATGATTACACTGTAAAGTTGTAACATAAGAGCTGCGAGAAAACTGAATTGTTGCGTTACGTGTATTGCAAGTTTGAACTGCGCCATTTTTAACCTTCTTCCTGCGCTTTCGTTTTCGATTATATAAAGTGTTCAACCCGGCGAAAATACCTGGACTGAAATGTTCCATGTAATCTTGACGCATTTTCAGCCCGGTGCTTGAAATCGATTTCAACTCAGGCTTAAAATCTTGCATGTAATCGGCCCCTAAGGACATTTAGCCAGCGCGTGATAGATTCATGCCTTGTCTACTACTATTGACTATGGCTACTGTTCTCTTGCAACTTTATTTGCTCATCTGTTTAAATTTAGCAGTCATTACCTTTTGTCTGGTGATAGCCTCTTTAGATTGGTTAAAGTTATTAGTGGTAACCATAGTGCAGCCTCATCCTCTTTGCTACATTTAGAGTATCAAAAGAGTTAGCCAGTGACGCAGGAGTAGTCCCTAACCTATTTTTTTGTTGAACTTGTTGAACTGGGGTTGCTGTTAAGATATGTATGCGTCTTTTAATGCATAATGACAGACGTTTTTAAATCCTGGGAAAAAGGTGCTTTTCAGAAAAGCAGATACTAATTTTTAAATTTCTTCCTCCAACGTAGTTGTTGGCATTCATGAAGGCTAAATTAAACAACCTTTTTGTGTGACCTTTTTGTGTGACCATTATGGCGTATAATGCATGGAAAAAGCATGAGGGACTCAAGATGCTCATGCACTCCCTCTGCCAGCAGCTGATCACGTGTTTGTGCAGCATCAATGACCAGCATCCTAAGAAATGTGGCAAGTCAGGTATTGCCATAGTCCAATTAATAAAGACCTAAAATAGGGTTAACCTAGAGCAAATAATAATCTCAAAACTTTGTAAAACAATTTAGCTTAAATTTAATATTCCTTATGAAATAATGGTTGAAATTTCTTGGATATTTTCAGTTTCTGGGACCACCCTCCCAGCTCGGAACAGACGGATTGATGATGTCATTAAAAAATGTAAACCCTGGTATCTTAACCAATCGTTGAAAGCACATGATCCCATACATTATTTTGAGTTTCATTCACACATTCGGTAGAAATGTGTGTTTAGAATAGAACGATTTCGTAGGTCGACAAAAAGTTGAATGGTTTGTGCATTTTGTACACAAAGCCAGCTCTAAAGCATGCATTGTTTTTTTTTCTGTGGACCCATTTTCCTGAAACTCTTTTAGCCTATGGCTACCAAAGTATCAAAGTTAAATCTGACCTGAGGAGGAAAGAATGGCCCTTTTTTCTTAAATACGATATTGGATGGTAAAATTTTAATAGCTATTTACTTGCCTTGCTGATTTATCGTTAGTATATCAATCTCTCAAGCAACTAGCCTGTTTAACGTTGTAAGCCTTGTAAGCCTCTTTAGTTTGGTTTGGGTTCACTTTTACTTGTTTTGATATTAGCTAGCTAGCTACTTTAGTTTGGTTTGGTTCTACTTTTACTTGTTTTCCTATTAGCTAGCTACTTCAGTTTGGTTTGGTTCCACTTTTACTTGTTTTCGTACTAGCTAGCTTCAAAACAAATAATTTGAAAATTTTAATAGTTAATTATTACTGTAATTTTCTGTTCTTCATGTCAAAATTGTTTTTGCTTGATGGAGATGTCGAAACTAATCCTGGCCCAGAAAGTTACCATATCAAATTTGTTACAAGCTCATACAATCAAGGCAATGTTCAGTTGTTTGGTGTAACTGCTGGTATACAATGTATGTGCAACTCTCTCTTAGCCATTTGTTGGTCGACAATAAAAAGAATTTCAGTCTGGAGAGCATTTGACTTGGATAATATTTTAGAATATGGCAATGCCAATTTAAAAATATATAATTAAATAGGCCAATAGAGTTTCATGAATTACTGATGTCGGTGTAACTCTCCTCAGCAGATTCTCAGTATTGTTAGGTGATAAGGATTATTTTCAAGCTTATAAAACGCTGAGTCCACATACAATTGTTAGTGGAATAATTCTGAGTACATAGTTTGCCCATTATATGGGGTAAAAATTATATCTATGCATTTGATCCACATAGTAGAGATCAAGAAGGTCAGTGTTGTGAAAATGGAGGTTCTGTTCTTTTAAAATTCAAAAATTTAACTGATTTACATAACTATATAAGTGACTTTTATGCTGATGATATGATAAACGTGATGATTTTGAAAACAGTCAGTGCAATGTGTACAAATTATAATTGCGGAAAATGTTGTTAAAGTAATAAACAGTTGTGTTGAAACTGCTCAAAAACGCAAATTTCATCAGCTTTCTAAAAGTACTACAGGTCAAAATTGTTCTAAGTATGCAACTAAATTAAAGCAAAACTAAAATAAATATCAAAGCGAAATAGGCACTCAAGAGCACAAGGCAATGTTCAAATAAAGACGTGATATTTATCATAATAAAATAGGTAGTCCAAAACATTTGCAGCAACTGTATGATTTTTACGAAAACAAGAAATGTCGTCAAAAAGCCATGCCAAATGGAATAGCAGATTTTAAAAATTCCTTGAAAGAAGTGTCAAATGATTCTTACCTTGATGAGGTAACTTGAGGGCTTCACCAGTCTCTAATACTATTGTATTGGTTACTGAAAGTTAAAAACAGAATTAACACAAATTGCAATATCAACATTGCCACCAGTAACACAATTTCAAAGCCAACACAAGTAGAATATCAAATTGCATGCAGCAACTGTTTGTCACAGTCAACATGACAAACAAATTAAAATCATCAAAAAACACAACGGTAATCACTACAATCAATTATTGTAGAGATAATTTGGATGGATCCAAAACCTCAAGCCCCATGCTTTGTTAAGCAGTCGGCTAATTGGTGTTTTCCTTCAACCCACTTGATAGTAATCTCTTTTTGTTCCACCATCTGCCTCAATCTGGCTATGTCACTTCGCAGTCTCAAATCCTTTGTGACATTTGTCGTTTTCAAGGTTTAAAATAATGACTTGTTGGCAATAATACAAGTGAACTTTGGAACCTTCGTCAACTTGCAGATTTGCTGTATGACACAAACTAGCATCAGCTCCTTCACTCAGAGCAAGTGTTTCTGAAGCAATTGGGCTTTTGGTTACCCTTTGTAGTTTCTTCCATTGCCAGCAGATTGGTTTAACTTTGTTTAGGTGCTTCACAAATATGATAAATGCACCTTATGATGATCCACACTTCAAACTGGCATGGGTTGCATCTGTGTAGCAAATGATCTCACAATTTTCCGTATTTGCAATTTTGGCAATGGTTATTGCAACATGCTTGCTCTTAATTTTTCGAATAACCTTGTTGGCATCTTTTAAATTTTGAACTGTAGGCCATAATTAGACGTTTGGCAACTATCATAAGCCACATCAGGGCGGGTTTGTTCGGCCATCCGAACAATTTTCCCACTCAACGATCTCAGCTAGTCAATTTTCGTTCCTTGCTAACATCATTTTCAATATCAATAGTTATCAAAGACTCTATATAACTCACTTGATTAATCTTAATTTTACTTTTAAATTGATCTACATCTAATCCTAGATACTTGCATGTTGAGCTTGATTGCGTACTGATTTTGAACGTTTTGAAAAATTCAGCAATAACATCTTTGTGGAAAGCTAAACTACCACCATACACAAAGTCATCAACATGGCAAACAAGAATTCCAATGATTTGCTTGCCTCTATACTAGTAAAACACAGCAAGGTTGTAGGTACGCATTTCAGCATTTTTTACCATGCTCTAGATGCATGGTTTAACCGATACAAACATCTCTTTAGTAGCACATTGTTCCCACTGACAATGTGTCTTTTGGTGGTTGTAGAAACAGTTCTCTCTCCCTGAAGAAAAGCTGCAGTGATATCAAGTGAATTGATCTGCCAATCGTTGCTAACTATGATAGCCATAGCAACTCGAAGACTTTGTTTGCCACAAGTTGGAGAATCTGTTCCCAACGACTAAATTTTCTTCAAAGCCTCTAGCCACCAATCTAGCTTTCACAACCCTTTTTTCCCCTTTGAACTTCTAAGTTATGACCCATTTGCTTTGTACGGTTGTTTGACCAGTGTCTAGAACTTCTTCAAAGACATCATTTTCTTTTAAATTCTCCAATTCTCTCTCCTTGGCATCAACTACTTCCTGTGAAAACATATCGACATCACACATATAAACGGGGAATTCCGGATTTTCCAGCTTGACCCATGTGGACACATCATTCCAATTGATGCTTTTTTGGCTTTCTATCAGCATCATTAGACACATTAACTTAATTTTTATAAGTACCACCTCTTTTGGGTTGTGCTGAGAGAACTCTTGCACGATACCATCTTTCATTTAGATTGTATTTGACGTATGATTTTGCTTTTGGTTTCGATTCAACCTTCTTGGATTCTGTTGATGGTCTTCTGCAAATGTCACTCGGACAATGCTCTTTTGGGACACTCTCACAACCACTACCCTCGTCTTCCTCATTGTCTTTGATGTTTTCAGTTTCATTATTTCTATGGCTATCCCTGTCTTCCTCCTCCTCTACTAAAGGATTCTTCAACAAGACAATATTGCCTTTGGTCTGGAGAGGCTGCAAAAAGGGTGATATGGATCTCATTTACATCTTGTTCTTTTCTGCAGGTCTACTATTCCGTGATCTTAAACCTCTTTGCTGTGTTCAATTCTCCAAATATCTTGATTGTGATGATTGTGTCCTTCATATTCTTATTTTTGAGTTCTGCACAATTTGTACGAGCCAGTTTTTCATTTTCTTCAGACATATTTGCAGCTGTGAGAAGAAAATATGCCCTGACATCTTCTGGCAATGCCATATCATATTTTGGATATCTTATTGTAGAGCTTCTCAAACCGCAATAATATCAGGAAAATAAAATCAGGAAATTTGTCTCCACTATTCCTCTTATAGTCATCTTTAAAAGCGATAAATGCTCTTGTGCTTTCATCTTTCAAATATATTGAATCTAGCTTGGATACAACCTTGTCCAAACCATCTGATCCCACTTCTACAGGTGTCAGGTCGCGTACAGCCTCCCGTGCCCAACCAGTCAATGACAAGTATACAGCTGGACCTTGCTTTTTCTTGGGTAGTTCTGTAAACATCTGCCAGATCTCCAAATCGTTCTTCCAACTGCTATAGTCATCATCCTCTTTAAACGCTGGTGGAGCCTTCAATGTTGTTGTTGCCATTATTGACAAACTACTTCACCAATTGGTTTGCACACACGTGTCAACAAGTAGCCAACAAAAGGAAAGTTTTCTATCTTACCTCAAGGAACACATCCGGGTGTGTGCCTTCAATTGCTTTCTTTCAACACAAATGTCACTCACAAAATGATCATAAATACCAGGCCAGTTGATCTGTACCCTACCACCCTCTGCTACCAAGTCAAATGATTCTTACCTTGATGAGGTAACTTAAAGGCTTAACGAGTCTTAATGCTATGTATTGGTTACTGAAAGATAAAAACAGAATTAACACAAATTGCAATATCAACAATAAGGACCAGTATTCATATGTATTGTATGCAATTGTTGTCGTTGCAGAAGATCTGTAGTTGACTTTTCTGATTATAAATACAACAATGATACAACTGATATTGTACGTTTTGTTTTTAGCAGTGCCAGAAAAACTAACTTGTATGGCTTGTCATAAAAAGTTACTGAAATCTAAAATTCCTACCCAAGCTGTTTGGAACAAATTATAAATTCGTTTTCCAAATGAAATGAAAACACTGAATAGGCTGGAGAAGACATTTATTTCCAGACAGATGTTATTTAAAAAGATTACAATTATGACCAAAGGTCAATCTCCCAAGTTGAAAGGAACCATATGCAATGTCTCAATTGATTGTTAAAATGTTACTAGTACACTTCCACATGGAGCTAACAGTAATGGTAAAGTCATGATAAAATTAAAACGTAAGCTTTCATTTCGTGGTCATGTATATTTTGAGGCAGTCAACCCAGAAGCTGTGAAATCAGCTTTGCTGTATCTCAAAGAACACAATCCGTTGTATTTTGATATTATAATTGATGAAAAGCTTATACTGCCAATGCTTTTAGACTTATGTGATCCTGTGAAGGCAGAATCCACTTGATAAAACACTGATGAACTTGAAGAAATTGATAATCCATTGAATACATATATGTTTACTTCAAATGAAAGTATGATGCTATCAAATGTGCCACAAGCTGAGCATATTAGTATAGCACCAGGAGAAGGTGAAGTATCAATTTGAATGACAAATGATCAATATTGTGATGAAAGGTACTCCTGCATATTGGAAGCTGTTTCTTTTAGAAGTACTGGCGATGGTTAAGCAACTGTGTCTTCAAACATTTTCTATGACATTAAGCTGTTCTGATCTAAGATGGAATAAACTGATATAATAGCAAAGTTGAACGGTGAAAATCTGTCTGATGAAGAAATACTAAGTTAGATAAGTTTGAAATTCTTCTTGCTAGACATTTTCAATATCCAGTTTTTTTTAAGAAGATTGTAGAAAATGAAACTTAGTATTTTAAAAATCAATGTAAGAAAAGAGGCAAACAGCATGCAGCAAAGCGCCACAATGCAAGAAACTGTGTTTTCAGTGTGATTTAGCTTAACACAGTGTTGTCCCAAGCCAACCTTGACCCCCGGGCTCTTTGTCTTTTTTTTATAATGGGATGCCCCATATAAAAAGCTGTGTGTCAATTGTAAGTTCTTGATCATAAGAATGTGTGATCAAACTGTAAGGTTGTCATCTTTTTTTTGAGCCTTCTAAAGTTACCTAGTAGTGTTAACTGCATTAAAAGTAACCACATAAATTTAGTCACAAAACAAGGGGCTATTTTTGGCCATACTCCAATGGAGAAGTGATTGAAAATGGGTATTTGCGAAACTAGCGAATTTATTTGCTTTAAGAATTCTAACACCCTGTTACCAGCCTTCTTAATAGAGCATATTGTTTGCTATGTAATGATTTTTAAGGATACTGTAATGGACACTTTATTTCTCAAAAGTTTAGTTTTTTTTACAAAATTATTTATTGAATGTAAGAGCAAATTAAATTTTTCAGGTAGTCAAAAATCTACATTTTTTTTCACTAAAACTCCCCTGTGACCTGTGACCATCCTTCCGTTCATTACCAGCTTTTCTGAGAATTGAATCATTAGTTTTTTCTGATTTTTTGCACAATGACAGGGAACACTAGACACCCGAAAGTGACGACATCATTTTTTTGAGAAAATATCTTGTTGGCCCAAAAATGTGAATTCATGCGCAAAATGAGCCAAGATGGTCAAAAAAGTTTTAAATCCAGCTATATATTTTTTAGTAGCTTTTATATAAAATATCCTTCATATTAGATTTCCAAAGTGACCCGTTCTTGTCAATCAGAAACTACAGGAAGGCTCATCCACTACCATCACTTTGTTCTCTACCTCATCCTCTGTACCATCAACAACAACAAGATCAAAATGTTAAGTGGGCACATGAATACTTGGATGAAAATCTGTGAGTTGAATTCAGGTTGTTTTAAAATTTTTAAAGTTCGACGTGGTAAATACATTGCATTACATTTTTGGTATAGAAACTCTTCATCAAGTTATCATTCCCACAAAATCCAAACAACTGCACATGAAATATTGGAATCAATGGAAAATCAAGAAAGTAATGCCATAGAGGTGAACTATTAAATTTGCCATGCAAAAGTTATTGTGATTTTTGACATCGATTTTATATATTGTTTTCTTATTTTTGTTAATTTTCTAAAATACACTAAGAAATTTCAAAAACCACAAGGAGAATGAAATTGCGCAGATTTAGTTTAATGACTATCGTTATTATTCTATCTGTTATTTTAAGATGTTACTTATGCTGTAGTGTTGCAGTGGTTTCTGTTTAATAGGAGACCACAGCTGAATCCTGGGTAAATGAATATGCTGATAAAACAGAGCAAGATGTTATTGATGGTGAGATTAACATACCAGAAATCTCACAAGTAAGTGTCTACTTATGCGTATGAAAATCAATTTTGTTTACTAAAAACAACCACAATGCTTCCGCTCTGTACCTAGGTAGCATAATTTTCACAGGATTTTGTCTTTTTAATAATAATGGAGCTAGCTATATGCACCCCCTGAGTATTTACAATCTTCCCATAACAGTGAGCAACCAAGGCTCAAGTATATAGCTACTGTCATATCCAAATAATAATGAAACAGGACACATTTTTTATATTAGAGTCACACATTTTGAATTGTCAAAGTTTTAGGACTGCAAACGTTTGAAAGATGCTAATGGTTCCTGATGTCAGCACGATAATTTTTTTAGAATTCAGCGACCTTCATAGGCGCTTATGTGGATTATTTTGTGCGCTAGAGGAATGTCACTAGCAAATTTTAAACACTGCCCACCTGCCCTACGTGCGGGCGAAAATAGTGATTTTGCAGCCTGCTGACTGCACAGTATTGACCATTTGATGCTGCCCTGTTTGAAAAATGACGAAAAATCTGCTTTTCTTACATTAATTTTATCAACATTGGCCAATTATGTCTGTCAGCAACCTGTCTATGAAAGAGAAACCTATTTTTCCAAAATAAATTTCTGCCTTTTTTTAGGTTTTTTATGTAAAATAAAAAAATATTTGGATTTAGTAGGAAGTAATATTTACTACAAAGGGATTGTTGTGCGATTAACACACCTAAACAAATTTAAGTTTTTGTTTTATTGTGTCTGCAAAATATTTCCTGAATTATCGAAATTAGGATAAAAGCGAAATATAAAATCAGAGAATGGTTTAAGAAGGCTTTTTTTCATAAGTCTATTTAATCGATTTGTTTTCACTTGTGGCTGCACGAATAATTATAAATATTATTAAAGGAATATGGCGATATTTATATGTTCCTTTCAGTAGTGTTTTTGTGATTTATAATTCAAGCTTTATATATAAAAAGTTACTACGATATTTTAATCTTTTTTCAGTCGCCTTTTGGGAAATTAGACTTAAAAAATAACTAAAATAAAAAAAAAATAAAAAATAAAAATCGTTGACAACAACGGAATATTATTTTAAGTGCTGATTTTCATGATCTATCGTCAGCGTTGTTAGCTTTGCAATGTCAAATATCGTTATCAGCCGCCGTTCAACTTTGCATAATTTTACATTAAATATTATTTGTTCCAAATGTAGTTCCAAAGTTTAATTAACGACTTCACTCACGATTTTCATACTTCAGTTTAAATTCCTGGCAGTAAAATTTCATGGAACTTGCTCCTGTATGCGGTGTACAGTGTTAACAGAATTTTGTTCGTACTGCTGTTTTTTAAAAATGTAATTTTTTAAGATCGCACCACACGCACAGGATTATTGATTCGTACGATTCACCTAAAATCTTACGAAATGGCCTGTATCCCCGATTCAGAAGCTATGATGATTGTAAAAAAAATTTATTTATCTGTACAGCCTGGCACTTTTTCTGGTATAATTTGACACTCTGTAGCATTACTTCTAGTACAGGAACACAATTTGTAAAACCCACAGTTATCAGTACATAAAACCCACACTAAGATTTGTTATCCTTCTATATAGTATGTAGTATTTTGCGCAATTAAAAACTGAAAGCTCAGTGCTAATTTTAACTTCGTAATAAGTTCTGCAGAAAAAAAAATGATACCAAGACCACTAAACACTTATATAATGAACTGTGGTCAGCTGCTTGTTGATAACTTATGAAGTGAAAAAGGATCACCCCTGGGATACTATGCAAAAAAAATCAGGAATATTTTATCTATTTTTAAGAGAATTAAATATGTTGTACAATTTCTGCTAATCCTATATAAAAAATTGAAAAATACTTAAAAATGTTCATCACAGTGGCTCTTTTGTCATTATCTTCTCCATGAAGATAATGACAATAGCCACCAACTTCTTCTCATTTCTTTTTGTGCCTGTGAAGTGCGATAATATGCGAAGAACATCTGTGGTTGTTTTCTGCATAAAGATTTATCCTCTGCAGGACATTTATTTCAAACCTAAACCTTTTCTCAGCAAGTATATAATTTGAAAACTTATAAATAACCAAACCGCGTAAGTTTAACTTGCCAAATATTTTAGATATTGCTAAATATTTTAGATATTGCAAAAGTATTTCTCAACTTTAATTTTGCGAATTCATAATTTTTCAATTTATGGATTCGCAAAGGTTTTTTGGACTCATGAAAATTTCTCCGATGAAAGTATAAATTCTATTGTAAACAATTCTTTCATATTTTATTTAGCCTTTGTTAAAAAAAGGCTGTGCAACCATTTGGCACATAATAAGAAATACGGCCTTATGAGCGACATGATGAAAAATGAAATTTCCCACAGGTGGTCTCAAAGTTGTGTAGCTACAAGGGAAGAAAGTTTGATGTAATTTGAACTTTTGATCCAGCTAAATCTCAGCCTTTTGCTTTTATAGATTCTCTTACACAAAAAAGTGTAATATTTAAACTCGAGTCATTTTCCTTAGTACTCATAAATACCTAGCTTAATCTTAAATGTAGCTATAGGGTAGCTAAGCTTCCTGTTTAAGAACAACATCAAACAACGTGGAAGTTGTCCTCTTTGTAAACAATCGCCGGTGGTTTGTTTCTGTATTAGTACCAAATTTTACATGTGCAATCTTTGCACGTGCGGCGCATGTGAGTGAATCTGCACATAAATTCTACAAAAATTTGTGCCATTGGCTCACTCTTCACAGATTACACCACGAAACAGGGGAAACGTATGTTATTTACCGTAACCTGTACCGAGGTCTGGGTGTGATATATATCCGAATTAACTGTCTTTAATTTTAATTTTTACACTTAGTATGCTTTTAAAACGAGTGTATTATTACTTAGGAAGATCAGGATTATTGGCAACAATTGCAGCAGGACTGGAACGAACTATTTAGGTAATTGTCCCTCATCCTTTTGCTTTTCGTTTCAGTTTGAGTTGAATATTAGTTTCAGCTATTTGTTCTTTTTAGCCAAGAACACTTCCAAAATGAAGAAGAACTGTTGTCGAATGGACTTTTTTCTACACACAAAGAGGTAGGTAGAAACAGGGGGTGATGAATATTTAAAACCAATATTAAAATTACCAATTAAGCAACTTAGGCGGTTATTTAATTTTCAAACTATTACGTTGGCACTTATTCAGCTTGGTGATTATTTAGTCACTGGGCGCTTATTAAGAATAACCTAAAAATAATAAAAACAAAATGGTCATTAATACTATATTGTCATATATTACCATGAAGTCTGGTGTAGCTGCCACAACGTCATAGTGAATGGGTCATTTTGGCTCTGACGAGATTTCAAGTTGTGACTTTAATTATACCAAAAAATGCTTTTTTGCAATTGTTTTTCACAATGAGTGTCCAGTTTGACCCGCACTGGGTGCTTATTTAAAACTTGATCAAAGTGTGGGTGCTTATTTTCGTCCTTAATCGGTTTACGGTAGATAGTGTGAATATGTTTCAGTGAATGTCTCGATTCTCGCCAGAAATAAGGTCTGCTAAAATGTGCTGACTCAGCCTAATCAAAAATATTTACTACAACTACGTATTGTTGTGCAAGGATTCTTGTATTTGTTAAGTGAACATTCTTGGAACGCAAATTTCATATTTAAGTTGTGAAATATAAAAGCACAGTAACCCGCTCATTTTCACGCACATGTAAAATTTACCCTGTCTTTTCATTGTGTTTAGGAATATGAGTTTGAAGAAGCCAACCCATTTGCAAATCACGAAAATGCTTTTGAGGAAGGATTAAAAATGCTGAAGAAAGGTGACCTGATCAGTGCAATACTACTGTTTGAGGAAGCTGTAAGTGCCACTAAATTTCCTTTCATTATTAGCAGCAAAGGTGAACGATCATACAAAAGGTTGTTTTTATTCAACGTAAAGGTGTTTAGTTATTGCAATTTGGTTTTGCTTTTACACGAAAGTCGTGCTTCTGGATTTGACTGACTGGAGTAACCTGCCTCGTACACAAACTTTATACATACCTATAAGTTTTGCTTCAATAACTAATAGCGTTTTTATATCTCTTAGGTTCGAGCGAAACCTGAACATGCCGAGGTAATAGAAGGTTATATGTTTTTGTTAATGTATTAGCCAACGATTTCTGATATTGCGAAAGATTATACTCCTAAAGTATATTTTATTAAAAGTTTGTAGTTGCAGTTATTTAACTGCTATCGTTTGTTACACAACACGTGTGCATAAGACCAGCCAGCTGTAACTTTTTAAAATCTATTTCAATGTAATTATGTTATTACTGCTGAAATCTTTAGGCATGGCAATACCTGGGCACAAGTCAAGCCGAGAATGAGCAAGAGATGTTAGCTATAGCTGCCCTTAATAAGTATGCATAACATTCTTGATCTTTTATTCATGTGTAAACTAATGTCTGTCAGATGGTAAATAACTACCATAGCTATCGCTGGCATTAATCAGGGTTGAGACTGTCAGGTAGGTTTCTTTTCACATTTTTCTATACAAGTTAATCATATCAGTTATATACTTACGTCATGAGGTAGAAGCTTTAGTTCAATTCGACACCTAGTTTAGCACTTATTTCAGCAGTTACTAGTCCCACCCTAAGTGTCAGGGAAAACAATATAAAACATAATTTGAAACTAAAAATAAATGTTTTTTTTGCCCTGGAATTTGAAGAAAAGTCAGGGAAATATATTTTTAAAAAAAACTGTGCCAATATATTCAATTAAATTCTTCTAACTTTAGATGCATGGAACTTCAACCGGGCAATCTTACTGCACGTATGGCGCTTGCTGTTAGTTATACAAATGAATCGCTTCAATCGCAGGTATTGACTAATCAGACGTCTTATACACAACTGTCTGGTTTTTCCTTAAATTTGCTAAAGTAAATTTTTAAAGTATCATGTGATACATAAGTCTCTGCAGGACACAGATTATTTGCACGGACTGAAAAATTGCCATATCTAAAAGTGCACCTGCTTTTAAATACAACAAGCAACTATGATCGGCTTGAAATCACACATACAAAAAAAGCTCAAAAAACGAAACGACTTGTAAGCAACGGCTCACGCTGACTTGGGTAAATAAAACAGTTCCAAGATATATCTTTTTCTAAAATTCATTTATGTTTCGTATGAATAACATGATTGAAAGTTTGATTACAGAAGTAACAATAGAGCCTGTATAGGGAAACGTAAGCAACATTAAGCAGCAGCCCAAATTTTGTGTTGCTTTTAAAAAAAAGACAGGATTAAGCTGGCCCAAACACAGCTTTTTTATGCCACCCTATATGTGACACGGCATGCAGAGAAAACTTCTTTATAACGTCGGCAGAACCGACTTTGTTTTAAAGGGTGCGGAAAAGTTATTTCTCTTTGTCGGATTGCTCCAGAATCTTTGTTATTGCCTACCTGAGGCTTTAAAAATAGTCTGTATATTGCAACGTAGGTTGTTTGGTACACAAAGTTTCCTGTGCTTATGCCTTTAAAAATAAACACGCCACTGCCACTGATCGAAAAAATTATATAAATTATACAAAATTGAAAAAAACTTTCAAAAGGAGCGTATATATTTATTGACGTTAAATTTTTAATTTAAATCCCAGAGTAAAGGAGAATATAATATGTGCCGATCCCGAAGTGCCTCTAAATCAGCTTTGCAGACCTCGTTTTCATTGTAGGTTGTCAAAATTTCAGTACTTTGAATTCACACGGCTGTATATCACAACCAGATCTCGATATAGGTTATGGAAAATAGCAAAGCACGGCTTCTGTATTACATGGTGTTATTCGTGAAAAGTGAGCCAATGGCACAAATTTTTCGAAATTCAAACTTGACCCATTTCACTTAGTATTAACTAATAAATGCTAGCCTAATCCTGTATGTAACTGTAAGAAGAACAACATTTGGATTTGCAGGGCTGTATATCACAATCAAGTTTGAATGTCTTAAGAGGGAAATTACATCACCGTTTCTTGCCTTATAGCTACACACATTTGAGAACACCTGTGGGAAATTTTATTCTTCATCATGTGACCCCATATGGGTAAATATGGAAAATTTCTTTATAAAAGAACTTGTTCATGAGGATTACATCTGCATTATCTAAAAAAAAAATTTTTTTTAATCCAAACTTTAGCAATGTTGTAGTTATAATTTTTCAAATTTCTCGCTGAGAAAACTTTTAGGTTCAAAACAAATGTCCCACAGAGGGTGTAAATTTTTCATTTTTACCCTAGAGTCTATAAGAATAAATTATGCGATAATATCTTTTTTGCAGGTAAAAAAATACACATATGTAAAAAGTAAAATATTTTTATCAAAATATTACCAAATAATTCAAAACTGTTTACTCCCTGCAACCATGCTTTTTGTGCAAGTAAAAGTCCTATAACTTCAATAAAAATTGAAATAATGACTTGAAACTTGGTATGATATGTTTTTAGACTGGTTTGATATGTTATTAGACTGGTTTGATGAACTGAAGCTCCTGAATTTAGCCATTCTTGGAAACACAGATATACTGTTTTTGAGAGTATATCGATTTTGACAAGATACTTGTGCAGAAACATTAAAAACGATTCTCATGATTAAAATAAGTCAGATAAATAAAACGTGTCCTAGGTTTAGGACCAAATGCTTTATTCAGCCCAGAGAAAATGGGATTGTGCTTCTAAAGCACAGTGCCAAATATTCATCTAAATTTTATGCCGTATACATACAAAGTTGTGAGAAATTTATTTTTCACCCAAATCTGCAACACGGTTTACCTGCACTAAATTGAACATCCGTAGGAACTTATTCTGCATAATAAAAAATGCTAAACAACTGTATTTGCTTTGCCAAAGTAACAATAGGTTTTATTAAAAGTTCTGTGAATGTTAGATTTTTAAAAAAGATATTACACCTTAAATGCTGTATTATTATAAGTACTCCACTGGATTTGTGACACGTTATATACTAAGTGCCCTATGGATGAAACAGTTTACGCTGTACTATAAGTGTTCAACCTAGACTGAAACTTCAGGTCTACGAGCTACAACAACAATGCCTTATCATTGTAAGAACTTCATAGCGAATATCATTTTTTACTATAGTTTCCCAATTTTTTTATTTCATGAAAGAAACCGGAAAATCTGTGAAATTGTATTTATGAAAAATAGGTTTCTGTTCGCTGTGACAACATCTTCAACCAACATACAATACCTTACATATCTAACTAGCTATAATCTTGAATGTTTACTGTTATGGGAAGATAGTAAAAGAAGGTTATTAAAGGTCCAAATAGCTAGCAACCTCTATTAAAAAAGACAGAATCCTCTGAAAACTATGCTAGCTAGCTACATAAACATAACGTATATAGCTGCTTGCACTTTGAATCATAATTTTAAAAAATATGTGTCTCTGGTGTGCTGGCATGGTACTATGTGGCTCAAAATCTAAAAATAAAAATTATCGAGATGTGACCATTCTCAACCATAACACATCAGAAAAGGGTTTCTGTTCTTTAATTCTCCTTGTGAGGTGCCTCAAAATCTTGTAAATTTAATTAAAAAAATTGTTTAAAACTTCCTCTTCTTTTACTTGCACTACTCATGGCATTTCTTTGCATTGTCTTCTGTTCCAGGTGATGATTCCTTAGCTTCCAACCGCGAAGTTTAGTTGTGTCGCTTTCACAAGTTTCAGTGTAGCCAATACTATGGACAAGTCACAGGACCTGGGTAATTTCAAAAAAAGGTGGTTCTGCCTTATGATTTTTTAGATTTTTGCTGCTGATATCTGCCATTAACAATATACATAGGTTCAATAGGTAGCAATATTCAGGGTTTCAAACAACCTGGAAAATCAAGAAATTTGATCCCCTAAGTCCCTGAGTTCAAGGTATGTATATACCATGAACTCAGGGACTTAGGAGAAGTTAACCAAAAATTATTTTTGGATATTTCAGAGAACAAAAGTCAACAACAAATTTTTAGTTTTGTTTCATACATCTAACAGGAAGAATTACGCTTTCTCTTTCAAAATTTCGATCAAAATCTCGACTCATTCTCCAGATCAGTTTAAACGTAAATGTGTTTAGAAAGTTGTCCCTGTGAGGAGAAACCGCAAGGTTCAGTCATAATAAACATAAATTCTAGGTTCTGGGTGCTTATTTTAACTTATCTGTCCTATTATTAAGTTAAACAGATATTGTATAAAGTGAGTTTTCTTTTTTTTATGAGTTATATATGCAGATTTTTACCCCCATTGTTTTCTTTTTGTGTTTGATTGACATATTTAATATAACGCATTTTCCTTCCTTTTTTTGTTTTGCCAATATGCTATTGTACAGCCCTTTTTTAAACATTTCTTTGTTCGTACGCAAGGGGTGTATTCTGACTAAGCTCGATAGCGTGATCAAAAATTAAACAAATAAATTTTGTTTTGTGGTATTAACGAACTTGTTTTGAGAAGTATTTAGCAGTAGACAAACTTAGAGAGAAAGAAAACATAGCTATTTGTGTGCATACAAGATAATACGTCATTATTGTTGTTAGGTCCCAGACCAAACACGTAAAGAAATGACAATTCTTTGAGACAAAACAGCAGCTGGTTTACAAAGAAAACACAACATTCAGGAACTAAATCATTTTTTGTGATTTTATGGGTTAATTGGATGAATTATCAACAAAAAAAATTTTCTTTCGAAATAGTTTGACTTTGTTTGTCAAGAGAGACCATAACTAGTGTGTCTTTATTGCTTATGGGTTCGATTAATAGAGACGACCAAACAAATAAAAACGTGATAATCGAGGTTAAAATATAGCCCTAGAGTAACGTATTGAAAAGGAAGGACTGTAAACATCATCCAACTTTTTACACTTTCTGCACACAAGAAAGATGATCATCAAACAAGCTAGCTATGTGAAGATACTCGCATTAGTTCGCGCACAGCACACAACGGTCTTTTCTCTTTTTTTAGAGGAAATAGTTTATATGTATGAATATACATTAGCTTACCAGGGTGTAATCCAGAAATGTAAAGTAAGGGCAGCTAAACCCCTAATGGGAATTTCATCAAGGTGGTCTTAGGTATTATTGAAATCTTATTCCTTCACAACTTGCATAAAATTAGCTATAAGTCAAATATTTTGTAGCTCCTCCAATAAATTGGGAAATTTGGGATAAACTTCAACTGGGCAAATGAACTGAGAGCGCTAGATTATACCCTGCTTACATACTTGTGGCTATCTTTCCTGTAATTGTCAGAATAATAAACTGAATATGAATATAAGTAAGATGCATAAACTACATAAACTATCTCGGCCTTTCCCTTAAATCACGTGGTTCCACGAGCCCAGGCAGGTGGCCATTGGTCTAGTCCTTCCAGTCTCAATGTACTACGAAAGGTGCAACTGCAATACATTCACAATAGTGACGCAGCCAAAGTAGTGTATACTACTTGGTCTGTGTAACACAATAAAAACTTCAGATGTTAATTAAGTTTGCGCAAATTAAAAGCAGCTAAATGGAGAGATCAGCATTATTTAAAAATAATAATTTTTTGAGGAAACTATTTCAAACATATGCTTCAGGGTATACACACTTTTTTATACGAATATCACAATCCTAACCAAGCTGGTCATTATTCTTATTTTTCTATTTTTCTAAACAAGAGGCCTCTTTTGTTAACCTGAAATACCATCAAACAAGCCAAATTCTTATGAAAAAGTGTGATACATTTTAAACAAAATAACTAAAGGGTTGGCGGTGGACAAGTTGAAGGTTGCAAACAAAAAGAAAAACGAGGAGGCATTGCTCTTGGGTTGGGAAGCATTAAATAAACGCTGGAATTTTAGATTAAAAACAATAGGTCTGTTGTTTAAGCAATAGAGAAATAAAGAATAATGACCAACCTGGTTAGTATTTTGATATTCTTATGCAAAAAAAAGCATGTACTAGATTTCAAATTAAACAAATACGGTGATTTGATTTACTTAGTCTTTGCCTCGCGCTGGCTGGTATAAAAATGAGAAGCTGGGAAATGTAAATCACCCAGTCAATTACCTGGACGTTGTGTTCAGTATTGTAAAGAAAAAATCGACATTTTCCACGCTCGTGAAGTGTTAATCCGCATGCGAAAGAATTGTCCGCTGTCAGACATCTTTTAGCTAGTTTGCCCTGATTGCTGTTACTTTTTTCTGCACAACAGAATCATATGCTCAAATAAATGCAATATAAATAATAAGTGATAAAAATAATGTTTTGTATTGATTGACACATCAGCCAAAAATATAAGAGACCAAAAAAGACAAAGTTGGCAACTTCGCCTAAATATTAAATATTCACAAATTAGTTCTATTGCGGTGCTGGTTCGAATCCCCTAGGGGCCGTTTTTCTAAAATATTGCGAACGAAACCTCGTAGATAACGTTGCAACTGCAATTTGGATCATTAATAGTTAGTTAGTTAGTTAGTTATGAGTTGGAAACCAGTGCTATCCTCCCTCGTGAGATAGTAACAAATATGAAAAATTGCAGATTTACACACAGTAAAAACAAAAACTTTTTTACTTGAGACATTAGTTCTTTTAAAGTAGAAAGGTTTGACCGGTAGAAAGGTTATATCCCACTCTTTACATTTTTACTTCTTCATAGCTTTGTTGTGACCTTCCACAAGATAAACCGCAGAAAACAATCCTCTTTAAATTTCTTGTTTTTGGGATATTTCGTTCACGTCAAATTTGGGTAGACCGCTGACAGCTGGTGGTGTGACTAGAATCTTTTAAAGAACCATCTCTGATAAAAAATATACTAAATCTCGAATTATTTAAATTTCTGGTACACTTCATAATTTATTAACACTTCTCATCTTAGTTCTCATCATCCATTTTTCCTCACTAGCTACCGCTTTTTAAAGGTGAACCTTTATTTCTTTCAAGGTGCAAAAGATAAATACGTAAATACATAATAAATAATGTTTATAATAATAATTATCGACAAGCATTACCTGCAATTACCTTTATTGTAACTCTCCATTGTAACTCCGTCAGTATTTTACATATTGTAGATTTTAAGGTCCCGAGTTCCGGCTAGGGTCCCCCGGGTAACACTTTCCGATATGCCCATATAAAGAGCACAACTGGCTAAACGCGAGTCATGCTTTTATTAAGGCGGGTTTTTATGGAAAAAAAGAAACATAAAATGTATTTTCATTTAAAATTAAAAACTACAATGTTTAAACTTTCCAGTTTGAACACAAGAAATTCTACAATAAGCAAATAAGAAATGATATTGAAAAACTTGTACACGTAAATGCTGTATGAACTGCAGTGGTTTTTTCAAAAAACCTGAAATTTCAATTGTTTTTCGCTGACAATCTTTTGACTTTGAAAGCGATTTCTGTGCACCTGCAACGTCAATGTTGGTAAACCTGAGCGCTGCTGGACGGAAATTTTTATTACTATCTCGTCTGCGAGGATAGTATTGGTTTCCAACTCCTAACTGACTAACTATGTCCCAAATGGTCAATTGCAACGTCATCAATGAAAATCAATGAAAACTGCCTTCGGGTGGATTCGAACCCACGACCTCTGGGTTCAAGTTACGACGCCTTAGCCACCTGACATATTACGCCTTGAGTAAAAATATATAATTTTACGGCTTTTATATTAATCATTTGTGAAACCGGTTCAACGGCTGGCGTATTAATGCAAAATGATTTATTGATGCGAAATACAAAAAGTTTGTAGAATTGTTTTTGGGAAATGATTCCTCTCAACGAAATAAAGTTGTTTTGTGACTTTTAAGTTCTAAGAATAATCCTAATGAATTTCCCCATTATAAGGATTTCATAAGAATTTTTAAGCGGTATTTTCGAGAAATGGCCAAAGGCTCTCAGAGGTATGGGACCTAAAAAATTTACGTGCAGGTGTCTAATAGATAAATATAAAAAATCAGTAAGTATCATAGCCATGCATCATATCTCTCACACCAGGAACAGCTGTAAATCAATTTTTAGGTTTTGTGAAATGACCCCGTTAATAAATTAAAAATATATTGTCGCAGTGATGTGTAATTGACATTGACATGCGAGATAGTTTATGCAGCCCCTGCATCTGGTTCTCTTTCATATAGACCTCCATTTTGATATCTCAAAGTTTAGTGATTATGGCCAATATGGCATATGGGCCTCGGTTTTCATATCTCAGACTTGAGTGATCACGAGTTAGGCACCATGTCAGTAATTTTCCCTTGCTGTGACGCTAATTCGACTCCTACGGAGTCAAAGGGTTGGAAGTAAACAGAGTCAATACTTATGTGATATTTTAAATAACTTAAAAAAATAATGCTTATCTGATTTTCATTCTTTAAAAAAATAATCCTGTCTCTAGTAAACCCGCCTTTATTTCTAAGGTTAATATGCTAATCCTGCGTTGGGGAATACGGTAGCTATAGCAATATATATAACAAGAACTTGTTTGTTTTGATGCAAAGAAAAATGAAATTTCCCTGCATAATGTGTCTACATTTTGACTAGCTATAACGAACTTTACAAACAAAAATAAAACTAAGTAAAAAAATATTTGGTATTGTAGTAACATAAAAATACTTTAAATTGCGGTCTCTTCTGGATAAGATATGGTCTTCTGGCGCGTATTGACATATCAATTTGAAACTTTTTATTAACAACACCACGTGCTCTCCCGGCTGCAGAGATTAGTCACAATTCACCAATATTTTAACTACTTAAACATTGAAGTTTGGAGGGGACAGCAACATAGCTTTTTGCTTACGCTAAAAAATCGTTGGCTTTGTGATTCCGGTGAAATACTTAATTTTAAACAACTCAAATGTAGTGTGATAGAACTTTCTTGAAGACCGCTGCCGCATCGACGCAAGGATTAGCCGATCTATCGCACTACTCCATATGTATGATTTGACAAGTGGGTTCCACGCATTTATTTACAGGTATTTTTTTAATTTTAGGCATGCGATGCACTAAAAGCATGGATTGAACATCACCCAAGGTTATTACTTTTTACTTTTTAAAAAAAAATACTATTTCTACGTATGTCAGACCATGATTATTTTTTCCATCTTTCGTTTAAGATATTTTCACTTACTGGGTTCGTCTTCTTCCTCTGTAAAATCCGCACTTTTTACGCCGTCATTGATTAGTTGTGCCATGTTTAAAGAAATTCAATACTTGTATCTGGCAGCAGCACGGATCTCTCCTCAAGGTGATATTGATGCTGATATTCAGGTAGGAATTTGGTCTGTGAAATGCAAATGATCTGTCTGTCTCTGTCTTTGTTTCTGTCTGTGTCTGTCTGACGTTGACAAATTCTTAACCTTGCCAATAATTCTCTTTTGTGTTATATTCATCAGCACTGCATAAGCCATTAAAAAGCCATGAAGTGGTTAAATCCCCACGCACTCACTCACACATATTGCACGGTACAATAAGTTGAAGCGCATGTGCAAAAGCGTTTATAATTAATTCAATTTCACCTTTCTTGTGAAATTTAGAAGTATAAACAACAATTGACTATTACTACAGTTAATTACATCATCTATTTCCTTTGGTTGACCAATTTTATGATATGTTGAGAGTTACAAAACGCACTTTTTTATTTCTCGCACTTTTTTGATGGCACGATGGTTCAAATAAATCCCACACTCACTTCACTTTTCGCAATTTTATTTTTACTTCCCGAATATATAATATTTTCATTTTACCCCAATTTTCTGATAATGAGTATAAAAGTTTCGTAGCCTGTTGACCAAGGTAACATTCAAACTCGAAGACAGTTTCAGATGAGACAAAATCATCTCCCTCATTTATACGAGGCAGAAAACTTTCAATCAATGATAGTAAAAACAATGTATGGAACTTTAACGCGTGGACCATAGGTGTGAGCGATTGGTCTCCTTGAAAATATGCTTTCTGGTTTAACCCTATTCGGTCCAGCGTATTTCGAACATATTATGACCGGGCGGATTGATAGGCTTTCTTGAACCACTACCTGCATAAAATTCAATTACTTTCGTTCCTGAACGAATTTTCACATTATTTTATTGTATTATTGTATTGTTGTATTGTATGCAGATGATGTGGTTCTCATAGCAGAGTCGATGGAAGAATTAGTTGAAAAGTTTGAGAAGTGGAAGAAAGGACTAAAAGGTGAACACAACAAAGTCTAAAGTCATGATTAGTAGCATTGCAGCCAAGTGTGACCTTGTAGTTGGAAAGTGGCCTTGTGGAGTTTGCAGGAAAGGGGTTGGTAGTAACTCAATTTTTTGTCAGACCTGCAAGCATTGGGTACATAAGAAGTGCAGTAGTATTGGTGGAAGGTTAAGAGCTGACATTCAGTTTGTATGCAAGCGTTGCAAAGGTGAGATTATAGAGAATGAAGTATTTCCAGCTTTAATGATGTACAACAGTGGCTCGTTAGAGATAGTTGAGAACTTCTGTTACTTAGGTGATATGTTGGGCAGTGAAGGGGGTGTTGGAAGAAGTGTTACTTGCAGGATAGGTTCTGCTTGGAAAAAGTTCAGAGAGTTACTTCCTTTGTTGACTAGCAGAGTCTTGTCAATTGAGGTAAAAGGTAGGTTGTATGAGGCCTGTGTAAGAAGTGTTATGTTGTACGGTAGTGAGACATGGGCAGTGAAGCAGGAAGATCTTGACCGTTTAGAAAGGAATGATATGAGAATGGTTAGGTGGATGTGTAACGCCAGTCTGAGAGACAGAAAGATGAGCTAAGAAGCAGGCTAAGTCTCCGTAGAATTAAAGATGTTATCCAGATAAGAAGATTGAATTGGCTGGGGCACTTGGAAAGAATGGAGGAGGATAATTGGGTAAGAAAGTGTAGAGACTTGATAGTTCCTGGGGCAAAGCCCAGAGGCAGACCGAGAAAGACTTGGCAGGAGGTTATAAGGACAGACTTGATACAGAGGAAGTTGAGTTTAGATCTAACACAGTCTTTATCAGATTGGAAGAGGGTCATTAATATATCCCGTCCAACCCATGCTAGCATGGAAAACGGACGTTAAGCCGAGAATGATGATGATGATGATTTTCAAGTTTCTGATAGCCAAATAAAATATTAGAACCAGTCAAAAATAGCATGAATTTCTTCAACATATTTAACTGTAAACCCCGTATATATCGCTTCAGGAAACTAAACCAATCTCTTTGTGATTTGTCCTAAGGATTACAATGTTTGAACAATGCTATAACTTTTTTTATTGAATGTATTTTTTCGACATAAAGTTGCTTTACAGAATCAATTGTGTTAAACTCAGGTTCTAAGCGCCGTTATTGAAAACATTTTTGCCAGGAAGTTATAGCGAAGTTATTGGATTAACTCTTGACGAGCTATCTCAATTACAACATTCTTCATACTTTGTACCTTTACTTTACTCCTGCAGTTAAATTGGTCAAGAAAATCAAAAAAACTCATCACTTACTATTTCTTTCTTGGTGGTACATCGTATGACATATTTTTATAAAACATATATCATATTCATCACAAATCTTTGTATTTCACATCGACCGACTTGTGACCAGCAACTGGATATAAAACTTTCTCAGTATCCACTGCAAAATGTGGATTGCATCTTTTGTGCGTATTTTCAACAAAAAAATTGTGAAGCTTGTCACTTTACAGTTGTCGATGTCCATCTGTTCTTCTCCACGCCAACATTTTCTTGATTATTTGCGCCGTTGAGGTACATAAAACGAAAATTACAGTAATTAATATTAATGACAGTTAAAGTTTGCGATGCTTGCCTCGCTACCAAAGAACGAGGCTTGCCCGGAGATACGAAATGTGCATTTATACTATCCTGATGATGTGTGTGCGCATAACCGGAAAAGTTGGGTTACATTGTAGTGCAGAAATCGAAAAGAAACTTCGTCCCCGACTTATTGCAGAACGTCGGAAACAGCGCATCATGCACTACTTCGTTGCAAACTAATAATTTGTCAAACTAATCTCGTTTGCATGTTATTCTGTATTTTGGTGTATATTTCGCGGAACGAAAATTGATATGAAATTAGGTCTATTCACTTTATGACTTTACCAAGTATGCAAAAATAAACAAAGACTTTGCTGATAGCGATCGGAAGTTACCCAGTGTCTTTGAAATCTTTTGCAAAAATATTTTCCATTGATCTCCATTGTGTCTCGTAGGTATCATGTCGAATAAAGAGGACACGTTCTTTTTCCCCTATTAAAAATGAATGATGCGCTTAGTCTGTGTTTGTACTAGTAATGTGGATATGCACTTTTCTCCCTTAAAAATAAGCGAGAAACTATGTCCTAATTGCTCAAAGACAAATTAGTTCCTTTGACGGTACGTCACAATCCTCTATTTTAATACTTTTGTGTGAGTGACTATGGCTGTCCACGGCACAAAAATCATTAGTCATTCTTACAGCTTATGTATTTACTCCCCTAAGACGTGGCGTTACGCTAAAATTTACTAAATTAAAAAAAATCGCAAAACGGGGGTGTATTTCTCATTTAAGGTGAATGGGGCGTAATGGTTAAAATTAATACCCCTTTGCCCCCGGTTAAGCAGGTGATGTTGTTTTCTACAAGTAAGAATTGGAACAGTATTTTGACTATAAGCATGCCTATGTACTATATAAATCTATATACCTACATAGACAAGTGTGCGCTTTATATGCTAAACGGGCTTATATATTTACAGACTACACGGACTGTAAATGAACTTTTTAGCATAAATTTCCGGGCACAAAATAAAATTTAATGGACAGAAAACAGAATTTATGGTATCTGGAAAATCTCGCATTAAAGAACCAAAGATCTTCATTGATAACACTGATTTTAAGTCGAGCAACAAATTATAACATGTTAGTTTTCACTGGTAGGTTAAACACTATCTTGTTTCATTTGACTTATCCCAAGTGGAACAAAGATTGAAAGAATTTAGAGCTTGTACTGATGTTTTGATCCATTCAGGAGCTCGCTTCTGTCAACCGAACACAATATTCGCGTCTTATAAGTTGCTGCTGCTATCAAAATTGTTAAATGGCTTGGAACTGTAATTTAAATGAAAGTTTCAAGTTACGAATCAATTCAGAATCAACCGCTGCATTGAAACAGCTGTTTAACGTGTCAAAACATAGTCTAAATGTTCTTGAGTATCTTGGTGATATTCCATCTGCCGATAATATGCTGAATACACAGAGAGTTATGTTACATCTGCAGATTTATTACGCGACATATACTCATCCATATGCTTTCTTCAGAATCGAACTCATGAGATAAACATTTTATATGACGCCATTGATGTATTTTTGTTTGTTCTGTACGGACGTAAAAATAAATAGATACAAGACATTAATATCCCTCCTTTTTGTGAACTGGTCGCATGACATTCGAAAACATTATGGAAATCCACATCCCACAAAGATAGTTTATTTTTCTAATGTATATAAACGATGTACCTTTTATAGGTGTTTAAAAAGGAATATATTATGTATATAAAGTAACGGAAATTGTGTTTGCAAAAAAGATGGCTGTTCTTTTTAGCATTTTTCTACTCTTTCCTTCAAAATAAATCTTTACAGAAACATTTGAAGAAGTTATAAAGATGCAGCTTAGCAAGGTTTGTGTAAAGTTTTTTGATGCTTTTCCAGATGATGTAGCCGGGTCTATTTTCGAATTTGTTTTCTAATTGATATAGCTAGCTAGCCATAGATACTTCATACCTAGCTAAGTCTCCAGTTTATACTAGCTGGTTGGCTATTAGCTGATATAGCTAACTAATGTCAGCTTCTAACTAAAGCTCACCAGTACCAAGCTAAGCCGTCGTGAGTTATGTTGTTTTTCCTTTAGCTATCTGTACCTAGCTTAGTAGTCTTTGCTAGGAACATGGCTCTAAATTGACTTAGCTGTTAAGCATGAATTATAGAAGATGTAACAAGCCACAAAATTTTTAGGGAAGCGTTATAGCTATATAGCTTGCTACTCTATTGATATTTTAAGGATAGTTTGAGGACATTTTTATGTAAACGTTTTGTGTAAACATACATGGAAGAGGACTACATGCAATATGACAAAAGGATTTTAAGTGTGGTGATTTTTGTTGTTTTAGACGTTCCGACAAAAACATTTTGTTTTTTACATTTCGTGTTAAACTTTTGTTAGCTAGGTAGTACTGCATGTAAAATACCAAAAGGAATGGTTTTTGTAAAATCTTATCATTTTCCTTTGATGCAGCCGATATTTTCTTTGAAGTCACGGAAAAAAGTATGTCCATTTTGACAGCGGGTTTACTCAAAAAATGAAAAGGTAAAGTGGTTCAAAAAAGCATATATGAAAAAGAAAGAAAAGTCCAAGTGAAGAATTAGATGTAGAAAAGTGAAGTTAGAAGAAACAAGAAGTTACTTCGGAAGTAAAGAGTGGAGCTAGAAGTAGTAAAGTAAAGTTAGAAGTAAAAAATGAATGCTACAGTTTCAAGTGGATTGGAATTCATAAAAAGTAATAAGATACTTTTTTATGTAGCACACATAAAATTGTTAAGGAGGATGGCATTCTCAAAAAAAATCCATTAAAGCTCCAAATTCTTAAAGTTTTATATTTTACCGCATTTTTTTAAAAAAAAGCTAGCATATTTGTTTACAATTTTTTTGCGTAACTAATGTATTTAACGTAAAATTCAAAATGCTACACTAAGCTATTAGCTTGATACCAAACAAATTTGCTAGCGAAAGAGGAAATTTTGGTTTGTTGAACTCTGCAAATATCGTAATTTTTTTAACTTGACCAGGTAATGCCAGGCTGTTTCTTGATTTCTTTTAAAACCAAAGCCATAAAGATTTTTGGAAAAAACTGAACAGTAACATTATTTTTTGAAACTAGTCGATAAGGCCCGTGGAGAAATCCACTTTAGGCAGAAGAACAATGGAAAAATAAGTTGTTTTAGATTTTTGGTGACGTCAGCAGTACAGGTACAAAAAAAATTTGGTAAACATTAGTTCATTCGTTGCCTGTAATAAGTAGAGGTTGGGACACTGATCAAAATTATGTATAGAATCGTGTGCTTTTGGCGAATGCCTAAGAAGATATAAGTGTTTTAAAATTTTGCTGACGTCAGATCTTTGCTGAAGATTGGTAGAAGATTAGGTTTTTTTGCAGGTTTTGCTAACTTCAGTAGTACATATACAAAAAAATTTGGCGAAATGTAGTTTATCTGTTGCCTGTAATGCATACAGATTGAAACGCTGATAAAAATAATGTATAGGATCATATGTGTTCGCAAACACATAAGGAGATATAAGTGTTCCAGAAATTTGCACTGTAAAATCCACTTAAGCAGGAGTACATTGGAAAAGAGAATTGTAACTTGTAATTGATGACGTCTGCCAAGACCCATCAATACACAATATTTTTATCCTGAAATTTGTTGACAATTTGCTTCCAATGTGTAGAGCTTGAAATGCTAATCAAAATAATGTATAGAATCATGTACAACACCAACAATAATAATAAAGTCAGAAATAACACATCTCAAATATTTACATCTTATAAAGTGATTACGTTTGATTACGTTGAAAACCTTTAATATTTCAATCAGAAGTGTCAAAAAACATCAAATTTATATCGGGAAAATCATTTATTCTAAACGGATACTGACCGGTTTTGATGTTGTGCTGTGAAATACAAAGCCCGAGGTCAAAAGTACAGTTCGATTTTAAACTTTGTAAGTTCACAAAACAAATTCGAATCATTGTTTATATGAATTGAAACGAAAAGATAGTTTTAGGTGAGCTACTTTTATATTTTTTGTGTGCTATGGAAATGGTTTTATTTGTTTACGTTTTTATGTTACCATTTTAATAATGGCTTCCCTAACCGGTTAGTGTGGCTCCATACAAAGCCCTGTTTTAATAAGCCGTAAACCAATCAAATCATCGGATTTTTTCATACTAACTGGTTTTTTGTATCAGTCAGGTAATAAAGTTGCATACTATCCTGTTTCCAAAAAATATACACAAAATGTAAAAATTAACCGGTTAAGAACACAAAAAAAATTTTCTTCGTATGATATCTGTGGTGACCTTTACCAACCATTTTAAACGTAAATGTTAACAAAGAATAAGGAGTAAATTTTGAATCAACAAAGATATTATTTTTGGAAAACATTTATAGTGTATATACGGTACGTCCTCACAACGGTTTACACAAGATGTAAAACAGAACGGTTTTTGATGAGCACATCCAAATCAACAAAAATCAGTTCATTTAGCATGTTCTATATTGTCATTGCCCATAAATCTTCCACAAAAAGGTTATGAAACACATCAAATTAAAGAAAAATCAGGCAATTCATAAAATATAAAAAACAAAAAAGTTTTAGTCAGAACAATTAGTAATTTTTTCATCATCACCAAACACAGTTATTACTACAATTTTAAAATTCTTAACAAAAACGTGAAACCATGGAATTATCTTCCAGTAAAAATGGCATCACATACAGTTTCTTTCTCCCCAACTAAAGTTTATAATACGAAATATGAAAAAGCCATTAGCTTACACAACAGCCTTCAGTGGAGTCCAATTCCATAAAAATTTGTTCTTTCAGTAAAAATATTGCATGTGGTCTTTTTCCCACAAAAGTTTACACAAAATTTTAAAAAACAGCAGTTTGCAACACAAACAAAAACGCGAACAACCATACCATCCTCTTTAAATTAAAATAAAGGCATAAACCCACATAAATTTCCAATCAAATGTCTACAACCCCCTGTAAATATAACCTGGCATTTTACATCATGTGGGCTGACAAAAGTTTAACAGAATGACAGAAACAAAACAATAAAAAATAACTTAACACACACGCTTTAAATTCTGAAAATTTTATACCACTTGTCATATTGCACGTGGTCCCCTTGTAAAGTTTACAGGAAATGTGAAAAGAATTATGCTCCATGGGCATAAAAATACATCACACTCTCCTGCAAAAGTTTAAGTCTTATTTTGTAGGTAGCTAGCTAGCTTGTTACATCATAATTCGTGCTCATAAAAGAAGAGAAATTAGGAAACTAAGGTAGCTATAGATAATTAAAAAAGAGGAATAACAACATATAGAGCTAGCCATGGGATGAGCAGGCCTTGGGAGGCTACCATTAGCTAGCTAACAGTAGCTAAGAAGACGCCCAGTTAAATATACTTAAAGTGGCAACACTTAGGTAAAACTAAGGTTAGCTATTTTATGCTATGTAAAACACATATATATAAAGAGAAACAATAGTAATGTAAAAATAATAACATTACAGTGAGTTCAACAAACCCAAAGTTTTCCGTTTGTTAGTCAGCTAACAGCTTTATGTAGCATTTTAAATTTTAGGACAAATACATTAGTTACGCGCCAGGAGATGCATTAATTATGCAACAAAATGTAAACAAATATGCTAGCTAGGTTTTTAAAACGCGGTAAAATATAAAACTTTAAGAATTTGAGACTTTTAAGTGGCTTTTCCTGGAAAATACGAGTCTGCTTGCTTCAGCGACATAAAAACCAAACGTCTAAAAATATCAAAGTTCTTACTATTTGTGATTTCAAATCCACTTCAAACTCTAGCCTTTATTTTCTACTTCTAACGTTACTTTACTTCTAGCTCCACTTCTCACTTCCAACTTCACTTTTCTACTTCTTCACTTGGAGTTTTTTCTTTTTAAATATGCTTTTTTGAACCACTTTTCTCAAGATAAAGGGATCGTTCTTTTGTGTGTTTATTTTTGGTGGTGAGAGGACACCATTTTTCGAAAGTTAGCCGTTAAATTTATTTCAGCAAATCAAATTGAGTCGTTTTCATCACGTTATGTAAACAAAGTAAACCCGCTAGCAAAATGGACATAATTTTTTCGGCGACTTCAAAAGAAAATGAACACATCCACTATGAGCGTCACATACACTTCGTATTATTATATAAGATATATTACACCCGAAACACTATAATATTGTGTGTGCTTAACTCGATTTACGACATCATAAACCTGTACTAAAGCTCTTCACCTGAATATGTGCCACAGTTTACGACTACTATTAATCGTTCCACCGGGTGTTCAACGCTGTTTGCCTGTACTGGGCGTTCAACCTGATTGCACAATAGACCTATTTCAATATCGCCTTTTCATGTTCAGCCTTGGTGGCGAAAAATCAAAACATTGCATGAAAACGAGGTTGGTTTAGATAAAGTTCAGGACGCCAAGTTGTTTACTAGCTGTTCTGACATTAAAACTACATTATTTGCGACGTTTCGGGTGTTTCACACACCCATTTTCAAGCAATCAAAAACGTACAAAGTTCTCCTAAATATATACAAGTTTAACAGTAACCATAGTTACAGATTAAATACTAATTGTATAAATACAATGGAGCAGATCTAATGTTGTTATTCAACTGGGGACTATCCCGCATTATGAACAAACTCTCTTTAATCTCTAGCAAATACCGGTTGTTACCCCTAGAATAAACCGGTTGTTACCCCTAGAATATTATAAGAATATAACGAATATACAGTTCATGACTCATTCTCCTTTGCCGAAGACATCATTCAACAAGATGGCAGTCTCTATATGGCTAGCCTTGACATTGACTCTTTATTTACCAACATTCCGTTAAATGAAACGATAGAAATATGTACCAACCTGGTCTTTGATCAATGTGATAGGTGTCAAGGTCTAACTAGAAATGAGTTTAAATCTCTTTTAGAGCTAGCTACCAAGGAGTCATATTTCATTTTTAATGACAAAATTTATCAACAAATAGATGGAGTGGCTATGGGTTCACCCTTAGGCCCCACATTTGCTAATGCTTTTTTGTGCTATCATGAACAAAACTGGTTGAACAATTGTCCTACAGAATTCAAACCCGTCTACTTTAAAAGGTACGTTGACGATATTTTTGTGTTGTTTTCATCCCCGGACCACTTGCCTAAATTTCAAAATTACTTGAATAAATGCCATCCCAACATCTCTTTTACATCAGAGACAGAAAAGAGCAATAAATTATCTTTCCTTGACATATCCATTACTCGCGATGCGGACCGAAAGTTTATTACATCCATATATAGAAAGCCTACTTTTAGTGGAGTGTACACCCACTTCGATAGTTTTATTCCTGAAAGCTATAAATTCGGCTTAATTTATACTTTGCTTCATCGTTGTTTTAAAATTTGTTCAAGTTGGTCAATTTTCCATCATGAGGTTATTAGAATCAAAGATATCTTTATTCAAAATGGTTATCCAGAACTATTTATTGACAAGGTCATAAAACACTTTTTTTCAATATCTCGCAAAACCAAAGAAGTCACCCACACAGCTGAGAAGAAAAACATTTTGATTGTTCTCCCTTTTTTAGGTAAAACATCTTTACAAACGAGAACGAAGTTAGAAAAACTTTTTAAATCTACTTTGCATTGTTGTAAACTTTCTGTTGTTTTCAGAACTCACACTCGCTTATCTAACTTCTTCAGATTTAAAGACCTGTTGCCCAAAGAATTAAAGTCAGGCGTCATTTACAAATATAAGTGCAGTGGCTGCAACGCCACTTATATAGGTGAGACGTCGCGTCATCTTAAGGTTCGGGCAAGCGAGCACCTCGGAGTGTCTCCCTTAACAGGTAAGAAATCAACCTCATCTAATTGCACGGCAATTAAAGATCATCTTAAAGCCTGTCACACCACATCATCTCTTGACGATTTTAGTATACTCTCTAGGGGTAACAACCGGTATTTGCTAGAGATTAAAGAGAGTTTGTTCATAATGCGGGATAGTCCCCAGTTGAATAACAACATTAGATCTGCTCCATTGTATTTATACAATTAGTATTTAATCTGTAACTATGGTTACTGTTAAACTTGTATATATTTAGGAGAACTTTGTACGTTTTTGATTGCTTGAAAATGGGTGTGTGAAACACCCGAAACGTCGCAAATAATGTAGTTTTTTTGTTCTGACATTAGTTATCAACAAATGTTGGTTTTATAATTTTCAACTGCCATATTGAAAGAATCGTAGTGGATAAAAGTATATAGAGGGTATCGATAGTGGTAGTGTGACAAAAATTATAAAAATTTATTGTTATTAAGTGTGTATTTATGGCAACTTTAATGTTGGCTAGCTAGCTATAGCTAGCTAGCCAACAAACGTCTTGTTTCTTACTCCTCCAAAAAGTTTATATTTTATACTGTAAGGTCTAAAATGTTTACCTAGTTTACTGAAACTTCATATAACTTATATAATAATAATTTATATATACTATAATTATATAGTCTATAATTATTTTCCTAAAAAAGTAACCCAGCTTTTCATCCTAGCCAGATATTATAGGTAGGATGTTATAGCTAGCTATGTACACAGAGATGATGTGCTGCCCAACTATGTATCGTTATTATTGTCACACTCCTCTGCTAATGCTTTAACCATTCCATTTAGTATACATTTATAATAAACATATTTTGGCTCAACCCAGTGTACTCAGTACTCACAAATTGTTTATTTTTTTCGGTTTGTCCTTTCAGATTCATATTAGTATTGTAGGTTTATCATTCTTTGAGAAATATTTAGTAGGTGTAGTGTTGCTCTCTTCTCTAAGAAAATAGATTCAAGGTTCTTAAAATTGTTCTTATTCTCTTTGGAATTAACTTGACAGAGCAAGATTAGGCCTCTATCAACTATTTTGATAAGGACAGTGTTAAACTTGTAAGGCTATGTTGTCTGGGTTATCCTCAAAAAAATAAAACAAAGTCATTTAATAGTTGTAGGCGGTCTGTATATAATTAAAACTTTCCTAACTTTCTTAGGCCATCTGGTTAAGTTATTGTGGTAAATCGATCGAGTATTAAACGTATATAAGGGAGTGCATTAAAACAACATGTGACTTGAAACAAATCGTGACTGGTTTATTCATCTACAATTCTCTTAGATTTTAAAGCAATTTTATGTAGCTGCAACTGTAACATTCTTACAGGCCATAATTTAAAAAAAATCAAGGATCAAGGGTACTTATGAGTAAGCATGCTGTAGTATTCACTCCGCACGACCTTCTTCGTTTCGTGCATATGTTTACATGACTGTCACTCTAGTAACCAAGATGGCGATGTAAACACACAAAGTTAAGTGTTCTTGTTTATACCTGTCTTTTTTTTCCAATCCTGCCCTGAATACATTATTACACTGGCGACGAGTCTTAACGAACCTTCACTGTATATTTTTAACTAACTATTTTGTTGAAATGGCCGTGCAACTTCCTGTTGTTGGCCCTTTTTCTCCAAAGGGAGAACCAAGCTCAGTAGCCCAATGCTGGTCCAAAGGGAAGACAGCATTCGAATATTTTGTCATAGCTTCTGGCATTATATCTGATGATCGCAAACAAGCTCTCCTACTACATCTTGTTAGCCCGGATACGATATATTTCACACAATAAATCCTACATTCCCACCAGAGACAAGCAAATATAATGTCACACTCCAAGCTCTAGATGAACATTTTAAAGTACAAAAAAACATTCCATTTGAACGATCTAAATTTAGACAAGCTAAACAGAAGACAACTGAAAGCATTGAACAGTACATAACACGTTTACGTAAACTCAGTGAGTTTTGTGAATATACAGATCAAGATGGCCAGATCAGGGATCATGTGATAGCCTCCTGTCACTCTTCCAAGCCCAGGAAAAGATTACTCATAGAACCTGCACTCACCCTAGAGAAAATCATCGACATCTCTCAAGCACGGGAAAATGCAGAAGCACATGCTGTAGAAATGGAAGGAGAAAATCTACAATCATCAATTAATTCGTTATCCTTTCACCACCGCACTCAACTGCCAACATCGCGATACCGATGCTGTGGTGCAACTGGTCACACCGGGCAACAATGTCGTCGCAGCAGAAATAAAACTTGTGAAAGATGTGGAAAAGTAGGACACTTCCAAATAATGTGCAAGACAACAGTCAAACAATTTCAGTCAAGGCCACCACCAAAGCCTAACCCGCCACTCCCTCCTTCACAATCTACGCATACACGTCTTGGGCAACACAACTCCAACTCACAACGCAGCTGCCATGACCGCAGCCTTGAACACTATCCGCCACAACCAAAAGCTGGACAGGTGAGAGCATTTGTTTCTGCTAACCATGATGAGGAAAGGGAGGATGTAAACCAAGACAACTATGACGATGAGGAATATTATTCATTTGCCATCAACAAAAGCTCAGCAGACCTTCATGAAGTCACCATAAATGAGTCTAAGATCAACCTTCTTATAGACTTAGGCTCAACACTGAATCTGATAGATCAAGCCGACTTTGGAAAACTCCACCCAACTCCAAAACTCACAAATTCACACATCAAGATCTTCCCTTATAACTCTGACATACCTCTACCAGTCTGCGGAGAGTTTCAAGCAACCATTAGCAGTAATAACAACATTGTGACTGACACAATTTATGTCATAAATGGAAAAAGTGGTTCCATCCTAAGCAACAGCAGAAAACCTCAACATACTCAGAGTAGGTCCTCCTAAAGAGAATCTTATCGCAGACATCTCCCCAGCACAAAGCACACTGAAAGCAAATCATCCAAGCACACAAACCATTGTCAACAAGCACCAAGAAGTCTTTCACGGACAATGAAAGCAAAAACATTTTGACCTGCAGTTACACATAAATGAAACCATAGCACCTATCCAGCAACCAATACGCCGAATAACCTAGCACACAAGACAGAAAGTGGATGCAGAAATACAACGTCTTCTCGCAAACGACACCATCGAACCTATATCTGGCCCTACCACATGGCTCAATCCAATAGTTCCTGTACCGAAGTGTGATGGCTCCATTAGATTGTGTCTGGACATGCGTTGTGCCAATGAGGCAATTATCAGAGAAAGGCACACCTGCATCTCCAAAATCGATGATATACTTCCAGACTTACATGGAGCCAAATTCTTCTCAAAAATTGACTTGAGAGAAGGATATCATCAGATCGAACACTATCCCAACAGTCGACCCATAACAGCATTCGCCACTCACAAAGGGTTGTTCCAGTATAATATATGTGTATAATGTATGGTGTCAACAGTGCCTTCGAGCAATTTCAAAAACAAGTTTTGACCAATTGCAAAAACGCTAGAAACATCAGTGATGACATCATCTGGGCAGATACCCTGCAAGACCACGACAACACAGTGAACTAAGTCCTTACCAAAATTCAGCAGCATGGCCAAAAAATAAATCCGAAAAAATGCACATTTGCCGCCAGCATCAAATTCTCTGGCCACATCCTCTCAGAAAATGGTTTATCAGTACATCCAGATAAAGTATGCCAAATCAATGAAATTCAACCACCGAAAAACATTTCTGAGCTAAAATCATTCCTCGGTCTTATTACTTACTCAAATCGTTTCATCGAGAAATTCGCCGAACTTGCAGCCCCACTAAGAAATTTCACCAACCATTCAAATGGGGAATTGACCAACCGACTTCTTTTGACACTCTTAAGCAAAAGTTATCCACAGCACCTGTAATGACTTTTTACAATCCAACTGCCACCACAGAGATTATTACTGATGCAAGTTCACATGGACTTGGTGCAATACTTGTACAAGGACAGTCAGATGGTTCCTTAAGACCAGTTATGCATCCAGATCAATTAGTGACGTTAAAAGCAGATACAGCCAAACTGAGAGAGAAGCTTTAGCTATCCTCTGGGATTGTCAGCATTTCCAATACTATGTCTACGACAAACACATCACCATCAAAACGGATCACTAATCACTTGAAAAGATGTTATCATCCAAATCCAATCCACCACCAAGAATCCAACGATGGCTCCTCCACCTTCAGGCGTATAATTACACCATACAATATATCAAAGGAGAAGCCAACGCTGCAGACTACCTTTCGCGCCATATACAAAATCCAACCAAACCATCAAATGCTGTGCAACTCACTGAGAATTATATCAACGTGATTGTAAATGATGCTGCACCTAAATCCGTGGGTATCGATGAAATACAAGCTGAGACACAAAAAGACACTGAACTGCAACAAGTATTACAAGCAATCAAAACAAGAAAATGGGACAATAACAACAATACTCTAAAACCATTTGCTAAAATACGTCATGAACTATCAAGCAAATCTGGGGTCATTATTCGCAACCACACCGTAGTTATTCCGAGAACACTCCGAGCAAGAGTTATAAATGTCGCACATTCTTCTCACCAAGGAATCACCAAAACAAAATTAATGATTAGAGAAAAAGTTTGGTGGCCAGGAGTTAACAAAGACATTGAAACAGCAATAGAGTCTTGTCAAGCTTGTCAAACAGTGACACCATCATACATCAAATGTGAGCCACTCAGAATGTCAGAAATCCCCAAAACACCTTGGGACACATTAGCAATAGATCTTAAAGCGCCGTTCCCAAATGGAGAAAATATTCTGGTTATTATTGACTACTGCACCAGATATCCTGTTATCGCAACTTTGAAATCAATTACATCACACAATATCATCAAGATTCTGCACAAAACAATTTCCATATTTGGCTACCCAAAATGTATCACTGTCGACAATGGACCACAATTCAAATCCGAGGATTTCGACAATACTTAAAGTCACATGACATCCGACTTCGCATCGTAATGCCTTATTGGCCTAGCGCGAATGGTGAAGTTGAACGCTTCAACAGAACATTGGGCAAAGCAATCAGATGTGCCCACGCAGAAGGGAAACAATAGAAAAACTCGTTAGATCAATTCATGTTGCATTACAGAACTACACCACACACCGTAACCGGAATCTCTCCAGCAGCACTCATGTTTCAATACAATGTTAACAACGACTTACCAACCATTATTACGCCACCAAGAGATAAACAAAACCAACTTCTAAACCGCAAAGACAAACAACACAAACTTCGCAACAAAGCCAAAAACCTTGACTTTCAAATTCGTGATAAAGTATTGATAAAGAATATGCACCACAGAAACAAGCTTGAAAGTTTCTACGAAAACACCATCTACGAAATCATTAAAATACATGCAGCTGTTCAAGTTAGATCACCTAATGGAAAACAATACACTCGCAATAAAGCTCACATTAAGTTATTCAAAGCACAACATCACAACATACCCAACAAAAAGCCTGCAAATCTCACAGGTACCGCACCAGTAAACCAACAGATTCCAACAGTAGCAATCGCACCCGACAGAAATCAACAACACGATGATCCTGACCTCCCATACGACTCAGACAAAAGCAATGACATGACAATCCCATACGATCTTAGTGACGAAAGCGATGACCAAACAATACCGTGTGTTTTAAGTGATGAGGACAGTGATAATAATATAGAAAATGAACTACCAGCCGTTACACGACCAACGAGACTGCGAAATGCACCAAGTAGATACAGCCCATCACTATAGTTAATAAACTGAACAATTGTAAAAAAAAACCCTCATAAACAGTACCTTTGTTTAGACTCTTATTTTTTATATATTATAAAAAAGAAAAAAAAAAAAAAAAGAGCAAACTGATCATTGGCTAAGAAACCTGGGAAACTTGGTCCTGGTCTCTCCTGTTCATTTGTTTGTCGTTTTGTTTTCCGCTTCTTAGCCAAAGTTTATTTTGCAAAAAAATATTGTTTAGATTTATATGATTTTAGACTTTTTTGATTCTATCCAATGTAGGGAGGGTTGAGTATTCACTCCGCACGACCTTCTTCGTTTTGTGCGTATGTTTACATGACTCTCACTCGAGTAACCAAGATGGCGATGTAAACACACAAAGTTAAGTGTTCTTGTTTATACCTTTATACCTGTCTCTTTCTTTCCAATCCTGCTCTGAATACAATATTACACATGATTTTACCTTCCGTGATTGCATTGCTCTTATTACAACTTGTTGAATATATAACATGAAGACCAGTATTTAGCCGAATACCACCAACCCAACATGCTTAAGATAGCCAAGTCATAATGTTATTTAAAGATTTTTTAAAAAATAAAAGATATCCAATAACAAAGAATAAAGTGTATATATATATGTCAACAACATTGGTTAAAGCTCCAACTAGCTAGCTAGTAGTAACCAATGCTAGTGCTAGTGTAAGCTAAATATAAAATCCAAACCAATCAACCTTAGCTAGCTGAACACTAGAAAAAAATATAAACCAGCAATTTTAATAAGCCCAATGGGTATAAAATAAATGCCATTTTCTATTTCTTTTACCAAAAGTTCATAATTTGCCTATTTGACAAGTTACTTTGAGAAATAATAAAGGTAAACAAACTATATGTGCATCACTTCGCTTGAAAATTAAAATTGTCTCTAAACTAACCTTGTTTTCATATTAGTATGTCTATTCCGGCTGTGTATTTTACGGCTCTTATTAAGCGCTCCACAGAGTGTTCAACGCTGGGTCACACAATTACTTGTGGCTTAACCCGGTGTCTAGTCTCTTTAATAGTAGCCGTATTCTGTCTTTCTGTTTGTGCGCAATATGGCTACGATATGCCTTTAACCTTTTCGCGATTTTTAGAAATCAGAGGGTTGTTTAATCAAAAAACTTATTTATTGATCAATTAAAATTATTAAATTAATTTATTTTCTGAATAAATTTAATTATTTTTATTTTTCAAACTTGGAAAATAAATAAATGAAGAGATTGTAATAAATTCATTGTTATTTTAATACGCCATTTTTAATATGACCTCCGTGATCTCAATCACCCATTCTACTCAGGAGCCACAAAAGTCAAATGCAACATCGTTTTACTGACTTTGATTTGACCGCTCGCGCGTAGTATACCAATCACGACACATGACTCTTTAAAAAACCAATACAAAAGTCAGCCAGCTAGCTAGGTAGCCTCAGTTATTACAATTCTGTTTGTTATAAGACCTTTTTATTCTAGCCAACATTTATTTTTATGGTGGGGCCGTGGCTATTTAGCTGGCTCCTTAGCTAATAACAGAGTGTATCCTGTGTTGTTATGTAAACCGCAGCTGCGATACAGTTTTTTGAAAAGGGTATTAAGCCTAAACGCATGTGCGACATTGTTTACCTGTACAAAGCGCTCAGCCTGGAGTAACATTTTCTTACCAGGAACATTCTCCCAAAAATAAAAAAAGATTGACAGACTGTTTTTGCTATGATGGGGTAGCAAGGAGTTGTAAACTGTGTTTTTATTTCAGCTAAAGTTGTAGAAAGTTATTTTTTGAAAAATATATTGCACCAGAAACACCATAAAGTTTGTGCGCTTCACTCGATTTACGACATCCTATATACCTGTACTAAAGCACTCCAACTGAATGTGTGGCACAGTTTGCGGTTCTTATTAATTGCTGTGCCAAGCGTTCAACGCCGGGTAACACAGTTACTTGTGGCTTAACCCAGCGTTTAAACGCCGGGTTCCCCAGCTAGTTTTATTATAATACCCATTGTAAACAGTGTTTTTATTTCGGCTAAATTTACTTTTTTTAAAATATATTACACAAGAAACACTATAATGTTGTGTGCCCTTAACTCGATTTACGGCATACTGCACACCTGTACTAACGCGCTCAACCTGAATGTGTGGTACACAACGTCGGTCACACAGTTCCTTGTGGCTTAACCTGGTCCCATGGCTAGTCTATATTATAACATAGCCGTATTCTGTGTGTTCAATATGGTTGCGCGCAGCTTTTTTCGGAAATTTCGGAAAATCCCAGCAGAATCGATTTTTACGAGCGAAGAAATATGAAACAATCTGAGCTAGCGTGACAACGGCCATTTTGAAAGCTATGGTGTTGGCGCTGGTAAGTTTGTTTTAGTAGTTATAGGTATGGGGGTTCTAGCACAGTTTTAGTACTAAAACTTTGCTAGAACGCCCCATACCTATGACTACTTGTACACCCTTTGGCTTCGCCTTATGAAACCACATGAAAAACTGTGCTCATGCCCCCATCATATGTTGTGGGGTGAATAATCCTCAAACATGGACAGGAATGGGGGATCCATATTTAGGGTTTACTATACCACACATACTGTCAGAAGGCTATATTTTACCATTTGAGAGGGTCTGCAAGTGTATGTTTATAGTGTTGCCAATGCCTGGGAATTGTATATTTTTAAGGCTGAGTAAATACATTGGATGTGCCATTTTTTTGGATTATTTTGATGTATCTACAATATAAGGAATAGAAAAAGTTAACATATTTTGTAATATCCATATGCATAACTTGTTATACCATTATCATGGATATATCTTTTGTCATCAAAACAGCTGAGTGATATTTTGTTAATCTCATAACTTCCCAATATATGTTTTTCACTTCTAATGATTCTCATTTTATGTATCATCTGTTTATTTTCAAATAATGTTTTCCTATAATCTTCATGTTTTACTGTATTCTTAATAATGTTTTTCTTAACACCCTTCGCTGTTTTTCCTGATTTACCATTATCTTTAATATAGCTGTACATTTTGGATTTCAATCCCACAAATTCGAGTATTGGTACACCTGCTGCTTCATCTTTCATTTTCCCAATAATTTTCTTATTTTCTGTATTATAAAATTGTGATGATTCTGGGTAGTCACTATTGTCAAATTTATCCCTATCACCCCAGAAATCCATATATGCATCATCAGTTGTAATTTCATATGTTAGGGAATCTGTATCTGTGAATAATAGTTTAGCATCATTTTTATACTTCCGCTTGATATAATTATAGTGAAAATCGTACATTAATGTTTTGGATAAATCTAGAATGCACATTCCAACGTATGCAGGTCTGTTTAATGTTAATGTTTCCTTAATTTTGTGAACAGCAACAAGATTTTCGTTGAATATTTTTGATGATTCGAATGTTGGTTTTGATGTTAATTTCATTAGTTTGTTCTTATTGGTTACAAGTTCGACATTTACACGTTTTCTAATATTTTGCATTGTTTTTCCAAATACACTGTTATTCATAAGTTTGAAGAAATCCTTTTCAAATGCGTTTTTACAAAATGTTTGTTTATTTGTATTGAAATCAATATATTTTTTCAACCATGGGGATTGATCAAATTCTAATATTCTATGTACTTTTTTAACTTTTAATCCTAATGATATATATAATTGTAAGTTTCTGTAGTGCACTACGTATTTCTCCTTTTTGTCCAATGTTGGGACTAATTTTTGGACATCACCAATTGATATATTATACTTTTTCTGGATTTTTTTACAATAGTTTGATAGCATATTTTTGGTAACATTCATTCTTTCTGGTGCTAGTGGATAATCATTATGTATATCATTTAGTTCCTTTGGATATTCAAAATCAACTTCAAATATTAACCCTTTTTTACTATCTGTCTCATATTTAGCCAAATCACATTTTTTTATTTCATTTTCGGTAAACCATCTAAATCCACCAGTTGGTAGATATTGTGACATTCCATACCCATATAGATTGTTGGCATCCAAATACATTATATACTTTGATTTTTCATCCGGATTATAATCATCAGTGTACTTATTATTGGATTTCGCATATCTGTTGGAAATATATGATACACCACCCCTTAGACCCTTTTCAATGAACAGAAACATGTCAACATCTGTCATCAATTCTAATTCCACATCAGTCATTTTTAACATAGCGTCCCATGATAATCCTGGTGATGTGTAATAATGTGCTGGATCTAATTTATAATATTCTAAACATGTACTTCTAAAGTTTTCAAAAACATCAGCTAATAATAGCACATCGGATTTTAGGTATAAATCATGGTATTCACCCATTGTTTTCAATTCAAATTTCTTCCATACCCTTTTAGCATGTTTGTAATCATCATCTGTGATATTTTCATCCAATAATAAACTGTAAAAATCTTTTTGGTATGGTAATTTGTTTTCGTTGAATTTCTCAAATGAATCCATATAATCGTAGGGATATACACCTTTTTTAGTCATAAGTTCAAATTTCTTTTTATTATCGAATTCCTCTTTTGTATATTTAAATGATGTTTTATGTAGATTATCAACCAATTTTTCCAAACTAGAGCTCATAAATTGGAAACTATCAATGAATTTAAGATGTTTACCCAACATGAATGCCATATATTTTTCCATATTATTTGGTATAACATTAATATCCATTTCTTTCAATTCTCCATATTTCGTTTTATAGGAATGTTTTTCAACAATTTTACCAATTTGCGGCATTATGAAATGGCTATCATATCCTCTCAAATTATGGAATATAACTGGAACTTTATCGGTTAATCTATAATTTAAATTACAATCAGTATGTGCCGATCCTCTATATTTTCCTGTTACATGGCAATGGTCACGTACAATATTATTTTCCACATAATCTGTATCAATATATTCCTTATTACAGATGTGACATTTTTTGGCTTTTTTGTGGTCCACCTTATCCTGCTTAGTCATAATCATATTCTGTTTAAAATGTATGTTCTTAATTCTTGTGCAATATCTGACTTCCCTCAACATCTCTTCCATAAATTTGTATACGGCATTTTCACCTCCATATATTTTTATTGGTTTGCTATATTTGTTGTCATATCTACACACAACCTTATAACCATAACCACAATCAACATGTTTTTGGTAGGCTTCAGTAAATGATTTTTTATTATTTGGTTCACACATTTGGATTTTCTCTGTGATGGCTTCAAAATCTGCATATATTACAAATGGTACATCTAGTTGTTTATGGAAGTTTTGGAATTGTAAAATTTTATCATCCTCACTTGACATATTTATGGCTTGTTTACCGTTTATAGTAATACAATTTTCCATATGATTTTCTAATATTTTTTCACTAGAAAAACATTGCAAGCAGTATAGACAGAAATGTTTCATTTCCCTATGTTTCGTTTTGCTGTACATAAAACTATTGAAATCACTTATTAGGACATAGTGACTTTCATCATCTTTTGTTATTAATAGTAAATTCATACAGTCTTTAAATTTTTCTTTGGATATATATAGTGGGAATGGTTGTTCATCCTCATACCCAAATACATTTACTCGGATATTATTCTGTTTTTCTATTTTATTGTACTGTTTTATGTCAACTGGAAATTTAATACCCTCATAGTTCAGTTTATCAACAAATTTTCGGTCCGATTTTTTTATTCTTTGTGGGTTTTTATCCTGCTTATTCAAATGTCTAATATGGCACCACATAAAACACTTCTCATCTATATTCTGCATATTTATTAATTTTTTGGACCCATGCCTTAATTCCATTGGTAATTCTATATAACTTGATCCTTTTAATGGATTATAATATGTTAAATTTATATAGTTCGAATTAACCGAATCAACAACCCATCCAGATCCTTCCGATATCCACCGGTTAATTTTATTTATAATTTCCTGTGATGATAGGCTGATGGCATACTGGATATCATTTTCATTTGTAACAGTTTGTGGTCTAGATTGGAAATATGCTGATTTGTAAACCATATTTTCTGAATCCATTTGTTTTTCAAACGTTACTTTTAATGTTTCCTTATATTTATATCCCTTTAATTTAAATAATTCATTTTTAGCAACTTTCGATATATCATTTCTGGTATATTCTAATTGCTTCATGGGATCACCATTACTTTTAATTCTAACTTCAAAGGATTTGGTTGCATCCTTGAATGCACTATTAAGTTTAATTATTGGTCGGGGTTTGGGCTTGGGTGCAGAGGTTGGTTTCCTTGGAGCTGGGATGGGTTTAAGTTTTTTATATTTATTTTCAATATCCTGGTCATCTATCGGTGTGGGCCTAAAAGTTAGAATTGGGTGTGGTCTTGGTGCTGGGATGGGTCTAAGTTTCTTATATGTTGGACCATTTATTTTGATCCATCTATTAGTCTTGGGGCTTCTGATGTAGCCAGGCCTAACATCAATGGTATTATTACCACGTATTATATTAATTAGCTCAGTCTTGCTTAGTTTTTGAAGATCTATATCATTCATCATTATATTAGGTTTGGTAATTATTTTATTCATTTTATACTTTAATAAAGTTGTATCTCTTTAAGTCTAATCTCTTAAGTACTATATTGTTTTTTATAAGTAAGTGCGTTAATATTGATCCATTAGATATAAATATATACAAAAAATATATGTATATCTTTTTACTCATTTTTAGATAACTGAAATATGATACTTTATTTACTTAAGTTTTTTATGAATGTGTTTTAGATGACTGTCTAATGTTTCTTGTGATTTAAAAGTCCTATGACAATATTTACATTTGATTCTAACCTCATAGAAATATTTGACGATCTCTGTTATAATTTCATCATAATCATTGCTTACCAGTATCTTGTATACATTTAATTTATATTTCTGTAACATAACTCTCTGATTATCAGTTAATTGGCCATTTCCCTTTGGTGTTTTAAACTCAATTACAAATCCTGGATATAACATGTGGAAATTTTTTATTATATCTGGTGCACCCTTCTGATATCCCATATTGTATGATCTTATTCTCATGCTACTATTTATTTGGTTTTCACCTAATGATACAGTCATAATTGTATCCGGATAATGGTTTCTAATATAATTGACAACTTTTGAATGTAGATCATATTCTGATTCTATTGTGTATGTTAACATTTTGAATTTCTTTTTCTCATACTTTCCGGTTTTCCTTATTGATGGTAAAACTTCCCCTGTAACCCATTTTTTGAATTATTTTGCTTTCTCCATCCTTGATCTAATAATAAGGCTATATAATCCTGATTCATTTATGTAAATCATATGTCCATTTTTTAGGGGTACCGCCACAGACCCCCTAGATTTGAGGTCATTTAGTGTGGTTTTATCTTCTGGTTCAACATGATCCCTTATAGCCTTGCGAGTATTTGTATATTCCAATATATTGGCAATCACTTTTGCTTTGAACCAAACAGTGTCATTAACATTAATAACATTTAATTTCACATCTTCATAAATAAATATATCTCCCATAATAATAATTACTAATAATGTTATTTTCTTAAGTATAATCTTTTAAATACCACCAATCGGTTTATTGTATCCGATTAAAAATATGTAACATCTGCATTCACTGCATAATGCCCAATAGATAAAGTTTCCACCGATTATTCTATAATACGGTTTTACATCATTAGATAGCCTACGACATTGATTACAATAACTGTAAATACAATAGTCTTCCATATAACTATAGATTATTATTTCTTTCTTTTTTCATACCAATAAATACCACCACCAACCATAGTCATACTAGCAACAATAAATCCTAACTCCCTATATTTCTGTGATTCTGATGGTTTATAGAAGTCTGGTAATTTAGGTTCTGGTGGTAGTTCTGGAAGTTTGGTACCAGTAAGCACATAATATCTTTTCATCGCAAGTCCTAAGTCATCAAATCTCTTTTCTGATAAGTTTTCCTTTCTTATTTCATTATTTATGTAATCAATTCGTTTTTGTCTTTTTTCAGCCCATGCTATTTGAGCCTTTTGCATTGTTTCAACTGCTAAGTCATGTCTTTTTCTCTCTTCATCACTTCCCCTTAATGCACTAAAAAGGAAATTACTACCTCAGAAAGCAAGCGCATTCACCACAGCACCAATACCCATCATTGCTAATCCAGCCATCTTATATATTATCAGGAATTATTTTTTGCTTCACTAGATAGTCCTTGGTCATATCAGCAGCAGCAACAACAACTACCAATTTAACAGTATCCTCTATATCAAATTTACTAAGAGATGGTGGTGTCATTTTAAACAGTGATTTTCCTAGCATTGTGTATCCAACGGCTAGTCCAGAAACGACAGCTCCATGATACAGGCTTTCTTTTATATTTTTAGTGTAATCCGTAGTACTCATTATATATTATGGTATAGAACAAGTTATTCCATACTAAAGATATCTTTACTAGGTTTTTGGATAACTACCTTTGACCGTTCTGGTTCTTCAATTGACTGTGGTTTGTGTTGTAATACTGGTATTTTCTTTTTTATTTGGCTATACGCAATATATCCACCTATTAACAATATGCCTGCACCAACAACCACATACTGGTAATTATTTGTTTTGTTTTGTTTTTCAACATGGTGTTCTTCTTGCTTAGTTATATCATTGAGTCTTTTTAGTTCTTCTTTTTTACGACGATTATGTTCAACAAGCTTTTTACCCTGTTCAACTCTTAGGGGATTCTTCTGTTTTGTTACTTTCTGCTCCTCCACTTCTGTTGCTACTGCTGTTGTTGGTTCCACTATTTGCTGCTCTTCCATTATTACTACTATTAGTGCTAGAATTTTACATAATGTCTACCTGTAATCATGGCTACCCTAACTGGTGCTAGCATTGCACCAAATTGATAGTACATATCACAAGTGAATCTCTGTAAAGCAGTATTAAGAAATGGATCATTCTCTAGATCATCATTTAGTTCATTTTTATTTTCCATACCTAAAGCCCCACATGCTATATTAGAATATAAACCAATTAATGATTTTCCTAATGATTTAGTCATCTGACCACTTAATTTGCTTTCATATCTTGTTGACATATTATTGATCTCATCAGCGTTCATCTCCATTATTTGCTGTTCAGTGTATTCTTTACTTAGATGTTGTTTAGAATTGCCTGATAGCACACAATTAATCAGTCTATTCCTTTTTTCAGGATCCACTTCTTCCATTGGTTCTTCAATTAATGGCTGTTCTATCTTTTTCTTTCTTCTAACATTTCTTTTAGGTTTTATTTCTTTGGCAACATTCTCTTCTAAATTAGTTAGTTGATCAAGTATCTTAGAATCCATTACTATATTTATAAGATAGAAAATCTTACGCAACTTATAACATGGATATATAATTGCAGAAATAATTGCTAATAACAAAATGAAGTTAGCGTATTCAATCATTATATTATTAATTAACAAAATTATAACTGGTGTATAACTAGTGTATCAACAAATTTTAGCAGGATTCTAACAAATAATAACTAGTTGGCTGGTAACACTTCAATACAAGTTTAGAATATGGCAGATTTTGCAGGAGTGTTTTCAATCTATCTCGTTCATTCTTATCTGGCACGACATCATTCTCCCTTAAACAATCTTCAAAACTATCTCTATCTTTGGTGAAGAACAAGCAAAGCCATTTAACTTGTTCTCTAACGTCTTTTGAAACTGAATTATACTTTTGTGTTAATACCCATAGGGAGTGTCTTCTATGTCTACCAGAGAATGCAAGTTCTGATAGCGCATCACGTTTTTTATTTATTTCACCTTCAGCAGAACAATCATCAATTATAAATAGTGTTTCGTGGCCCTTAAAATTATTGGTAAATAGTCTAATCCATTCATTTAATTTACATTCTACATCATAAACGATAAATACACTTTCATCATCGAGTAACCACTTTCTTGATAGGTACGTCTTATTATCTAAAACTGTTGGACATAGAATAATAATGTATTCAAAATGGTGCTTATATTTAGTTTCAAGTAGTTTTAATAAGTATTCGGTTTTACCACATGCGGTTGCACCAACAAACATTGCACTATGAGGAAATTTTGGAAAGTTCATTATATATTTAGTACATAATATTAACAAATGCACCATTTAAAATGTTCATTTGGGCATCCATAAATAGATAGATATAACACTGCAGATTACCACCAGCTCCAGCCGTCTTTGTAATAGCAAGATTAATACCTTCTGAAGCATTTTCAATACGTCTACCTGTTCCATGTAATGTGTTATCATCGGAAGATCTGAAATCCAACCACAATCCAAATTGTTTTGTATAATAATCTACCATTCCCATATCAAATACATTTAACTCATGTTGTGCTGAGCCATGTTGTTTCAATCTTCCAGCACCAAAGTGTTTCTTGATTTCATACCATTGGTGATAGCTTTTCATCCCCTGTGCGTATAATTGATTAGATTTTCCCTCGACGGCTATCTCAACATTAGTAATTTTAGGGTTGTAGAATTTTTCAGTGTCTCTTGCCCAATCAGTCTCTTTTGTAAACAGCATTAGAATACCTTTTAGACTCTTGGCTGGTGTGTTAAAATTCATATTCCATTTCGTATCACCATCTTTAAGGACAATATGTCTGTGTCTTAAAACTCGATCATACAAAATACTCGTCCTCATATATTCAGTTTTGACATCAGATGCCAATCTTGAATTAGAAATTACATCAAACTCCAATGAGATGTTGCTAATTGTGTATGTGGCGTCCGTTTTATCACTCTTAATCACTTTATTGTATTCATTAAATGTAAGTTCGTAAGAAAGCCTACCCACTAGTCCAGACTGATAGAAGGGCATAGAACTTTCCAGCATTTCAAAGTCTAGTGGAATACAAAACTTATTACCAAATGTTGTAGATATTGCTTCATCTCCAGTATTGGCTGCTTTGTCTCCTGCACCAATTCGATATTTAATAGCATTTTCAGTTTGTCCATTTCCTTTGGTAACAATACCTTGAAATATAGCATTTCGTCTTTCAGCATATGCCATCCATAGGACACTATCATCAATACTAAGTATTTCATTGCCCTCGATTTTTATAACTTTTTTCTTAATAATGGCCCTTCCAATATTTTTAACCAATGTTCTGTTCAAATCATCTGTTGAATTAAGAGTAATATCAAATGTTAACCTGGTTGTTCCTGGAACTATGACATCATTAGCTTCCAAATTTGGAAACCGTACATTTAACATCTCATTTACTCCAATAGTAGTTGGATTATTAGTGACGGTAAGATGTTGTCTATTCCCTTTAATTCCAAAAGCATTTCTAAGTGATCTATTAGGATTTAGTTTTTCTCCTGCGGTTGTCATTATATATTTATACAATAGAAAAAGTTAAACAATATGAAGAACAACCGATGTAGGTAAATTACTGTTTATAATATTTCTGTCATTATCTCGTAGCTCAACTTTAATATAATCTATTATACCATTTCTCATAGTTTTGTATTGAACATTAGTTGGCTCGAATATTATTGTATCACCACATGAGACATATTTTGGTGTGTATCTAGTATGAAGGATATTGGATGGAATCCCATTATGGAGGTTATCTGTTGTAGAGAGAGCATCAGTGGAGAAAGTAAATGATTTTTTAGATAGCAGAAGATCAACGTAATTATCATTATTTACTCCTAATATGTTGTGAAGATAGTAATCAAACTTTTTTATTCCACCTCCAATTATAGATTTTCCAGTTAATGTACTATAATTTATTCTACTGCTGATGTGTCTTAAAATATCATTAATACTATAGAACCCTTTTTTAACAATAATGTGTGTATCATTTGTTAGATACATCTTCTCGTCTTCTTCAATGTTGTAAAACGTGTAAACCAAACGTGCTCTAACTAAACCAATTCTTTTACTATTATTTCTATTGTCGATAGGTTTTTGCAAATCGATACCTTTTGAAATGTCATCTATTACAATATACATTTTCTAAGTTATATAATATAATGAATAGAATTTATAAATACGATCCTAAAATATCCGGGTTTTATGAACCAAAGGGTGGAAAATACTTACAACAAATCAAAGCAAAGGACCTATACATACAGAATATAGTGGTTTCAGAGAATGTAGGTGATATTGAGAGTTTCCAGAGTAAGTTTCCAAACATATTTACCAACTATGAGGTAGGAGCAGTTAGGGCAGGAGATCCAACATTTAACAATTGGAAAACCAACCCATTCAAACTATGGCAGACCCAATTAAATTTTGCAGTATTTCTATCAACAAGCGTATGTGGAATATCACTAGAGCATTTAAATTCAGATCATCCTTTGGCTAAAAGCATATACAGATTCCATGTTTATTATCACATTAGACGTATATTTAAAATACTGGAAGCCTATCTACCATATCAACAAGGATTTTCTGCTAGTAATAATACATTCACTAGGGATAAATATCTGCAATTATGTAGAGAATATGGTGTTGACAGCAATTATAATACATGGAGAAATGAAAACTATATGAGTTCATACCAAAGTAAGAGACCAGAATATAAAAACACACCTGGTGATTCATATTATGATTCCAACAGTTTTGCTAGATGGATTATAGAACATTCGAGGGGTTTAACAACAATTGGTGTACAGAAATTAAGTGAATCGGTTAGAGCCTATTCATACCTAATACTAACGTCCCAAACTTCAACAAGATCTAGTATTCTGGGTAATTCAGGTCCAGCATTAGATTGCCAGCAAGTGTTTCTGAATAACTTTGAAAACATAATTAATAGACATGTGGATATAGCATAGGACATTAAAAGATTCCAGGATACATTACAATATGCTAGAATTAAAGTAGATTATGTTGTTGGTGAGAATGTGTATATGTTACCAAGTGATATGAACCTTAGAATTGGGAAAGTGAATAACTATAATAATGAAATCCTAGTATCGAAATCAGACTTTGGCTTGGGTACTAATCTTAAAGTTAATACAGAAAAGAAACCGGATCTAAAACCTATACCAAAAGAAAAGAAACCAGATCCGACTACACCAAAGAAGAATAACCCAGATCCTATACCACCAAAGAAGACATATCCTACAATTCCAAAGAAGAAGACTACTGATAATACAAAATCAGAAGTACCGACAGGTGAAATAACTCATGAGGAGGAGAAAATAGCTGTAATTTTAACTATAACTACTTGTTTTCAATATTGTGGTATATTTTTTAGATAGATTATCCTCTTTTTCTTGTCATAAAGTATGTATAGATTAACACACCTATACCTGTAATAAGTGCCCATACATTTTGTGATAGCCATCCAATGGCATCCTTTGCTCTATTTAGTATCCATGCGACCACGGATCCTATTATACCTGGTAGTGCTGCTGCTGCTTTTCCTGCTAATTTACCAAGTAGGCCAGCGAGTGCTTTCAACTTGTTCTTTATCCATTCTTTAGCACCTCCTTTGCCACTAGGTGTATCACCACCTCCACCACTGGCTGCTGCTGCTGCTGCTGATCCACCACCGGTTAATGCTTCAACGAGGAAACCAATAGTCATACCAAAGGCTGTCATAATTGATACTATTGTTACCCCTTGTTCACGGAATAGGTTTTTAATCCTTTCGCCTAGTGTACCGGTTTCCTTATCTACAAAATGTGAAAGTGACTGTTTAATTTGTTGTATTTGATTTAAATATCTTTTAACTTACTTAGATCCTCATTACTTTTCCTAAGATCTTCATTTCCTTTATCTATTCTAGCTTCGACTTCCTCCATCTGAATCTCAGTATAGCTATCATCACCTTCCATTACCTTACACTTTACAGACTCCATCTTTAGCCTATTTTTGGTGTTCTTTATTCTATCATATAGAGCTTTAATTCTATCTATGAGTTTCTTAAATGCACTATTTCTTGATTTTAAATCTTTAATTATCATCACCGAAGGATATATCTTCACCACCAAAGGATTTGTCTATAGTATGTGTGAAATCATCTACTCCTTTCGATGCCTCTTCTGCTTTTTGAAACTCACTAAGATCCATATCAACATTAATATCAAAGCCTTTATTATCATCGCCTAATTCATTAAAATCTCCCTGTAGTTCAGTAGCCGCTTTTGATAATTCTTGTTTTTCTGATTTAGATGATTTCGGGTCAAAGCCCATCTCTCTTAAGAATTTTACAGCTAATATTCTCTTATACTCTTTTGGGGTTGTAAATTGTCCCCCAATTAATAATTCTTTATATAAACCTTTTGTACTATGGAATAAAATCTTTTTATCTTTAAATTCAAGCTTATCATACAATATTTTACCGGCTTCTGCATCTGTAAATTTTACCCTTTTATTTTGTTTTATTTTAACATATTCTTTATGCAGTTTCGATACTATCGTTTTAGCCATCCTAACTTTTTGTTTTTCAACTCTTTCAGTTATATTATTAATCTCTTTCTCCAATTCTGCTTTTTCAGCCATTCGCTCTTCTGAAAGTGCACTTCCATCCAGTTGTTTCAATCTTTTTTCTAATTCATTTTGCTGACGATATGCTTCATCAAAATTTAATACACTATCATCATTATAATCTTCAGATTCATCAAAAGTTTTATTAAATTCATCGTTATCTAATGGTTCAAATCCTTCTGCCATTGCATAATATATAACTAGAATAATTTATTTTACATATAATATAATGAAACAAATCATATGCTTTGAATATAGTGGTGAAGATTGTTCAGACGCTGAAATAGTTAAACTATTGAATTGGTATAAATATTACCATAAGTTGTACATATGCTACAAATGGAAATATAAACGTACTAAAAAACTAAAATTGGTTCTAAATATGGTTAGTATAACATTAATTGTTGTTGGTGGGATTGCTGGAACAATAACCGCAAATGCCATTATATTGGGAACTATAAGCGGTGTTGGTGTCATCATACAGGGATATATGACGAAAACAAATATTACTAACAAGGTTGAGATGTATAAATTTGCATACACATCATACAATAAGGTTCTTACCCAAATACAATCATTTCTAAATGGAATAAAATACGAGGATACAACATTTCTATCTGACATGGTGATATTAGATGGTATTATTACTGACCTATGTCCACCAATCAATGGGATGAGTAACAAGTATGAGAAGATTTATGGTCCATAGATATTATACTCCATATATTATAAGAATGGATAAGATTTATTACTCTGATACTGGCTACTGGAGAGGTAGAAGTGCAATAAGTAAGTTGGCTAAAAAAGCTGGTACAACCAATGAAGAAGCAGAAAAATGGCTACTGAAACAACCACTGTATCAAATATATCTACCAGCACCAAAGTATGTTCCGAGACCCAATTCCTCATATTCTATTTATGCTACACCCAATGATATACACGAGGTAGATGTCTTGTATCTTCCACATGATAAGTACAAAAGAAAAACATATAATTATGCTATCTGTGTTGTGGATGTAGCTAGTAGGTATAAATCAGCATATCAACTAACTAGTAAAAGCTCAAAAGAAACTGCTGAAGCCTTTGATTGGATATATGTTAATACTGAACTAAAATTCCCCAAAACATTGATTTGTGATGCTGGCAAAGAGTTTTACGGTGATGTTACCAAACTTATGAACAAGCATAATGTCATAATGCAACGTGGTGATCCTAGCCAACATAGAAGTCAAGGTATTGTTGAACGATTTAATAAAACATTAGCAGATAGACTATTTAGTTATCAATACCATAAGGAGTTTGAAGATCCATCAAAAAGTAACAGAGAATGGGTTGGTAGATTGCAAACGGTAGTTAGTGCATTGAATAACGAAAAAAACAGACTAATTGATATGAAACCAGTAGATGCCATAAAACATACTTCAATAAAACAGGGATTTTCAAAGCCCATCAAAAGTGATAATAAAACATTGCTAGATGTTGGTACCAACGTTAGATATCTATATGAGCCTGGTGAATTGGAAAGACAAATTTATAAAGGTGAAAGACGAAAACGATCTACTGATCCAATATGGTCGGTGGACGTATATAAAATAAAAGATAGATACATTAAACGTAATCAACCAACGTTATATTATTTGGATGGTGGTCCTAAGAGATCATTTGTTTCTGAAGAGCTTCAGCCCATTTGGAATCCTTAGATATTAAACCCCATATTCTTTCTATTTCCTTTTGCCTAGATTGTGTTTTTAATTGTGGAATTATTTTTGCATAATCGTTCATACCCAGTGCTTGGAATATCTTTTTTAGTGTAAAGTAATAGTTTATAAAGCTCTTTTTCTTATTTGGTTTGTACTTATTGTATAGGCGACTTATGACAGTAAATAGATGTTGTGCTCGATTACGTTCCTCTATTGTTAGATGTGGAAATGGTTGATTCATTAATGTGAAATAAATGTAAAATATACTATTTTTATAGGACATCAACTTGTTCTTCTTTAATAGTGATTCTAGTATGGGGATACTCAATGGTATAACATAATTGTATACTAAATTGTCTGTATTATTAATCTGACTCCATAACGTTTTTATCACATCATCAGGTACCACTTGATCTTGCATACATATGAACTGTTTTAGGATAACAGTGAAATTCCCACCCCTCTTGTATATGCACTTCTTACGAAATGTACAACGTTCAAAAACACTGTATGAATTTATATAAACTGGAATATCACTAACTACACCACATTTTGGACAAACTATTGTCGATGCTGTTGTACTCTTAATCATATCCACATCACAAGTACAATCTATATCATCCTTATCATCCTTATCATCAGTATCACCAAAATAATCATCCATATGATACTCTATATAATTAAGTAAATCATCATCATCTAATTTAGACATTTCTATATCTGTAAGTTTATTCATTTATACTATACATACATGTTATTTCTTTAAATCTATTCCATTAAACTATGACGTCACAACTACCATTATAACATTTGAACTTTTTCTATACCATATATTGTATATACATCAAATTATAAAATCGTAATAATCCAAAAATTGGTATATACAGATAATACTACAGGTTCAAAAAATATACAATTCCCAGGCATTGGCAACACTAACATTTGAGAGGGTCTACACTTGTAGACCCTCTCAAATGGTAAAATATAGCCTTCTGACAGTATGTGTGGTATAGTAAACCCTAAATATGGATCCCCCATTCCTTTCCATGTTTGAGGATTATTCACCCCACAACATATGATGGGGGCATGAGCACAGTTTTTCATGTGGTTTCATAAGGCGAAGCCAAAGGGTGTACAAGTAGTCATAGGTATGGGGCGTTCTAGCAAAGTTTTAGTACTAAAACTGTGCTAGAACCCCCATACCTATAACTAATGTTTTTGTCTTCTAAAAGGTTTTTATTTTTGTTTTTATATGTTTTTACATGTTAAGATAAATATATTGTCATGTTTTTTAGCCATGTTTTGGCTAGGAACGAAGATTTTTAAGAAGCATTCTACAGCCACCTACCTAGCTAGCTAACCTTAGTTATTACTATTCAGTTTGGTAAAACAGCTTTTTATCCTAGCCAATATTATTTTTTTTTTTAAATGTTTAAGTTGTGTCTATCTAGCTAGCTCCTTAGCTACCTGTGGCTAAAAAGTGAAAGTATCCAAATGCAGTTTGGCTGCAACACAATTTTTAACAATTCTTATGCTAAAAGCAGTTAGCTAGATAGCTACCACTTTTATTACTGTTATGTAACTTATGCTGCAAAATAAAATTGCTGAGTATTTTTTTTAACTGAACAGGATAACGACAGGCAGTTTCCTGACTTTTTTTTAACCGAAGTTGCGATAAAGTTTTTTGGAAAATGATATTACTATACTCATGTGCGTCCGGTTTACCTGCACTAAGCGCTCATTCCAGTTTTAACGTTGGGCTGTTTCCTGTTTTTCTGTTTAACCGAAGTTGCGATAAAGTTCCTTGCAGAAAGGGTATTACACCTATATGGATATGCGACATTGTTTTACCTGTTCTAAGCGCTCAGCCTGGAGTAACATTCATTTTTAAACTTTCACCGGGAATATTCTCCGAAAAAGAAAAAAAGATTGACCGTCTGTTTTTGCTATGATGGGGTAGCAAGGAGTTGTAAACTGTGTTTTTATTTCAGCTAAAGTTGTGGAAAGTTATTTTTCGAAAAATATATTACACTGAAAACACCATAATGTTGTGTGCACTTTACTCGATTCACGACATACTGCATACCTGTATTAAAGCGCTCCACCTGATTGTGTGACACAGTTTTCGGCTCCCATTAAGCCCTTTAAAGAGCGTTTAACGGCAAGTCGCACAGTTACTTGTAGCTTAACCCGGCGTTTCGACGCCGGGCCCCCGTATACGTCTGTCTGTCACGTAAAATGGTAACCGCAGTAGCGAGACACGAAATGCGGTAAATAAAGAACGGGCGAACCCGTGGATTTATCCACGGGCCACCGACTAGTTTTACAAGGGTTTTTACCATTTTGGGTGGAAGTTTATGAGAGTTTTTGACATTTTGGGTGGAAGTTTATGAGGGTTTTGACATTTTGGGTAAATTTTGTGTAAACTTTTGTTGGGGAGAAATGTGTGATATACTTTATTAATTTATTAATATTAGTGGAGGAAAATTCCATGGTTGCGCAGGTTTTTTCGGAAATTCAGGGTTTTAAAAATATATTCTGCAAAGTCTTGAGCTGCCAAATTTCTTTTTGCAAAAATGTAGAAAGTAAATTCTTCAATATTCTTAGATCCTAAATTTATTCCCTAAAACCCGATCTCTAAATGTGTAAAACGAAAAATTAGTTAAAAATTTGAATTCCAACAAAATCCATTGAACTTTATCAACTGCGAACATTCCATGGAAATAGAAAAATCTCTCGTTCCTTTTCTGTTCATGAAATAAAGTAATAGAAAATGTCATTTTTTTCTAGAAAAAATTTTTGTAATCTAAATTGTGTTTTTGACATTTCATGTAAGATTTCGCTGATACAGAGAACATGCTGATAGAACCGATTTTTGTTGATTTAGAATTAATTTGCACAACCATTATTTTTAACATTTTGTGTAAACCTTCATTTTATTACCATACATACCACCATACACTAAAAGAGCTATTTTGTTGTTCGAATTTACTCTTTACAAGCCTTTTTGACATTTTGGATTTTAAATAAGCAATAAATATAAGAACGAAATGACTGAATTTTGCAAATCTTTTTTTATCCGCTCATTTTTCCATTTTCTGTGACTTCTGTGGGAGAGGATGGAATACCTGATGTTACTTGATATTTATTTTACAGGTTGCAGTTTTAAAACTTTCCGGTAAAAATTTTGTAGAAGACAATGAGACTGCTGACATTTCATGAACTTTTGTGACGGAGGTCCATATAATTACCAAATGGACTATTTTTTTGTAGAATTGAATTTTACACCTGGCAAGCTATTTTTTTAAGGTGGCAGTAACCCTTTTTTAGCTCTCCAAATAGCTGAATTATTTACTCAGTGTTTTATTTATACATTTTTTTTTTACTATTTCCTAAAAATATAGGCCTTAATACATAATAAAATGATTTTAACTTAACACCAAAATTGCTGAGTCAGCAGAAATTTATATTTAAAAATGTATCATAAAGAAGAAGAAAATCGGCTTCTACGAGCTCCAACTTTTTTCAATCTCGTTATTTTTCATCAGCTTCTGCTTTTTAATGAACCTTTAAAACGGTGTGCGGAGTTTTTTTGTTCATTCATATTCTTTTAATAATAGCCTTTTGTTTTTTTCAAAAGATTCTTTGCATCCCCTGCTGCATCGAACGCTGTTAAAAGAAAAATGTTCCGAATAAAAAGATTTCCGCACACCGTATCATGGCTGCATGGTTCACCAAGCATGTCTGAAAATTTTAAAGTTAAAGCTCGTGCAGTGTAGCATAATGAAGATCGTCTTAAGGATACGGTAGACCCTTTTGACACATGTTCAGTATATTCAAAATATCTCCTTAACATGTCCCTTTTTTAAAAACATTTTATATATTATAAAACATTGATAAATTCCCTACGAGTATATAAGAAAATAAATTCGTGAAAAAAAACTGGAATAGAGAAAAAAATTCCAGACAAAAAAACACCCTCCCTTATTAAAGCCTTGGTAACTCCCCTCCATCAATTTTTTTTTCGTTTAAAAATACCTCGTTGTATTGCTCTTATTCAGATCTACAATATCTTACTACATTTTTTCAAAAAAATTATTCGTTCTCAAGTTATAATGCATTTTGTCTAAAATACTACATATATCCACGAATTTACCTCGTTTCATGAATCATTCGTCGATAACTCGATAATTATTCAAATTTCGAAATAAAAAAAGCAAGAATTTGTAGCCAGACGTGTAACTGTTTCAAAAAAATTGTTTCGCTAGTCTTCAACGAAATGGAGGGGAGTTTTCAACGCAAACAGGCAATGTATCGGCCGAATTTCTTGTTTCGAGAAAAAAAGGCTTAAACATTTCTTCTGGTACCTGTGCAAAAGTGTGGCATTGGAATTTTAACCTTGTTAATAATTAATGACTCAAAACATCTTCGGTATAAAATTAAAGTAAGTTAAAAATTTGTATTGATAAATGTGAAACATGGCTTCTAAACGTACAAATAAAAACGATTATAATAGAAAAATAAACATTAAAAAAGCAGCATGTAAAAGAAAAAGATAAATTATGCTTTTTAACAGTATTTACAAAATGCAGAATAATTTATAGCTTCTTAATAATAGTGTGCATGGTGAATTATATTTCTAATACTTTAAAGTCTTTAATTTTAATACAGAGCGTGGGTGTTTAAAAGAAAATTAAATTCGTGACTCATATTCGGGGCAAGGTCAAAGATAATGTTATGAAGAAATACACTTTCCCTGTTTTATCCCACCAAAATAACACTTTTATAATATATTTTTTCTAAAACTTACTGGAAACTTAGCATATAAGTTACATCCGTGAAAAAAAAAAAATTGAAATACATCAACTAAATTCCCTTATTTCAGTCTATTGGACACCTTTGTTTCCCAGAAAAGTTTACTCAAAATGCAAAAAAAGAACGGTTGACAAAAAATAAAAATTTGCAAAATTCAATTATTTTGTTATAATGCACATGACCCTCTATGAAAAAAATTTAATCCGAAATGTCGCGAGAAGTATTTCTAAATCAACAATATCAATTATTTCGGTGATATTGCATACAAAAATCTGTTCTTTCAACAATTTGCCTTTACGCATAAACCTCACACAAAATGTCAATCTCATACAGCAGTCTGTCACAAAGATTTAAAATCAGTTATTTTAGTAATATTGCATACAGTTTCTTCCCACAAAGCTTACACAAAATATATAAAAAAAAGAACAGTTTGTGAAAGTAATCCACAAAAACAGTTTTTTTGGCATTTTGCATGTTGTAAAATTTTTACAAAATGTAAAAAAAAGCACAATTTGGAACACATCAAATTTAAATCGAGAAGAATAAGTAATAGTTTATATGAAATATCTCTGTAATAATAGCCGTAGTCCGTCTGTGCGCGAGAAAAAATTTGTCTTACGGAAACACGAAATGCGATATGTAAACGACAGGCGAACCCGTGGATTTATCTAGTCTCTTTAATAATAGTCGTATTCCGTCTGTCTGTTTGTTTGCAAAAGGGTTACTTATATTTCATCTTTTCGTGATTTTTTAGAAACCAGGTGGTTTAATCAAAAACCTCATTATTGATTTAAATAAATTTATTTATTTAATTAATTTAATTAATTTAATTACTGTAATTTATTAATTTAATTAAAAAAAAAAATTAAGTGATTAAAATGAATGTATTATTTTGATACGCGATTTTTAATATGAACCCCCCGTGTTCTTAATAGCCGATTCCGCTCATGAGCCACAAAAAACAAATGCCACATACGTTTACCGACCCTGGTCAAAAACCGCTCGCGCGTAGTAAACCAATCACGACGGCGGATTTTTTGAAAAAACAATCCAAGATTTTCGCGGCCTGAACATGCCGACATTTCCACATGACTAATTCTTCTACAAAGCTAAAAAGAAATGCCAAATTACTCTCGAAGGTTGGAATTTTGTGCAAATACAACTTATTACAATACAGTATTTTCCATTACGGGATATACAGAAGTATTTATTTTATTTTTCTATCACTGCAATCTGAAACAAAAAAGTACAAAATATATAATTTAAAATAATTACTAAAGCTTTCATGAAGAGCTTCATCATATCATCTTCTGCATGAGCACATAACAATAGGGATTGTTGATTGGTTGACTGTTGTGCAAAATGATCAATGCGTTGCTGGATAAAAAAAAGTGTGACGGTAACGTGTTGGTAAAATACAGCAACGCGTTCAGGCTACAAATTCTGTGTGTACAAAGACAATCCTTTTCATTTTAATACCGAATTTGTCGTTGAAATTTAAATGGTATTTTTCGCATTTTGATGGTTATTTTGTCCTTTTCATTTTTTTTTACGAATTTTAAACATTGTTGGACATATTTAGTGTACAAGTATTGAATAAGTAATAATAAATAAAATATAAACAAACACAACAGTTCGTTAGTTCTTTGAGAAAAGTTTAAACATCCCCAGCTTCCGGCATTATCAGAATTGTTCAATATTTTGCACTCCGAATGATGTATATCTTACTCCTCTATCTAGTCAATCACGTTCGAAATACTTTTTTCGTGCTAATGATAAAACTACAAACTACATAATAGAAACAATGTTAAACTAAGGCTTTTTATAAAGATTTTTTGTATGAATTTGTTTTTCAGATCGGTCTTGGTGTATTATTTAATATCTCGGGTGAGTACGATAAAGCGATCGACTGCTTCCGAACTGGAGTTCAAGCGCGTGTTGACTCGGCAGATATTTGGAATAAATTAGGAGCTACTCTTGCGAACGGAGGAAAAAGTGCAGAAGCGATCGAAGCATATCGAAACGCGTTGGAACTGAGACCTGAATTTATCCGATGTCGTTACAACTTGGGAATAAGTTGCATCAATATGAAGTCCTATAAAGAAGCCGTGGAACATTTTCTTTCAGCTCTCAACATGCAAAAACAGGTACCGATAATTCCGATCGCCCTCTAAACGACTCAACAATGGCCAAAAAAGGCTAAACTTGACCAGAAAGTGCTGATCTTGGTACAATGTTTCTCCGGCAGAGAATTTCGCGGAGTAGCAAGATCAGTTGAGTTTTTTTTCTTTCCCATTTTAGCTTCTTGATTATTTGGAAAAATACAATTTCCGCGGCCTTTTTTTACACTTAACTGTTTTCAAGCTTTTCTACTCTATTTAATTTAAAATATAGCGCTATTTTGGAAAGTTAAACCAACGCCGGCAAAAACTGCCCTCTCCACAAAATTAAATTCGGTGTAACCGCTATGTGATTTCTGTTAGGGTGAAGATCCAACTCGTACTGTTAGTACAATGTCAGAAAACATATGGAGTACGTTGAGGATGACTCTTTCGTTAATGGGACGGTTAGATCTTATGAAAGCGACCGATAAAAAAGATTTAAATTTGTTGAATCTTTGTTTTAAAACAAACGATGGTTAGCCAGATGGAGAATTACTCATCATGCTTTAAGATATGTTGTAAGATGTTTTAACTAGTATTGAACCCATATTTCGATCGATTACATTTGCAGCTAATTTTCGTGTAGACGATTTTATCAGAGTTGTTTTGAACCACATTCGGCACATAATCGAAGTTCAATTCGTTTCATATTTCCTTGCGTGGTAAATTTGTATGATTTTTTATGTACTACTTTCATCAGATATCTTGTCGCAAATATGCGTCCTTCAGAATAAGAATGAACTTCACGCTAATAATTTGCAAGTTTTTCTCGCATTTTGATTAGCTAATCTACATGAAATATATGCTATATGTTAATTTTTTACCGAGAAAAGAGTGCAATTTTTACTTATTCCTAAATTGTACAGTGCAGAAAGCTTTTTTATATGATTGGCTGAAATAGCGTGCAAAAAGCTTATTTTTTTCTGGTTGGTTAAGTGGAGGTATTGTTTTCTTGAAAAAACGAGAATTTCTCGGGACATTTATTCCAAAATTTTCTTTCCGAATGAAACATGTTTTAAAAACGAACATTCACAGTTCAATTATTTTTGTTCGCATATAGTCATTATAGTCAGGCTGTATTGGTTGAAAAGCTCAACCTGGAATTAAATGATACATTACATATTTAGTTCTGTTGAAATAAAAATGTTATGAAAAATAACATACTACACTCAGATCTTTTGGAAAAAAACAAATATAGCAGCTTTTGTAGATAGTGTTAAAATGCTTTAAAACTGGTTTCTAATTGCGAATGATGTACATTTTGAAACGTTAGCCTCAGAAAGCAAGTTAATATGCACTCTTGTGAAAAGAGATGACTCTTCGAGGGTATTAACATGGAAAATAACGCACCGGATTAGTTTGAAAGGGGTGAAAATGAACAAAATAATTATATTAATTTGGTTAATTGAAAACATGGGTTACCCCAATTGGGGTAGTGTTTGGGGTGGTAGTTTTATTTTACCGACAAGATAATTATGTGCTCTCCTTTGCAGCTAACCAGTTTTGCAGATGGAAACCCTCCCATTAGATTCGTACTGAATGGTTTCTATGAGCGATAATTTCACATGTAAACAACTTTAAAAAAGGCTACTCCATGCAAGCAAATTTTCTGGTTATAATGACCAACATAGCATGGAAATGAGGCTAGCAATTAATTTCGAAAGTAAATAACTTGGAAAGAAGGCTTTTCCCGACAAGGCTCTTATGTCAAATTTTCTTATGGAGTTGTCTTTACAATGATCAAATAAGATGGAAACGAGGCTATAGCTGTGTAAGAGTTTCATTACGCCACATACAATGTACAGTCAAACCTTTATAGCTATGACGGATTGGTTGCATTATACATGTCGCAACTATCCCTTAGGAACCGCACCGTACACAACATTGCCCATCTTTTCGTAAAGATGGGTTCACAGTCATTGGTCGTAATTGTTCGAATAAGAACAATACAAAAATCTATGCGTTGCAAATTAAAGAATGTATTGAACTAGCACGAAAAATAAAACTGCACATAACAAATAAGACTTATTTTTAGTTTGGTACCACCAGTTAGTTACTTTACTCTATTTCAGCACTTTTCAATATGGTCAATAATAAGATATTCGATGTTTACATTAAATATTGCACGCAAAAAGGTAAACTTTTCTTTCTCATCAAAATTGTTTTCATTTTGAAATTCTAAACCTCGTTTGGAAATTGTATTTCGAAATCTGATTGGTTGATAAATTCCCATTCGCCGTGGTATTTGAACTTATTCTAACTTCTGCGACGAATGATGGCGAATGGGAGAAAATTTCGTAGTATGCTAAAAATAAATGGTCGCTTATTCGTGAGACTACGGCGAATGAAGTGGTCTACTTTACACAGCGGCTCAGTTTTGCAAACACATGGCGGAGCGACGCTTTGTAAACTGAAGGTAAAAGTGAAACTTTTTTTCAACCAACTGGCGCTAAGTTCGTTATGTTAAAATGGAGCTAAACACAAATTCTTTTTTGATATATTATCAAAAATTAGTAGTATATTTCGAAAAATAAAGAAGTGCACCCTAATTATGTCTCTTTTACCTCAATAATAGCAATTTCTTTGCCAGCAATATGCCTTTTTTCAACGGGTCGCTTAAAAACAAGAAGACTGGATCTAGTGACAAAAATGACGTAGCAAAGTGCAGCAGTCAGCAAACCGCAGCGAAAAGTATGAATCCTGGAGACCACATTGAGCGAGTTTGGTTCGAAACCTACCCAATACGATTCGTTTAACTTATATTTATAAACACAAACCAACATAATTGCGATTTAAGTTGTTCGCCTTGCGATGGCAAATATTTTCCAGAGTTTTCCTCACTGCTGTCGCGATACCAAGAAAATCCCAGAGGAATTTTTAGAAGGTAAATTTATGAACGCGTTAATAAAACCAAATGTGAAAGATGAATGATTTTTTAACAAAAATAAATCTTCCTCATTCGTCAAGAATGAGGAAGATTTTCTCTTCTGCATGTGGCTCCAAACTTTCTTTTCACAACTAAAGAATATTTGGCTAACACATGCTCAATTTACCAACAGTTTATTGCAGCAGGTCCTGAAGCACGTGCACGAACAAAATAATATCACGAATCAATTCAGATCAGTAGCAGAGCAATAAATTTTTTTTATCAATAGACACAATAAATGGCAAAATAAATGGCTGCCCAGAGTCCTCAAAATCATGGTAGTGTCCACCAAGCAAATCACATGCTTTTCCTTTATAATGAATGTGAGTTATAAGAATATCAGGCTGGGGTTTTAGGTTAAAAACAAAAGTTCTTTTGTTTTTAGAGCAATAGAAAAATAAGAATTATGGCAATTATTCTTATAAAAAAGTGTGTATTAAAAAAGAAAAAGAAATGCGTCAAACGAAATAACCACAATATATTTTATCTAAAGTTTATGGTCCACTACACATAAAACGTTGGAGAGTTATTAATTACTAAAAACACTTGATCTTTTTCATGGCCGGGAGCCGGATCTCATTTATTCAGCCTTGCCCCAGGAATTTTCGCCGTCATCTGTTTATATTTCGAAAAGGCAAAAATCCCTGGGCACAAAGGTGGTCATTTATTTAAAAATGTGATTTATCAAAATCCAGCTTAATCAATATTCGCCAAAATTTCAAATTACAGAATTTTCGGAGTTTGATATTAGGAAAATGTAGATTTTTCAGGCATAAAAAAGAATTGAAATAACAGATTTTCGGGAAATATATCTGCGCAAATTTGGAATTTTCAGGCATGAAAAATAACAAGAAAGCCCTGCGGCTTGAAGATTTCCGTCATTAGCCTGGAAGATTCTGAAATTTGAAGTAGACCTTGAAAATGGAGAATAATGGGGTAAACAAATCATTAAGTATCCTAATTCTCAATTATTATTGTAACTAACCTGCAATGTAAAAATACAACTTAATAAATTAAAAATTAAAAATACATTTTTACATATATATAGTATTCTAAAATAATAGTAAAAACTTTAACTGGATATTTTCAAAACTGATCTCGGAAATTCTGGAAATTCCAGGATACAAATCTTGTTATGTATGAACTTGACGATACGAATGTAATAACTTCTGAACAAGTTCAATTTCAATGAATTATTATTCAATTAATTCAGCAATAAATAGATATTAGCATTTGAATATTTCAGTTTTTAGGCCTTCAAAATTTACTCTCTCGTTGAAGATTTGTTGAAAATGCAAAGAAAGTACGTTTTAAAAATGGGAAACAAGAATACAATTTTACTACTGAATTAACACCAGGTTGTTTAATTATTGTATATTTAACCTCTCTTTACCTCTTTGATTTAAAGAGGGAATTTATTAAAAAGATGCAAATCACAAGGTATATTATATGTATAAATATATGTATATAAATTTAATCAAGCTGGCTTTTGATATCTTTGTTAAACAAGTAACATATTAAGCAGGCGATACATGATTTTAAAACCAGTGGACGATATATACATGATTTATTTTGTCGAAATCGATTAATATTGAATTCAACAAATTTTATCGTTTATTATCTTTTTTCAATTCAAATTCTCGAATTTGAATTTATTTTTGGAGAGTCTGATTAGTTGCAATTTTTCACTTTGAAGAAAATGATTGGTCATTGTTTTGTTTGACAAATCCAAAAAGTTGAACATATATAACTTTTGAAATTTCAAATTGACAAATTGACTTGACAAAAAAAGGTAAACACAGAATTTGTCGGATTTGATAAATCCATGGTCCTGTTCGTGAGATTTTTAAAAATCAAGTCTTTTCTATGAAATCTTAGAAAAATATTTTGTGATACTTTGGGTGAGTTCAAGAAAGTTCTTTAAGCAAATTAGTCACTCAAGGAGAATTGATAATTAGCCAGTAACAGGATAATTAGCCGTTGCAGAATAATTATATATACGGTGCGTACAATATAATTAGCCATCCTCGTCCCCAGGGTTTGTTGCCTATGTCAAAGCCGCTAGCGGTTACTTGACGGTTAAACAAGACCCTGGTACAGGCTGCTTTTCATAACCAGTATATTGGTTACTATAAATAATTAATGAGTTTGTCTCGTTGTTACAATTTCTGCAGCTAGTAAAAGCAACTTGATCGAGTCCTCGTTCTTCACATGCACATGGCGAGGACGATGTCGTTTGGTTGTTTATGTTTTTCAACGCTTGACTTTCGAAAGTTTTATTTCAAACCAAGTTATTATTTGTTTACCCGGAAACTATATTTTATAGTGATGAAATCTTTTAAGAAGCATTATTTATTAACAAAATGTGGTAACGTGTGATTAGATAAAGCTGATTTTGTTGGGATATACTGATACAAGAAGACAGCCTAGGCTCACTTTAGCTGGCTAGCTTTTATATTTTACAAGTCTAGTACCTCTTTGAGAAAAAGTGTATGTCTTAGATTGTGGCATCTGGCTAGTTACATATTAAATAAGGAAATAAAATCGAAGTTAGCTAGCTAGCTAAGTATAAAATATGTTTTCAACGTCTTATAAATGTTGGCTGAATAATTTTGTATAAGCAACCCAGTTGATAAGAATAGGTTTAAAATTGGGTTAAAGATTAAGCATCTTGCTGAGCAAACTTCGGTCCTTATATCTACGCTACGATCCCTTCCCTTCCCTCAGCTAGCAACTTTCCCAGTTGAACTATGGCAAAAAAAATTTCGGAAGCAATATATACTGCGTTTAAACAGCAATATAATATGCTTTCGCATGATAAATTCACTACTGATGAACATCCGAAAGGTCAAGGTCTGGTTCGCATTTCCAGAACTGTTTGGTAAAATAATTATAGGTGCTAAAAACAACCACCTAAGAAACTTGTGATCAAGAAAGGCCTTAGCAATCTAATGTCTGAGCATAGTCACAAGGGGTATTCGGCCATTTCGGTTTGATCTTATTAATGATGATGATGCAACTGAAGTTCAAAATACTGGTTTTAATTGTGGATGGTGTAATAAAGTCTGTATTTCCAAAAGAGAACTGACCAGAGACACACACGAACCAAACACAACGAAGCTGCAGTTGCTGAAGCAGAAGAGTAGTAAGACGGCAGAGAAGTTATTGCATCCACTGTATTTCAAAACGTTCCTTGAAAAAAACATGAAGTTTGGAACAAGGTCATTGAAGAAAAACAAACATAAAAACAGCTATTTTTATAGCTAGCGTATACCGTCCTAATTACGTGATTATCTAAACAAACAGCTCTAGCGACGATCTGGCAACTCCGCTCGCCACATAACTACATGGTTTTGATTTCGATGCTAATGAAAGGCAATAGCATATTATCATGGGATGATAACGAACACCATTTTTAGAAGCTGCTATGTATTTTTGTTCTTCGTCCCAGAAAAATTTCATAAATGGCGATAAGTTGGATTGGTCAGCATTGCACATTATTGATACTAAATCAGAATTTAGTTCAAAATTTACTGAAATTGATGCTGCTTCAAGTTCGTTTCGTAACTGTGTTACTTGTGAATTCAATGCCTTATTTTCCCCACGAATATCTTGCATAGCCAACGAAACACGTTTAGGTGAAGTGAATGAAATTGGTGCATATAAACTTGCTGCAGTGTTTAAAGTTGACTGCGACCTGTTTAGTGTTTTTCGTGCCTTTTGTTGTTGTGTTGAACACAATTGGCAGATACCATCTCCATTATTCAAAAATCACGACTCCTCATGATTCCCAGACAAAACTTATATGATTCTAATATTTTTATGAGGTTTGATGTTATATTTTTTATTGATCGTTTATACGTTATATATTATGGTCATCAGGTATACCCCATGCATAGACTCTGATGCTGTATGCTAGACTGATATCTACGTGTATTTCAAATTATAGTGTTAGTAATTATAATAATTTTTGGTAATTTGTATGTGGTCATCCCAGGACTCAATTTTCCAACATTCAGGGAGCTTAAGTGATTTGACTGTCTCGGTGAAATTTGAAAAACTGCTGTAAAAATCATGTAATGTTGGTTGTGTTGTTGAAATATGATTTGCAACGCTTTTTGGAAGCAATGTTTGCAGCAGAAAGTATTGGTTTTTGATTGTACTGAAAGGGAAGGGGAGTATATACAATATTTAAATTGTAAGATTAGTGTGATATATGTAAATATTAACTATGTTTTGCCTGGTTGCAGGCAAAGTTTTTTGTAGTAAATTGAGGTGTGGTATCGAACCAGGTACCATTCTTTTCCTCTTTTCATCTATAGAAAAAGAAGAAGAAAACTTATCATTTTTATGCTTATTCCTTCGTCATCTAGAATTGGTTCCTAGTAAGCTTAACTTACTTTGAACAATTTGTTCCTCAGAAAAATGTTTTTCACAAATATTAAGGGTGCAATTTTCATTTTGTGTCTTCAAAAGATTGTCCACCACTGTATCTTTCGTGATAACAGCTACAAGTTTTTCCCTCCAGGAGAAGCTATATTTCTCATTTCCTTTGGGTAATCCAAATATCGTACAATTTTTACGTCTGAAACTCGAGCAGCCATATATAGAACAATTTGCCCCAGGCATAACATTGCATTCAATCTCAACGTTTAAAGTATAGCACAGTAATGATGTAATGTCAACAAACGAATGTTGAATTTTGCCGCTAAAAAGTTTTATTTCGTGCACTCTAAAATAGACTGGGTACGAGAAAATCCCGGAACACGACCTCGATACGGGGAGCGGAGCGCGCTTGCTGCAGTGCCCAGACTATCTCTCTTTCTTATGACTATGGTCTGAGCCAAGAGGTTAGAGATTAATCTACTTGTTTACTTATTTCTTTTTGTTGCACCTGCTTAAATTTTTAAACGTTTTATTTCAGCAGGTATAAATATTGAATATTGCAGATTGTGACTTTCAAAAATTCAAATTACTGTGTTGTATGTTTTTGCAAAACTTTGGGTCTCCTACATAGATTCAATGATAGATACAGTGGATTCTTCCACGGGAATACGGCTAGTATTTATATATTTCAGCAACAAAACTTTATTTTCTATATATGAAAAGCTATCCTTTTAGAGTCATAAAATATTTCGAACTTAAGACACAAAATAACATAGTGGATCCAACTGAGAATATGATTTGGATAAAAGCTAAAGCAGAGAAATTAAATTTCCAAATCGTTTTAAATCATTTCACGTTTGTTTCGTGAAACGATCTGTAGACGATTTAAAAAAATAATAATACGATCGCAATTGTTTCAATTCGTATAAAATGTGAAACGATGATGCAGATGGTCCCTAGTTTATTGTTAGGGCTTATATCCATCTAAAATTTTAAAAACTCATTAAAATAAAAACTTCTTTCCAGAACGTAACAGCTTTTTCATTTCGTCGTGTAACTTTGTTAACAATGCTAAAGGAAACTGTTCCTTCCTTTGACGTCACCAAACATACGTTTTGGATAAAACTTCTTCACTTACTAAAATAATTAACTGTGAGCAGCAGAGGGGACAAGCAATTTGGAGGAAAGACTTAGGTCAAAGGTTATACAGCTATATGCCAACAATTTCTTACCCAGTCAATAATATGGCAAATGTTATATATGTGATATGTGTTTATTTTGGTAGGAGTAAATAAACAAAAATGCCAAATCTTAAAGGACAGTGCTTAGCTTCACCGCCTGTGGAAATAGAAAATACATTAGACCATGGAATCAAACATTCAACGAAAACAGACATGTGTACAGACGAGTTCTACAGCAGCATAAAAAAAGATATGGATGCAGCAAAAGCTTTGGCAGATGTACTAAAATGCCAAGATGTAAATAAATTTGTAAATATTATCAACCAATGTCATGGTACACTACTTACATCAGGAATTGGTAAGTTGGATTTAAATGGCGAATATTCGGGCAAACGTACTTTTTAAATGGCCCTATCTAGCTGTTTTGATACAAAATACATACTAATACTACTAAAACCTTTAAAACTGACCAAAGGTTGCACAAGGTTTGTTCTCAGTTTGTCCGTGAAAGCCTTCAAACGGAATGAAAATATTATGCACTGCAGCTTCGTGAAACTAAATAGCTAAGCACAGCACCATCATCACATTTTTTACCGTAACTATATTTTTAAGAACTGGCTTAAAACAAATTCAGATGTAAAACATAGGCGTGATAAATAGAAAATCCTGGCAATGATCCTTATTATATGTCAGAGGTTACAACATTATCATAACCGTATTACAGGTTTTATTGCTTTAAAGGGTTTTTCCAGTACTGTCTTTGGAAAACATTTCCTTGAAAATTTAGTTAAAAATTCACGTAAAATGTATTTTTCCTAGTTTTGTTGGCCATCCTGCTATACTGCTCTGCTAAGTTCTTTTTAGAAATACTCTGACTCCTTTGTTATCTCCTTGCCATATCATTGTATATGCTTTTAGGTAAATCCGGGATTGTGGCAGAAAGAATGTCAACATCCTTGTCTTCCACTGGCACGCCTGCTCATTATGTTCATGGTGCTGAATGGACACATGGTGATCTTGGTGAGTCCCTCAAAAATGCTCTAAGAAATTTCTTCATTGTTCTGCACGCAAGACAAACATAAGTTAACAAAAGTTATTTTTTGTAGTAATTTGTGTCGCAACAATTCCAACAAACAAATATAATTGTGAAAATCAAATGCTAATCAGAGACAACGAAATAGATTTTCTTTTTTACATGTTTTCGGTTGGAAATTATTTAGAAAAGTAATTTTGTTGATTTTAGGCAAGGGTCGACGCGACGATGTTGTCATATTCTTCTCACACAGTGGTAACACGCGTGAGTGCGTGTTCGCTGCCAATCACCTTCGTCAACGCGGCGTACATATATTGTCTATTATTGGTCATGATGATTGCGCACTAGCGAAATGTAGCGATGCTTTTATTTGTTATAAATTGGACCATGAGTTAGAAGAACCCATCGGTGGAGTGCCAACTACAAGCATCATCCTTCAAGTAAGACATAATCCTAATATAAGGAATCTTGGACATGAGGAATGCTTTACTACTATCGTAATTTGATATAATTCGTATAGCATCTGTAAATAGAAAGACGTTTCTTTGAATGAGGAAATGATGACAATGATAAAAATTATACCCCGACTGGAATCTCTGTCTTGCACTCGTGAGATTTCAGTTGGTTTAAAAATGTTTTTCCCCGTCTGATTTTGCGATGTCTCTCTCCGTCTCTGTTTATTTTCAGGAGATGGTGATCAATGCGGTTGTGTGCGAATTAATTCGAAGGAGACGATACACAAAAATAGAGTTTGCGCGTAATCACCCCGGTGGTTCATTGGGGAAAATATTGTGTGATACACCTGAAATGCCAAAGTAACTTGTTGTCATGAATTGTTTCAAGAATGGTGCTTTGTGTCATGCGCAAGTGGGTAAGGCACAATGACAAGACTTGCACATGCAACAAGAGGTTTTCTAAATTTATCGGAATCTTCGGAGTTTATCGGATTTTTTTTTTAATTTGCCGCCATTTATTGAGTGTCTATTGTACAACGAAATTTCAAATGCAATATCGGATATTTAATTTCTAATGATAAATTTCATTTTCATTTGGCTGAGTTTTTCTCGCATTTTTACTGGCACGAAATATATGCTATATTTTAATTTTTTACCAAAAGACGGCTGCAATTTTTTTTTAATTTCACAGTGCAAAAAGCTTATATTTTTGCTCTGATTGGCTGAAATAGCGTGCAAAAAACTTATATTTTATTTCTGATTGGTTGAGTAAAGTTATGGTTTTCTTGAAAAACGAGAATTTTTCGTGTAATTTATTTCAAGATTTTCTTCTGAAATTACACCTAAATATTCACATAAAACATAAATATTCACAGTTCAATTATTCTCTTGTTCGCATATAGTCATTAGGATTGCTCTCCACCGCTGAGAATCTTTAGTTCACCTGTGACTTCAGAGAGACACATTGAAGGAGACTTTAATTTGATTATTCGAAATAGGAAATTTATCATGAATTAAATTTTACGATCACATATTACCTAATAACTTTATTCGCTGTTGAACAAAGAACTTTATGATCCATGACTGAAATTAAACAATGATCTACCGAGTAGACCAAAAAAACAAAAGTTATCGAATCTTTTTTCGCTTTTTAGTTCTATAAACTATAAAAAACTCAAAAAATATTTTTAATATTTTTCTCGGCACGATACTGTATATAATTTATTGATTTATTTGTGTTTTAAGGTTCCGAACCTTGTTTCATATCATTGCACATTGTCACTTTCTTTAGTAGTGGAAAGTAAAGTCGATTTTTTTCTACTTTTTGGCTTTACAGAAATAAATTTGTAACATATATATAGTGCAACATATATTTAATTTGAAATTTTTACTTTTAAACATATACCTTGTGGAGGTGATTATGGTACAAATCAAAGCTTCGTGTACTGGGACGTTTTTAGAAATAATTGGTCAGCGCCCGAAGGGAGCCTGACCTTTGGTTTCCCCGTGTTGCGTTGGTCGTCGTCGTGGTGTACCGATGTTTAAGGGTATAGCTATAAGTTATCCTGTTGTTGTTCTGAACAAATAAGATACAAGGACTATAATAACTGGCTGTGTAATCATTTTATTATTCTATATTCCTATATATAACGAGTTTTATGTTTTGTATTTTTATATATGTTCTTGATTTCTGGGGTATCTAATGATACGTTTACACTGTCCACGGCGGTCAAATGTGTTCTATATTCTCCGAGCATTACGTCATCACGCAAGACATAAAATTAATAATGGCTGCCAAATGCTTGCGGAATAAACTAAAAATCCGCTAAAAGCCTGTCGTTTTACTGACACTTTTTGTATATATTCCAGTCACGAAATTCCACAATTATCATTCGATTAACGAAGATTATAGGTTTATCTTTAATTATATTGGTTTCGATGGGACAGAAATGTCTTGTTTGCGAGTCGCATTTCGTAATAGAACTCAAGTTCACATGTTTAAACCACGAAAATTATTTTACGTCATAGTCTCTCTATTGTATTTAAGTAGTTTTACTTTACAACTTCTAGTACTGAGACAACAAAGCGACTGAAAATTTTAAAAGTTCGGAGAAATAAGGCTATTTTTAACTTTACAGTTTAATAATTTCATTGTGATCAGATATATGAAAAACTGGTAAGTAAGAATATTTTAATGCAATCATGGATGACTCTGGTGAAGTATCAGAACAAACAGAAAGGTAAAACTTGAGTTTTATTAAAATTTATAGACCTAGCTGCTAGATTTTTAAATTCGAAAATGTCATGCCACCATTTTGAAAATATAAATCGCTATAATAACTAGCTAGATAGCTATATATATTGCTACATGTAGCTATATATCATATATTTATTATCTATGTAGCTATAGCTAGCTAGCTATAGTCTAAGAAATGTTTTATAATTTACTATCCAATTCTAGCATATCCAGATCCAAATGCAACAAAAACTTTGGAAGATGTTCCAAGTATATTGCTCATGCTGGACCATGTAATAAACAACAGCCAAGTATTAACTCATTTTGGAATAGCTCTCCAGTTCATCTGAAAAGAAATGTTGCAAACCTAAAGAATGAGACGATATATACTTTTGGAAAATTGTAAAGAAAAAGCAGGTAAGCTTTCTAGCCACCATCATAAATAGTAATAGTCCTCCGTGCATATAAATAAATAATTTCCTCTTTATTCTTTTAAAGAAGATGAATTGTCACAAGTTCGTGATGCCATTAATGAAGCAGAAGTACAGAAATATACATCTATCCAGCAGCTTGCAGACGTAACTTTCGATGTTCAAAAAGCTCGAGATGAAAAATCAAAGATTGAGGATGAAATTGCTTTGGTAACTAAGGAGTTTGAGAAGTTAAAGCTTTTGTTGGATAAAAAACAATATGCACGAAAGCAACGAGAAAATACAGCAACAACATTTGAAACGTTAAAGGGAATATAGCATGTTTTATAAATATTTGCATATAAAAACTTCATATAGCACGAAACAATAATTCAGCATTAATATATCTTAAAAAGTAATTCTTACGCACAATATTGTTCTTTAAAGTTTAACCTTCGCCACGAGAGCGGCCTTCTTCGACCGCCATAGTAGTTTCTGATGAAAACACGATCAAGTGCGATATAGCATAATCGATTTACTGTGACGTAAGCAATTTTATAGAAAATACGGAAGCCACACACCGCACGCGAAGTTTGTTCGTTTTGTTCTTAAACCTATTAATAATTTATAATAGAAACTTAGATTTATTTTATACAATTTAACCCCCGTCGCTATATTTTAAAAACAATTATGCTCAAAAAATATTTTTCGATATTTCTTAAAATGGCGTGGTGTGCTGCTGTAGGTTGTACTAATCATACGGCTAATAATCCCGAGAAAGTTCAGTTTTTTAAATTGCCGTCAAATGAAGATACGTGCAAAAAGTGGATACATGCTTTGCGGAGAAAAAATTTACCTAAATGTTCAAAACATTTTGAAGAAAAATGCTTTGATCTAAGTTGGGACATGCAACACCAGATATTCCCGCGAAAAATCCCGAGAATGCTGTTGAAAAATGCCTTCCCAACAATATTTTGTTTTCAAGAGCAACCAAAGGAAAGAAAGTTCGAAGGGCCCAATGCAGAGAAAGAGAAGAGGTAATTTATAGATATTTGTTAATAGGAGTCACATGTCGAGCATATACTCCATGTTATCTGAAATTTTAGGTCATAGAAACTGCCGTAGTGATGGAAGTGCATGAAGAAGAAGTGGAAGCTAGCAACACATGTGGAACACATGTGGAACACAAACTGATTCTCCTATTGTCGTTAGTAAACCAAAAGTTGTCTTGCGATCCATTGGTACCCAGACTTCTCCAATTAGTGTCAGAAATATGGGGTATCAAGTTAATATGCGACCTCGACACAGAAGTCAATGTGTACAAGTTACGCCAGATACAACAAACATTCACTGTCAAACACGTCTTGACGGTAATTTAAATTCATTCCTTATAATTTTGTTTAGAATCAATCATATCGTTATTAAATTTTGTTTCTTTTTTCCTAGACCAAGGCGACTGGGACAAAGACGACGATGTTGATGACGATGAAAATGTTGATGATGATGAAACTGATGATGATAATTACGAGTTAGATGATGATTGTGACGACGATAACATTGTCCCCAAACTTAATAGTACCACCATTGAAAAAATGAGAGACCTGACTCCAGAATTCTTCGCCAACATGCTGGGATTATCTTCAATAACAAGCAGCAACAAGAGTTGTATAGAGAACGTAGACAAAGATGATGAGACAAAGGAAGAAGAATTGCACGATGTATCATTCAACGATTCGTGGTTGGAAAAGTCAGAAGAGCGGTAAGAATCAAAATTTCGCACAAAACATGAATCTGTTGCGTTATATATACTCTATGCTTGATATTGATTTTCACTTAACATAGCTGTGAGAAGACTGATCCTACGTACGAGCCAGACGTTGAAGAAGATTACGAGAAGATTAATCTAGTAATTCCCGTGCAAAAGAAAGAGCGAACTTTCTTGGTGTTTGAATCCTGCCTAAAGTCACTTTTTAAGTACTGTCCAAAATGCGGCGTAGGACTGGATTCAACTACTAGTCCCAAATACTGGTAAGAGTGTACGGTACATAATATTGTGGCAGTGCAAGAAATATATTTTAACTGTTTGTGACATTATTCCCACCTAGGTACACAGTTAAAACTCAAATTTAATTGCATGAATGGCTGTGATTCATCTTGGGTATCACAACCTAAAATGCAAAGTACACGAGGATTAGGAAATTTGTCCATAACTTCAGCGATCGAGATGGCTGGATTACAATTTAACAAAATGAAACGGTAGGTTACGAAAGCTGAAATCATCCCTCAGCCTCGCTGTTTAATATGTTACTAACAGTAAAACTTCGTACTTATTACCGTCTACGAGGTGACTATGTTTTTCCAGAGATAGATAAAGCATGGAGAAAACATAAGTCTAAACCTATTGACAATATAAAGCAAGAGGATAGGCAGTTAGAACTCGCCCTTGATGGACAGTGTGACACTCCTGGTCACAACGCAACATACTCAACAGTATCTGCAATAGATGTCAACACAAACAAAATTATTGACAAAATTACCTAAAATGTGAACATGGCGAACTCGACGACACTGACATTCGACGCAAGAAGTGGTTAAAGAAAGGAACGCAAGTTTATGAGAAGTTCAAATCTATTGTTCTTCAAAGACAAGTTGTCGCTGATCTTTCCCACATGACCCGATTGGTCTATACCACATTGTTGGAAGTATTTCATAGTGTCAAAACCCGCTATCTCCCCAAATCCATTTTTTTCAATATGGAAAAGATGATTGCGGGTACTCAGTTAGCTATTTTGGATCATAACTTAAATGTGGATAGAGAACAGGTACGAATACGTCTTACTTTTTTGTTTTAATTACGTACAGCAAATATATAATCTGAAAACTAATCGTTTAGGAGACATCTAAAAAAGCTGAAAAAGAGGGCAATGTGAAACCAATTTTTCGCATTGCCTATAGCAAACCAACAAAACGTTTTGTCGCCAAAAAGGAGAAAGTCGCAAAAGATTATAATTACCTTGTTGACATACTCGGTAATATAATCACACGAGTGGATGAAAATAGAAAGGTAACCACGGAAAAGCGCAGCAAACGTAAGCTCAGTTTGACTGTAGCACCATCAGAGAGAGAAGACCGTGAAGTTATCATTGAGCAATCAACTAAGTATAGCAGATTAAAACTGTAGTGACTTTTTATTTTTTAGCTTATCTAATTATTTACATACTATTTTCATACATATATTATTTTCATGGATATTTTACACGTATACTAATGAACGTTTTATTCGCTTTCGTCTTCATGAGCTGCAAATTGCCACACCATTTCAATCTCGGGAACATTCGTTCCTCCCTCTCTAAACCCAGTGTAATTACCACTTTCAGAAGGGAAGGCTGTTCTTATGTTAGCAACGACACAAGCAGGAATGACTCTCCGCACACCTCGTCCCAACCTAGTATGGATGAACCAACTAAACTGTCTGTACGATGCGTAGCGATATGATCTAAAATAGGTTATATATTTCATTTATGGATAATATAATATATTACATGTTCTTATATAACTCTACTTACTGGCTAGGTACGTTATCCCTATCACATGGTAACGATGCATTCTCCCTGTCATATAACGATACCAAAGCAGTCCACAGAACACCCCTGTCCAGCATCACGTTTGAAAAGCTATCGTGCTCAGTGATACATCTGCAATCTAAAAAAGGTTAGGGTACTAGATTGTATGTGTAATTGTTTCACTGTTTATTTTGTAAATAGAAATAAACTGAAGCAAACCGTCTAATTTGAAATATTTTATTTCGTCTATCTCGTGGCAGCATATGCACTCTCTTTCCGTATCCATTACGACGCATGCCCACAAGTACACCAACCATCGACCCCAGCTTTCCTATCTCCCTCCGCTGTAATAGCTCGCAAGTTCGCATCCTCCAAAGAAATATCAGAATATTCTTCAGGTTCAGAATGTTCTTCATCATCCTGAAATTCTGGTTCAAACTGAAAACCAAGTACCGTTGGTTGATCCATGATAAAATTTAATATGAATGTTTGCTATTTACTTTCTCAAAACATTACATTTTTTTCTAAAAAGAACCTTCTGCTTTTACGGGGGCTCACTTTTTTTTCTATACAATTGCCTACGTAAGTCGCATAATCACGCATACTAATGTGATTGTCCAGATCTCTGACCGCGTTAAAACGACCTCGTTGAAGAAGGCGACTGTAATGTAAACATGTGAAACTTTTTTATGTTGTTTGTTTTTTTTGTTTATCTTCAAAACATAAGAACTAGATATTCTTTTATGACTTTGGAAAGTGGTTTATATATGAAAAAATAATTTTTCACGCCATATTCCCTTTAAGTAATACGTCAAACTCAACCCGATACAAGCGACAAAATGAAACTAAGACAATGTTAGAGTACATTCATGGGGGTATGGATGGTTCTTTGTATGGTGCATGGGATTATATATGCAGATATGGTAGTGTTGATCTCATAGAGAGAAACTAACAGTATCTTACCGAAGAGGTAAATTTATTGAGCAACTCTATGGGAAGTTTTCAAAATCGTTAGACAAAAGTAAAGACGCGATGAAACAGGCTTTAGCAACCAAATACTTATCACATATGTCTAGACGGAAATTTAACTTCAATTGTAAAATTCAACGGTCAACTTTCGATAGTGATAATCAAACGTGGACTTCGAAACACATAACATATGGCGACTGTAAAATTAACCTACGTAGCTACTGCAAATGTATCACATGACGCTGTTAAAAGGTTTGTGAACAACCTAGATATAGGTGAAATCCATTTAATACCAGGGTTTTGCGGTGCCGCAAGGACAGTTACTGCGTTAGTTACAACGATGTTAGATCTACATCTGAAGGCCCCATCACTACGGGATAATTTAATTTGGTTTAACAGAAAGATTAACCATTTTGTAGTGGAGTTTGCAGATGACGGGGCACCAGAATCAAGGGAAAGCACTATGAGTATAGGGACATTGACATTGTGGAATTTTGGGAGAAAAATACGAAGTCGAGAGTACCATTATCCACTTCATTTAGTTAGTGCAGGTGAGAAGGAGGACTGCTGTACTTCCTTATGGCAGCAGCACACAGAAGAGATGCTGCTACTTGAAGATAGTGTGCTAACTATAAACAATGTTAAATTCACAACTGAATTCCAACCAAGTGCTGATATAGCTTGACAGTTTTATGCAAATAATGTATTAACGCAAAGCGCCACGTACCCATCACTTTTTGCAAATGTGCATAAAAACCAACTTAAAATGAGGGGCCAAACAATCGGACATAATCCGGCAGACATGTGGACACCCCCCAACGATGGAGTCAAGGAAAGAAGAACTTTTTAAAGTGAATAAGTTTAAAGATTCCCTCCTAGCAACTATGACACCTGAAAATAAACACAAAAAACAACTGGCTTACATGGCTGAAAACGGATTAAGACAACTAGGGGAACCTAGAATCAATATTTTTGCAGATCGGCAGCGCCCAGAGCCGCTTCACTTAGAGATAAATAGTTGGACTCATGTGCTGAACACTATTTACCATGAAGCAGTCCGGCGAAACAAGTTCAATGAATTTATCTGTGTTCTGAAAAGTCCTGAAACTGGATCGGCAGATAACGAATGCGGTTGTGGCCTTGGCTTCGTTGGAAGAAGATTTGAAGAACATTACGAAAGCGAAACTACCAGACATAAATCGCTTGTTGTAAGAATTATAGGTTCACAGGCAATTTCATTAGCACGGTACAGTTATCGTTTAATTGACACCTTAGTTATTGAAGGAGAAAGTGAACTTTTGAAATTAAAACGCTTCGCATTAGCCCAAATTTGTGAATCATTTCGTAATATCGGAGCACTTATTAACCGAGTTGATATATCGCGTATTGGTACATATGTACAGAATATTAAAAAAGAATGTACCATGTACTTTAATTTGTTTTCAATGTTTTTTGAAGAGTTGTGTCAAAGTACAGTTTGGACCATGGGTTATGTTGTGCCATACCATGCAAAATTGCTTTTTGACCAATACAAAATCGGTTATGGAATTTTAACCATGCAAGGAAAGGAATCAAAACATTCTGCGATAAAGCAAGAGTTGAGATGTGGAACAAATCGCTCCAAATCACATGACGAGAAAGGGAAGTGGGATCAGATAATGCGTTCTGCCTACATCAGAAACATTTATCTTCCCTATCACTTTCCAATATCATCATACCATTCCCATTTCCGCTCTCGCATCCCAGTTAATGATACAGACGATCCGTTATGCCCATGTTCTCGTTTGATTAACTCAGATGGGGACATTTGTGATATGTGTGCAGAAGCAAGCGTTATTGTGAATGATGCGGAAAATGGCATTTTCTCAACTGAAATTGATAACGTCTAAAACCGATTAAATGCAAAATATGTGGTGTTGGATTTCCAGATTTTATATTATGTGACAAACATATAAAATACAGTCATGCAACAATTTCAAGCTTAAAATCAAAAAAAACTAATTCCATCAAAGTGTACAGTTGCAGAATTAAAAAATTACTTGAAGGAACGGGACCTTTCAGTCTGGAAATAAAGAGGTGCTTAGAAGGAGACTAGAAGGTGCTGTTGCTAATGAGATGTAGAATATTTAATTGGGATAATTTATCTTAATTCATGAAGTTTATTTTTTTTGCAAATTGAAGTAGATTAAGATACGTAAATATTATATAAAAAACCTGTGTCCACATATTAATGGTGTTAAGGATATAAATTAATGCTGGTATAAAATAATGTGTCATAAATGTTTGCGAATTGAAGCTTTATCAGAAAATTTGTGTCATAAATCTTTGCGATTTCGATTTTTTTTCTAAATTTTGCAGCATATATATACTATATAAATGTTTGCATTTTAGCCACAAATCTTTATATTTTGCAACATAAATGTTTACGATTACAGATACCGTCCTGATTTTTTGCGACATTTAATTTTGCGATTTTAGGCCTAATTCGCAAACATTTATGACGCATTGTTTTATACCAGCATTAATTTATGTCCTTATGGTAGTGGTGTTTGCGAGACAAAGTTTTTAAAATTAAACAAGTGAAAGTAATATATATACTGTAACTCGGTTAATTTTTTTGACTCCTTTAATTTTTAGAATTTTGTTACGCAAATACCGCTAACATATATATATATATATACGTATAAATACTTATGCATTTAACTGACTCTAAAGGAAAGCATTTACAGCACTATCATCTTCATTGTACCGTTGTACAAAGAAATCCACTGGTAAGCGTTGTGTTGAGATTTGATACGTAAATTTTATTGGTGTTTGCAGGCTCACGACAACTTTAGCAATACCATTATATTGAGTCTCTTGCTTTTTAGTGACAGTGTTCAATGTTTTTTTAAATAAGCGTTTACTCAAGTAGTTTCTCCCCATTGAAACGCTTTATGCTCCATAGTCTTTCAGCTGTTTGCATATTCTCAATAAATATAAAAAGTTTTTCCATTCTGTGTGTTTTTTATGAATCCACAAATTTTATCAGGGCACCATATCCGGTACAAATACAGCCAGTGGACGCATCACCTGCCATAGATAGATAGATAGATAGATGTGCATATTTTACATGGCTAGCCTCAAAAATATCGAGGGATATACCCTGTCTATTATTTCCAGGAGGGGCCATGGCTTAGATGGAGAGTCCTAGAGTATTTAATACTCATTTTGAGCTACGCAGACCCAATTAGGGCCCGCGCTCTGCTAGACAACTCCCGGCAACATCCAACGGCCCACACAGTGTGCCATCTCCCCAATTTCCCTCACATGACTTGGCTTAACCCGGGGCTATGGTAACATTCACACGCCCATGTTGAATCGCTGTCAAGAGGAATCGAACCCCGGTCTCCCGGTCTCCCGCACAGAGTACGAGAGCTATAACCACTAATCTACGGCGCCACACAAATAATGTTATTGGTGGTACAAGCCCGGTCAAATGGCTTCTTCCCAACTTGTTTGTCATACCTTTGCCAATCTCACCTAAAAATATATTATTATTATTATAATTATTATTAAAGCTCTCTAGCTATAGCTAAAGAAGCTGGTTGTTGAGGATATATAGGAGAAGACTTTAGCTAGCTACCTAAATAGGAATCTACCATTGGTCCAATCAGGGTAATTCGATTCCCTAAATTTTTTTCTAGGGAGGAATCCAGATACCCATCCATTCCATAATCTTGTATATCTGCATTCACTGTTTCTTTAAACCACTGACTCTCAAACGTTCCTAACTGTAACTCGCTTTGTGTTCAAAAAGTATCTCCTCGCTCAGCCATCTTGAAAATATTGATTTAGCAATGACAATATATAGCCGGCGCCGAAGAAAGGTCTTCGTATGCCTGGGATACGGGACTTCGGGAAACTACTGATTTCGTTTACCGTTTCATAGTACTGTTTACATTCGGTCCGGAAATAGCAGTTCGGAGAATATTGAACAAATTTAACCGCCGTGGTCATCCAGGCCACGCGTGTCTACCATTCGCCTCGCGCAAGCTTACATGTAAACAGCTAGCTAGAAAGCACGATTTCAACTTTTATGTGATTGCATCAACTATAGCTATAAGCTAAAACGTTGATTTGCTTCTTCAGTAAAACCGTAACCTGTGCTGGATATCTTCGCTCTGGTCTGTCTACTCCTATACAGCTACACCTTCTTACAGTAAGTGTTGCTATATCTTTTTTGCCAACATTTTGTTTTAAACTTTGGGTTATAGATGTGCCAATGTTTACAAAAGTTAAAAAGTTTGCGGTTTTTTTGCAGATGCGCAAGCATTTCTGTAGGTAGAAAATATAAACAACAGACCACAGTAATCAAAGAAATCCATAAAAAAGAAATATTCGCTCGAAATTATTGAAATTTTTTAAGAAGAATTAGAAGAATATATAAAAATATCTTTAATCTTCATTAATAACCATTTTGCCCTGTGCGAGTCCTGCTTTTTTACCTACACAAAAGTGCGCGCATGCCCATTGTTCTCAAAATAAAATCAAAACAACTACGTCACGCGGAAAGTGGTCTATGGCTGGCGCTAACTCTTTAGCTAGACTATTTTGTTTAAGTAAGCTAGCTATTAGCTCAATTAGGACATTTTTCATACTTTAAGAGAAGGGTCAAATATCAATTTTTTCAAAAAAACATCATTTCGCCGTTTAGGGGGGACGGGGTTTTGACTGTGACGTTTATCCAAATATCAATTTGGTTTAGTATCACTGGGACTAACTTAGCTTATTTAAACGGAATAGCTTAATTTTCCCTGACTGTCAATATTCATGTACATGCATAACCCCATTCTGTTGTTGTTATTGATTGATTTACAGTTACAATAATAATCAAAAATTGAATTTTAAAATTTTAGAATATTCAATGATTTTGTTCAGTCCTCTTCAAAGTTCAGTACTTTTTCAGATTATTGCTAATGGCGGAAATCTTTAAGCCGCAGGGCTTCTTGTTTTGCATTGAATTTGGCGAAAGATAAAAAAAGATAATTTTAGCGAGCATTTAATTTGACGATGGATAACAAAAATTAAATTGAGGAAAGGTGCAACTGATTCGTAAAAATACCATAGTGGGTATTGAGCAAAGATTTCGAAAGCGCGCCATGCACTAAAACCTATAGACTTCAACTATGGGCTATTTTCTGGTGGTTAGAAAGAATTTGTGACAATATATTGACAGTTATTCTAATATTTTATTTCGAAATTTTTTGTATTCAAATTAACATTGAAAAAGCACCTTAAATGGAGAAATCTTGGCGTAGAGAATATTTGTTGAATTTGCGGAATTTGCGCAAAATACGCCCTATTAAATCAAGGCTAAATTTGTTCTTATATCTATTTATCTTTAGATTCACCAAATTGCTGGATTGCTCGCGATATGCAAATTTCTTAATCAGTCTTTAAATCGCTCTAGCATCTTCTGTAGTGCGAAATACGTGGCTGTTAAGTGCCGAAAAGAAAGTTTCATGCCTCTTTGATGGAATTTAAGTAAAAAATTTCTATACTTTACATTTGCAAAAAAAATTGAGCAGAAGGGCGCAAAGCGTTTGAATTTCGAGAGCACGCATGTTTTCTCGGGCTACATTGGCCCCCATAAGTTGTCCATCCTAAATGACAGAATCCCACTCCATTCCACCTTAATTTTATCATATCTATCTAGGAAAAATACAATAATTTTGATAAATTTGGTTGAGTCAGATTCATAGTATAATATCGGGTATGTGTTACGTACGCTGATGCAAAATGCGACTTCGATAGCGTCTGATTTTTTCAGTATAACTGCCATATCATTTTTAAACGCTGCAAAACCGGTTTAAATCCTCTTGTTTCTTTACGAAGTGGGTCTGGGGCATGTTTAAAGCCCGGCATGGCATATGAAATGTTATTACTGAAAAGAATATAAGCATTTTCTCGAATTTTTGCCTTCACAAAAATTCATTTGAATTTCGGGAGCCAAAATTTAGGGCGTTTTTGTGTAATTATTCCTAAAAAATGTAGGTACACGATGTGGTTCAGTTGATTTAAGAGAAGGAACAATTCCTACCTTCAGTTTCAGGAAAAAAATTGTCACAATTTATAACAATGTGTCCGTTTTGACGCAGGCGCAAAATGCTCAAAATTATGAAATTTGGTTTTCGGGAGCAATTCCCTGGATAAGTCGTTACCTTAAACAGCGCTCGATGTTTCTTGTTTCAATAAGTTTCCAATTGTTTATTAATGTGCAGTACTACAATGAATGGATTAAGTTAATTCTCTGTCAGTTGTTAACAAGCGGGTGACATATTCTCGCCCTCTATTTTATGGGTAGGCCGTTTTGCGACTTATTCTTAGTTAGGTATGGTTGATCTTACCACTGCCATAGGTCTTATAGATAGGACACATACTATGGGTAAAAAAGTTGGTACAAGTGCTTATTATGATGACACAAGCTATTTGACGGGGCATTTTTGTTGAGGTCCCTTATTTCTGCTGACATCATTATTTTTTCTTTTTTTTCTCAAAATTCCCTAAAACTGAAGATTTGTGAAGATTTTAATTTTGTTATTTAAAAAATTTGTCCTAAATTTTTCGTTTCTACAAATTCGGCTAATTGTTTTAATTCTTAAAATAAATAAAAGTAATAAACAAGAACCTAATAAAATCGAATATTTCACGTATTCTCCACGATTGTTACAACGAAAAGAATTCGCCACATTTAATATCGCGAAATAGACACAATATCCCTAAAACCGCAGAAATGTCAGAAACTAACTTCTAATTTCCTTCAAAAAAGCCCACTTTCAGGATATTTGGCAATTTCATCAAACGGTGTTATTCAGGAATGCAGTCAGGCTGTTTTAAGGTTTGGCTGAGGTGCCCGCATGAAGCTTTTACGTGGCGTATAAGTAATTAGAGCGTTTCATAATTTCACTAGACGGATATGTTGTACGTAACATTATTTAATTAACTTTTGGGTCACTTTCGACTCTAATCTTTTTCCGTACTGAAGCTTTGTTTATATCTAAAGTTAATTCTTGAAATACTTCCTGATGATAACAACGACCATGACATATATACATGTAAGGCCACAATCGGTTGACGTCACAATTTATTCTTGCCATGCATTGGTGAACTGATTTGTAAATGCCCTGGTCATTTCATCCCAAAGATTTAAAAATAATTTTCTTTGTAGGTGTTGTAATCAGTGGCCAAAAAATGAAGGCAAACGTCTACCAATGTTTTCTTCTATTTCCCCGCATAAAAGCCCATAGGCTTTTATCTGAATTTTTGTCAATTTTGAAACTTTTAATTTCAAAAACGCTTCCGTATAAAGGCCCAGACAGAGGACAGAATAAAACAATTTAAAATATTGTTATTTGGTGCAACTTCTGCTTCTGAGGAATTACAGCATGCCCTAAGAACCATTTTATCTGATTTACCAGGTGTAATTAATATCGCTGACGACATTTTAGCCTTTGTAAATACAACTTTTGACCATGATCAAAATTTGCAAAATGTTTTAGCCCGTTTAGCCGAAAGAGGCGTGACACTAAATTTACAAAAGTGCATCTTTGATCAAGAAAACATTGATTTTTATGGTTTCACTTTTAATTCCGAAGGTATGAAACCCAGTCTCTCTAAAATTGAAGCTTTGAAAAATGTTCACCGCCCGTCAGATCGAAAACCTTTACAAAGTTTTCTGGGTCTAAAGGCCGGTTTCCATACAACTGCATTTTGCGCCCAGTCGTAAAAAGCGCCGTGACTTTTGATCTACGCATGCGCATTATCAGAATAATGCCGCTGACCTCGCGCTTTTGCATGCGCTGGGGCGATTTAAAAAAAGTTGAACAGGCTCTACTTTTTGCGAGCTACATTTTGCGCTTAACAGCCAATCAAAAGGTAGAAATCTACATGAATTACGAAAGAATTTTTAATTAGATCATTTCAAGATGGCTAGCAACATCTCGTTTCTGTGTTAAATTTTTGTCAAAGCCAAATGAATGTAGAGAATCAGAATATATATCAATCAAGTGAAGTAGATGAAAAACAAAATAACATTAATGAGTCTGTGGAGGCACAAAGAAACAACGTTGTAAACAAACTTAAAAAGACTACTTGTGATCTGACAACATTAAATCCTTAAGCAAAACGTTGTATAGACCTTTGATTCTTCTTTCTATGGAAAGTCGTCTCATCCACATGTTTTTCCACGTATTTTACAACGTTGTTTATTTCTACGCCATAAAAATATTGCTAGGACTACTCTCAAATTTTGCAGCAACAAATACGTCTGTTTACATCAGCCATGTTTTGCAAAAAACACGTGAGCAAAAATCGCTAAATGGAAATGGTTCGGTATATGTGATAAAAGTCGCGGCGCATTTTACGGCTGGGCGCAAAATGCAGCTGTATGGAAACCGGCCTTTAGCAACTTCTTAGAGATTTTTCGGCTTTTTGTTTGAGCATTGAAAGAGACCGGACGTGTTTTAATTTGCTCTACAGAAACACTTTAACCCTATTCGGTCCGGGCTCCCCCCCCCCCCCCCCCCTAACGGGTTTTTATAAATAACTCCTTATTGCGAAGCAATTGAGCTTCGCGAGCGAAGCGAAATTGTGGAGCACGTTTGCTACACGCGAGGTATACCAAGAGAATTATCCAGATTCTCAAAATTTCGATAGAAAAAAAATCATATAAAATCAGCGTAAGGAAATATGACTGATATTTTTTCACAAAAGAGTAGGTTATTTTTTTCTTTACTAGAACAAATAAGTTTGGACCGAGTAGCTGTAATAAAAGTCAGCTAAAAATGCCAATAAGTTGGCTTTGTACCCACCTACCCCCGTCTTTCGTACCCCCCCTCCCGATTTTCCGTTTGCCGGAAGCGAAAAACTGGTGAGTAAAATCGAGGAATCAGAAAACGGCTATCGGCTAATCTGAAGCATATTTTAAAGACTCAACCCAAATACATCTTTAAGTAATTAAAAACTCATATATCTGATTAATTTTTGTGTAGTTATGTTGGTCTCATTACGTATGATTGTATTTGCCTACAAACTGATTGTAATAAGTTTTTTTTCTTGATTTTTTTATATAGTTTACACCAAGTCCTGATAATAATGAAGCTGTAAGTGCTTAAGTCTTCCCGCTTTTTTGTTGCTATGCTTTTCGCTTAAAATTTGTTGCTGTGCTTTTTCTGGAGATTTGAGTTGGATTGGAAAGCTCCTGTGTAAGGCACCCTTTTCTAAAGAAAGATTGAAGTAATTTGTACAATTATAACGCGCCGAGCTGTATTTTATTTTATTGTTTCTAAGAAGATGTAAGAATACAACATTATCAATTTTAATTGGTTTTATCCAAATCAAGGTAAGGCTTAATCACACAAAAGGTAGCTAGCTTAGCTAACTGCTAACGCTAGCTCTGTTTTGTATAAAAGAATTGAAAGTAATTTGTAGAAACATATGGAGAAGCTGTATTACTACCTGACTGATAGCCAGATATAGGAAAACCTGTAGACAAAACAAATAGCTCAGAGGTGTTGAGTGAGCCGACCAACCGTTTTTCATCACAATTTTTTATTTATTAAGTAACCTGTTACACAACAGTAATTAAAAAAATATCTACTTTTGCTATTAAACCAACAGCAATGTAATTGTCAATATGAATTAGTTGTTCAAACGCCCTCCCTGAGAACAAGGTTTAAAACGACATTAAAACTGTCATTTAAACAGAACTCCAAGGATGCATGCCCAAGCCGCACACGTCTTCTAAAAGGCGTGGGCATCTTCGAAACTACTTGTAATTTTAGAACGAGGGTGCTGATAAGCTGCATACGCCGTAAAAAGTGCGGGCGTTTTTGGGCAAGTTTGGCGTTTTGAAAAAAATTCAAGTATATATATATTCGCCCGAAAAAACCCGCATAGACCATAAAATAAACTTACTATGTGGTAGCAAAGTTCTTAAAAGAACTGTTTTTGATGGTTTTTGATAAAATTTACTTGATAAATAACTTATATATAAACTTTATTAACTCCTTTCTCTTAAAGCGCCTTTTTCCAACTATCGTCCGCAAGGTATGTTACAAGGAATTGAATTTTGGGAATGCTCCAGGCAAGTTCGGGAAAGTGCGGGCGGTTTAGGAAGACAACCGCTAATTTAATTCGAAAAGTTGCCCGAACTCGCCCTTATATATGTGGGCGTTTGCGGCTTATTGACACCCTCTTATTTTAGAATATTCTCAGGAATAATAGACCAAGAGAAATTACATTACAGTTTCTTGTCCACCGCCTACGTGTGCGTGAGAACAAACCACATAAAAAAGTTCATTATTTTTAAAATTATTTGTGTAAAAATTACCATTTTATTTACGATAAACCATTTGTCAGTCATTTTATTCATCCAAAAAAGAATCCTATCCAAGGTGCTATTCTATAGTGATGAATTTAATAATAGACATGATTCAGCATAGTTTTTTAAAAGGGTCTGATTGCAAAATATGATTGCCAAAGCTCAGCACTTGTAATATTTTTGTATTTGTGTACTCAGCTTCTAAAACACAGGCAAGAGACATTATAATTTCCTCTGGGTGATTACATTAATGTTGGTTAAAAAAAACCCCGAATGATGAGAAGCATCTGTTTTTGAGTGTCTAGGACAATAAACTTATTTAATTTCCCTTGGCCTTGCATCAATCAAATCCTGAAAAAATAAACACTTTTAAAATGATTTTGTCAGATTTGGAAACTGTTGGTATGGTTGGAACTTTGCATATAAAATTAGTAAAGTTGCCAAATTGTTTAGTTTTTTCTTTTATACTTTACCGAATTTGCCTTAATTATTTATGAGATGAAAAAAAGCGCTTTCAATTCCATTGACTTGGCCATCCCTTAAAGGCACTGGAAACTTCACTATATGAAAATGTTTTCTTTTTCTTTTAGATTGTGTACAATGGGAGTGAGTGATGTAATCTTCCAATGCGTGTGATGAAAAGAAAGCGAAACCGTTATTGTTTTTTCTGCCCAAAATTGAAGCTATTTTAATAAATCTTGGTAAAGTTAAAAATCTGTTTTGATTTGTTTGTTGTTGTTTTAATTGTTTCCCGTGAGTTTTCGAAATTCGTTCCAGCAGATTCTGTGGCTTCTAGTGCCGGTATTTTTACGTGAAAAAATACTGTTTTGTTGTAAGGTCATCTCCGAAATTGTTAACTTTAAGGTGGTCCTATACCTGAAAATCACAAAAAAATCATTTTTTTAATTTTATCGTTTTTATACATTTTGGTATGCGTAGAAAACAGTGGCATAGTTCGTTTTTTATGAAAAAACCCGGAAATTGCTCTATTTCGTTATCAAAAATTAGTAGTAGTTTTCAAAAATCAAAAATTCTCCTTGGATACGGCCTTAGCAACGTCTTTTCCTCTTGTTATTTGGCCTAAAACTTAGTTTTTACACCAAACCCGGGGTTTCATTTTAATCTATGGGCCTTGGGTTGTCAGCAGTTGTTTCAAGGTATAGCTAAAAATGGAATAAAAGCGTGTTTGAAGAGTGTGTTGTTGTGGAGAGATTTGGCTTGCCTTGTCTTGTTCCTAGTATAATTATTAAAACAGTATCTCCTAGCTGTATAAATAAAGTGGGAAGCTTTTTATCATGTTTATTATGTTGCAATGTGTTGGTCACATTCATAAAGGAGTTGATGGACGCTTGCGAAAACTAAAAGCAACAAACAAAGCTCTGCTATCAGATGGAAAACCCTTAGCTAGCTAGCTAGCTAGGTGGAAAAGGAAGACTCACAGAAAAAGTAATAAATTAGCTGCAAAATTATATTGGTATAGCTGTTCGTCAGTGCACTGGTACTTCTGTGTATCAACTGAAGAAGGCAATTAGTGCAACATTGTACCATTGTTCTCGTGCATCTGATTTGTACTTCAAACATTGAATGATGTGTCCACGTACTCTGGTAATAGCCGGTATCACTATCAAGCTGACTGATTGAATGGCACAAGTACGTATAAAGAAACACCTGGCTTACCAGTAGCAATTCGTGAAGCCATTAAACCAGTGTTTTTTTATCTTAGTGACAACAAGCTACTGAGCAAATATTTGTACGGTCAGACTCGAAACAACAATGAGTCAATAAATGGTGTCATTTGGAAGCGTTGCCCTGAGGATGTTTATGTTTGACGTAGTACCATAGAAATGGGTGACAAAAAGATAAAATGTAGCATTTGAATAGAGTTTTCATTGACATTAATATCTAGTCATCATAAATAAAGATTTTTGACATAACAGTTTCATAGTTACTGTAAATATGACTTAAAGAAATGAATTGAAACCGGAAAAATATGTTTTCGAAACTTTAAGTCGATTTTTCTAATATATGCTTTTTTTCAAACGCTGCGGTCAATAACTTTTTGTCACTTTCACCGATTTATCTGAAATTTTTAGGGAATGTTTATCCATATAAAAGACAGGTACTGATTAATTTTGGGTATGTGATGATTTTTCATTTGTGAGTTATGGACCTAATTTTTTTGAAATTTGGGCAATATTTTTACCCGAAAACTCAAATGCGCATAAATAGGTATCCATTTGACCTTTTGTCTTGAATTTTAACCAGTACCTGTACTTTCATAACATGAATAAGTAGTGAAAATTTGAAGAAGGTATCTTCTCTATTTCTTGAATTATTGACCGCAGCGTATATAGTACTTTTTTGGTCCTGATGGACCGAAAAACCATGATCAGAATATAAAAAATTATTTTTTAATTTTTTATTGTACTTTATACATGTAATATATACATTCAGTCAAAAAATAAAAGCACACAATGCAGTAAATCGGATTTTAGCATTTCAGGTATAGGACCACCTTAAGACCAACTTCTGCGGGTTGTGCAACTCAATGTACTGAATATCTTTTAGAATAGTACTAAAAGTATAATTTTGTATCGGCGCTCTTTAGTTTTATCATTCTGTGGGAAAAGGTGGTACAAAATTTTAACACTCATTATTCGTTTTTGTTAGTTCCGCGTCATCTAATTTGTTCGCACATTTTGAAAAAAAATATCCCACGCACATCAAATACTTCCGCAGCCTATTCGCAAAAAACACTGTTTTTGCGCAACGAATTGTTCTGCAGAGCGTTCATTTCACTACCTCGTCCCCAGGGTTCTTCTACGCTATGATATTCAGTTTCGGAAGATGTTAGCGCCAGACAAAGAAGAAGCGCTAGGGACAAAGTATTGGATAGTTTAATTTTGCTTGCAACTTGCGAAATGCTTCGCAACCTTTTTTTAAATTTCTAGTTGCTATGTTATATGGCTATGAAACTTATTGACTTTCAATATTTATCTATTAGACACCTGCATGCCAAATTTTTAGGTCCTATACCTTTCAGAGGCTTTGATATTGGCCATTACTCGAAACTACCCCTAAAAATCTCTATGAAATCCTTATAATGGGTAAAATTTAATAACTCCTGTTAGGATTATCATTAGAACTTGAAACTCGCAACACAACTTTGTTTTATTAAGAAGAATCATTTTGCATAATTTGGACACGTGATTAATCCGATTTCCCGATTTTGTCGGATTTTAACCGAAAATCGGAAAAAACCGGATTTCCGGGCAATTTTTGGCAATTTTTTATGCGATCCACGTAAAAACCAGAAAATATGTTAAATAACTTTTATTTAGCTTTCAGAAACTTCAAACAGAATGCAAAAATTCGATGTGGAACAAAAGTAATTAAATTTTAAGCAGATAGTGTCATTTTTAACAAATTTAAAGCTTCTGATGACGTCACAGAAAATGTGCTGACGCAAGCAAAAATTTATTGCTGCCATTTTGTTCCTTTTATGACGTACTATAAGTGTGCCAAGTTTGATTCAATTTGAACAACCCTATGAAAAGTTATTGAGGGGGGGGGGGGGGGGCGGATTCCGGCCCCCCCCCCGGTCATAATATGTTCGAAAAACCCCGGACCGAATAGGGTTAAGAATATCAATCGTGTAAAATAAAAATCAATCGTAGAAAATAAAAATAAATAGATAATAGCTAAGTAAACATATGGAGAAATAAGACAATCTAACGATTTCAGTTGAGCTAGTTAGAGATATATTTAAAGAAATGTTTCTATAGCAACAAAAAGATGTTTTGAGGATTATTAGTAGTAACAGGGAAATTCTGAACGACAGACTTGATAAAATGAAAAATGAACTTGAAGAAATAAAAGAAACATGTACTTGCTTAAAGGATGAAAATAAAGAACTTAAATCCAAAATTACAATAAACGAAGAAAGGATTAAAAAACTGGAGGATGTGAAAAAAGATCTGGAGGAGAGTGTTACTGTAACACAAGACATACAGGAAAAGAAAATTAAAGAATTGGAAAAAAGGGTAAAACACAGTAACCACGAAGAAGAAAAAGATAGAAAAAAATTAAGAGAACTGGACCAGGAAGATAGAAAGAAATTCAGGCAGCTTGAAGATAGACAGAGACGGAACAACTTAAGGATCAGTGGGTTGCCGGAGAATGATGGTGAGAGCTGGGATGACACGGAAAAGAAAGTATTGGATTTATTTGAGAATAAGCTTGGAGTAGGAAATGTTATTATTGAACGCGCGCATAGGATTGGAAAAAAGAACGAGGTGAAAACAAAACAAAACACTTATGACCAAGACAGGAATTTACATAAACGAAGACTTCTCGTATGAAACAAGAATGATTAGAAAGAAACTGTTTGGTGAGATGAAAACACACAGGGCAGAAGGAAAGTATGCTATAGTGTTATATGATAAGTTGATAGTTCGAGAATTTAGGGATAGGATTTTGTTGCACATAGCCTAAGCCTACAAATAGTTTTTAGTAATTAATTTTTAATTCTAAAATGGCTGAACAAACGAACTACGAAAACTTGGAATTCGACCCATTCCAGGGTAACGAAACTGTACTTTTAAACGATTTAACTGATCCAGACATAAATTTTTATAATAATGAGATAACTAGAAATGCAAAATATTATAATCCAAATACAGACAATCTTTCTACAGAAATAGATATAAAATCTTTTTCAATACTTCATCTTAATATTAGAAGCATACAAATTTTTTTGAAAATTTTAAACATCTTTTAACCTGAAAGCCACATTTAAAATCATTTGCTTTACCGAAACGTGGTGTAATGATATAAATATAGAGAAAAACTCAAATTTTCAATTGTAAAATTACACAGTAATTCATCAAATTAGAAATTGCAAAAAGAAAGGCGGAGGAGTGTGCATGTTTATTCATAATTCTATTCTATTCAACCAAAAATCAGACACGTGCGCTAACAATAACGACTGTGAGTCATTAAGTATAGATATAATAAACAAAGCAACTAAAAGCATCCACATGCATTTACTCTACCGGCCACCTGCAGGATCAATAGAAAGTTTGAGAATCATGTGAAAAATATTCTTACGGATCACAAAGGCACGGGTAAAAACGTGTACCTCGTTGGTGATTTCAATCTAAACGTCCTTGATTTTAACACGTACAAATTTTTTCCAAATGTTTTTAACTCAGTTTGTCAAAATGGGTTTATCCCACTTATTGATAAACCAACACGAGTGACGAGATCAAGTGCTACAGCCATAGATCATATCATAACCAACGATTTCACAAATACGACAATTAAAACAGGGATAATTAAAACAGATATTTCTGATCATTTTCCAATTTTCATTACGTCACAAACAACTCATTTACACAATTGCTCTGAAAAAATAAAAATAACAAAAAGATTGATCAATGATAAATCTATTAGTTATTTTAATAACCTGCTGTATTGTGTTGATTGGAGCCTTGTTTTACAGAACAATAACGCTGATAAAGCTTATGAAATCTTTCTTCAAACATTTCAACAACAATATGATCAGGCATTCCCAGAACAAACAACATTTGTTAAAACTAAAACTTTATCAAACCCTTGGTTAACCAAAGGTTTGTTAAAATCATCTAAAAAGAAACAGCGCTTGTATGAAAAGTTTTTGAAAAGCAGAACTCTTGAGAATGAAAAAAATTATAAACATTATAAACATTTGTTTGAAATTATTAAGAGGCGCTCCAAGAAATTTTACTATAGTGGACTGATAAATGAACATAAAAACGATGCGAAGAAAACTTGGAGTATAATCAATGAAGTAATAGGTAAAACAAAATTAAGCAAAGAAAAACTTCCAAAAAGGTTGAATATTGATGGAAATAAGATCGAGAACAAGTGTCTAATAGCTGAGGAGCTTAATGATTTTTTTGTGAAGGTGGGCTCAAATCTGGCGTCTCAGATTGAACCTAGCAACTTGAGTTTTAAATCCTTTCTCACTGTTAATAACACACAAATGGAAAATAATTAACTAAGTGAAAATGAATTATTCAAAGCGATCGACTCACTACAATCAAATAAAAGTTCAGGTTTTGATGACGTCAATAGTAACGTTGTTAAGCAATCAAAAAATGCTATAAAAATTCCACTAATGCATATATTTAACCTTTCCCTGCTGGAAGGACATTTTCCTGAAAAACTTAAAATTGCAAGAGTTCTACCAGTATATAAAACAGGCGAAATGACTAATGTATCTAATTATAGACCAATATCAGTTCTTCCATGTTTCTCAAAAATACTAGAACGCATAATGTACAATAGATTTTACTCTTTTTTAACTGCTAATAATATTTTATACGACAATCAATTTGGCTTTCAAGCAGGTCATTCTACTGATCATGCAATAGTTAAACTTGTTAATGAAATATCAAAAGCGTTTGACGAAAACAAGTACATGCTAGGAAGTTTTATAGATCTAAGCAAGAAATGGTTTAAGGCAAACAGACTGTCCCTAAATATTTCTAAAACAAAGTACACAATTTTTCACAGGCAAAATAAAAAAGATGATATACCATTGAAATTTCCTGATTTATCTATTAATAATATAAGTATAAAAAGAGCACAATCCATAAAATTTTTAGGAGTTATTCTTGATGAAAATCTTACTTGGAGAGAACATATAAATATTTTAGAAGAAAAAGTCGCAAAGAATATTGGCATCCTATTTAAAGCAAAATTTGTTTTAGATCAGAATTGTTTAAAAAACATATATTCTTCTTTTATTCACTGCTATCTAAATTATGCAAATATTGCGTGGTGCAGCACCAACGCTACAAAATTGACAAAATTACAAAATAAACAAAAACATGCAATCAGAATTATTTTAAATGTTGACAGGTACACTCACTCCAGAGAGTTATTAAAAAAGCTCAATGTACTGAATGTATACCAACTAAACATTTATCAAACTCTTATTTTTATGTTTAAGCTTGAAAACAATATGTTACCAAGAGTATTTAATAATATGTTTCAGAAGATACAACATAAATATCCATCCAGATTTTCAATTAACAGTTTTTTTCAACCTAGGATTAATTATACAATCACACAGTTTTCTATAACTAGCGGAGGACCTAAATTGTGGAATACATTTTTGGTAACGACATGAAAACTATTACATCACTTAACGAATTCAAAAATAAACTAAAACATAAACTATTGACTACTGACAATCTATATTTATTTTAGAACACACGACAGTTACAACGTACGACACATATAACACAACTCCTTATTATCTTCAATGCTAACCTTTTATATAGGTTGGGGGCTTGGTGATAAGGCTATTATACCTTATAGTCAGAAATTTTCGCGACATTTTAATTTCGCGATAAAAATTTTGGGACAATTTCGCGATTTTTATTTTCGCGATTCGTTGCCTTGATTTTTTTTCGCGACATTTAATTTTCGCGAATATCATAGAGTTACAGAGTTGAGGAAAAACAAAATATGATTTTTAAGTACGTTTTTCTACTCTAATAATGACATCTGTAAAAGGAAGCTTTTTTCATAAAAGGCCAATGTTATAATCAATAAGGTAGCGGAAGAACCTTTATTTTTGATCAAGCGAGGATAGTACAACCTTTCAAACTCGCCTCGGCGTTTGCCTAAATAATGGTATTGACGTTAATAATGTGCCGGTTGAAAATCGAAGCTTCTCCACCAGAATTATTTTGTTGCGAAAATTTTACGTCTGCTACCCTGTGGAGTCTAAAAAATGAAGAAAAAAAGAAAATATTTCGCGGTTTTTATTTTCGCGATTTCGTCAATTAAATTTTTTTCGCGGCATTTTAATTTCGCGAAAATGCCCAAAAATCGCGAAAATCGCGAAAATTAGTTGTCGCGAAAATTTCTGACTATAAGGTAGCCTTCTGCTCGCTCCTGCCATTTTTTACCTCTTTAGCTAACATTTTTAGCATATGCAATCCTATCTTTAGATTATACGATATAATAGCTTAAGATTTGTATTTTATTTTTACGGAAAACTGTAAATTCTTCAACGGCAAAAAAAAAAAAAAAAAGATTTATCCAAAATTACAGTTGTATCACACATCCACTCAGAAATTTATTAAAAAAAGATGTTAATTTTATTTGGACCGAGGAATGCGAAAATACTTTCCAAAAACTTACAAATTCATTAACCAGAGAGTCATGCATTACTTATTTCGACAATAACAAAGAAACTTTTATTTACTGTGATGCTAGCAAAGTTGGAATTTCTTCAATTTTACTTCAAAAAAGTCCTGGTAAAGAAGATGCTAAATGATTAATTATGCTTCACGCGCTCTTACTAAAACTGAACAGAATTATTCACAAATCGAGCGCGAATGTTTGAGCATTAAATATGCGTGTGAACGTAACAGATTATACCTTTTGGGCAGGTCATTTCATATTTACAATGATAATAAACCAATTGTTACTTTACTAAACAAACCGCTGTCCAAACTTACACTGCGAATTGAAAACATGCTGCTCCGTGTTCAAGGCTATAATTTTAAGCTACATTACATCCCTACGAACAAAAATATTTCCGATTACAATAGTTGAAATCCACATGATCCTGCAAATAATTGTTCAATGTCTAATGAGACGTATGTTAATCAAATTTCTAACTTTGCATTACCGAACGCTATTACCTTAGAACGCTTAAAAAACGAAAGTGGTATATTTTAAACGAGCACCGAAAACATGATTGCTTAAAAGACATAAACATTCCACACTTAAAACACTTTAGAAAATTCAAAACCGAATTAACAGTTAAAGCAGATTGTGATATTTTGCTAAAAGGAAACCGCATTGTTTTACCAAAAACATTACAAAAAGTCGCTGTCATGCTAGATGGGCGTAACAAAAACGAAAGCCTTGCTGAGAACAAAATCATATTTCATAGGAATGGATAAGTTAATTGAAGAACGAATCGAACACTGCATTGCTTGTCAATCTACAACAAGTAAAAAATCTAAAGAACCGATAATTACTTCACCTATACCACCACCTTAGGCCCACTTCCAAATGGGTATTACGTTTTAGTATTTATGGAGGCCAAGTCAAAATTTCCTGAAATAGGTTACCTAAAAGACACATCTGCAAAATCAGTAATTGATATTTTTGAAAAAACCTTTTCAGCGTTTGGTTACCCAGTGAAAATGTTTTCGATAACGGGCCACCGTTTCCATCCTTCAAACTTCGACAAAACATGAAACAAAAATGTATAAAACACAGAAGAATTTCACCTTATTGGCCACAGGCTAATGGCCAAGTAGAACGTTTTATGAGCCCCTTAGCTAAAATAATCAGAGCCGCAAAAAGATTGGAAATTAGCTTGCTATAATTTTATTTTGTCATATCGCACCACCCCTCATTCTAGCACTAATATTCTACCAGCAGATATGATGTTTAATCGTAAAATACGTATTCCTGACTACGACAACACAGTAAACAACAACGACTGCCGTAAATTCAATCAGTTATGGCCATCGTGGACGCCAATTATGTGCTTTTACAGCAGATGGTTCACTAGGCACTGGTGCTCTTGTCATACTACGCATTATCCCACTACTGCTACCTCTGGCCCTGCTGCTGGCGATGGAGGAGGGACCAGCACTTCTTGTTGGTTGAAATAACATTCTTGGTGGCACATCGTCTTGGCTCAATTCAATTCTTGTCACAAGAAACCTCACTTGGTTAGCATTACATCTCAAGTTTGTCACATATTGCATATTTCTTTCTACTTCCCTGTTTTCTCTAGCTTCATAAGCTTCAGTGTCAAATTGTGATTCTTCTTGTTCATCGCATACGTCTTGTCCGGCCATGTTGTTTGGAGTTGTGTTGAGGAAAAATGTTTTTATATTATATCTCCTTAATAACCGTTCTTCGAAACCACATGATTCTATACATTAGTTTGATCAGCATTTCTAGCTCTACACAATAGAGGCAACAAATTTGCAAAAGTAAAATTTTGTGTATCGACGTCATCAAAATTATAATAAAAAATATTTTCCATTGTCCTTCTGCTTGTTGTGGATTTTCCACGGGCTTATCGACTTTTTATCAATTCCTTCAAAGCAACTTTAACCAACTGGATTTTAAGCACAATGCTTTCGACATATATCACGCGGTTAATTGTACTCTCTCGTGCTTACTGGACTGCGTGAAATCTTATGTCGCATAATCATGTAGTCTGACACAGACGTGTCAATCAATACAGACATGAAACTTTTTGCCGTCATTATGTAACAATTTAACATCAAATAGAACAGTTGCCAGTAAATTTGGGTGCTTCTTAACAGGTTTGTTGGTTAAGCTTACTGTTAGATTTTCCTCTAAGCAACTGTCAAAAGTCAAGTAGCTTACAGAAAGAATTACGTGCAGACCGCAGTTTTTAGTTCAAGATTTACTTTCGTAAGATGATTCGCGGAAATTATTTATTCCTTTTGTATACCTTCGTGCATACAACACATTTAATTTTGGCGCAGCTCCGTAGATCGGATATTTTTTTGCGCGAAAATGCTAATTTATTTGCAGATTTGGCTGCACGAATATTTGATGTGTGCGAAATATTTCTTTTTTAGAAGGTGCGCGAAAATTAGACTGCGCGAATTTGGAAAAAACGAACAACAAGATTTAAGTATCGTAATACATTTATCGTAATACACAAAATTAATCATAAAATTAAATAGTGGGGTTTAGTGTTGGTTGGTGTAAAGCCTTAAAATTTAGACAGTATATTAAGTGCAAAAAAAAACTGAAATATAGTTTTCTGGAAAGTGTTTGCTTGACACATCGCGTTCTTGTGCTGCTAGCTACTTAAATATGGACGTGCGATTGTTTATTCTAGTCGCACGGCATTTTCGAATGGTTTCACATTCTTTCGGGCGTCATGGCACGACATTGCAGTGGCAATAATAGCAAGAACAAAACCCAACCATCCCATGAAAAACGACCAGTGATATTGGAAGCTATTTGTGAAGGTATCCATGTCAAAATACAAGTATACTGATAAACCAATCAGAACACAAGCACCTAAAATGAGAGCAAAAAATATGAACCTATTCTTTATGCGTTCTTAGCGTTGTGCAATCTTTGCGTGAATTTAGTATAAAACTGTAAACCACCTACTTGCCAACCCCAAGAACACGCTCATACAAAGTGATCCAAACGATCTCGGCTTAAAAACCATGGCAGCATAATACAAGACAGCCGATCCGAGCAAACCTAGACCAGTCACCATTACAACACGAACAGCAGGTAGCCAAACTACATAATAAAGGTATTTATATTCTTTTGTGCGGCTTAGATCACAATTTAAAGGAGCCTGTTTATGGAACCTTCGCCGTAGACTAGTTTCCACTCTGTACTGTCACAACAAAAAGGTCTAGAAAGAAGTAAAGGGACTTACACTGTTCGAGATCAATACATTCCTTTCCATGTTCACATTTCTTCCACAAACCGGCAGTGTAATTTGTAACTTTAATCCAGTGATTACCGGAAATACTTAGAATGATGGAGATAATCGATCCGATTGTTAAAAGCAGGATCAAGACACGGAAATTACTTTGCTCCATACTCTTTGCTTCAACGCTTGCTAGAGCTCTAAATAGTTTCCACAAAGCCTACATTGATACTTCAACTAAATCGGGAGGATTTAGTTGAAGTATCAAAATACGCGATTTATATAAACTAGTCGTTAGCCCGTGGAAAAATCCACGGGATCGCCCGTCCTTTTTATACCGCATTGCGTGCGTCTCGCTACTTGCACAGCTAAGCTACCATTTTGCGTGACAGACAGACAGACAGACAGACAGACAGACAGACAGACAGACAGACAGACAGACAGACAGACAGACAGACAGACAGACAGACAGACAGACAGACAGACAGACAGACAGACAGACGGACGGACGGACGGACGGACGGACGGACGGACGGACGGACGGACAGACAGACAGACAGACAGACAGACAGACAGACAGACAGACAGACAGACAGACAGACAGACAGACAGACAGACAGACAGACAGACAGACAGACAGACAGACAGACAGACAGACAGACAGACAGACAGACAGACAGACAGACAGACAGACAGACAGACAGACAGACAGACAGACAGACAGACAGACAGACAGACAGACAGACAGACAGACAGACAGACAGACAGACAGACAGACAGACAGACAGACGTATACGGGCATTATAATATAGATTAATTGCTTTAAACCAAGATAAAAGTTTTTTGTTTGAAAATTCAATGTTGTATGCATACAAACTTTACTATTTCTTGAAAATATTGTAAATATATTAACACGTAGTATAGTCTGAAAATAATCCTCAGTAACTAATTCTACGTTCCCTCTATTAATTAATCCGAGTAATCCGCAATGCATTATGATAATTGTATTTGAAAAAACGCTTTCCAAAAAACAAAAAAAATTGCAATAGTTATTTAATCATTTGCTATCAGTTTCTTATGGAGATAATATAAATCTCAATAATAAGGATAATCAGTTAATTGATAGGAAAAAGAGTAGCACAAAGCGAGAAAATGAACGAAGAAATTTATTTAGTTCAAACATCAACATTATTTTAACTTCTGCAAACTTGAATCCTAGCTATTTTGAAAGCTCCAGCGCGTGTCAAATTCTATCAAACACACAAAAAAATGCGAAGCATAGTATCAAAGAATGGAGCGCAGAACTTACCGATCTATCTCCAATATCAGTGCTTGAAACAAGTTTTGAAAACCAGCCAAGGGGGAAAGAGAAAAATGTTTTTAGATTGGCTGTTCCTACTCCCGGTGGAGGTTTCAGAGTATCATACGCAGAGAAAGCATGTTGTTATATGGGTAACCACTAGCCTTCCTAAGAAACAAAGGCTTTATCAGACGCACAGGCCTTGTTTCTTATATCGCTTTCTACTCTAGTAGTAATATTGTTTGAAAGTCAAAAATTTATATTTTTGCAAGGATTCCCCATTTTGGATATTTCGTTGTTGCAAATGACGACCTGTAATTTTCTCTTTCATTTTTCTGATTTACACTCATTAACAAATCAGCTCCTAGAAAATGTACAATTTTGGCAGCTTTTAATTAATTTTCCCAGCTAAATGTAGCAAAACTAAGCTTTGACATTTTTTTTCTGGGAAGTTGATAGTCAAATAAAAAAGTTAAATCTTTTTTGATCTAGTTTAATTTTTTTACCATATTAATCCTTACTACCTTATCGGTGAAAAATCCGTCAGTCATTATTTAGTTCGTCATTAAAAATTTTTCGTCACCTACCAAAGAAAGCGTCTTTTTTTACCAACGTTTGTCATCAACATCTGTTTTAATTTTGTGGTTTTCTTCTTAAATGTTGTCCACCACTTCGATGTCACTCTAGGTGACCTTTTATTACAAGATACTATAATTTATTTTTAAAATCAGGACTACCTTTTGACGTATACATGCGAAAAAATAACAATTTTTGAATGTAACAAAAAATTTTTTTTTATCTCACTGAACATTTTCGTCACCTAGCAAAGAATTCGTCATTCTTAACAGACTGATATTCCAACGATAAATGATGGTTTATGAGATTTGAATAGGATAGATTGCCGATACGACCTTCTAAAGATCATATTTATTCTCGTTTTTCAAGTAGATGCTACTTTAGATTGGATTGGCCTGGCGTGGTAAATTCATTTTGTTATTATTTGATCAGCTTTCGGGAAATATATTTTTTTGATACTTAAAAACATTTACTTATGTCCCTATTGAAAGTGTTTTCATGGTAAGTATGTATTTCAGGAATATTTTAAAATAAGGTCTGCGTTTAAGTTTTAAGAATCATGGTTAGAAATAAAAAATGACTTTAATTGAAAAGATTTATGCAGTTCGTGTTGCATTTGTTACTGAAATAAGTGAGATTTACACGATCCAGATATCTTTTTGCGTGGGATTTTAATTTTATCCTGATACTGTGAAAGCTTTCTCGCAAATGATAAATCAGCAAGGAAAAAATGTCAATAAGATACGTGCAAGCGTAACATAGTATTACATATACAATCATGGAAGTAAAGAAAAAAATAAGAAAATAAAACCTCACTAAAATTTTCTTTGACGAAATGACGAGAAACGATTCAAAATATTTAAGCCTTGGAATGATAATTTTTTCTTCATCAATAATTCAACACATTATAGCTAACAAGGTTGGACACACGGTGGTGTCTTAGCAAAGAGAAAACAATACTTAATAATTTAGTGCATGGATTGACAAACTTGATCAACTACATAATATATGTAATACTACGTCACGCATAATTTATTCTCATTTTTAGATTATTTCTTATATATAATAATTGTTACTTTCATACTAAATTGTGTCAAAATTGTGAGTAAAAATTTATTTTGCACCGAATATAAACCGTAATTTACCTAAATATTTAGTTAGCCTCCTCCTATTAGGCGCCAGAAAGGCGTCTGAATGAATACGTTTCGAATTAGGGCACTAATCCGAATTCGTTCTAAACCGTTTGAGAGCTGCCAGAGCTTTAAAATGGGTTCCTTTTTGTCGCTGGTTTTACTGATAAAAGTACTGAAATATTGTACAGTGCCAGTTTGGTGTGGCGGGACTGGCATTTTTAGAGTTGTTGAGTGTTGTTAGCAGAACTACCTTGTTTAACAAGCTACAGAAAATTACATTTTGTACTAAATCCTGTGTCACACCTATGAAGTAGATGTAAAAGCAAGTGAAGTAAGCATGCGCAGTTTGTGAAAAGCAAGAAGTAAAGTAAGCATGCGCAGTTTGTGTGAAGCAAGAAGTGAAGTAAGCATGCGCAGTTTGTGTGAAGCAAGAGAAGTGAAGTAAGTATGCGCAGTTTGTGTGAAGCAAGAGAAGTGAAGTAAGCATGCGCAGTTTGTGTGAAGCAAGAAGTAAAGTAAGCATGCGCAGTTTGTGTGAAGCAAGAAGTGAAGTAAGTATGCGCAGTTTGTGTGAAGCAAGAAGTGAAGTAAGCATGCGCAGTTTGTGTGAAGCAAGAGAAGTGAAGTAAGCATGCGCAGTTTGTGTGAAGCAAGAAGTGAAGTAAGTATGCGCAGTTTGTGTGAAGCAATAAGTGAAGTAAGTATGCGCAGTTTGTGTGAAGCAATAAGTGAAGTAAGCATGCGCAGTTTGTGTGAAGCAAGAGAAGTGAAGTAAGCATGCGCAGTTTGTGTGAAGCAAGAAGTGAAGTAAACATGCGTAGTTTGTGTGAAGCAAGAGAAGTGAAGTAAACATGCGTAGTTTGTGTGAAGCAAGAGAAGTGAAGTAAGTATGCGCAGTTTGTGTGAAGCAAGAGAAGTGAAGTAAGCATGCGCAGTTTGTGTGAAGCAAGAGAAGTGAAGTAAGTATGCGCAGTTTGTGTGAAGCAAGAAGTGAAGTAAGCATGCGCAGTTTGTGTGAAGCAAGAAGTGAAGTAAGTATGCGCAGTTTGTGTGAAGCAATAAGTGAAGTAAGCATGCGCAGTTTGTGTGAAGCAAGAGAAGTGAAGTAAGCATGCGCAGTTTGTGTGAAGCAAGAAGTGAAGTAAACATGCGTAGTTTGTGTGAAGCAAGAGAAGTGAAGTAAGTATGCGCAGTTTCTGTGAAGCAAGAGAAGTGAAGTAAGCATGCGCAGTTTCTGTGAAGCAAGAAGTAAAGTAAGCATGCGCAGTTTGTGTGAAGCAAGAAGTGAAGTAAGCATGCGCAGTTTGTGTGAAGCAAGAAGTGAAGTAAGCATGCGCAGTTTGTGTGAAGCAAGAGAAGTGAAGTAAGCATGCGCAGTTTGTGTGAAGCAAGAAGTGAAGTAAACATGCGTAATTTGTGTGAAGCAAGAGAAGTGAAGTAAGTATGCGCAGTTTGTGTGAAGCAAGAAGTGAAGTAAGCATGCGCAGTTTGTGTGAAGCAAGAAGTGAAGTAAACATGCGTAGTTTGTGTGAAGCAAGAGAAGTGAAGTAAGTATGCGCAGTTTGTGTGAAGCAAGAAGTGAAGTAAGCATGCGCAGTTTGTGTGAAGCAAGAACTGAAGTAAGTATGCGCAGTTTGTGTGAAGCAATAAGTGAAGTAAGCATGCGCAGTTTGTGTGAAGCAAGAGAAGTGAAGTAAGCATGCGCAGTTTGTGTGAAGCAAGAAGTGAAGTAAGCATGCGCAGTTTGTGTGAAGCAAGAAGTGAAGTAAACATGCGTAGTTTGTGTGAAGCAAGAGAAGTGAAGTAAGTATGCGCAGTTTGTGTGAAGCAAGAGAAGTGAAGTAAGCATGCGCAGTTTGTGTGAAGCAAGAAGTAAAGTAAGCATGCGCAGTTTGTGTGAAGCAAGAAGTGAAGTAAGTATGCGCAGTTTGTGTGAAGCAAGAAGTGAAGTAAGCATGCGCAGTTTGTGTGAAGCAAGAGAAGTGAAGTAAGTATGCGCAGTTTGTGTGAAGCAAGAGAAGTGAAGTAAGCATGCGTAGTTTGTGTGAAGCAAGAGAAGTGAAGTAAGCATGCGCAGTTTGTGTGAAGCAAGAGAAGTGAAGTAAGCATGCGCAGTTTGTGTGAATCAAGAGAAGTGAAGTAAGCATGCGCAGTTTGTGTGAAGCAAGAGAAGTGAAGTAAGCATGCGCAGTTTGTGTGAAGCAAGAGAAGTGAAGTAAGTATGCGCAGTTTGTGTGAAGCAAGAAGTGAAGTAAGCATGCGCAGTTTGTGTGAAGCAAGAAGTGAAGTAAGCATGCGCAGTTTGTGTGAAGCAAGAAGTGAAGTAAGCATGCGCAGTTTGTGTGAAGCAAGAAGTAAAGTAAGCATGCGCAGTTTGTGTGAAGCAAGAAGTGAAGTAAGCATGCGCAGTTGGTGTGAAGCAAGAAGTGAAGTAAGCATGCGCAGTTTGTGTGAAGCAAGAAGTGAAGTAAGCATGCGCAGTTTGTGTGAAGCAAGAAGTGAAGTAAACATGCGTAGTTTGTGTGAAGCAAGAGAAGTGAAGTAAGTATGCGCAGTTTGTGTGAAGCAAGAGAAGTGAAGTAAGCATGCGCAGTTTGTGTGAAGCAAGAAGTAAAGTAAGCATGCGCAGTTTGTGTGAAGCAAGAAGTGAAGTAAGTATGCGCAGTTTGTGTGAAGCAAGAAGTGAAGTAAGCATGCGCAGTTTGTGTGAAGCAAGAGAAGTGAAGTAAGCATGCGCAGTTTGTGTGAAGCAAGAAGTGAAGTAAGCATGCGCAGTTTGTGTGAAGCAAGAGAAGTGAAGTAAGTATGCGCAGTTTGTGTGAAGCAAGAGAAGTGAAGTAAGCATGCGTAGTTTGTGTGAAGCAAGAGAAGTGAAGTAAGCATGCGCAGTTTGTGTGAAGCAAGAGAAGTGAAGTAAGCATGCGCAGTTTGTGTGAATCAAGAGAAGTGAAGTAAGCATGCGCAGTTTGTGTGAAGCAAGAAGTAAAGTAAGCATGCGCTGTTTGTGTGAAGCAAGAGAAGTGAAGTAAGCATGCGCAGTTTGTGTGAAGCAAGAGAAGTGAAGTAAGCATGCGCAGTTTGTGTGAAGCAAGAGAAGTGAAGTAAGTATGCGCAGTTTGTGTGAAGCAAGAAGTGAAGTAAGCATGCGCAGTTTGTGTGAAGCAAGAAGTGAAGTAAGCATGCGCAGTTTGTGTGAAGCAAGAAGTGAAGTAAGCATGCGCAGTTTGTGTGAAGCAAGAAGTAAAGTAAGCATGCGCAGTTTGTGTGAAGCAAGAAGTGAAGTAAGCATGCGCAGTTGGTGTGAAGCAAGAAGTGAAGTAAGCATGCGCAGTTTGTGTGAAGCAAGAAGTGAAGTAAGCATGCGCAGTTTGTGTGAAGCAAGAGAAGTGAAGTAAGCATGCGCAGTTTGTGTGAAGCAAGAAGTAAAGTAAGCATGCGCAGTTTGTGTGAAGCAAGAAGTGAAGTAAGCATGCGCAGTTTGTGTGAAGCAAGAGAATTGAAGTATGCGCAGTTTGTGTGAAGCAAGAAGTGAAGTAAGCATGCGCAGTTTGTGTGATGCAAGAAGTGAAGTAAGCATGCGCAGTGAAGCAAATGCGCAGCAAGTAGTTCACACTTGTAAAATCGCTTGCATGACTTAGTAAACTTGACTAAACATATTAAACTTGAACAGAAAGCGCTTCTTTTTGAAAAATTTAGTGGTATTTGGTGTTTAAAAGGGACTGCACAAGGATAAGGAAGAACCTACGTATTTCTAAAATTGCCTCCATTTGTTCACGATTGTTGTATTGAAGGACACTGGCATTGGTACTTCATCGTTTAAGGCACATTCTTGTCGTTCAGTTTCTACAAGGCTAGAGTTTTTGATCTGTCTTTGAAAGATATTTTAACGGGACCATTGTTCTAGAAAATCTACCTGCTAAAGGTCTCAGAGGCCTTATTACCTGGTATCTCAAGGCAACATCGATTCCTGTTAGAATAAACTTGTATGTATTTTCATACAGCTTAATATGCGGCATATAAATGAAATTTGATATATTTAGTTCAGCTTGGTGATGCTGAAATGAGAGTAAGCAATCCTCTTTAGTCCTCTAATTTGTCGTCAGCTTCAAAGCATTTTCCATGTCAAACTTTGCTAAAAGTCTTGTAATACCCAAGTATTTTTTTCTGCTAGGGCATTCCTGAATGTCAGACCTAGATCTACCACGGTCTCGTGTAACATATCGACTACCTTATCGGTTAAAAATATGTCGGACTTTTATTTCGTCGGTTAAAATATTTCGTCAATTTTTTTTTCAAATTATTTGCTTTATTCATCTATTAAAATAACGTCTTCCTCCACCATTCTCGCTGTTAATTCGTTACTAGTATGTGTTTTAGCATCCTCTTCCACTCCATCCACATCCACAAAAATTTACCTATCAAAGAAACATTTCCAGACCCATTTTGGAGCATGACATACCAGCCGATCTCGTCCTCAATCTAGATCAAACACCCCTTTCGTATATATCCCCGGGGAAATACACCTTTTCATCATCGAAGAATGTTCCCATCAATGGATTAGATGACAAATTACGGCAACGTTTGTGGTTAGCGCTACCGGCGTATTTCTTCCCATGCAACTTATATACTAAGGAAAATCAAAAAGATGTCTACCAAAATTTAAATTTCCGTCAAATTTTAACGTCACGTTCACACCAAATCATTGGTCAAACTTGGAAAAATGCGAAGATCTTTTTAATCAATTGTCTTTCCTTATTTATCCGCGAAAAAGAAAGAACTTGGTTTCCCTGAAGAGCAGTATGCATTGCAACCTCGTTCCCAGCGCATTTTGCCTTGTTGATAAGTTGATAGCGGCGAAAAGGCCCTGGAACAGGCTGGTCACATGATCTCTTCTAATTTATGATAATTATACCCGAAAAATAATTTATGAACAGCTATTGCCCTGCAAAAAATTATTTCTGTCCTGCGCGGGAGTTTTATGTAAACAAGAATACATCAAATATGGCGGTCGATTATTTTGTGGAGTGAATAAAAATACCAGCTAAAGTATTGCATCAACTTTAGGGGAGAAATATGTTAGAAAAAGATACTATTTTTAGTTCTACATGATATAAAGCAAATTTATCTCGATAATTAAATTGATATATGTGAGGTGTTTGTCTTTCCCTGAAGAGCTGGTTAGCTAGCTAGCGTACACCGTCCAAATTACGTGAACATCTTAATTAATAGCTAATAGTCATATATATCGATTTTGTTAAATTAATTACCCTACTTGGGTACAAAAGTTAATGTTGTTAGTCAATGTTTGAGTCTATTTTGGTGACAAGCTGGCTGTGTTCTCTTTAAATTTTATGTGGTCAAATGAGCTAAATTAGCTATCTGTCACATTTCTGAAAAACATTTTGTTGGCTAAAAACCATTTTATCGTGATGTGCGTTGTTAATAATCTCCAAACCTCTTACGCATATGGACAGGCAAAATAATGCAGGCGGTAAGTCGTGTACCAGTCCATTCCAATTTTTTTAGGTAGAGGCATCTTTTTTTTAAAATTAAAATATATATATAACTTGCATGTAGTTTATATTTAGAACACATATCAGTGAAAACATGCTAGTAGCCACAGTACAAAAGTTCATAATTTGACTTTCTTCACCTAAGGTCTGCATTTTTTTGCCTGTCGATTTTTCTGATTTTTTCCGGGCAAGAAGCTCATAAAAACGTAAACGTTGGAATTGTGTATATAAGTAGGTAAATATAATGAGCTTATTTGATATACTTAACCAGGCCCATGGAATGTACATTAAGTGAGGCACTAAAATGTAGATTGTATTGCACTTTTATTGGCATTGCCTTTTAAATGCAAAAAGCTCTCACAAATTTGTCATATCACCAATTTTATTCATATCTACACATATATACTTAAGGATAGACAAAAAAAAAAGAATTTTTATTAGCTATAATTTCTAGGTTTCAGAATTTTAGCAATTTAAATGAGGCTGATAAAGGTTGTGTAACAAAACTTCTAAATCTGGACCAAATAAGAACAAACAAGTAAGGTTTTTTAACAAATTAATTCTCCTAATGTACTATACTGAGAAAATTTAACACCAAAAGGTCCTATTATTATTATATTTTAGGCCAGCGATTAATTACGCTCCACCGGAATATTTTCGCATATCGTGGCCAAGTACAAATTTCTGGAATGAATACCCTACACGCAATAACAAATCGGCTTTAACTTAACCCATTATTTATATCGTTAAATGATACCAAATGTCGTTCCTTTTAAGAAATAAGATCTAAATATTAATCTGCAAAATTTTATAAGAGTTTGACTGTAATATTCAACTGTAGTGAACCATTTTCACTGCAGTTGTGCAGTCATTTTATTATAAAACATTGAATGTTTTGCTATTAATAGGGGCAGTTTACTTAGTGTATAAACTTGAAAAATGCATGATTCCATAAATTTTGATGCTGAATTCAAATATGTTAGTCATGTTAACCCGGACCCAAGAATAATCCACAAATTTAGCATTACAACCTGTCCTTAGTTTTGATATTTAAAATAGGAAAAATTGTTGACACAAATTTTGACAAATTTTTCTATGTACAGTGTATTAAAAAGATTTGTGTAAAACTAGAGTACCCAGCTCTTCTTATACAATTTCTAACGTGTTCTTAACAAAATCACCCACCTGGAAAATAATAGCCATTGAATATGTCGTTTATAAATATGTGGTTGTTAAGTAAAGCCTAGCTCTCGTGAATGTTAATACCAATAACTTTCAAACCATTTAAAGTTAACCAGTTAAAGGCCTTTCGCCAATATTAAACAATCAAGCTAAGCCAGATCAATAGAGTAAAGTCAGTAATATTCTGACAATTTTGCTTTCATTGACAAAAAAAGTTACTTTGATGCTGTCTGTCTTTTTTCGCCTGCCATCTCTAAATCTTGCTTTTCAGACGAGCGCCAAATTTGCATCTCATTATCTTTGGAATTTCAAAAATGCCCAGTATATCTGGGCATTTTTGTATCACATGACCAGCCTGTTCCAGGGTCATTGTTGGCCACTCCGTAATAACGGCTCAGGGGCCACAGGACCCTGGGGACGAGGTTGTATGCATTGATTATTATGAATGCTTTTAACGGAAAAGACAACGATGAGGTTAAGCAGCTGTGTAAGAAGAAAAATTGTGAGTTAGTCATTGTTCCTCACAATCTCACAAATAAATTCCAGCCTTTAGATATAAGCATAAATCAAGTAGCAAAAAAGTTTATCTCAAACAAGTTCAACACCTGGTATGTTGATAGGGTGGGTAGTCAATTGTCAAACGGAATCATGCCTGGCGATGTTAAAGTATCCCTCAAACTGACCCATTTGAAACCCTTTCACGCCAGGTAGATTGTAGACGCGTACAACCTCCTCAAAAAGCAGAAGGATTCCATAATCAATGGCTTTGATTCTGCTGGCATTTCTGAGGCAATCAAATCGGCAAACAATGTTTTTGCCAGAATTGAAAATCCTTTTCGAGAGGAAATTCATCAGCCTCCTGTGTGATTATTTTATTTTCTAAGAAAACTAAATAAATTAATTCAAAATTCAAAATTTGATTTTTGTTTTATTATTTCATCTTCCCCGTCGCAAATCGAACATAAAATCGCTAATTTTAATTAAAAAACAATTTAGGTAAAAATTTCGTCAGTTAAAAATATTCGCCGGATAAAAATTTTCGTCGGACTTTTATTTCCTCGGTTATAATTTTTCGTCGATTAAAAATTTCGTCACCTGTCAAATATTTCGTCACTTTCAACCGACATATTTTTAACCAATAAGGTATTTCCTTTTCGTACGGTGAAACTGTCGTCACTTATATTATACTTGGAAACGCAAATCGTCAGGTTTGCATTATCTGTCGCACCAAAGAGTCAAGCTATTGCTTATCGCTGGTATCTGCGACTCTGTGTTGCTATCTTCACTATTTTTCGCTCCCTTACGTTGCGCTAACGATCGAGATCGCACATACCAAACACCAACACCGATAGCGAGTGCGGCCAAAATTCCTACACCATGGGAATATATAATGTTTGACTGTAAAGTACTGCGCGCAGGAAAAGTTGCGGCTCACGAACTCTACAGCGTCTGTCTTGCTTTAGTTCTACCTTCCTCTCCTTCATCAGTGCCGCCAAGTTGTGTTTCTCTGGATGCTTCACTGGACTTGTAATTGCACACTATTCTTCACCTTGTTGTGCCCTGTCGCTCATTTATGTTATAGAGCTATTACCCTACATAATTCAGTCTCTCTTTTAAGTTTCTTTAACACATGTGAAAGCTAAAAAATGTTACTTTTTTAAAATTCTGATGGTTTGCGTCGCTTTGTGGTAGTTGCAGGATCACGATCGTCAAAATACTCTAGGAATTCCCGAAGAGTGATTAATTCCTGTCGTCTTAAGCATTCGCTTTATTCCAATTAGCGGGTGTTTTCCAATTGCTACTCCTTCAGGATGCTTTTTGTTGACTTTACAATTTTTTCTGCGACAACTTCTGATGCAGGTTGCTGGTTGACAATGACACTACATGCACTGTTCATCTTCTTCATATTCATCTTGTTACTTAGATTCCTTTACCATATTTGTCAACTCTTCGTGGTTTAAGGTGTGACCAACCAACATTAATGGAGCGAAAAATCTGTCCAATGTACAGTAAACAAGAATTCCCAAGTCTTCCATGGAGTCTCTAATAATAGGGTATTCCTGTATGTCTTGCCTTCCACACTAACAAGTTTTACGAAATTTCCTATGATATCTGCATACATGCTAACTACATGCGCAGAGAGTGCTTCAGTTGTTTTCCATCCATTGTCCAGCAGTTCTCGTTGAGCATAATCGGCATACGTTTTTCTATAGCCTCATCAAGTGCCTTGTCTACAAATACCTCTGAGCACTCTTTCGGTCAGAGATGCGCCTTACCTTTCTGTATGGCAGGATTTAACGCCTGGCGCTTATCGACCCTCGTCCCCTTCAGTTTCACAGCCTCTGCAGATGTATCTACAACAACGAAAACTTGTGCAAGTTCAGACATGATATTTATTATGTCTATACCTATGTCTTTATCTCAGAAAACAGAGTACGAGTAACACATATGGTAGTGAGATCTCTGCGCATAGACATAGATCGTTTAGCATTTATATCTAGTTTACTGATGAAGCATACCAGACTATTAAGAAGTGTATCGATGGTAAGTTACCACATAGGCTGGATGTTTGTGAAATGCAGTCTCTTTATCTGTTTCTCTTCCGTAGGATTTTCTCCATTCTCTCTATACTTGAGTGGAAGCTTGTAGTCAAACACCCACTGACCCCTATTCTCCCAATACATACCGTCTCCAAACTGTGTTTGTATAGGCTTTATGAATGCAACAATATCACACCTCAGATATTTCTGAGAGGTAATCTCCGTGTCCTACCTCAAGGCATTGCGTATCCTACCAATAACGACTTTGTTTAGATAGTCTGAATGGCCACAGACGGGACAGTGGTGTCTTTGCTTTTAGTGCTGACATTTGTTGCGTCCCGTTGACGTCTTCCAATTGCTTAAGCATTTCGTTAGTTTTCCATTTGGTTTAATCTTGAAATTACCCAGAAACAAAGAGAATTTACATTTTGTGCATTGTCTTTCCATGTCTTTTCGTCTTTGCCTCTAGGGCATACACAAAATCTGTTGGACAATCTACAACTCCAGGGGGCTCTGTGTGAATCTCGTCATTTGGAACTTGCGTTTGCCGTAAAAGTCTACTGTTTGTCTGCCTCAAATTCAAAGACAATATAATTAGGGTATAGCCTTAATTCTTTGTAAAGTGACGATTTACTCCCAGACTGTGACAAACTTGTATCCAAGCATTTCTATGCTTTTGTTCTTGGCTTTGGTCTTCTTGTACAAGGTTTTTGTTAGCGCCCGGGCTACAGGCGCATCCATGCCACTTACAACCGTGATACTCTTATAAAACCTCACACCGTAGAAAAACTTCACAGACTTGCTAAGCATATGTTTCACCTTCTTATCTTTACAGATGATCGTTGTCTCGTGCTCCACGCATTCGTTTCTCTTATGCCTAGACAGATTGTAAGCTTTCGTTAATAGCTGACCACAGTCTTCGCACTCTAGCGCATCTTTTTTATGTAGAAAAAGTGTCTTTCCAGCATTCAAAAGGTGATGGCGTCCTGCCCTTTCACGTGTTGTGTCTTGCTATAGGCTAGCCTTCACAGTGCCTTCTAAGAGATTATCTTTGGTTCGTTGACTATGTGATATTGAAGTGCTCAGCGATGCCCTTCACATTCAGAAGCTTTGTACAGCGTACTTATTTAACTTGGGTAGTATACCGGACCAAGTTCAAGTGCCTCTTGTGTTATATACTTCTCGCGTTGCTTTCTATCTCCATGGTAGTGTACGGCAAGACGTCGCTACACACATAAATTACCGGTTCTTTCATCTCCCTTGTCAAAGCTGTATATACACCGCTACTTTCTCAACCAGTCTGGTAATAGTCCACATCCTAACAATTGCACCGTTGTGTTTATGATCTTGATCCGCACATACTTGAACACTGTCTTTCCTTTGTATGATCCTGGGCTTTCGATGGCTCTTACTGCGGGTATGTAAGCCTTACTTCAAAATTCGGCATTCTCCAAATCAAGACGGTTTATCTCGCTCTGAAGATCTCGATTTCAGCCAGATTTAAAAAAGATCCTTTAGTGCACATGCTCTTCTGGTATGGAGATACCTCACTTCCACCAAGACACCCTTAACTCTCACGTTTATTGCATATCTGAACCAGCTCATCTCTTCATTATATAAGTACATTCCAACTACAAAACCACGATCATAATTTTAGTAGGAACTTTCCCATTTTCTACTCAATATACTTGCGCATGCGCGGTATGTGTCACGTGATAATAATTTATATGGGTGTCAAACGAGCGTTTTTTACGGGCATATCCCGCTGTTAAAACGCTCGGCGTTTGGTGTAACCATAGTCATTAGAAAGAAAGATAGTCTGGAGACAAACAATGGCCTATTGTTCTATTCTATTTATTATATTCCGAGCAAATAAAACTAGCGTCCATGTCATATGGCTGTTCCGCTTCCGTAAGGATAATAGTTTTTTTAAAGTTCCTTTGTCAAATAATGACACAAACAAGAAATGGTGTCAGGAGTTGAGTCAACATCGTAACGAAAGATCGTGTTATTAAAAAGCATTTGGGAAGGCGAATTAATACATTCAATATCTTTATATATACAATAATATCGTATCGAACGATCATATACTTATCCTAAAGGGGGGAAGTCAATTAAAAAAATAGAAATAATGGCATAGACGCAATTTTCTATTGAGAATTGGCTTGTACCACGGATCAACAGACTCTCCTTTAACTCCGAATCAAAATATTAGTAGCAGTGGAGAGTATAGAAAAGTTCTCCAAAGTAGGTCTATTTTTACAGAAAACTACATGCTCCAAAACCACACTATGATTTTGAGCTTTGACGGTTTTTCCAGTCAAGGCAGAAACACCTTGCGAATATGTTCGCAGGCTCTTACTTTCAAATGTATATATTATATATATCGAGTACTTATTTCCTAGTGTGTAACTTATGACATTTTCTGATCAGGAAATTTTTTCGCTTTTCTAAAAATTTTTCTGATTGAACCCAAAAAATTATGCGATATAGATATTTGAGGATTTTCAGTATATATATACGTAATGACGTTTGCATGAGAACCGTTCGTCAGAATTTAAAACGCCAAATATAGATGTTGATGTAGAAATAATATCCGTTGTCACTTAACCCACACTGGGTTAAGTGATAGGGTTAAAAAAGTTTATTTCCTGACCTACAACATCTATTTCACCGCTCCGCTTTTGACGTGTCCACAAAATAGCTACAATCGTCCACAAAAATATAGCCGTATATAACTTCCCTTTGTGGCATTCAATGTTAAAAAGTGCCCATGGGGTCTGAGTTGGTGGTGTAAACGATTACGCGTGACCACGTCAACCTCTATCGAACATTGATTGAGGACAGGAAGTGGGGACAGAAAGTGGGGACATGAAGTACTATCTGTACCATATGTAGCTAGCTATGTTTTTTTGCTGATTTTGCTAAACTTTTTTATCCTTTTGGTTTTTAGTCTAAAATTGCATGATTAAAACATATTTTGTGGACAATTGTAGCTTAGAACAACCTATGTTATGGGAAGTTTTTGGTACTTGGTCAAAGTATTTGGTTTTTCGTCTAAAAATGGCAGAGCCAACATGTATTGTGGACAATTATAGCTAGCTACAACAAGCTATATGATGGGGACATTCCTACAGAGTAAAATTATCTCACACATTGTTAAGTTAGTATATAGCTAGCTAGCTAGCTAGCGAGGTACACAATCTGTCTAAAAGAATTTTTCTATGCTAGCTAGCATGTAGCTAATTTTAATGCTAGATAAGTTGGTAGTTTCATGCGAGCTAGCTTTAGCTGTAAGGCTCATTTTATGCTAGCATGTAGCTAGCTAGTTATAAAAAACCTGTCTCAAAGAATCCTTTTATATATGCTAGCTAACTAGCTGATCTTATGTTAGCTAATCAGCTAGTTTCATGCCAAAAAAGTTTTGGGACACTATAAAAACCATAATGCCCACCAAGACGAGGAAAGTTACTAATGATGCAACTACAACTACCAATAAATTCGAGAAAGTAAATACGTTATGTTCATTTTTCTCTAACGTGGCACATCAGTTAAAATTAAAATCTATTTACCTAAAAGATTTTATATGGAACAAACCAAAACATTCACTTTTAAGAACATGTATGAAATTTAAATTTAACTATGTATTACGCATATTTGTTGAGAAAGAACTAAAAAAGCTTAAGCGTCAAAAGTCAACTGGTTCGGATAATCTTCCGCCAGCTTTATTGAAGGACTGTGCATCTGAGATTGCTGAACCACTGTGTTATTTAATCAACTTATCGTTAGACAACTCAGAAGTACCATCAGATTGGAAACACGCACTGATCACTCCCATCTTTAAATCAGGATCACCATCTGAACCAAATAACTACCGACCAATATCTATATTGTCAAGCCTATCAAAAATACTTGAGAAAGCAGTTCATAGCCAACTTATCAGCTATCTAGAAGACAATAATTTATTATATCGTTCTCAATTTGGTTACCGCAGACGTAGATCCACGGACATAGCTGCAACGTTATTTACTGATAACATCAGAAAAGAGCTTGATAAAGGAAATTTAGTTGGTGCAATATTCATTGATTTGTCGAAAGCTTTTGACACTGTTTCACATAGCATCTTGCTTGAAAAGCTTCGCGCATATGGTATTTGTGGCAAAGAGTTAGAATGGTTTACCCACTACCTATTCAACCGTACACAACAGGTGGTTATTGATAACATCAGATCTAACACTGAGAATGTAAAATGCGGAGTCCCTCAGGGATCTATTTTAGGACCGCTTTTATTTTTAATTTTCTTCAATGATTTTGAGACCTCGCTTATTAGAGCACGTACTATCCAATTCGCTGACGACACAGTGGTTTATATTGCTGGACGCAATGTGAATCTTATCGAAGATATTTTGAACTCAGAATTAAAAAATATCGAACAGTACCTAATCGAGAATGGTCTTATAATTAACTTAAAAAGAGGAAAAACGGAAGCGATGTTATTCGGAACTGGTAAAAAGTTGAATTCAGTATCCCACAAGCTCAAGCTATTTTACAATTTTGTGGAAGTCAACACGACAAGCCAGTATAAATATTTGGGTTCGACTCTGAATTCAAAACTATCCATGCAGGTGAATTTTGACACAGCCTACAAGAAAGCTTCAACAAGGCTTCGTCTCCTATCAGCATTGAGATCGCAAATTGATGACAACACTGCTACTATCATTTACAACATGATGATACTACCTCTTATCACGTTTAACAGTATCATCAACCTTAAATTTACAAATACACAACAGAAAAGGCTTGTGTCTCTGGACAACAGAGCGAGAAATGTCACGAAAAATGCAAACGTTACAACAATCAAAAGTATGATAATAAGAAATGTGTGTTGCGTAGTTCGTAGATGTATTGACGGAGAGAGTTGTAGCAGCTTCAACAGTTACTTCGAGTTGATGAATCACGAAAGGGTTACACGGAACAAACAGTTATCATTACGCTTGCCAAAAGTTAAATTAGAAGTTGCGAAAAGTGGTTTTTATTACATGGGTGCTGATACATACAACAAGTTGCCATTAGATATTAGAAAAGAAAAATGTTATGTAACATTTAAAAAGAAATTGAAGCAATATTATATTTAGGTGTATGTTATGAAATTTTGTTTCTTTGTTTTCTAGATGTGTCCTATTTGAGGAGCGTCTTTACTCAAAGTTTGTGTCCACACTCAATCATTTTCTCTGCCTTTTGTTTCACATTTTCTTCTATTTTTTCCCATATCGTTTTTATTTAGATTTTAATCAAATATTAACTAATTTTTAGCTATTTTTTTTTTTTTTAAACAGGACACATTTGTAAAGCAGATATTTTATCTGAAATGATTTATCCTCTATAAATATTGATAAATAAATAAATAAAATAAATACACGTAGCTAGCTAGTTTTATGTCAGCTACGTTTGGCAGTTTTATGCTAGCTAAATAGTAGTTTTATGCTAAATAAGTTGGCAGTTTTATGCTAGCTAGCATTAGGTGTGAGTGAGGCTAAGAAGGGGTTCATCAAATGTAAAAGAAATAGTGTTATATTTGCCAGCTAGCTCCATACACTTTCTTCGTTTTCTTGAATATGTCCTTTCGTCCGATTTACGCTTGGTACCATCTTTGAAAAACAACAAAAACTCCATCGCCGTGCTAAAAACATGTTGTCTCGCTTACTAAAAAATGTAATTAAGAATGACCATATTAAATCGCTGGGAAACTGACTCAAAAACGGCCGAATTTTTTATATTTTTGATGTATGGGGGACGAGGCGAGGAAATCGTATAGAAATCCTATATACTCTCCACCGTACTTCCTTTTCCCTTATATTTGCCTTATTTAATGAGGAAATGGGCTCTGCTTTGCTCCGCAATCAATATAGAAAGTGTTGCGGAGAGGTTGCCAAGGCAAAGGCATTAAGCACGGCAAGGAAAGGGCACAGCAAAGGCAGGCAAGGAAACAGGAAGAGGAATCAGCAAGGCAGGGGTAGGGCAAGGCATGGGAGGCACAGGCAAGGGCATAGTAGGCAGGCAGCAGAAAAGGCATAGAAAGGGTAGGCAAAGGCACGGTCAGTGCTGGCAAGGCAAGGGAACGGCAAGGCAGGGGCAGGCACCTTAATAGAAAATCTCCCCCCTACAACTCAAAGATTACGTATACTCAATATATCTAAGATATGTATCATATTAAGCCAGGAGTATAGAAAATATTGAGGTGCAAATATTTCAAATTCAATAGCTCAAAAAAAAGGTCTCAAATTTATATCAGGTCAATATACAGTGAATCATTTTAGCAGAATTATGTGCCAATACAAGTATTTAAACAATCGGTCATAACGCCGAAAAAACTATCATTTTTTGATAAATCTGAGATTAAAAATTAACTTGGTTCCAATGACAACAACATTAAAAAGTCAAGAATTAGAAATAATAAGAGAAGTCCACGAGAAAGGCAAAAAGTTTTAGTAAAAAACGCCTTTTTTGGTTTCTTGTGCCTACCAGGTTTATCAACACAAAACTTTTTACCATAAAGTGATAGATCTATTACAAAAACAAAGCAATTTTGGGCTCTATAAATGAAAGTGATGAATGTACGCAATTTCCCCCTCTACGACTCAAAGATTACCTATTATACTCAATATAGCTAATATCATATACTTATGAATACCTGCTTGTTGTAGATGCAAGATAATTATATTTTTCCTAGCCCTGTCCAGGATTTGAACCTGGATCTCTCATTTGCATGAGTGTCATAGCCATTAGACCAACAGGGCATGAATATATATATATGAAAAACTTTACATGTGCATCTTATATATGCTCACATAGCCTCTTTACTAACTAGGCAGGGGGACCTGGCGTTGAAATGTCTGGTTTAGTCACAAGTAACTGTAACACCCGCCGTTAAACGTCTGGTGTAGAGCGATTTATACGTTTTGTAAACTGTGACACACATTCATGTGGAGCGCTTTAGTACAAGTATGCAGTATATCATAAATTATGTGAAGCACACACAACAGTAAGATGTTTCAGGTGTAATATATTTTTCAAATAATAACTTTTCTGCAAAAATACAGTTTATATGTTGTGCCCATCTTAGCGAATTTTCTCAAAATGTTTCTGGCAAAACTGAATTTCAATCCAGGATGAGCGCTTAGTACAGGTAAACAATGTCGCACATCCATATAGGTTTAATACCATTTCAAACAAAAAATTAGCGCAACTTCTGTTAAATAGAAACACAGGTAACAGCTTGTTGTTAACACTGGGCTGTTGTTAATACTGTTTCGCACATACGTTTCGGCATAATACCCATTTCCAAAAAACTATCCTAACTTTGGTTCAAACAAACAGACAGTTAACAACCTGTTGTTATCCTACGCAGCTAAAATAATTTTACTTTGTGGAAAATTTTGTAACATTTAAAAATAAAAATACAGTTTATAACCTTGATCACGAGTGAGAACGGAACGTACTATCTGCAAAATATCTAGCTGGCTATGTTCTTTTGCTGACTTTGCTAAACATTTTGGTTCTTGGTTTTTGGTATAAAATTGCCAGAGACAACAAATTTTGTGAACGATTGTAGCTAGAAAAAGCTATGTGATGGGACATTCCTACAGAATAGAATTATCTCACTCACTGTGTACTATATGTAAAGTTAGCTAACTATAGCTAGAAAATCTGTCTTAAAGAATTTTTCTATGCTAGCTATTTTGCTGATTTTATGCCAGCAAAAATAGCAAATTTTATGCTAGCAACATTGATAGTTTTATGCCAGCTAAGTAGTTAATTTTATGCTAGCATTGTAGCTAGTTTTATGCGAGCCAAATGGTACTGTTTTATGCTAGCTAGCTAACTCTTAAAGCAGCTATAGTCAGCGCGCTGAGAGCCAAAAATTATTAATAACAACCCGGACAAATTGAGACTATTAAAAATGGAAATTATATTGGTATGGGATATGAAATCACTTTACTGGCCTTTGTGAAATTTCTTGTGGCGCCAATCCAGGGCGTTTATAGGTTTTAATGACGTCACTCAGTAGGAAAAAAATTAATGATATTAATTTTCCAAAACAATCTGATTTTTTTAAAAATGATGTAAAAACAAACAAAAAATGTATAAACACTATATATATTTAAAATCAAGTGTTGGCTCTGTCCAGTCGTTTGAAATGTTCGTGACGTCACGATCTTCTAAGGTCGTAACTGTATAGTGTGCAGTTCGATGCAATTTTAGCATAAATTCTAAGCTTTACAAAACAAATCTATTAAGAGACTTGTTGTTCATAGGGAAAACTATATCTTTTTATGCTTTTCCTGACCAATAGGAACCGTTGAATTTTTCACTGCGTACGAAGTTAAAGATATAAAGATTTTTATACACTTGCAGTATATAAATTCTTAAGAACAGAAAACAATTAATAAAAGTGTTTCAAAACCAGTCAGTAAATCAATTTACATTTCGCCTTCTTTCGTAGATTCGTCTTCTGAGTCACTCGGGGACTCTGAAGAAATAGACAATCCTTCCAAACCTTTGCTATTTTCACAGCCGTCGACACATCCACAAAGAATTAAGACCGTGCGATTTGCATATGCACTGGTTGGTGCGACACAGTGATCTTCGACAGTCACAAGATCTAAGATATCTTCAGGTGCTGCTCTTCTTAACATCCACTGGATTATTAAAACCCCATCTTGCAAAATCCAACCATGTCCATTGGGATGTGGCACCTGTGGGAATTTCTGAAGTGATTTCTTGATAACAGCTGTTGCGTACGTAACTCTTTTACAGTGACACAACAGAGCGTCACGTGTTGGTGGAAGTTGTTGGGGCTCTGGTATTTTGTTCTTACTGCAAATTTTAAGTCACACTTTGATTGAGCGCTCGATCTGGCATATGGTTAAATCCAGGATGTACTGAAGATAGTGGTAGATATTGAACAGCTCACCACTGTGATATATTATCTCAAGAGTTTTAATACTAATTACAAAGCAGTAAAAATAAAAATTTAACAAAAAAAGTCTAAACCGAGTATATAGTATATATAGCGTGACTTGAGATTTGGTATGATATGGTTTTAGATTGGTTTGATGAAATTGGAAAAATAGTTCTATTATCATCATACTTTCTGAGTTTCAGAATTTAGCCCTTTTCAGAGACGCCGATAAGCCGTTTTTGACAGCGACTAAGATACAGGTTCAGAAAATTTTAAAAGCTATTCTAACCTCAGAAATAGGTCAGATAAGATTCAACCTAAAATTATGCCAGTAAACAAGAAATTTAGTTGCAAAGAACATCTTTTTGCTGATGTTGTTTTTGTGATTGGATGCTCCATTTTGTAACGAGCTTCGTTGGTGTTGTTGCAGTTAATGCCATACAGTTGACACACAAACGTTTCAAGTGTTGGAAACAGTGTTGCATCAAACGTAAATGTGTCTCCGATTCTTCTAAACACGCTTTGAAACTCCATTTATTTTTAAAGGATGTTGAAGGCTTTTACCTTTCCAATACCGTGAAACGCACTGGTGTAGTCGTTCCCGGTAAATGTATGCAGTGCAGGAAGTGCTCGGCAAAGATTGCGTCCAAGTTGCCGAACGACATCTGATACGTCTAATAACCTCCTGCGGTCGCCTAAACCAATCTCAATATACATTTTTTGTGATTATTTCTTCTTCGAAGTACAATGCATATATTGCAATGTCACTGTCAACGGTGGATATGCAAGCAGAATGACCTCCGTTTACATGCACGTGTTGTGCGCATAAAAAGATCTTTGTATCTGCCCCTTCCTGATTTGTTTGCAGTGATTCCTCTTCCGAACAAATGTTAATTCCGTTTGAACAAGTTAGCTTGTAAAACTTTGAAGCGGAATTTACATACAGAGCAGATTGCGCAGAGAAATATTTAGCGAAGCGAGTTTCATGTGACCAATCCTGTAAAAGGAACTCAACAAGTTCGCTTTTGTTTAAATCGTTTCTTATAAAATTCGCCCACTGCCTTGGTCGATGCTGCTCACGTCTTTCAATCCTAACCCGCAGGGTTCCTGACGCACCTCTTCTGTCTCTTTCAAACGATTTGATTGAATTTTGATTTATTGGTCGGTAACAAAGTATACATTAGCGTTGGCCTTTGGATTCGCCGTAACACAAACTCTGAAACGTCGCCAAATGTTAAAAGATTAACGGATGTTAGCTGTTGTAGTATGACCATACCATCAAATATCCATGCGTCAAATTCAGTATCATTAGCAGGACTTATAACACTGCTCTCTACAGCTTCTAAATACGATTAGCAATTAGCGGTTATTAGAAAAAAAATTTAAGAAGTAATTTTTTACATTAGAGGTTAGTTTAAACGAAAAGGTTTTATAACAAGCAAAATATCTATACCTAAAAGTTTGGCTTTAACAGTTTTCACCATTCCTCCATCTGGTAGACCCAATGACCAAGGAATTGGGCTCAGGGAGTATTACAGTACCTCTTGGAGTGAAATGGTAGCTCTACTTTTGGCGATAACTAACAATCTTCCGAAAATGCTTCATTCGGCGGCGATGGTTACAGACCTTTCATTTCCTTTGACAACTTTTTTACCGCCAGGCTCTGAAACGACTTTGACTTCATTCTTTTTATGGGAGCATAAAAAGAAGTATTTCCATTTTACAGGCGATCACGAATGAAGTCATTACACGCACTTGAACCAAGATTCCAAGCAGTTAGTAGATCATTGGCTACGTCGGGGGGAGCTTTAAGACCTGAGCAGAGGTTCACAAGTGATTCTCGATATTCGAAAGGCCCTCCCCATTCTGCCAACACATCGTATAATCGTTGAACACAATCTGTATCGAACTTCATTCGTGAAGGTCCAAGGTTTTTGGGGCGTGATGATATTGTGTTTACGAGAATGCAGTTCTCCATGTTTAATTGACATTGTGCAAGAGTATGACTTGTAAGGACCCATCGTTGGATAGTCCCAGCAGAAGTACTGTATCCAGTTATTCCACCGTGACATTTCTGGTCTCTATTTATTGTCTGTTCGTTGCTCTGATCGGATGGAATTTTGTTGAAATAATCAAACCTCGCTTTTCTCACTTTTTCCAATGACGTTTCTGTGAATGCTTTTAAAATAATTTCCTTATCATAAAATTTATTGTGAATAAAGCATTTTACAGCGGCCATTTCTAACTGCCTTTTTTTTCTTCTTTTCTTCGTGTAAAACACACTTCCCACACTTTCGATTTCTCCTCATTTCCGGAAACCAGGATATTCGATTTTTGAAATCGACCGTTTCATTTTATAAAATAAGTAGGGGTCGGATGTAAATTTAAAAGCTTTAATATTTTACATCATTTTTCATTGAAAATATAAGTACCTTGTTCTTTTTACTTATTTTTGTTTATGTAATTCACACAATCCGCAGAAATGTGTGTTTGGTTTAGCCAACCTCGTCCCCAGGGCATCTTGTATCTCTTCTGACCCCGGGACGGCGATACGAACATGGCCCTGGAGGAGGCTGGTCCGATATAAAACCTGATTGGTGCGGATATGTCACATAATTATTGCGTCATACAAAACATTTTGGCGAGGCGGCGAGTCTGTTACGAACAGGAGGAAGCTGTTCGTATTAAAATGGCGGAGGAGCTGTATCAGTATCATGTTTTTTTCAAAGTGAAAATTTAATAAAAAGCATTACTAAGCAATGAGAGTTTAAAATAAGAAATCATAAAGTAATACTGCTTACATGGAAATATTTCAATAGCTGGGAAAGTTTAATAAAACTAGAAAAGTAGCTAGCTAGCACACTATACCTAGCAAACAATCAAGATAAGAACAAAAGAAAGAAACTCAACTTAATTCCAAGTGGCCAGGTTTAATTTGCAGCTCTATGCAAAGAATGACGTTACATAAAATTACTAGCTGAGAGACCTAGTGTCGCCCATGTCCTTTATAGACAAAATTATTTTCGAAAATGTTTTTTTTTACAAAATATATGTATCATTACGTTTTAAATTATATCAGGTTGTTATTAGTGGGCATGTTTTATTACTTTATATGCTTTGGTTACCATAAAAAATAAAAAAAGCCAGTAGGTTAACCGTCGGAGCCATTTTATCATTGACTGCACATTTAACCGGCCTAATTCAAGAAAATTCAAAGTGCAATAACTTCGGTAAAAAAATAAAGTTATTGACTTGAAACTTGTTATGGAGTACTTTTAGACCAATCCGATAAAAGATAATTTTACACGAGGCATAAAGAAATTACACAGCCATTTTGAGGAAGAGAAAAGGTTGGAAGTTTTTCTTAAACTGATTCTTGCTAGGCCTTTTTTAACACGCTTTATGAAGAAATTTCAGAAAATCGAGCTCAATCAAATTTTAAGTCACACTTTGATTGAGCGCTCAATCTGGCATATGGTTAAATCCAGGATATACTGAAGATAGTAGATATTGTAGATATTGAACAGCTCACCACTGTGATATATTATCTCAAGAGCTTTAATACTAATTACAAAGCAGTGAACATAAAAAAAAAACAAAAAAAGTCTAAACCGAGTATATAGTATATATCGTCCCATAACTTCAGTAAAAATAAAATATTGACTTGAGATTTGGTATGATATGGTTTTACATTGGTTTGATGAAATTGAGCCAAAAAATAGTTCTAATATCATCATACTTTCTGAGTTTAGCCCTTTTCAGAGACGCCGATAAACCGTTTTTGACAGCATATCAATTTTGACTAAGATACAGGTTCAGAAAATTTTAAAAGCTATTCTAACCTCAGAAATAGGTCAGATAAGATTCAACCTAAAATTATGCCAGTAAACGAAAAATTTAGTTGCAAAGAATATCTTTTTGCTGATATATTTTTGTGATTGGATGCTCTTATGAGAATACTGAATTAATCTTCACGGTTAGCTAGTTTGGCATTTTACATATTTTCCAAGCAGAATGATAACAATAAATAGATGTATAGAGCTCTAAAAAGTGCGACTTTATGGAACTAATTTTGGTCCAAAATCCCCAAAATAATTTCCTCAAAAAATTATTCCCCAAACATTTTTTTCTTTTAAGGTAGCAATACTTTGCTGTTGGTAAAGTCGTATACCAATTCTTTCTAAACTATTAAGGCAGTGATACATTGAATCGACAAAACAGATCACATGTGGACTTGTCGATTTCAATTTTCAAACCGGCATAATGCTTTTGATAAAATTTTTGGATTATTTATGTTTTAAACAAAAAAAACCTTGTTTTTGTATATCTGTGTGTGCAATAAAATGTGAGCTTGCTGAGTAAAAAATAAACAAGCTGTAAGGCGTTTTAAAAACATGTCATTAGGAAAAGAAAAAGCAGAATTTATCAGTGATGGGTGGCTTTTTGGACATGTTAAGGCCACAAAATGTAAAAGCAAAAAAGACTTCTAAAGTAAATACTTTTTTGAAGCCTTTTTCACCCAATATAACTGCAAGCAGTGAGTCCACCATATACGAATTTAGTTTCAGTTAACTATTGTTTAAATAAATTTTGTGCAAAAAAATAATAAAAAAGCAACTTTGGGATTCGTACAGGAAAATCTTGGTCATCATATAAAAGCAGTAATGCAGACACAGATATGAACTTACAGTAAATGAGAATTCTAAAGTTCAGCCAAAATGAATTAAAAAATGTAAATGTTAATATGAAGTTAAATTTCTGCCTAGCTACTTTCAGTCAGGCACCTAGAATGACACGACCATTTGAAAATTATGTAGCCATAGTTGCACCTTAGAGAACCAACGAAGTGCTATGGTCCAGGTGGGCAAATCATTTACCAATTTCCAAGTTTCCCCTAGCTACAAGTTTTGCAACCCAGTGCTTGCTAGCCAACCAATTCAGTAAAATACACATAACTAAATTGCTTGAATTTGTAAACAGCAGCGTAAATAACATGATTGTACATTTATACATTTAGAAAACAATCAAGGGCAATATGCGAGCAATATGCGAGCAGTTTGTGTGTTGCGTATGAGAGGAATCAAAACAAACTCGCCGCACGTATCTGTGACGTAAAACGCCGAGCTCGCTTAGCTCTGCAAGATTATATATAAAACTTTGGTTAATTGAGACAAATCTCATTAAATATTACACACAGAAAAACTGTGTATTGGAGGGTCATGTGACGAGGCCTCCTCCAGGGCCATGTTCGTATCGCCGTCCCGGGGTCAGAAAAGATACAAGATGCCCTGGGGACGAGGTTGTGGTTTAGCCTTTCTTCGTCTCCGGATAAAAAATGAACACATTGGTGAATCTTTTACGCGGAGCCAGCTCTGATGCGTTCGTACGTGAAGTTTAGGCATAGTTTTTATTCCCCTGAACTAACTTCCCCCAAACTTTTTTATTTGCATTGACTGGCTAAGTATCATTTACTGCGAGGCCAGGTTTTATTCGAAAATCGACAAAAAAACTTGAATAAAGTTGTAGTAGAGCTAGTTAGCAAATAAATATTGTTGACATATATTTTGTTAAAAGAGTGAAATGTTTTTTATTAGTAGCGAGCTAGTGTTTGTGAACTATATCCACTAGGCTACTTAGCTCTGCTGGTCTCTGCTGTAACTAGCTAGCTATAGATAGGCTAGCTAACTAAATGTTGGTGACTTTCTGAGTTAACCAGCTATAGCTGGCTATAATGTAAAAGTTAATGGAAAAAAAAAACAATCAGTACTTGACCTGCAAACACAGAACACATGCAGAGCGTCTGGTTAGTTGAACCCACTGATATCAGTTAGAGGAGAAAACTAATTATGGAACACTGCTATTTAGACGTACTCGTCCTAATTAGCAGAATAATCATCTAGCCTAATTTGGATGACGAATGCCTAATTAAGTTAACAAATTCAAAATCATGGAATCCTAATTTGGCAAATTACATCATTTGTTTTCCACCATATTTAAAGCGTACGTGTGGCTTGAATCACCTACAGAAAATCGCTTAAATAAATGAAAAAGAACCAATGCCTTTTTTAAATTGTGTACATAGCTACTACAGAGCCTAGCCTTATATTTAGGAAGGTAAAATGATAGATTTAGTGCTTACTTATCAAATGGGGATGAACTGGGATCTTAAAAAAATGTTATATATAGCCTAAATATTGCTTTGTCTATTAGAGAATCGCCTAATTAGCAGCACCTGCTTAGTTAGCAGTTTCCTTACTGCATATCAAATAGGTGTGTGTGTGTGGGCAACATTACAATAAAGTCCCAGATCCTCCATCGATATTCTTGTTGCTGTCGTTGCATGGCCAACATTAGAAAATTTTTTTTCGCAGACTCCAATATTTTTTCCTAAGAGTTTATTAGCTAGCTAGCTAGCTAGCTGCTTTATAGCTTCTAGTCAAGTTTGTATTTTTTGGTTTCCACAATTAAATCTGTTATATATTGAATAAAGTGTATTACATTCCCTGTACCAAGAATGTTTACAAAACCTTGTTTTAATCATAGAGGTAGAAATAGAGACGGAGATTGAACTCATCTTAGTGCGCATTAAAATTCTATTCGAATTGCTATTGTTCCGGCATACCTTTGATATTCATGCATGTTGTGCATTTCACTGGATTTTTACAAAAAAACATTACGTAATCCTTCAGCGGGTCGTTTGTTTATATATATACACAGGAAGAAATATGTTGCGACGTGTATTGATTGTCTCTTGATACATTTGGAAATATGATTTGAAGTGGAAATAACACCAGAGAATCCTGCTGATTAATATTTAGCTAAATTTGGAAGTATTGAAACCATACATGTGTATATATAGCTATATTTTTACACTGTATATAGCTATAAATAAGTTTTGGTTTACATCTGCTTTTTTGCGCTTGCTCGGGCATTCTCCGGGTCGGAAAATGTCATGTGATACTTTTAAACCAATTACAAGTCCATATTTTTCAGGGTAGCCAATATGATTTGAGGGAAAACACGCCATTCACCCAGTCACCTCTTCATAAATAGGGGCTGAATTTTTTACAGATTCTTTGTTTTCTAACTTCAAACCTGTCATATTGTGTAGTTTTAGGTGAGTTTTTGCTAGTTTAGCTTTACTTTAATTCAGATACTTGTAGTTCGTGTTTAATCAAACTTCTTTTGTAAGAGTTAAACCGTGAAACGTCCATGATTTATCTCAACCGAAAATTGTACACTAGTTTGTGTGACTGTAGATTTCTTTTTAACTTTTTTTGAACTGGATTTCTTTAATCTGGTGATCTGTTGTTTATATTTTCTTATATACCTATAAATCCATTAAAATAATACTTGACTTGAGTAGTTCTTATACAGTGATGTTGAAATGGTGTAACCTTTACAATTATAAATTTAGAAATTAACTTCTGTCGTTTTATATAAGGTATTTGATTATTTTACAATATGTACCTTTTGACCACACAAATTTCTAAAATTTAGGCCATAATGCCCAATGCAAGAATGCATGGAATGAATAGAAGTTTTGAAAAAAAGGTTGTATTTATTATAGTGTTTAACTAATGAAGTCTATTTCATATTCCTGTACAAGTTCTTTTTCTTGCATCGACAGATTTTCATGACCATATTTTGGTTGATCTATTAGCCATAGAAACCCAGACTGCTAGAAATTTACATTGCGGTGCTCGTCCCTGTCGAAGAGGTCCGCCTAGCCGAGAAAATATTGGATTGTGTGCTCAAACCGACAGGTTTTCTTGTTCTGTATTAAAATCGCAGTATTTTTCGAGCTTTTCGAAATTATAAAACTTGTAAATATTTTTTATTTACCCCCCGATCCATAATTTAGTAAGGCAGTTAAAAATAAAGTGGCCTTTCGTGGTGTTAAAAGATGGCGTCTTTGATGCGAGAATTTGTGTTTACGTTTTATTTGAATGTTTTTGTTATTATTTCACCACACAAGAAAAATTGAAAGGGCCAGTAAAGAAAATCTGTTTCTTTGTGTAGTAGGGAATTGATTTTACATGTTTTAATTTGTCCGCAAAAATACGAGTACTCGTTAAGTTTTATGGCCGATAGCGCCCTGACTACTAGCTAGCTATATCTTATCTAAGTTGTATTATTATTCCAGCTTAGTCGGCAGTTTTATGCTAGCTAGCTTAAGGTGTGGGCGAGACTATCAAGGGGTTCATTACATATTAAAAACAGTGATATATCAGCTACATATATACATACTTTTTTTCCATTTCACGTAAGAGAAGTCAAATCACAACAGATCGTCGCTTGGGAGCCATTTTTTATTTTATTTATTTTAGTTTGCTCCAAACTTCGTACCCGGACCTTTTGCCTTTGTTATTCAACTGTGCTCAGAAGAAGTGACCGGCGGTTACGCTTGAGTGTCTTGTGCCCCAAACGCCTATCGGGTTGGTCCAACTCAAAATTTCACCTATATGTAAGGGAAATGGCGGATATTTTATATACGCCCGCACTATTGATCAGAAAATGGGTTAGGAACCATCAGAAAATGGGCTTCGCAGCGCTTAGCTCGCTTACGCTCGCTTCGCTTAGCTCCGCAATTATGGAAATGAAAACTGCTTTGGAGAACCATTCAAAAACGGTTAGTACATCATTGAGCCATGATTTAATATCATCATTTAATTGTTGTGACAGAGAGTCTGTCCCACCCTTCATGAAGTTTTGGGAAGAACAACAAAAGTATGTGCAATTATCTAGTCCAAGTAGTAATAGAAACCATCCTATCATCGAGCTGCTATATCTTCATCTGCATATTCTGACTTTCATTATGACAGCAAAACTGGCTTGGGTATTTTAGTCCTTCCAAGCCTACGCACTTTGCGTGATTACCGAAACTATATTCGTCCGACCAGGACAAATTATTGAAGATCTTTCTCAAAAAACATCAACCCTTTCAACTCCTCCTTTTCAACTCAACTCCTACAGACGTTAAAATAATATTAACGTCAAAGGAAAGTATATTAACATTAGTGAAGCAATTACAAAGCACTTAAAACTTTGAGGCCAAATAACTTGGAAACGAGAAGGTAACGGGTATATCAATTTCTAAATGAAAAATGTTTGTACTTTGCGGGGACTTTGCTGACGTCAACAAAATTTTTAAACCTTTGTTTAATAAAATAAAAAACTCACACTATTTCTAGGTCCCTGAGTTTAAGGTTCTATTCTTCTTTCAAAAGCCACCACACAAATAATAAAACACAATAACAGCCACGAAGTTAGGATATAACATTGTGGTAGCCATTGTGGCCGAAATTTCATGATGGCGGCGGGATCAGTTGCTGCTGCTTCTCGAAAATTTATTCTATGTTTTGTATTGATTTTTTGTATTCTCTCTTGTGGAAATGGCGAAGCTTGTTTTGTTGTGTCGAAATCACTTACTAGAGATGAATTTAAACAAACTCTCTCGTGTAGGGGTTTAAAAATAGCTCATCAAAACATTCGTGGGCTGGAAAACAACATTACTGAAGTTCAAGAATTTATATCTACACATAATGAGATGGATATATTTAGTCTTTCTGAGACACATTTACCAAATGATAGTTGTGTTGATACAGTTTTTATTGATGGTTACGATTTTTTGAGAAAATCTCGCTCGGAGGGATTAGGCGGTGGAGTTGGATTATACATCAAAAACAACATTATGTACACACACAGAAAAGATCTTGAAAACGCTTCACTTGAAATAATTTGGATCGAGATTTCTGTCAAAAAGAGTAAACCAATTATCTTCGGTTGCTCTTACCGCCCTCCTGAGACTTCAAATACCTACCTAAAGATTACAATGACTTTCTCAATGAAACAATCACGAAAGTTAACAAAGAACAAAAGGAGACTATTATAATGGGTGGTTTCAACATTGATTATAGTCGCAGTAACGTCTCAAAGGATTTCAAAAGCCAAATGTCTTCCTCTGGATTCAAACAGCTCGTAAAAACTGCTACAAGAATTACAAAAGACACGTCATCGTTAATTGACTTGATTTTTGTCAACAAACCAAACTCCTACCAAACAGTTAATGTCGTCAGCACAAGTCTCAGTGATCATGATTTGATTTGCCTTACACGTAAAATCAACACATAGAAATATCTAGCGCGTGTAATCAAATGTCGGGACTACTCTAATTATAATCCTGAGCTACTTGTAAATGACATTCGCCAAATTGACTGGTCGTATGTCTACAATTCCAATGGGGTAAACAAATCCGTTGAATACCTCTCTACCCAGTTGAAAAATGCGTTTGACAAACATGCACCGCTGATTGAGAAACGCGTCCGAGGAAAACCCTGTCCATGGATCGACGAGCCCCTTAAACGACAAATGAATGCGAGGGACCGATTGCTACGTAGAGCAAGAGCGAACAACGACGAATCAAGCTGGAACGAGTATAAAGTTCAGCGTAATCGGTGTACCAGTGCTGTGCGGAAAGCCAAAGCATCGTGCAATCAAAGAATGCTCAATGATAACCGCCTGAACCCGCGCAAGTTCTGGAATACTATCAAGTCAATCTTTCCAATCAAACCCAAAGTATCTTCTCCAAGAACTGATGATGCAAAGCACCGCGTAAATTGCTTTGCTGAGTATTTTTCGACCGTTGTTTCTGTTTTGAAAAAAACAGCTTATCCTCTGATCGACTTTGTATGGCGGTATCCGAAAAAAACCCGGTTACGTACGAAATCCATCTTCAAATTTTGGTATATATCGTCCGTCTCCGTCGAAAAAGAACTTCGAAATCTCAAAAGGAACAAGGCTGCTGGAGTTGATTGTCTTCCACCGAATCTCCTCAAAGACTGCGCCCGTGAGATTGCTTCACCTATATCGTTTATCATTAATAAATCTCTTCAGACTTCTACTGTTCCAAATGGGTGGAAAATTGCCAAAATATGTCCCATCTTTAAATCAGGAAATGCAGAACTTGTTGAAAACTACCGGCCAATCTCTGTACTCCCTGTTTTGTCGAAGCTTCTGGAGAAAGCGGTACACAAGCAAATGTATGAGTATCTTGAGACAAACAACCTTCTTAGTGACTGTCAATATGGATTCCGTAAAAAACGTTCCACTAAACTCGCCACCACCTTGTTTTGTGACACAATTCGCAAAAACGTTGATAATGGCTTCATGGTCGGTGGTTTGTTTCTCGACCTATCTAAAGCCTTCGACACCATCGGTCACAGTATTCTACTCGAAAAGTTAATGTTGTATGGAATCAATGGACCTGAGCTGTCATGGTTTACTGACTACTTGTTCAACAGATCCCAACATGTTGAGCTAAATGGTTTACTTTCGAATACCTGCTGTGTTACTTCTGGTGTACCACAAGGATCAATCTTGGGTCCTCTCCTATTCATCACGTTCTTCAATGATATAAAAGAAAGTATCAGCAAGTGTGATATCTACCAGTACGCGGATGACACTGTTCTCTTGTTTGCTGGTAAAGACATTCAAACCATCGAAAACACCCTGAACGTGGATATGACAAGTGTGGGTAGATACTGTGAACAAAATGAACTGTTGCTGAACCTTAAAAATCCTGTCCAACGTACGAAAGAGCCTGACCATCGAGGCTGCCACTCTCATCTACAAGATGATGATCTTGCCGATCATAACCTACAGCTCAACTATCACGACCTGCTTCACCGAAACCCAACGACGGAAGTTCTCTTCGATTGAACGCCGTGCTGAAAGGATACTTGGAACACCAGTTCAGCCTATCGTTAAGGTTATTGAACAACAAGTCCGTTCTCTGGTTATAAAATGTCTAAACAAAGAGTTATGTCACGAAACCTTTGACAAATACTTTGAGGTTCAACGACACAAAAAAAGGACGAGAAATAACGATCTCTGTCTAAAATTGCCAGCATTGAAGCTTGAATTCGCAAGATCTGGTTTTTATTATGGTGGTGCTAAATTATTTAATAATTTATCTTTGACAGAACGAAAATCGCTTCTACAATAATTATTCTGGTCTTATTTTAACACTATTCTATTTCGATTTCTATGTATGCTGAACAGACTTTTATCTTTTATCTTATGTTTGTCAAAACTTAATTTTTCCCGAGTTTATCTGGAGTTAATTTCCGCAATTCACTGTTTTTTTCCAGATCTTATTCGTAATGTTTTTTCAGTATTCTTACCTATTTTACCCTTTAATTTACCATTTTAGTCTTTTCTACCTTTATGCTGTTTATGTTTTATTTTTAAGCTTATAACAGGACAAACACTGATAACAGTTTTTTTATATAAAATATTTTGTAAATATGTATTTAGAAACTGAAGTTTTATTTATTTATTTTTTTTTTATTTTTTTTATCCTGTATAAATATTCGCGAATAAATAAATAAATAAAATAAATATCAATTTCTAAATGAAAAATGTTTGTACTTTGCGGGGACTTTGCTGACGTCAACAAAATTTTTAAACCTTTGTATCTCCTTAACCGTTCGTAAAAAGCGCATGATCCCATATATTATTCTGATCAGCGTTTCAACCTCTACACATTTACAGGCAACGGATAAACTAAATTTCGTCGAATTCTTTTTTTGTATATGCACTGCTGACGTCAGCAAAACATCTAAAACAACCTATTTTTCCATTGTTCTTTTGCCTAAGTGGATTTTTCCACGGGCCTTATCGACTTTAGTCTCTATAATAATACGGAGCTTCTGTCTGTCTGTGTGTGACTTTACAAAGTCGATATTTTTTACCACCCGAATGCGCGCGTGATAGAAAATAAGCAGTATGATTCGCTCAAATACGTACTTTCGAACGGCACGGCATTCGAATAGAGAGTTCCCTTGGCGTAAAAACAAACAAACATAAAAATCTCTCGACAAAGTTCTGGACAAAAGGCGAACTAAAGAAGCGGATAAAAAATGTCTTATTTTCGACGATCCCTTAGTCATAAAAAAGTGCAGATATTAAGAGCAAGGAAAGTCAAAGTGGAGAAGTAGAATGGATTAAAAGAGCATATAACTTGTTACCATCGACACGCAAAATACAAAAAAAAAACAGTCCCTTCGTCATGAAAAAAGTGAAAAAGTAAAGTAGTTCAAAAAAGCATATATGAAAAAGAAAAAAAAAGTCCAAGTGAAGAAGTAGAAGTAGAAAAATAAAGTTGAAAGCCACAAGAAGTTACTTCGGAAGTGAAGAGTGGAGCTAAAATTAGTAAAGTAAAGTTAGAAGTAGAAAATGAATGCTAGAGTTTCAAGTGGATTGGAATTCAGAAAAAGTAAGAACTTTGATATTTTTAGACGTTCCGTTTTTATATGTAGCACACTTAAAATTGTCACGGCATTCTCAAAAGAAACCCATTGGAGCTTCAAATTCCTAAAGTTTTATATTTTACCGCGTTGTTAAAAAATAAAAAAGCTAGCATATTTGTTTATGTTATTTTGCATAATTAATGTGTCCCCTGGTGCGTAAATAATGTATTTAACCTAAAATTTAAAATGCTACACTAAGCTGTTAGCTTGATACCAAACAAATTTGCTAGAGAAAGAGGAAATTTTGGTTTGTTGAACTCTGCAAATGTCATAATTTTTACATTTATATTGTTTCTTTTTATATGTGTTTTACTAAGCATAAATGGCTACCTATCAATCAATCAATCAATCAATCAATCAATCAATCAATCAATCAATCAATCAATCAATCAATCAATCAATCAATCAATCAATCAATCAATCAATCAATCAATCAATCAATCAATCAATCAATCAATCAATCAATCAATCAATCAATCAATCAGTCAGTCAGTCAGTCAGTCAATCAATCAATCAGTCAGTCAGTCAGTCAATCAATCAGTCAGTCAGTCAGTCAATCAATCAATCAATCAATCAATCAATCAATCAATCAATCAATCAATCAATCAATCAATCAATCAATCAATCAATCAATCAATCAATCAATCAATCAATCAATCAATCAATCAATCAATCAATCAATCAATCAATCAATCAATCAATCAATCAATCAATCAATCAATCAATCAATCAGTCAATCAATCAATCAATCAATCAATCAATCAAGTTTATTTCATGCTAACAACTCTTACAAAAAACATGATAAAATAAAAAATAAATATATAAATATATATACATAAGTTATATACCTATTTTAAATTGCCGTTAGGGAGTCACACGAGGTTAACCACTAGTAGATAAACTAAAAAATGTGGCTACCTAAGTTAGAAGGATATGTCAAGAGAGACAGAGAGAGAAAGAAACAGAAGAAGAGAAGAAGAAAAAGGGTCAGCACGCCTACTATACGAAAAAAAGAATAAGAAGCAAAAGTAATAATTCTGTGATTTATTTGTGTATAAAAATAGAAAAAGGGTTAGGGTATTACTGTATGCTACTGTAGTTTTGGAATAATAGTTGCATGAGTTTTTTTAAACAACTTGGGAGAAGTTTGATCTTTATTACGATTGTAAGTAATTTTGAGCTTATTCCAATCAGAAGCTGATTTTGCGTGTACAGAGTTAAGCCCATGAGTTATAGAATTATATTGCTTCATGATAACATGACCATTCTCAGTACCTCTAGTTAGATGGTTATGAACTTGAGTTGCAGGGGTATACATTTCAGTTAAGCTGTTGGGTGCCAATTCATGTAAACAATTAAAAACAAACATTAGATTTTGGAGTTTGATGTAATCAGGAATTTTTAACATTTTACTAGATTTAAAAAGAGGATCACAATCTACTTGGTTTATTGCAAAATTTATAATTCTAACTGATCTTTTTTGTAGTTTAAATATGTCAGATCTTAATGATATTGCTTGACCCCATATTTGACAACCGTAAGTTAAGTGTGAGTTAAACAAGGCAGCGTGAATAGATTTAAGAGTGATTTTTTGCACATAGTATCTGAGTTTTGTCAGAATACTATTTGCTCTAGATAGTTTTGGCTTTAGCTGATTTAAATGTACATTCCATGACAGGTGTTCATCAAGATACAGTCCTAAATATTTAACTTGGCTCATTGGGTTTATTTTTTGTCCATTTACTCTGAAGTTGAAATTACGATTGAGATTAGTTGATTTGGTTCTAAATATTACTATTTCAGTTTTACTGGCATTGAGAGAGATTTTGTTTGCCCTTAACCATTGAATTATTAGGCGTAGGTCATGGTTGATCTTCTTATTTATGATTTTAGGTGACTTGTGAGAGAAAATTAGATTGGTGTCATCAGCAACGTGATGCACTACTGAATGTTTGTACGTCTCCAGCTTAATTATATTTAACTGGGTGTCCTAGCTACTGTAGCTAATGTTAGCTTCAAGCTCCATTAGCTAGCTAACCTATGAGTTATGTTGTTATTCCTCTTTTTTAGCTATTTATAGTAGCCAAACTTAGGGATCGTTTTTAAGCACGAATTATAACGTAACAAGCCACAAAACCTTTCAAAGACTTATTGAACTTTTAGGATAGTGTGAGGACATTTTTATGCCCAGCATGGAGTATCATTTTTCTCACGTTTGCTGTAAACATTACAAGGGGGATTACATGCAATATGGCAAGAGGAAGGATATTTGTAAAATTTAAAGTGTGTGCGTTAATTGGATTTATTTTTCACACAATCCGCAGGAATGTGTGTTTGGTTTAGCCTTTCTTTCGTCTCCGGAAAAAGAATGAACACATTGGTGAATCTTTTACGCGGAGCTAATTCATGTGCGAGATTACATGAGAAACTAGCCGAGGCGGTAAAAATTTTATTTGTAAAGCGGGTCGACATTGATTTTTAAAAGAATGTCTTAAGATCTAGTGCTCATAATGTTGTATTTATTATAGTGTAGTCAAGTTTAGCTTAAGATAAAGCTATTTCATATTCCTGTACAAGTTATTCAGGGGCGGAGACAGGAATTTATACAAGCTAGTCCAAATTTCTACAAACAAAAATTAGGACAATATATTGGACTCTTTCAAACAAACAAGCATAGAAAACAACATTTTGCGACATTTATGATGGTATTGCACAGTCAGGTTAAATTAGTAACCATATCAGATAGTATCAGAATGTTTTTTCTAAATTTGAAGTTTTTATATCCACAAGTTCTTCTTTCTTCATATAATGGAACCAGCAGCCATGAACAAAAAAGGGAACCAAACCATGAAGAAAATAACATATCAAAATTTTTCATCTTGTTGTACTGTAGTATAATCTAGTCAACAATGATGAAAGAATTGATAAAAACTTTTGTAACAATGTATCACTTTTTATAAGCATGACAAAACTTTAAGCAAATTAACACGGCTGTAAACTATACACTCATAAAATAGGAAAGGGTGAGAGGGGAAAGAAAATATATAAGAAGAGGAAGAAACAAAAAAGTATGAGGCACAAAATAACACAATATATAGCTAGGGGAGGAGGAAAATAAAAAATATGTAAATATATATATATAAAACCTAAAAAATATAGAGGGGAAGTAACTGCGAGGAAAAATAGGGAGGAAAAACTGCTGATATTAAAAAGGGGGTGACCAACAGGAATTATTGAGAGAATAAATTTCTAAACTATTTATAAAAAAGACAGCCTCCTATTGGTAAAAGTAAAACGTTTTATAAGAATATGCATTAATGCAATTTCATTCAATCTGTCAGACACGGCGACGAGGATAAAAGAAATACAATCGTATTGTTACACTTATATCACAGAAAGAACCAGATCGTACTTGGACATAGTCGACCACCAAAAGTATTGATCACACCAGGTCTGCCCTGGTTGACACAGGTGAGATCATTCCGTGCTTATTTTTTACTTTCTGTGTATTTCAACGTACTACAGCTGAAAGCACACATACTTACAACTAACGTGGTGTATACAAATCAACACCTGAACAAGACTTTAAACAAGAATCCAACAGCTTGGACAGCTAATCTCACAAAGCATAGATCATACCAGGTCTGCCCAACCTCGTCCTCAGGGCATCTTGTATCTTTTCTGACCCCGGGACGGCGATACGAACATGGCCCTGGAGGCCCTGGAGGCTGGTCCGATATGAAACCTGATTGGCGCGGATATGTCACATAATTATTGCGTCATACAAAACATTTTGGCGAGGCGGCGAGTCTGTTACGAACAGGAGGAAGCTGTTCGTATTAAAATGGCGGAGGAGCTGTATCAGTATCATGTTTTTTTCAAAGTGAAAATTTAATAAAAAGCATTACTAAGCAATGAGAGTTTAAAATAAGAAATCATAAAGTAATACTGCTTACATGGAAATATTTCAATAGCTGGGAAAGTTTAATAAAACTAGAAAATTAGCTAGCTAGCACACTATACCTAGCAAACAATCAAGATAAGAACAAAAGAAAGAAACTCAACTTGTAAGTGGCCAGGTTTAATTTGCAGCTTTATGCAAAGAATGACGTTACATAAAATCACGCCCATGTCCTTTATAGACAAAATAATTTTGCACAAAATATCGAAAATGTTTTTTTTACAAAATATGTATCATTACGTTTTAAATTATATCACGTTGTTATTTTAGTGGGCATGTTTTATTACTCTTTATGCTTTGGTTACCATAAAAAATATAAAAATATAACGGAGCCGAGTATATAGTATATATAGCGTCCCATAACTTCAGTAAAAATTAAAATATTGACTTGAGATTTGGTATGATATGGTCTTAGATTGGTTTGATGAAATTGGAAAAATAGTTCTATTATCATCATACTTTCTGAATTTAGCCCTTTTCAGAGACGCCGATAAGCCGTTTTTGACAGCGACTAAGATACAGGTTCAGAAAATTTTAAAAGCTATTCTAACCTCAGAAATAGGTCAGATAAGATTCAACCTAAAATTATGCCAGTAAACAAGAAATTTAGTTGCAAAGAATATCTTTTTGCTGATATTATTTTTGTGATTGGATGCTCTCTCTTTTGGTCCAAAATCCCCAAAATAATTTTCTCAAAAAATTGTTGGTAAAGTCGTATACCAATTCTTTCTAAACTATTAAGGCAGTGATACATTGAATCGACCAAACAGATCACATGCGGACTTGTCGATTTCAATTTTCAAACCAGCATAATGCTTTTGATAAAATTTTTGGATTATTTATGTTTTAAACAAAAAAACCTTGTATTTTGTATATCTGTGTGTGCAATAAAATGTGAGCTTGTTGAGTAAAAAATAAAAAAGATGTAAGGCGTTTTAAAAACATGTCATTAGGAAAAGAAAAAGCAGAATTTATCAGTAATGGGTTTTTGAAGCCTTTTTCACCCAATATAACTGCAAGCAGTGAGTACACCATATAGTTTCAGTTAACTATTGTTTAAATAAAATTTGTGCAAAAAAATAATAAAAAAGCAACTTTGGGATTCGTACAACAAAATCTTGGTCATCATATAAAAGCAGTAATGCAGACACAGATATGAACTTACAGTAAATGAGAATTCTAAAGTTCAGCCAAAATGAATAAAAAATGTAAATGTTAATATGAAGTTAAATTTCTGCCTGGGCACCTAGAATGACACGACCATTTGAAAATTATGTAGCCATATTTGCACCTTAGAGAACCAACGAAGTGCTATGGTCAGGTGGGCAAATCATTTACCAATTTCCAAGTTTCCCCTAGCTACAAGTTTTGCAACCCAGTGCTTGCTAGCCAACCAATTCAGTAAAATACACATAACTAAATTTCTTGAATTTCTTCAAGTAAACAGCAGCCTAAATAACATGATTGTATATTTATACATTTAAAAAACAATCAAGGGCAATGTGTGAGCAGTTTGTGTGTTGCGCATGAGAGGAATCAAAACAAACTCGCCGCACGTATCTGTGACGTAAAACGCCGAGCTCGCTTAGCTCTGCAAGGTTATATATAAAACTTTGGTTAATTGAGACAAATCTCATTAAATATTACACACAGAAAAACTGTGTATTGGAGGGTCACGTGACGAGGCCAGGGCCATGTTCGTATCGCCGTCCCGGGGTCAGAAAAGATACAAGATGCCCTGGGGACGAGGTTGAGGTCTGCCTGGTTGACACAGGTGAGATATTTCCATTGTGTAAAGTTAAAACAACTAATTGTCTTAATAAACATGACTACTTTACAGTTTGACCCTGATCTCCACACAGATGACACTCTAAAAGCATTCAATGACTTTATACTAACCTACACATTGCGGTATGAGGCCCAATACACAGACCCACCAAAGGTAGCCATGGACACAGCAATCACTAGATGGCAATTTTTACATGCAGACCAGAAACTCTCGAACAGTATGGCGAGATACGTGAAGAATGGCAATCAAAGGATATGGTCACCAAGTTTTTGGGATTGTTCTCCTCTGCTCGAATGTACGAAGACTGGTGCGTGGCGGAGCCTGATGAAAATTCAAGAAAAAAAGCCACATGGAAACAATTCACTACAAAAATGCAAGGATTTTACAAACCTACAGAAAACATGACTCTGAAGAATTTCCAATACAGATTACTGACCCAACAGCGTGATGAAGCCTTTACTTCATTTTGCAACCGAGTGTCAAAGGAAGCAAAACACTGTCAATTTAAGTGCCACAATCTTAATTACATAGCCGAAGATACAGCCATCAGGGACCAAATTATTATTGGGACCAGCCATGACACGATTCGAGAGGAAGCCTTAAAGACCTCCTGGAATATAGTGCAGCTACGCAAACAAGGTATGCAGATTGAAAGCGCTTCCCGAGGAGCAGCTGAACTAACTGGAGATGGAAGCCTGAACAAAATTGGCAAGTATTCCTACAAGAATCACAAAGAGAAAAGATGAAATACATGGACATGCTTTTTCTGTGCCAACCAGTTCAGGAAAGGCACTTCAATAGACAGTCACGTAAGGATATGCAGAGCAAAGTCATCTACATGTAATAAGAAAAAAGGACACTATGAAGCAGCTTGCAGAAGCCGAAGCGTCAGAAAAATGAAAGAAGAAGAAGCAGACAACGCTCAAACACCACACAAAGACCAACAGGAACAGGAAAGATTTTACAACGTCAACGTCTTTAAGATCAAAGAGCAAACGTTCAAGTACAATAACCAAGGAGAAGACTTCACAGCTGAAGTCACAATCAACAACAACTTAGCCAGCATACTAGCAGACACTGGGGCAAGTATTAGTGTTTGTGGAACAGATGAAGCCAAAAGATGGAACATGCTAGAGAGGATGTTTGAAACAATCAGTAAAATAAAACCTTATAACAACCCAGCAATAGCAACACTAGGAGCAGTTTGTTGTGCAGTAACGTTTGGCAAAACTTCAATTCCAGTGAAATGGCATATAATAGAGGGGTCCTGCGAACCAATTTTATCAGGAAAATGTGCAGAACAACTTGGCATTATCAAATTCAACTCCAAACCTCACATATACCACCCAGTTATGATGATAAATGGATCGAAAGACAGATTGCAAGCCATACTAAAGGAATACCCTCAAAATTTCACAGGACTCGGAAAGCTAAGAGATTACCAGGTGAAGCTCCATGTTGACAATACCATAAAACCAGTCGCATCACCACCAAGGACAACACCTTATCACTTACAAGAAAGAGTGAATAAGGCCATCAATGACATGATAACCAAAGATGTGATTGAGGAGCACCCAACAACTGAACCAGCTCCATGGATCTCCAATGCAGTAATAGCACCTAAGTCAGACGGAAGTATTAGAGTGACAATAGACGCAAGAAATGTAAACAGAGCCATACGGTCATCAAACCTTCCAATTCCAAGACAAGAAGATATCAAAGCCAAACTGAGTCTTCTCCAAAATGGACTTTAGCTAGAGTAGTACACCCTAATAAGTACAGTTTTGGTTTTCGACGGTCAAAACCCTATTAAAAAACGCTGCTTTTCTGTTTGAGTAGAAAGGGAAATTCCCTACTCAAATTTATCATGCCTCAAATGAGTAAACACGCCACGTGACATCATCAAAAATGACGGCACTCGACAAAACTGCTGACATCAACAAACGCGCATGCGCAAATCTGTTTGAATATTTTACTCAAATTGCGACCGCTGTTAGTTGAAGTCTGAATGTACTTATAATAAAGAGAAATGACTTGGTTCAAGAATGCAATCAGTAAATTATATAGCGCTGTCTCAGCACCTGTGGCAGCAACTCGCGACGCTCTTGCCGATCGCCTGAAGAGCGTGCGAGACACTGTCACTTCTTATTATAACAGGGCGAGGGAGCAAATTGCTGGAAGGGCAACGCTGCACGATGAAATCGAAGCCGAGGCGCAAGAGGACTTTTACGATGCTGGAGACATACAAAACGAATACAGCGGAGTCGAAGACATCAAGCACATGTTCTCACAAGAGAAAAACCGATCCGAAGGCGTGGAAGACATTCACATCGAGATGGTTAAACTGTGCAAAGAGTGGGGTGCGACAGACTTTAATTGGGCTCTAGAAAGAGCAGCTAAAAATGGTCACATCGAGATTGTTAAGCTGTGCAAAGAGTGGGGTGCGACAGACTTTAATTGGGCTCTACGAAATGCAGCTGAAAATGGTCACATCGAGATTGTTAAACTGTGCAAAGAGTGGGGTGTGACAGAGTTTAATTGGGCTCTACGAAATGCAGCTGAAAATGGTCACATCGAGATTGTTAAACTGTGCAAAGAGTGGGGTGCGACAGAGTTTAATTGGGCTCTACGAAATGCAGCTAAAAATGGTCACATCGAGATTGTTAAACTGTGCAAAGAGTGGGGTGCGACAGACTTTGATTTGTCCATGGGACTTGCAGCTGAAAATGGTCACATCGAGATGGTTAAGATGTTCAAAGAGTGGGGTGCGACAGACTTTAATTGGGCTCTACGAAATGCAGCTGAAAATGGTCACATCGAGATGGTTAAGATGTTCAAAGAGTGGGGTGCGACATACTTTAATAGGGCCATGAGCCTTGCAGCTGAAAATGGTCACATCGAGATTGTTAAGCTGTGCAAAGAGTGGGGTGCGACAGACTTTAATTGGGCCATGGGATTTGCAGCTAAATATGGTCACATCGAGATTGTTAAGCTGTGCAAAGAGTGGGGTGCGACATACTTTAATGGGGCCATGGGACTTGCAGCTAAATATGGTCACATCGAGATTGTTAAACTGTGCAAAGAATGGGGTGCGACAGACTTTAATTGGGCTCTAGAAAGTGCAGCTCTCAATGGTCACATCGAGATTGTTAAACTGTGCAAAGAATGGGGTGCGACAGACTTTAATTGGGCTCTAGAAAGTGCAGCTCTCAATGATCACATCGAGATTGTTGTATTGCTGCGTGGTTTTGATGTCATTCATGATGAATTGCTGCGGCATCATCACAAGCGCAATTTTTATGTAAAAATATGGAATGAGGTAATGCCAGTGGCGTGGCATCCGCATCGATATTGGAATTGGTGTTTAGATGAGGAAGAAAAGCGCGAGATATCTAAATTATGGAAGTAATGTCCAGTATTTTGATCCTGGTTGAGGTGTAAAAAATCTATAATAAAGAGATGCCTTTCCTATCTGCAGAACAATTTGATGCCTTGAAATCAGAACACGAGAGTATTATGAAGTGGCGTGATGTTCCCACTGGAATCATATTCAAAATTGAGTATGTCGAAGAGATCAAGACCAAAAAAGGTGATGCAACTGTCATCACATTGATCGATTGCGATGGTGAACGATTTCAAGCATGGGCAACGAGTGTACTGAGAGAAGCTTTGATAGGTCGAACAGGTCAGATGTTCATCAAATCACTGGGAAAGAAACAATCTACGAAGAATCCTGGTAAATTTTACTATGATTACGACCTTGTGGAAGTGGAAGACTAAAAAAGACAAAAAAAAGTAATCTTTTGTGACTGTCTCCAGTCACAAAAATAACGAAAGCCTGGCGCTGTTCACATAAACAAATGGACAAACTGCGACAAGAAGCTAAAGCCTTAGGTCTCAAAGGGTACTCTACGTTGAAGCGAGCAGACCTTATTGAGGCCATACGCAAGGTCAAGTATAAGGATGCGTCGACACAAACGGACGGACCATTCTGCAAGCCTTGTGTTAAAATTGCATGGCAGAAAAATCTTGAACAATATTTGAGGGATCTCGCTCAGCGACATGTCGTACATGATGGCGACTTGCTCATAGATCAAGATACGGGAGAGGTGCTTGTAATCTAGTATGTTGACCAACATATTAGACTTTGTAAGCAGGTGGAGACTCTAAGTAGCGCTGACATACTGCGCAGATTGCAGTTTTTTAAAAATTTCATCTTTAGCTTCTTGCCTGCCTTGTGCTAGCAACTCTGCGCGTTCATTATCGTTGATGGATTTCACAGCTTTTTTTGTTCGTTGTCGAATCTGCTCCTTGAGCACCATATAGCGCTGTTTTTCCTGCACGATCCATGTAAACTCGTAGTCTGAAATTGTACCATCTTGAATCGCTTTGGAAATCTTATCGTATACAGTGTCTAGCTTCGACTCTGCCAGGAGTTTGATGCATTCATGCTTGTGCACCTTGTGCTCTAGTCGCTTCGAGGCATTCTTGAGACCTACTTGGCCCATGCCCACTGCAAGAGCCGCGGCTTCAAGACCAATTGCTATGGGGGCTCCAAATCCGGTTGCAAGCGTGACAATACCTGCTGCGGAGGTGATGACAGTAACAGCAATCATGCCATGATCAGCATAGCGAAGCCCCATCCCCCAAAGCTTGAACTTTTTGTAGAGTTTTTCCCTCTCTTTGATCTCAGACCGCAGGTACTGCTCGATTTCTTCGATCTTTTTTAGTCTGTAGACCTGACTTTCTTGCTCCTGCGGAGCCGCCAGGCGATCAGGCTCATGCTCAGGCGCACTTGGCGGCAAAGTTGGGTAAAGCTTCATTGTATCAGCCATTTATTCTATGAGTAAATGCATCGTAATTCCGACGAACGAAACATTTTTTCATGGTGATGCTCGTCCGTCAGCATGAATTCCAATCTGTCTGTTGAGCCTTTCAAAGGAAGGTAGATTGGAGTGTCAAAACTCCATGTAAGCATGTCTCCCCATGCGTTTAACTCTTTGGTGGGAAGCAAAGCAAGAATTTTTGATTTCTTCCCATCCAGTAGGCAATCGTCTTCATCTAACTGAGGGCAAACGAGTCTTAATCTTTGGTACACGTCAGTTTTGTAGTAGCTGTCATAGTCGCCTTTGGTAAAATACTTTTTTGTAGGGTCGTAGGGTAGCCCCATAAGCTCCTGTAGTTTTCGATGGATTACCACAGTATACCCGTCACTAACCCTAAGCCTACAGAGTCCATTTTTCAGGACAAACAGCTTAATCTTGTCCCCTGCTTGGCTGTTGACGATGGCCGCGATATCTTCAATCTTGTACAAACCGTTCATTATTTCAATTCGGGTAACAGTCTGATCAGGTCCTACTTTGCGTATTGTAAAATCGTTGTTACTGTAAAGATTCAGCCATACGGGCCTGATACTTATCGATTTCAGGGCAATTCTCGTGTCCTGCCCTAGGTAATCGTCAAAAATCGTAGGCTTCTCTATATCCGTGACATACAGCTGTCTCATGTTTCTTTAAAGAAACATGAACATTTATAGCTATAACCACAAGGCAAAATACAAGTCCAATAGAGGCGAATGGCCTCTCGGTGTAATTAATCTAGAGCATCAAGACCTCTACGTTTCTACAGAATCGCACATTCCCGTGACCTTCTCGATGTTGACGAAATACCCAATAAAAGTCCCCACTAACCTATTGAACGACCCCGTAATTGTAAATTGGACCGGTCAAGCCCTTGGCTACTGGAATATACAAGTTAATTTCGCTTGTCATTGCGCTACCACCGCCCTGGGTATATCCGCCAAACACTTGAATGGCTCGGTACCCCTCATCAATAGTATCTTTAAATTCCACGTCTATTACCACATGCGGCGTATCCTAGCGAGAATGAAGGTACCCATGCCATACGATGACGGCTTTTCTCAATACGAGAACCCCTACTCTACATCTGGATATGCCCAGATTTGTCGCGAATATGGTGCCGACCCCAATAGCCTGTACAAAACCAAATCAGTATCGGCATCACTCACAAATGGTAGATGGTGGCCGCAAGTAGATGGTGATTGGGCCAAGTTTATCATGCCTACGAGCCAAGGCCTGACATCGGAAGGTCTGTCGAAGCTTAGCGAGAGTATTCGTGTTTACGTGATTTTACTACTAGGGTCCCAAGCTGATGCCAAGGCATCCCTTATAGGTTCGGATGCTGACAATTTTACAGCGAGACAGATACTACTACAGAAATTCAAAGCCATGGTACAACGTGAGGAGAATGTAGGCCACGATATAACCGAGTTTCAAAAGGTGCTTCAATATGCCAGGACCCCAGTGAATTTTGCCGTGATGCACCATGTGTACATGCTATCATCTGATATGAACCTGCGTATTGGTAAAATTGTGGGGTATAACAACAACATCTTGATCGCGCCGGCGAGTGCGATGATTGGTATAAGGCTAGACCTAAACAACAAGCCCATTACCACACAGCCTCGGGGTTTAAAACGAGTCAGGTCACCTGGGCAAGAAATATCGAGGGGGTCTGAAAAGATGCCACCGATACCTCAGTCAGGTCTAGGAGATGGAAACCCTCACGAGGACACCAAGGCCACCTTGGTTACTGCGGGAGTAGGTCTCATCTTAGTATATCTATGGCTTAAATAAAGGTGCTCATGCTGAGCCGCAAGGCGATCTAATATGTTTTTTTTTGTCAACATACTAGATCATCTACGACTTCTTGCCTCTCTTCCCAACATAGGGAACTCCGTTCCGCGTTGCTGCCACAACAAGAGCAGCAGCGGCAGCGATCGCTATGTAGAGGTGTTTGGCTGCGTATTCAACAACTTTTGCTGCCACTCTGAAAAAGAACGAGACAACCGTGCCAATAATCCCTGGTAGCGCCGCACCTGCCTTACCTGCTAAGTATTTCAAAAATTTTCCAAGCCTTTCCAGCTGTTTTTGTATAAAACCCTTCCCTGCGGCACTTCCTCCTGCGCCTGTTGCGGAACCTCCACCTGTAACTGCGAGCACGATGGTGGAAATCAGTAGACCAACAGCCGCCACGATGCTTGCAATAGTAATCCCTTGCTCTTTGAACAAGATTCTAAGCTTTTCAGCCAGAGATTTATCACCTTCTGTGATTTTCATCAGCGTTTCCTTAATTGCTTTCAGTTGGCTCTGAGTGTCAGATGATAGTAAACCGTGTGCTTCTTGTACTGCTTCCTTTTGATCTTGGAGTCGTTCTAGATCTTCCCTAGCCTTTCCAAGGTCTTCGTTCCAGATAGTTTGCTGTTCCTCTGATAGAGTCGCAGACTGCGCTAGCACTCCAGGTGTAGCTTTCTTCGTCTCAAGCCTTTTCACCTTGGCTTCTGCTTTAGCGATCTCGCTGTCGTAGAAGATCATCTTGCTTTTCAAGTGCTTTAGGTTACCCTTTAGCGTTTGAAACTCGAGGTTGAGCCCTCTTCTTTCACGCTCTGTGAAGCTGGCGCCAAAAGGAGTCTCTTCTATCAGGCTCTCCGTTTCATCAAGGACGTTCTCGAGCAGCGGCATCATCTCGATATCATCGGCCTTCTGTTGCTCTTGCTGAGCCGCTAGGCGATCAACATGAACAATCTCGTTAAGGAGTTTCTGAGCCATTGCTTTACTGCCTTTGTTTGGTGTAGTATAGTCGGTAAACCCTAATTCTCGCAAGCGATTTGTGCCTAATCTCCTCTGTATCTCGGCAACGCTCCTCAATTCACCATTCCTTTTAGTGATCTCTATGCCATCGAAAAGAAGCTGGTTTCCTCGTGCCTCAAACTCGTTATAAAATCTCGCGATTGGCTGCCCCAGCTCCTCGCCAAGGTGTTCGTAAAGATCGTCGACCCTTGATTTTAGTAGCTCTTCCCTCTGTCTTGTCGTGGTGTCTCTTGCTGAGCCGGATTGTTCCTGATCTTGCTGCTGATCGGGCGTTAGCGTGGAGCTGGCAAAAGGCTGGAGCCTACTGAAAGATCCATCCTCGTCTGGAATGTTTTCCTCTGGCGTAAAGTCGTCTCCTTCGTATATTGGATTAATCGGCATTGCATTTATTTGAAACGAAAATCAGCTAATAATAAAGCATGAGTAACATATTCGGAACTAAGCTCGATCCCTACGCGGAGATTAAAACAATGATGGCTATGAAAGGGAAGAAGCAGCGTGTAAAAGTAAGTCATGTCCCTAGTACGATTAATGAGAACGAGGACTTGTATGTTGACATCCCCAACATGGGGCAGAACGATGTAATTTTTCCATCTAGTATCAAACTACTTTTCGATCTGGAACTTACGGGAACAAACACGAAGCGCACTATCGTCAGCAATATAGGTAAATCCTTGGTGCAAAATCTTCATATCACTTTGAATAGCAACGAGGTGCAAAATATTAGCGACTACAGGGTGCTCGCTACCTACAAGGACCTATGGTTGCCCAAGTTTGATCGGGAAAACAACTTGATCCTAGAGGGGATCAATCCCAACGACGGTACAATCCGCGCCCTACAGGTAAAAGCGACTGATCATGCAGGCACGGACGAGGAAAAAGCGATCGTCGCAGCCTATGGCAGCACCTTTTGCATCCCTATCGGTAAAATGTTTGAATTGACACGAGACTTGCCGTTCTACCAGCCAGGGCTACACGATAGGCTGCAATTCGTTATACATTTTGCATCATATGGTGACGTTATCAAAGATGGTGGTACCCCAGCTGTTGGAAATACCGCAGCTAAATCACCAGATGCTGCCTACAAGATCACTAATATCGCATTAGAGTTTGATAAGGTTAATAACGAGGGTCTCGCGAGCGCTATGATGTCGCGGTATAGTCGTTTGGCGCTACCCTATGAAAGGGTACTCCGTAGCAAGGTTGTCACGATGAAAAAGGCTGACACAAGCTACAATTTGCAAATTGATACTCCAGCAAAAAGTTTAAAAGGCGTTTTACTGCTCTTTGTAGACCCTGGAAAAGTGAAGGCTTACTCGGGTGCTAACGAGGTCTTCTACAACCCAAAGATCGAAAAAATCTCGATCACTGTCGAGGGTGAGCCTAATGAGCTCTACACGCACGCGATGCTCCCGAAAGATCACCTCGAGCAGATCGTAAACTTATTCGGTAGCCATGATTCAGGGGTGACAATTGGGCAGTTCATGACTGAGCGTTATGCGCTGTTTGTTGATTTCCGAGCATCACCTGATCATAGTCTCCACGGTTCTGGAAGGCCATTACAGAGATTGTCAGACGGTATAACCTTGCATATGACAAAGAAAGCAGACGGAACAACGGGGGATATTAAATGCTACGTTTTCCTACTTCAAGATGCTCAGCTGAACATCTTAGATGGTATTCTTGGTATGGTATTAGATTTCACAGTGTCGAATATTAAAATAAAGATGGCAAGCATATTAGTACTCGGGGTGGGGGCTATAATCAACGCCCTCGCTTTTAGCGGATCGAATTACTTAATCAGTAAGCTGTCAGGCCATGGTGAGGCCGAGCGTAAAAGGCGTGATAAAAAAATTGAACAACTTCAAGCAACTCAAGCACAGTGGGTAAGAAGAGATCGGCAGGTAAAAGATTGGTATAAACATCAACGAGAGCTGAAAAGGCAAGCTGGAGAGAGCTTGAAGGAGCTTGATGAAGGTATGAGAGACTATTACATCGTAACGATCGAGAAGGCTCCTAAATTATCCGACTTCTACACGCCCAGCAAGCAGCAACAAGACGGTGAACTAACGTTCATCGTTGGATCCTTAGCCCTCCTTGGTTTTGCAGTGTACAAATGGGCGTAAAAATTTTGCTGCTGATTTTTGGGTGCTCCTTCATAGCCAAGAAAGTCCAAAATGTTTGATGTAATTGCAATGGTAGGGGTAGTCGGCTGCCTATGCCTCGCAGCCAAAATGTTTTCAACATGTAATAAACATGTCGAAACATATCATTACTCCAGAAGAAGCGAAAAAATTAAGCAGTATTTACTATACCCCTGAAAATTTATGGACTGGTCGGAAGGCTGTTAAATTGCTCGCTGAGCACAGTGGACTACCTAAAAAGAAAGTCGTACACTGGCTATCTCGTCAGTTGCTCTGACTCAGACATATTCGAGGATCTAAAAGGATTGATTACCCGCATTTCACAATCACAAAGCCCAATGAAATCCACCAATTTGATTTGCTGTACATGCCTCATGATCGCCTGTATGGCTCGAAATACAAATATATCCTCACAGGGATCGATGTAGCCTCGCGCTACAAGGTAGCTAAACCATTGAAAACGAAGAAAGCCAGCGAAGTCACTGACATGATCAAGGAGATTTACGCTGGAGGCAAAGCAGGACCTTTACGCTATCCGAAGATCTTCCAGTGTGACAACGGTAGTGAGTTCAAGTCGGATGTGACAAAACTGCTAGAGGGCAAAGGCGTCGAGATTAAGCGTGCAACTACCAAATATCATCATACGTTCACAGCCTTTGTCGAGTCCTATAACAAGGTGCTTGCGGAGAGACTGTTCAAGTCCCAGGATGCACAAGAGTTGGTCACTGATGAGACTAGTACCACATGGGTGAAACATCTGTACCCTATCGTGAAAAGCATGAACAATACCAAAACTGCCATGATCGGCATGAAACCCAACAAGGCAATCAAGATGGATGAGGTACCGCTTGTTGCGAAAGGCGATCGCCTGGAGCAAGAAAAACCGTTACCTGAGGACGGTCTCTACCTTTACCTACTGCAACCTGGAGAAGAGCATGGTGATGCGAGAAGACGTGCTACTGACGCCTGGTGGAGCAAAAAGACGTATAGACTCGATCGTGCTCTTGCTGAGACGGCCGTGTCAGCGGATCGCCTGGCGGCTCAGCATGAGCAAGGGCGAAGCCCGTCTACACGTCTCCTGTACTATTTGGCAGATGGGCCTGATCGAAGCTTTGTGGCAGAGGAGTTGATGTTGGTGCCGGAAGATGTTGAAGTACCTCCAGAGCATGTCAAGGAGTGGTAAACTTCGTAGTTTTTGTAATCTATCAAGGTTACAAAAAAAATCCTAGATCTCGGCAAGCTCCATCAATCTCTGATGTGTATAATTACGACCTAATCGAAAGTGCCTTGGACGATCGGGGTTTACTTCGATGCATCCACGCTCTCGGAGCCAGTTGTAATGTACAATGGCATTTGGGGTTTCTGCAAGAACGACGAGTTGACCGTTGGGATGATCTGTTAACTTGTTGCGAATCTTTTGCGCTACATAGCCTTGTTGCCCACATATAGCGACATACGGATATTCATCGTCGTTATTCTTTTGGATTATAACCATCCCGTTATCCTTTCTAGGGTCTTCAAGGTGAGGAACGGCTCGCTTATGTAGTTCTTCAATTTCTTGCTCTTGTACGGCAAGTTGTCTATCTTTTTCTTCAAGATCATCCTCCAGCACCATAAGTTGTCTATCCCTGTCTTCAAGATCATCATTAAGCAACGCCAGGGCTTGACGCTGCTCTTCGAAGGTCTTGAGCTGTAGTTGCTCACGGATTTTTGGGAACATTGTGTTGCAGCAATATTTCCTGAACCTTCTCGCTTTGGGCTGCTGGCTTCCAAACACCAGCTCATACATACCCTCCTCATTGATGTAGAGGTCGTATTTTTGAGAGTCGGATGGCCATTTCACAGGTTCACCCGGTACGGGTGAACCGCTTAGTTGCCACTTGTGAGTGTAATTTTCCTGACTACAGTGGTTGCGAATGGTATTAGATGTATCTTTTTTGTACTCCAGTGCGCCTTCTACTACTTCTTTAGCACGAGTCCAAGGGCGACCGTTGATGGTTACGGTATGTAACTTGGTATTGTTAAATTCAACTGCTACAAGACAAGACATCTTTTCTTATATATCAAGAGTCTAACTTGCATGGGGACAGAACTCATCACTCCAAAATTTTCCAAGTCTTGGGGTGCTCCAGTCTTACGTACAAACAAGCGTGCTTGGACTTTTCCATCTGAGCCTTGATGTTTTCCCAGTCGCTGAGCATGTTTGTTTCCCCGTCGACGAGTTTCATGTCTGATCGTTCGTGGGGGTACCACATGAACAACTGTTTCTTCTGTCGTCTGAGGTTCTTCGGCAAGGCGGTATACGACTGCGTTAGTAGCCAGAGACTGTGTTTGCGATGTCTACCATTGATGGCAAGCTTAAGCAAGGGCTGTCGCTTTTTATCAAGGCTCTCGTCGGCTATCATATCGTCAACGATAAACAACGTCTCTTCGTACGCCAGCTGTGACGTCAGTTTTTTGATCCATTCGAACAGCTGGTCACCAGGATCTATAAGGAACACGTAGTCATCTTTCCACAGCGAGGACCTCTCTTGATAGGTCTTGTTCCAGCGTAGTGTAGGGCAGAGAATGACAATGTTGTTGAAATGCTGCCTGTACTCGTTCTCAAGCAAATCCAGGACACGCTGCGTCTTACCACAGCTTGTCGGTCCTGTGAAGATTGTCGTATGCGGGTCTTTGACAATGTCTAGAGTCATTTTATTTTAGGTCCTTCAGGTCACTCGTGTTTGCCTTGGGCAGACACGGCTTTTTCACAGTTATTTTGGAGGCATCATGGAACGCTTATACCACCCTTGTTTTATCGCGTAATCGTCGAATAATATCGCTCCTGTCATATAGCCAGCGAGCTTCAAGCCGTCCTCCATGTCCATCTTGGCCCCCGGTCTAGAAACTCCCAGAGCCTTTTTCGCGCCTAGCGCCAAGACAATAGTATAGGATACTAGTCTGACAGATTCCCACAAGGAATCGACGACTTCTTTCTGATACTCTTTGCTGCTCATTTATTATAGGTTATTGCATCTTGAAAATGTTGATATGACGCTCTTGCTCCTGCTGAGCCGCCAAGCGATCGCGTTGCTTTTGCGTGGGTTGAGACGGCCCTTGCTCCTGCTGAGACGGGCTTCGCCCTTCCGCTGACACGGCCGCCAGGCGATCCGCTGGCGCACCTGTGGAGACGGTTTCAGCAGGCTTCTTGGAACTATGTTCCGCGCTGCCACGTATGTAATAGACTGCCACGCAAACAGCAAGTACGACAGCTAGACCTCCAGCGCCATAATATGCACTGTCCTGGAACTTGTGAGGACTTGCGATAGGTTCCTGACCCTCTTGCGAAGTACTTTTGCCCAAGTTCTTCTGTAAGTCAGCCTTGTTCTTGCGATTCCATTCAGCAAGTCTCTTGCCAGCAGCAACACGACCCTCATTCTTCTTGCCAGCAGCAACACGACCCTCATTCTTCTTGGTTATGACTTGGTTAGATTGTTCTTCACTCATTTATTTAGACTTGCCCTTGGAAAAAATAGTAGATGAAAAGAGGTCTTTATCTCAGGTCTCTAGAGGGGGTGACCAGATGGGGGTAGAGGTGACTGTCGATTCATCCTCCACCTACAACGAGGGAAAAGCCATTGTTTTAAACGAGCAAAGGCACGCTTGGGCTAAAAATTTTGTAAAGAGCTTTACAAAATTTCCTCGTAGTGGCCCCGACGAATCAGTGAATTTTCGACTTTTCTAGTAGAGCCAAGTTTTGCTCAAAATTATCCCATACCTTCACCAAAGACCTACAGACCATCGTGTAAAATAACGATGGTCTCTCTTCAAACCTTATAACAGCCTGAAGGTAATGGCGCCTGCCGCGTTTGTGGAACGAGCTTAGCAAAACCGGAAAGAGACTCATTCCACTCTCCACAAGTACGTGGGAAATAACGAGCCTACATAGCCTACCGTTTCCATCTTCGAATGGATGGGTATTAATCAAGTCCATAAACAACCTCACCGCGTTCCATATCGGATCGTCAGTCTCTGTAGAGTAGTATCGATCCAGGGAGTCTATCACTAATCTTGGGATTGCAGAAACAGGGGCAAATTCGTGAAAACCAGCGAATGCCTTAGTCGTCCTGTATTTCCCTGTCAGCACGGGTTTGCCGCCCCTGTGTTTTTCCCCGCGCATCATGATCTCATGGATAGTTTGGATTTTTTCAGGCGTGAGACGTCCGCAGCACTGCATCCATTTTAGAGCGCGCATAAAGTTTATCATCTGCCTTTTGAAACTTTTCGTCTCTTCGTCAAGGTGTGCGTCTTCAGGATCCTGCATCAGCTTCCAGGCCTCAGATGCTGAAAAGTTGGAGTCTACCTCCCCTTCGAATGTGTAGGTTCCGTACGCAAACAGGGCTTCCCACCCTTTTAGAAATTCCTCTACATATGCGTGGTTTTTTCGCTTTCGCGAGAGTTCGGCTAGCTTTGCAGTTTTATTTAGGACATTTCGGTACTCGTCTTCGTCTGCCATCCAATACAGTCTTTTTAATTTTTCCATTTTGTTAAATATCTGACTGCTCCCCATTTTCTTCTTGCTGTTCATCATCTCGCTTTTCATCTGTCTTGGACACATGAGCTAAAGTGTGATTAATAGTATGAGCAGCAACCAAGAGTGGCGCTAGAAATTTTCCAAAGGCAGAGTACACAAGGATCCCCAAATCTGCCATGGAGTCCTTGATAATCGGATCTTCCTCGATGTCTTTTTTCAGACCCTCCGCACTATCGAGTTGAACAACATTGCCTACGGCCTTGGCGTACATGCTAATCGCATGTGAAGATAGTGCCTTGGCGGTCTTCTCCCCCTTATCATGAATTTCTCGTTGAACGAATTCCGCATACACTTTTTCGATCACCTCATATTGTGCCTTGTCGACAAAGCTTTCAGTACATTTCTTCGGCAAGAGATGCTGTTTGCCTTTGCGTATAGCATCCTTCAAGGCTTGACGTTTGTCGATAGGTTTTTCACAATGTTCAAAAGCTTCTGCTGGTGTGTCTACAACATCAAATATAGCTGAAATCTCACTCATCTTTATTATAAGCCTTCTATAACGCAAAAACCAGAGCATGATCAAGACGTACGGAAGAATTATTGCTATAGTGAGGGTTATGTCGTTCATCATTTTTATTTTTCATCGCCTGCGGCCGTGTCAGCGGAAGGGCGAAGCCCCGTCTCAGCATGAGCAAAACAAAACCCTCGCAAGGGAACCCTCTGGGTTTTTGTTGTTTTTGTTGTTGTTGTTGTTTGAACCCAGAGGGTTTTTGATTCTGTGAGTATACCACTCAGAGCCTTTGGTTCACCATATCCGAGGTGTTTTTCAGTGCTGTCCTGCTTTGCAGGCTTAGCGTGCTTGCTCTTTATACTCTATACAGAATGTCGTGCTTGTACTACGCATTAACGAAACCCACCTTTTTTAGTGAGCACTTTCAGAGGCCGTTCCTTGCACTGACATTTAACCGGCATTTGGCACAATTTTTCCCGTCGTGGCACAGTGTGGGAGAAACCGGGGCGAGACGGCCGCTTCCAGCTATGACGTGCTCTCGCCCGCGCACCCATAACCTTCAGCCAGGACCTAAGCCTGCTCCCACAATTTTACTATAATTTGAGCTTTGTATATAAGGTATTCAGTATCACCTTGAGTATTACCTGTGTGAAAATTCACGCATCACCGGCTAGCTCATTTGCGCATCATGCAGAAAACCTCTTGCTTATTCAAAAATGATAAAATTTTTTGAATGGATGAGGCAAATGAGTTTGATCTTGTTGCTACAGCTTTATACTGATGAGGAGTGACTCAAAATTGTGAGAGAAAAAAACAACACAAATCTATTCAACGCGACTTACAATTCCAAAGGCACCGTATGTATACCATCATCGAGTACCTTCCGCTTATCATAAAACACCGAGAGGCCCAGCTTGTTTTGTTCGTACGTAACCATCCCCTGGTTGCGCACCCGGAAACCTACGTTTTTGGCCATGTCAATAGAGCCATTCAACGCATTTTTATACCTCTCCCATGTCATAGAGTTCTGCTTCTTCGACATGCCTTTACACGAGAATTTTGTGCCCTCTTTTCCTTCCACAAAGTAACACTTGGTTGTGTCAGCGATCATTCTAAACCCCATAAACTCAAGCTTAAACAGACCTCCTGTTCGACTCGAGTAGTTATCGGTGACGAGCCAGTTTTTCACGTCTTTATCGTACTCTTCGAGCAGTTCAGGGCGAACGACATCACGCAACTCTTCCCCAGAGATCGCAAAGTATGCACTGTCTGTGTCCATGTAGACGTATTCAAAGTCTCGACGATCCACGTACTTGTCGATGAAGTCATAATAGAACTCAAGCATGCGCAATTTGGCCAGCTGGTACACCGCAATGCCGCACTGGTACGCTCTGTCGATATGCACCTTTTTCTTTCCTTCTCGGATCTCGTAAGCATCGCCTATCTCTTCAAGGTCTTCAAGGTACGGTGATCTCATCGCTGCATCCACCTTCTTTTCATCTCTCGTAAAGATGGTGTTCGCGTGCCTCGCTAGATCTTCGATCATTTTCCCATAAAACGAGTTCCCTTTCAGCTTGGCTGTATCTCCCGCAATACGCTTGTCAGGATCCTTATCGGCTTGTCGTCGTGCATCCGCAATTTCTTCCGGAAACCATGCAAATGGCTTACCTTGTTTGTACTTGATGAACTGGTGAAACGCTGTCACCTTCAGGCCATGGTCGAGGTACCACTTTAGCACCGGAGTGTACAGCAAGATCTTTTCAGCTTTCATCAACCCTAGAAGCTTACGTGTGCCTGAAATACGTTTGCGCCCCGTAATTTTCAAGTACTCTTGCATGTGCTCAGGGATTTGATCGTCGGGTATCTCTTTCACAACAAATAGCGGAGCCATCTCGCTAAATTTGTCATACAGTTCCTTCGGCACTTCGATGTCAACCTGCGCAAAACCGAATAAGCTGCCGCTCTGCACCCCTTCTGTCAACAGTCTGATGTTGTGCTCAGCTGTGGGTGTAGGCACCTTGAAGAGCTTCTCTTTTCCACAAGGAAAGTCTTGCATCAACGTACTCGGGTACAGCATGTTCGCGTCAAGCCCCAGAACAGTTTTGCACTTCCGTGGCTCCTCGTATACGTGAGATCTGATACCCGTCACGTCTCTCTCGTGGTACCTACAGAACACGATGGCAGGCCCTCCCACCATGCCCGTCTGCAAGAGCTCGTAGGCCTCATTCTTCGTACACTCAGTGCAAGCCTTTTGCACCTCTTTGCAAGGCTTGCAAGACCCTTGGTAGCAGTCTACCTTACACTTGTGGTTGCACGGCTCTCCTGGCGCGTATAGCTCTAGCTTTGGACTCAGTCGTAGAGACTTGTTCAAGACGTAGCGCATCGATACGCCTGGAATGCTTACCGCGTCTTTCAAAATGTCTATCTCGTCGTCGTAGTACTGCTGCCTCGTCTTGTCCACGGCTTCGATAAAGGGTTCCACATCGGCTAGATTGTACTCGCGCAACCAATCCATCATGGTGACGCAGTCTCGCTTGTAAAACTCTGCACGGAATGTTTCGTACTCATCAAGAGAGAGGGTGTTTTTCCCACTAAGACTGCTATAGAAGTCCTCGTGCTCCACGGGGCCGACATGGCTCAACTTGTCGTAGTTTGACAACCATTCGTAAGGAAACACGAGCTTTTCAAGCTTACATTTCAGAGACTTGCACCATCGGTCGTAGCTCAGGCCAGGAGCAAGAAAATTTTTGATATCGAGAAATTTGAACCTCGAGGTCGTGAGGAACATGTAGTCGTTGTCTTTCTTCGCCACGTTGATCTTTTCGCTATCGTCTCTGACAATTTGATCGACAAAGTGCCGCTTGATCATGTTCAGGTCATACTTGCCACTGTTGAAGCCGATCACGGCCACTTGGTTTACCCACTCGTTCCATGCCTTCTGAGTCTTGTCTGGAAGCATGTCAAAATCATCGGGTCTCGGGTACATTCTCTCCACCTCTTTCACGATGAGGGCGTGTCTCTTTTCGAGCTGCTCCACAAATCGTTTAACCAAGATCTTGGGATCATCGTGCTCCAGGAACGTTGGATCCCAGTTCAGACTATCGTGAATGGCGACGCTGACCGGCACATGCTCCGAGATGTATGTTAGATCGGATGTTTGCCGCTGGTGTAAAGGTGCTAGGAGGGCCTCGAAATCAAACACGATGTAGTGAGGGTAGGGTCGAAATTCTTTCTTGAAGTACCTCTTGGCTTTGGGTGGGCTCTCACACTCCCACACTGTCACGAGGTTGTAGCCAAGTTTTCGGATGCCTTCCTCCTTAGACTTGGTGGCCGTATATCGATATTTATTCGTGTTTGTTCCTTGGCAGGGGCATCCGTGCCACTTGCAACCGTGGTACTCATAGACTGTCTTGGTCTGAGGTTCATAGCCGTCTACAAGGTAGACCTCGTCCCCAAAACTATTTCGTATGACTCGTTCTCCTCCATGCCCACACAGCGTGTGATGGATGTGCCTTCCAGTTTCCCTCGACATGTGCTCGAGCCATTTACAAGCGTCATAGCTGAAGCCCTCATCGTAAAAGACCTTCTCTGACTTGCTAGGCATGCGCTTGACCTTCTTGCCTTTGCAGATGATAGTCGGCTTTTTTCCTTCACATATCTTCTTATGTCTCGTAAGATCTCCGCTGCTTGTAAACATTTGCTTGCAGGCTTCGCATTCCCATTTCTGTCGTGCCAGTACGTCTAAATCCTTGATGTAGAAACAGTGTCCATCCAGCATACCAAGGTTGATTGTGTCTAAATCTTTTTTGTATTGATTCTGACCGTACACGAGTCTCCATGGCGCTTTCTCAGAGTTGGTGTTGGGTTCAAAGACTCTGATGTTGATCTTGAAACGCTTCGCTATGCCCTCGAAGTCAACGAGCTTCGTAGCACGTACTTCTTCCCGCTTTAGTTGGGGATTCTCGTAGTACTCGCGTGCTAGTTTGAGGGCTGGTCTCGTGACACGTTTCTCGCGCTGCTCTCTTTCTCCACGGTAGTGTACAGCAAGACATCTCCAGACACACAAATTGTCGGTTCTTTCATCCTCCTTGTCAAAGCTGTAGATGCACCTCTTTTTTCGCAGCCAGTCTGGTAAAGGTCCACAACCTAACAAGGGCTCCCTCGTAGAGATGATCTTGATCTGCATATGGTTGAAGACTATTTTCCCTTCGTACGATCCTGGGGTCTCGATTGTTCTTTCTGGTGGCAAGTACGCCTTCCCCCAAAACTCGTTATCTCCTAGATCTAATCGCTGCATTTCGCATTTTTCAACAAAGGCCTCGATGTCAGCTAGGCTCGTAAGCGATCCTTCGCTTCCCTTGGTCTTGTGATACGGAGCCGTGCCACCTCCTGCTTCGTAGATGGTGCAAGCAAAACTGTAGACTACCTTAACTCTCATGTCTATGTAGGGCGTAATTTTTCGCATGATGGCCTCCGCCAGTGGCTGATTAAGGTTCTTGTTGAACCGCCATGTCTTGACGCGATTTCCGTCTTCCAACATCTGTGTGTCATTTTCATCAAAAATATGCTGAATGTCTTCGACGCCTTCGGATCGGTTTTTCTCTTGTGAGAACATGTGCTTGATGTCTTCGACTCCGCTGTATTCGTTTTGTATGTCTCCAGCATCGTAAAAGTCCTCTTGCGCCTCGGCTTCGATTTCATCGTGCAGCGTTGCCCTTCCAGCAATTTGCTCCCTCGCCCTGTTATAATAAGAAGTGACAGTGTCTCGCACGCTCTTCAGGCGATCGACAAGAGCGTCGCGAGTTGCTGCCACAGGTGCTGAGACAGCGCTATATAATTTACTGATTGCATTCTTGAACCAAGTCATTTCTCTTTATTATAAGTACATTCAGACTTCAACTAACAGCGGTCGCAATTTGAGTAAAATATTCAAACAGATTTGCGCATGCGCGTTTGTTGATGTCAGCAGTTTTGTCGAGTGCCGTCATTTTTGATGATGTCACGTGGCGTGTTTACTCATTTGAGGCATGATAAATTTGAGTAGGGAATTTCCCTTTCTACTCAAACAGAAAAGCAGCGTTTTTTAATAGGGTTTTGACCGTCGAAAACCAAAACTGTACTTATTAGGGTGTACTACTCTAGCTACTTTAAGTCTGCCTTCTGGCAATTAGAACTTCACCCAGAATCACGATACCTAACAGTATTTTATGCAAACGACAAGCTGTATCGATACAAGAGATTAACAATGGGAGTCAAATCAGCTCAAGGAGAACTTAACACTGCACTAATACCACTTTTCGCTGACACTTCCCAAGCACACCTAATTCATGATGATCTCATTGTCGTAGCACCTACAATTTAAGAACACATTAAAGCTATAAAAAGAATAATGGAAGTCATAGCTTCAGCTGGTCTGACACTCAATCCAGATAAATGCCAGTTTGGCAAAAATGAAATCGAGTTCTGGGGACTGCGAATCAGCTCCAAAGGAGTGAGACCAGATCCTACAAGGATTGAAACATTGAACCACATATCACCACCTAAATCAAAAGAAGACCTCGTCAGCTTCATCTGCATGATGCAATCCAATGCCGAATTTATCCCTAATTTTGCAAAGCTCTCCAGTAACCTCAGACATCTTACAACAAAGAATACTCGATTTAACTGGGAAAGAGAACACCAGGAGACTTTTGAAAAACTGCTTAATGAGTTCAGAAAAGAAACCATGCTTCAATACTTTGACATGAGTAAGCAAACCTACCTACTCGTAGATGCACACCAAACTGATTTAGGAGCAATGATAGCCCAAGGTACCACAGTCCAGACAGCTAAGCCAATAGCAATAGCATCCAGGACAACTAATAAAGCCGAAAAACGATATCCGCAAATGGACCTGGAAGCTCTGGGAATCGACGACTTTGCATTAAGACGATGCAGGAATTACATTGTTGGGTCACCCACAACCATCCAGGTCATTACAGATCATAAACCTTTGGAATCAATATTCAACGGTAAGCGCAAGGGATCAATCAGGACGGAGCGAATAAAACTCCGACACCAGGACATACGGGTTAAGGTAATTTATCAGCAAGGGAAGATCAATCAGGCAGACTACCTCTCCAGACACGCCAAGCCAATGGAGAAGCTACCAATTCACCAGTAAGCAGAAGCCGAAGATTTAAACAACCTGCTATACATGCTACATATCACACCAATAATCGATCATATTGGCTTAGCAGAAATAGCAACAGCAACCACTGCCGACACAACACTTGCCTACTTACTACAGCTAGTTCGGAAAGGACATACGTGGATCCCCAAAAACGCACCTAACGAAGCTGCGGCGTACAAACAGATCCTTCCAGAGTTGACTGCAACTGGCAACAACATTCTGCTGAAAGGCGATCGAATCATCCTACCCAACAGTCTACAAAACAGAGCAATAGAGTTGTGCCACAGAGGAGCACACCCAGGACAGAGTGGCTTAGACAGAAGGCTGAGACACCATTTCTACTTTCCTAAAATGAAAGAAAAAGCTGCAAGGTTTGTAAAATCATGTCCAGGCTGCAACACTTTCGTAGAGAAAAAATCAAAAGAACCAATAGTCGCACACAAAGTCCCTGGAAAATGCTGGGACACAGTTGCAGTTGACCTGTTCGGTCCGATGCCATCCAATAAACACATCGTAGTCGTTCAAGCATTAATACCTTCTAATGGAAATTAATAAAAAGCCCTGGTTAACTCGAACCTCAGATAACTGAAACACTCGTTAACCCAAAATATTATGGTCGGCTCATGTAGCTTCAATAAGGATTTAGGAAAATAATATAAGTAATTTTCCATGCAATATCTTTTCATAAGCTCTTTGTGATTGTGCGATTGAACTCCTTGGATTGAATAACAAGACGAACATAATTCCATCATGTATAAGTTTATGAAACCAAATAAGAAACTTGCAGTAATAAAGATGTATGGATTTTCACTCAAAAGGAATTAAAGCGGACGATTGTGATTTAGGAAATCTGATTGGTAGATAAAATTTTCTGTTCTGATCCGCTCCGATCCAAACTGAAATTTTTCAACTTTTCTTGGTTACAGGAACAGAAAAAATATAAAAACAAAGGAATAATTAGCAGATAGCTAATCAAACTTTAGTATTTTTTTCCTGTTCCATTCCAATCCCTTTTGCTTTTGAGTGGAAATCCACCTTAAAATTGTCAAAAAATTAAGAAACTGCCTTTGACTTGGTTTTCATTAGAAAAATACGTGTAATGCTTTACAATTTCAACCTCTAATTCTGTCTCATTTTCTTATTCCATAAAGAAAACAGAGAAAGACCATCCAGTTTTATCCAGTAATGTGTAATTAATTGCTGACTCCTTGACAAAACGCTAATATGTTGATTGAATAAAAAAACAATAAGTAAATTTACGTGAGTTATGTGAGGATACATGTTAATAAAATCTCACGTAAAGAGAGATTTCTTACGTAAAACTTTCTGTAACCTCTTAAGCCGCATTCAAATGTACGTACATTTTTACGTAAGGGCTTACGGACTGGACATTCATTCTCTTACGTTATATTTACGTACATGTGACATGTTTAACGGAAAGTACGTAAACCCTTACGGAGTTTTGTAAGCCAAAAGAAGGAAAAAAAATTGCGCATTATCATTCGATTCTATATTAGAACGTCTACAAATTAAAATCTTTAGTCAAAACAGAAACAAAGTATAATGAAAATGTCTTTGTATAAGGAGGAAGAGTTCTCGACTGTCGTTTATAAATACGCTTTTCTTTTTGACAAGAGCCACGCGGATTTTCACAGAAAGGACATGAAGAAGAATGCCTGGAAAGCAGTTGCGAATTAACTTGATTTAGAACATGGTAAGTCATTCTGTTGCTACGTGTTTCATTTGTTTTTGACGTATATGTGAACAAAAATCTACGTAACATATGAACAAAACCTCACGTAAGGAGAGAATTCTTACGTAAAAATTTCCGTAAGCCCTTACGTAAAATTATGCATACATTTGAATGCGGCTTTGCAGTGTTTTTTTTCAATAAACATTGTAGCTACCTGTGTACTATATCCTTAAAACTGCATTAACATCTATGTACTTTTTTACAGAAGGGCGATCCGAATGTTAATTCATTTTCTATGTTATGTGGCCCATCACATGAGAAATTGCATAATATCTTACGGACGACATGAGCGCTTATGTTTACTTTTCTTACGAAGAAAAACTTTTATTTATACGTAAATTAAAATCAAAGATACATAAGCAAGGAAAAATTGCGCAATATAGTTAGAGTAGAATAAATTACGTTCTTAGGGTTTGTTGCCGGCTTTCCAAAATGTATGCCTTTTTTTATTTGCGATGTCATTGATAATTTAATTAAAAAAGTTATTTCGATCAATTGATTTACAAAGCAATGAATTTTGGCCGCCACCAACCTCGTTCCCAGGGCGTTTTGTCTCACATCGGCGCTGCGCTTTGCCGTCCGATATGCAAAAAGAGACAACAGGTCCTGGGATCGAGGTTGGGTCGCCACTTGCTTTCTTTCATGCATGTAAACATTGGTAAACAGAAAAAACATAAAGTATTTCTTATATCAGCCATTATGCAAAGAGTTATATAAACTCTTGTGTGCAAAAATAGATGTGAAATAGCAACCTCGTTCCCAGGCCAATTTTTCGCTTTTTTGATATCCGAAACGGCGCGAAGAAATGACCCTGGGCCAGGCTGGTTAAAATCAGCACGATTTGTGCTGATTTTTAATTTATTCAAATTTTAGTCATTTTGTTAAGAATTGCATGCGGACCGGCGAGAACACCGTATTACTATAATTTATGCAAATTAATGTTGATCTGATCGAAAAGAAATATGGAATGGTGATGGAGAAAGTTTTATTTTTATTTAAAAGAATTCAGTTTGCTTTTTCATCTTTCTTATTAAAGCCGAACAGGTTAAATGTTTCGAGAGTTTTTTGCTTGGAGAAAATGTTATTGCAGTGTTGCCTACAGGGTATGGAAAATCACTGTTATTTCACTTATTACCAGATTTAATACCTGTAAAAGATGTGTCAAATATTGTGATTGTTGTTACACCTTTGAACTCAATAATTGAAAACCAAGTTGAAATTTTAAACAGGATAAATATTCCAACTGGGGTGCTTATAAAGAATGAAACATCGTTTATTTCAAATAATTTATTTTCCAACCAAAACGAACTTGATGAAACTAAAGAAGAATATACAATACCAGAACTAATTGCTAAAGGGAAATGCAAACTTTTATTCTGTCATCCTGAAGCTGTTCTAAGCAAAAGTGGACGTGCATTAATGAAAAGTGATGTATATCAGAAAAACGTAGTTGCCTGTGTCATAGATGAGGCACATTGCATTAAAATGTGGTATGTGTTTATATTTGATAGTTCTGTTTAGCCGTATAAAGTACCAATTCAAAGTATTATAGACAGCTATACACGTTTTTTATAAGAAAAAAGTTTATAAGAAAATTGATGCCTAGACAAAAAAAGCAACAGACAAAACAACAGACAAAAAAGTGGTTTTCTTAACTTTTTGTGACATGAAACAAAATCTAAGATATATAGCTGGCTAAATAAAATACTCTATACGTAAAATAAAGTTCATTTGCAACTATATTATAAATATTATATATATATAGATTATAAAGATTATGTATAGCTATGTATATAAAAAACTATGGAAAATGTAGCTATATAAAAAGTGTATATCAAAAATGTAAAGCTATAAATGTATATAAAAACTATGGAAAATGATTGTGAACAATTTTTCCTTTTTTGCAGGGGTAAAGAATTCCGCACAGACTATATGGAGCTGAGTATCGTGCGAGCAATTTTTCCTAACAGCTTGATGTTGGTTTTAACAGCCACAGCTCCTCCAGCAGCCATAGAGAGTTTGAAAGAAAAATTATGTCTTCAAAAAGCCAAAGTTATAACAGCCTCGCTAAACAGGGCAAATGTTTTTATCAGTAAAGATGTGCGGTTGAGCATTAGCTATGGTCTAAAATCTTATGATCAAATTCTTGTTCCAATTACAAATGAGTTGGACTACAAACGACAGAACTACCCCATGACTATCATATACATGAAGTTAAAGTATTGTGGTTACGCATATAAATTGTTCGAACAGATCATTAAAAATTCATTTAATGGAACAGCACATACACGTTTTTTTTTATATAAGAAACACACTGCTTGGCTTCAGCCTGGGCGTTTCTTAATTTTTCCCGATTTAAGCCTGAAATTTTTCTAAACTGTTTCTTAATTTTTATAGTTCTTACACGTGTTTTTCTTCTTTTTCCTTACATTTCCTTGCATTTTCTTAAATCCCTTGTTTGAGACTTTCAGCCTAGCCATGTTTCTTAACTGTTTCTTAATTTTGGCCTAATCTCACTCTCATGTTTCTTATACAGATGTTTCTTATATAAAAAAAACCGTGTATACCAGAAGCACGGCTATTCCAACAATATCATGCTCCAGCCACAAAAAGAATAAAAACAGGTATAATGAAATAAATATCTTCTCCTTTGTCAGAGTTATTTTTGCCACAACAGCATTGGGAATGGGAGTTGATTCCCCAGGTATTGAAAATGTGATTCATATTAAGCCCCCCCCCAAATTTGGAATGTTATATGCAAGAATTTGGTAGAGCTGGCAGGACTGGTTTACCTGCACGTGCCCTGTTACATTTTAATAATTCAGACTTGGCGAAAAATGTTGAAGATCACATGAAGGAATATTGTCAAGAAGATACAAAATGCCTACGAAACATGATTTTGTCATATTTCGGTTCCAAACCTGTGAAACAAGAATACTGTTGTAGCAACTGTAATGCTGTGACTAGCCAATCTGTTTCAGTGGAACAACCAAAAATTAAGTATAGAAAAAAGCCAGATGATATGAATGTGCAAATATTGATAACAGAAATGAACACAATTATAAAGGATTTTCAAATCGATATTCACGATTCTTTGTATGACTGTCCTGCTTTGAGTAACAACTCGGCAAATACGGTTGTTCAAAAAATGGAATATATAAAAAATGAAGAAGATTTCATTGACTATGGTATTTGGAATGACACTTACTCAACTAAGTTATTTGATTTAATTTGCAGGTATGCACCTAGTGTTTAAAGTTTCCATATAAGCATTTTTTAATAAACAAAGGCATCGTCATATTATATATATTATAATTCTAGGTCATTATAGAGACAACTGCATTTTATGTTTTTTTATCCAATTTGAAAAATCTTGAGCTTTTAGATAACGAAATGGGTGACGCTTTATGTCCGGAAAACTATCGTGTGCTCTACCAGTGGTATGATTGAATGGGTCTAGTTGTAACAGCTCCTTGACCATCTCTTTCTCCTCCAATAAGGTGGCTGTCTTCCCATCTTGTACAGTATCTTTTAATTGCAAAATCAGTATAGTAAGAAATACTATGCACAAGTCATAGGTCTTCACCAAATCATCTGAGCTTTCAACATATTGAACTTTCTGTAGGAGGTAAATGTCCAGAAATATTTCTAAGGTGTTGTAAAAGTATTCTGATTTGATTTCATCACTGGAATGTACTATATTAGTTGGGAATTGGTGATTTATTGGTTTCTCATCCAAGGATGACATTCCAAAGAATTGACATAACGCTGTGACAATATAAATAGCTCTTCACTCCCCTCGTAGGAGTCCAATACTTTATCTGGTGTTGCGATTTTCCTATTATAATTTTCACGAAATTATTTCAGTGTTCCTTGTTGATATATGGAATTGGAACGATATAACAGGTGGTATGAATACTGGAGAAGTGAAGCTTTTGCATGTCACATACCGATTTTGAAAGGAGAACAGTGTTCCAATCGATCAGTTGGTGTATGTGTTCCTTTCAATAAATCTTTGGCTGCAGCAAATCTAACCCTTGTCAGTTGATCTCCTCCAAACATTATCTTCATATCCTTCATTGGATCGTTTTCTGTAAAATTTGTATGAGCATAAGTTTGTCCTGCTTGTGCTGGTCCGTTAGGAACTGGTGGGTTGTCAGCTTCAGGTAATTCATCTAATATCCCAGCCTTGTGTTATAATTCTGCAATCCAGCTCTCATAATGCCTTAAAATCTTGACGCAGTCTGAATAGCTGGCTTTGTTAGCATCAATTATTGGGAGAGATATTATTGTTGAGTTTTCTTTTATTTCCTGGCTACAGGCATGAGGAATATGATCTGGAAATTTTTTTTTGAAAAAGTTGAATTTGGGAAAGAATTCAAAAATTATTCTACCCACCAACACTTTCGCGCACACTCTATACTTTGCCCATTCAATATGGCTAAGGGAGAATTTACTGCGCGTGATAATGAACTAATATCACCTTTAGGGACGTCATTTGGTAGATGTGTGAACGAAACTCTGTTTTCAATGAGATTGGATGCAAATAAATGCAAGTCTAAGTTGCGATTTTCTTTTCTCATTTGCCCCTTCAAGATTCTTAGATCCCAGTTATCGCCAGTCCCTCTTATACGGAAGCTTAATAGGGCCATGTCTTCACATTTTATTGATCAATGTTGTATCTCGAGATCGAAGTTTCCATCTCGAGATCAAAGAACACCTTTCGATCTCGTATATCAAACCTTCCATTTCAAGATCGAAGCTTCCATCTTAAGATCGAAACTTTCTTCGATCTTGAGATCGAAGCTTCCATCTTAAGATCAAAACTTTCTTCGAACTTGAGATCGAAGCTTCCATCTTAAGATCGAAACTTTCTTCGAACTTGAGATCGAAGCTTCCATCTTAAGATCGAAGCTTCCATTTTTGAGATCGAAGTTTCCATCTTAAGATCGAAACTTTCTTCGATCTTGAGATCGAAGCTTCCATCTTAAGATCGAAATTTTCTTTGATCTCGAGCTCGAAGCTTCCACCTTAAGATCGACGCTTCCATCTTAAGATCGAAGCTTCCATCTTGAGATTGAATTTTCCATCTTAAGATCGAAACTTTCTTCGACCTCGAGATCGAAGCTTTCATCTTAAAATCCAAACTTTCTTCGATCTCGAGATCGAAGTTTCCATCTTAAGATCAAAACTTTCTTCGAACTTGAGATCGAAGCTTCCATCTTAAGATCGAAACTTTCTTCGAACTTGAGATCGAAGCTTCCATCTTAAGATCGAAGCTTCCATTTTTGAGATCGAAGTTTCCATCTTAAGATCGAAACTTTCTTCGATCTTGAGATCGAAGCTTCCATCTTAAGATCGAAATTTTCTTTGATCTCGAGCTCGAAGCTTCCACCTTAAGATCGACGCTCCCATCTTGAGATTGAATTTTCCATCTTAAGATCGAAACTTTCTTCGACCTCGAGATCGAAGCTTTCATCTTAAAACCCAAACTTTCTTCGATCTCGAGACCGAAGCTTCCATCTTAAGATCGAAATTTTCTTTGATCTTGAGATCGAAACATCCATCTTAAGATCGACCAACCTGTCCCGGGATATACGGGAAGCCGCGCACTTTCGGTTACCGGCGTTTAAACTGCTTTCATTCGGCGGCTGATCAAAAATGACACTATTTTTGAAAACTGCAAGTCTCTTGCGTTTTAGTGGTGGAAAACGCGTTTTAAAAGTCGTTCGGGAAATGGGTTTACTGCACGAGCACTTTCCTGGTCCACTTCCGACTATACCGGTGTGGCCCGGGATTTACGGGAAACCGCGCATTTTCGGTTTCCGGCGATTAAACTGCTTATATTCGGCGGGTAATGAAAAATGATACCTTGTTTGAAAAGTATAAGTCTGATGCGTCTTAGTGATGGAAACCGCGTTTTAAAAATCGTTTTGTAAATGAGTTTACTCACCAGATACTTTCTACGTCCACATTCGATTATTTAGGCGGGCCCGGGATTTACGAGAAACCGCGCCTTTTCTGTTTCCGGTGATTAAACTGCTTTCATTCAGCGTCTGATCAAAAATGATACCACTTTTAAAAATTATAAAGCTCTTGCGTTTTAGCGGTGGAAACCGCATTTTAAAAGTCGTTCTGGAAATGAGCTTACTCGCCGGATGCTTTTTTTGTCTACATTCGACTATACCGGGCAGTCGCGGGATTGATGGGAAACCGCGCATTTTCTGTTTCCCGCGGTTAAGCTGCTTTTATTCGGTGTCTGATCAAAAATGATACTATTTTTGAAAACTACAAGTTTTATGCGTCTTAGTGATGGAAACCGACTTTTAAAAATCGTTCTGGTAATGAGTTTTCTCGTCGGATACTTTCTTCGTCTACATTCGACTATACCGGCCTGGATCAGGATTTACGGAAAATCGCGCATTTTCGGTTTCCGACGATTAAACTGCTTTAATTCGGCACCTGATTAAAAATGATACCTTGTTTGAAAAGTATAAGTCTGATGCGTCTTAGTGGTGGAAACCGCGTTTTAAAAATCGTTTTGTAAATGAGTTTACTCGCCGGATACTTTCTACGTCCACATTCGATTATTTAGGCGGGCCCGGGATTTACGAGAAACCGCGCCTTTTCTGTATCCGGTGATTAAACTGCTTTCATTCAGCGTCTGATCAAAAATGATACCACTTTTGAAAATTATAAAGCTCTTGCGTTTTAGCGGTGGAAACCGCATTTTAAAAGTCGTTCTGGAAACGAGTTTACTCGCCGGATGCTTTTTTTGTCTACATTCGACAATACCGGCTTGGATCAGGATTTACGTGAAATCGCGCATTTTCGGTTTCAGACGGTTAAACAGTTTTTATTCGATGTCTGATCAAAAATGATACTATTTTTGAAAACTACAAGTCTCATGCGTCTTAGTGGTGGAAACCACGTTTTAAAAATCGTTCTGGAAATGAGTTTACACACCGGATACTTTCTACGTCCACATTCGATTATTTAGGCGGGCCCCCGATTTACGAGAAACCGCGCCTTTTTGGTTTCCGGTGATTAAACTGCGTTCATTCAGCGTCTGATCAAAAATGATACCACTTTTGAAAATTATAAAGCTCTTGCGTTTTAGAGGTGGAAACCGCATTTTAAAAGTCGTTCTGGAAACGAGTTTACTCGCCGGATGCTTTTTTTGTCTACATTCGACAATACCGGCTTGGATCAGGATTTACGTGAAATCGCGCATTTTCGGTTTCAGACGGTTAAACAGTTTTTATTCGATGTCTGATCAAAAATGATACTATTTTTGAAAACTACAAGTCTCATGCGTCTTAGTGGTGGAAACCACGTTTTAAAAATCGTTCTGGAAATGAGTTTACACACCGGATACTTTCTACGTCCACATTCGATTATTTAGGCGGGCCCCCGATATACGAGAAACCGCGCCTTTTTGGTTTCCGGTGATTAAACTGCGTTCATTCAGCGTCTGATCAAAAATGATACCACCTTTGAAAACTGTAAGACACTTGCGTTTCAGTGGTGGAAAAAGCATTTTAATTTTTTTTTGGGAAATGAGTTTACTCGCCGGATGCTTTTTTCGTCTACATTCGACTATACCGGGCAGTCGCGGGATTTATGGGAAACCGCGCATTTTCTGTTTCCGGCGGTTAAGCTGCTTTTATTCGGTGTCTGATGAAAAATGAAACCTTCTTTAAAAAGTACAAGTCTCTTGCGTTTTAGTAGTGGAAACCACGTTTTAAAAGTCGTTAGAAAAATGAGTTTACTCCCCGGGTACGTTCTTGCTCCACATCCGACTATACCGGTCTGACCCGGGATTTACGGGAAACCGCGCACTTTCGGTTACCGGCGTTTAAACTGCTTTCATTCGGCGGCTGATCAAAAATGATACTATTTTTGAAAACTGCAAGTCTCTTGCGTTTTAGTGGTGGAAAACGCGTTTTAAAAGTCGTTTTGTAAATGAGCTAACTGGCCGGATACTTTCTTCGTCTACATTCGACTACACCAACCTGTCCCGGGATACACGGGAAACCGCGCATTTTCGGTTTCCGGCGATTAAACTGCTGTCATTCGCCGTATGATAAAAATAATACCGTTTTTGGAAACTATAAGTCTCGTGCGTTTTAGTGGTGAAGACCGCATTTTAATTTTTTTTTGGGAAATGAGTTTACTCGCCGGATGCTTTTTCCGTCTACATTCGACTATACCGGCTGGTGGCGTGATTTACAGGAAACCGCACCTTTTAGGTTTCCGGCGGTTAAACTGCTTTAATTCGATGCCCGATGAAAAATGAAACCTTCTTTAAAAAGTACAAGTGTCTTGCGTTTTAGTGGTGGAAACCGCGTTTTTAAAATCGTTCTGGAAATGAGTTTACTTGCAGGATAATTTCTTCGTCTACATTCGACTATACCGGCCTGGATCAGGATATACGTGAAATCGCGCATTTTCGGTTTCAGACGGTTAAACTGTTTTTATTCCATGTCTGATCAAAAATGATACTATTTTTGAAAACTGCAAATCTCATGCTTCTTAGTGGTGGAAACCGACTTTTAAAAATCCCTCTGGTAATGAGTTTACTCGCCGGATAATTTCTTCGTCTACATTCGACTATACCGGGCAGTCGCGGGATTTACGGGAAACCGTGCATTTTCTGTTTCCGGCGGTTAAACTGCTTTTATTTGGTGTCTGATCAAAAATGATACTATTTTTGAAAACTACAAGTCTCATGCGTCTTAGTGGTGGAAACCGACTTTAAAAATCGTTCTGGTAATGAGTTTACTCGCCGGATGCTTTCTTCGTCTACCTTCGACTATACCGGCCGGGCCCGGGATATACGAGAAACCGTGCATTCTCGGTTTCCGGCGGTTAAACTGCTTTCATTCGGCGTCTGATCAAAAATGATATTCTTTTTGTAAACTACAAGTCTCTTGGGTTTTAGTGGTGAAAATCGCATTTTAAAAATCGTTTTGTAAATGAGTTTACTCGCCGCATACTTTCTTCGTCTACATTCGACTGCATCGACCTGTCCCGGGATATACGGGAAACCGCGCATTTTCGGTTTCCGGCGATTAAACTGCTTTCATTCGGCGGGTGATCTAAAATGATACTATTTGTTACAATTACATGTCTCATGCGTCTTAGTGGTGGAAACCGACTTTTAAAAATCATTCTGGTAATGAGTTTACTTGCAGGATACTTTCTTTGTCTACATTCGACAATACCGGCCTGGATCAGGATTTACGGGAAACCGCGCATTTTCGGTTTCCGGCGATTAAACGGCTTTAATTCGACGCCTGATAAAAAATGATACCTTTTTTAAAAAGTACAAGTCTCTTGCGTTTTAGTGGTGGAAAACGCGTTTTAAAAGTCGTTCGGGAAATGGGTTTACTCCACGAGCACTTTCCTGGTCTACATCCGACTATACCGGTGTGGCCCGGGATTTACGGGAAACCGCGCATTTTCGGTTTCCGGTGGTTAAACTGCTTTCATTCGGCGGGTGATCAAAAATGATACTATTTTTGAAAATTATAAGTCTGATGCGTCTTAGTGGTGGAAACCGCGTTTTAAAAATCGTTTTGAAAATGAGTTTACTCACCAGATACTTTCTACGTCCACATTCGATTATTTAGGCGGGCCCGGGATTTACGAGAAACCGCGCCTTTTCTGTTTCCGGTGATTAAACTGCTTTCATTCAGCGTCTGATCAAAAATGATACCACTTTTGAAAATTATAAAGCTCTTGGGTTTTAGCGGTGGAAACCGCATTTTAAAAGTCGTTCTGGAAATGAGCTTACTCTCCGGATGCTTTTTTTGTCTACATTCGACTATACCGGGCAGTCGCCAGATTGATGGGAAACCGCGCATTTTCTGTTTCCCGCTGTTAAGCTGCTTTTATTCGGTGTCTGATCAAAAATGATACTATTTTTGAAAACTACAAGTCTCATGCGTCTTAGTGGTGGAAACCGACTTTAAAAATCGTTCTGGTAATGAGTTTACTCGCCGGATGCTTTCTTCGTCTACCTTCGACTATACCGGCCGGCCCGGGATATACGAGAAACCGTGCATTCTCGGTTTCCGGCGGTTAAACTGCTTTCATTCGGCGTCTGATCAAGAATGATACTATTTTTGAAAACTACAAGTCTCTTGGGTTTTAGTGGTGAAAATCGCATTTTAAAAATCGTTTTGTAAATGAGTTTACTCGCCGCATACTTTCTTCGTCTACATTCGACTGCATCGACCTGTCCCGGGATATACGAGAAACCGCGCATTTTCGGTTTCCGGCGATTAAACTGCTTTAATTCGATGCCTGATGAAAAATGAAACCTTCTTTAAAAAGTACAAGTGTCTTGCGTTTTAGTGGTGGAAACCGCGTTTTAAAAGTCGTTCGGAAAATAAGTTTACTCCCCGGGTACTTTCCTGCTCCACATCCGACTATACCGGTCTGACCCAGGATTTACGGGAAACCGCGCACTTTCGGTTTCCGGCGATTAAACTGCTTTCATTCGGCGGCTGATCAAAAATGATACTATTTTTGAAAATTGCAAGTCTTTTGCGTCATAATGGTCGAAACCACGTTTTAAAAATCCTTTTGGAAATGAGTTTACTCCCCGGGTACTTTCCTGCTCCACATCCGACTATACCGGTCTGGCCCGGGATTTACGGGAAACCGCGAATTTTCTGTGTCCGGCGATTAAACTACTTTCATTCGGCGGGTGATCAAAAATGATACTATTTGTTAAAATTACATGTGTGATGCGTCATAGTGGTGGAAACCGCGTTTTTAAAATCGTTCTGGAAATGAGTTTACTTGCAGGATACATTCTTCGTCCACATTCGACAATACCGGCCGGGCCCGGGATTTACGAGAAACCGCGCATTTTCGGTTTCCGGCGATTAAACTGCTTTCATTCGGCGGGTAATCAAAAATTATACTATTTTTGAAAAGTACAAGTCTCATGCGTCATAGTGGTGGAAACCACGTGTTAAAAATTGTCCTAGAAATGAGTTTACTCCACAGGTACTTTCCTCGTCTACATTCCACTATCAACAATTTCAACATGGCGGACATGTCAGACGTAGAAAATATTAACGATGAATTTAATTCAGAACTACAGTGCTCTATTGGTCAGAAATTGGATCAAGATACAGATGATCGAGTACAGGAAGCTGTGTTAAAGCGAAAGAAAGCAAAAGCAAGTTGTAAACTCGAAGATATCTCAGTAGAATCAAATTTAAACTTAGATGTTGTACGTAAGTCTTTATCACGTTTAGTTGAAGCAGGAAAGTTGACGAAGAGGTTGTATCGGAGTAATGACACCTACACACCGGTAGACCACAGTAGTAGCAAAACGTTGACAGTGAATAAATCTTGTAAAGAACCTATTTATGCTGAGAACAACGAGGGAAATGTTTCATACGACGCTGGTGACGACGCCGTAGACTTCAAGAAATTCGTGTTTGATAAACTAGTTTCACTGCAACATGAAATTGACCAACTTAAAGATAACACCCGTATCAAAACAGACAGTTCTCAAGAAATCATCAAGGGGCAAGGACGCTATAATTAATTTGTTAAGGGAGGAAAACCGTTTTTTAAGACAGGAAAATCTAGAACTCATAAAAGTGTTACAAGCTGGCTCTCTACATCAAAATGACAAAACGAATATCCCTATGGGAGAACAAAAATTAAAAAATCAAAAAACAATTAGCAACAATATATCGAACTCTCCGCCGTTAAACGATAAAGAACAAAATAAATCACAACCAAGGAACCCGGTAGGAGAGCCGGAAAGTCAGAATCAGAAGCGTAAAAATATTGAATCAAGAAATAATGAATCTAAAACCACCAACAATAATATAATAATACAAATATAATTCCCATATTCAAAAAGGGTGACAAGACAGTAAAATCGAATTATCGACCAATTAGTATTTTACCTCTTCTGTCGAAGGTCTATGAAAAACTTTTATACAAACAACTATCAAATTATATTGAACCCTTACTAAACAACCTTCTATGTGGTTTTAGGAAAGCGCATTCGACACAACACGCTCTCTTTAAATTATTACAAGCTTGGCAACATGAATTAGATAATGGAGGCTTTGTGGGGACAATACTAATGGATTTGTCTAAAGCTTACGACTGCTTACCCCATGACTTAATCATAGCTAAACTTGAAGCTTATGGTCTAAGTAAAAGTAGCCTTCAACTTATACTTGATTATTTATCCTCTCGCAAACAGAGAGTAAAAATCGGTGCTTCTTTGAGTGATTGGTTTCAAATACTTCGCGGAGTACCACAAGGGTCTATATATGGTCCCCTGCTCTTTTTAATCTACATTAACGACCTTTTCTTTTTCGTCGAAAAAACTGATATATGTAACTTCGCTGATGACAACTCACTTTATTCTTGCGATGTAATTTTATCCGTTGTAATTAACCGCCTGCTTCACGATACAAAAAATTTACTGGAGTGGTTTAAAATTAACTCACTTAAAGCAAATCCTGAAAAATTTCAATTTATGATTTTAAGCAAAAAAGTGAGGCAGCCGATAACATTACAGATAGATCAAATTTCCATCAAAGAGACAAATAGTGTGGTGTTGTTAGGAATTACTATTGACAATAAGTTACTATTTAATGACCATATTCAAAATATATGCTCTACGGCTAACTATAAACTCCATGCTCTCCGTAGATTAAGACAATATTTAACACTGAATAAGGCTAAAGTCTTAGCCTCTGCATTCATCAAAAGTCAATTCAGTTATGCTCCGATAATCTGGATGTTTTGTAGAAAAAAGCCTTATAAAAAAATTGAGAAAATTCATCGTAGGACACTAAAAGTAGTTTACAACATTGACTTATCATATGGTGATTTACTTGCCACATTTAACGAAATATCTATCCACCAGCTACATTTACGAACACTAGCGATTGAAATTTTTAAGTCAATAATGCACCTGAACCCTGAGTTCATGTGGTCATACTTTAATCTTGACTCGAAACCCTTAAACTATGAACTTAGAACGGGACGAACGTTAGCTCTCCCTCCTGCCAAATCGACCTATTTTGGTACAAACTCTGTTTTATACAGAGGTTGTTGGCTATGGAATAAATTGCCGCAAAATGTAAAATTATGCCAAACGGTCGAAGAATTTAAAAAGCAACTTGTGTCACAAGGAATTATCCATTGTAGTTGTTTAATTTGTTTATAAATTAAAATAAAATTGTAAATAAATATTTAATATAACCTCGTTCACAGGTTCTCTCGCCTTTCTTTACAAGAAAGCATAAAGCTGGATCGCCTGGTGACTAGGTTAGTTGGTTTTTATCAGTCTAGGCTACCCATTGTAACCAACTTAAAATAAAGAATACATACATACATACATACCGGCCTGACTCGGGATTTACGAGAAGCCGCGCATTTTCGGTTTCCGGCGATTAAACGGCTTTAATTCGACGCCTGATAAAAAATGATACTATTTGTTAAAATTACATGTCTCATGCGTTTTAGTGGTGGAAATCACGTTTTAAAAATCGTTCTGGTAATGCGTTTACTCGTCGGATACTTTCTTCGTCTACATTCGACTATACAGGCCGGGTCCGGGATTTACGAGAAATCGCGCATTTTCGGTTTCCGACGATTAAACTGCTTTCATTCGGCGTCTGATAAAAATAATACCGTTTTTGGAAACTATAAGTCTCGTGCGTTTTAGTGGTGGAAACCACGTGTTAAAAATTGTCCTGGAAATGAGTTTACTCCACAGGTACTTTCCTCGTCTACATTCCACTATACCGGCCTGGCTCGGGATTTACGAGAAGCCGCGCATTTTCGGTTTCCGGCGATTAAACGGCTTTAATTCGACGCCTGATAAAAAATGATACCTTCTTTAAAAAGTACAAGTCTCTTGCGTTTTAGTGGTGAAGACCGCATTTTAACTTTTTTTTGGGAAATGAGTTTACTCGCCAGATGCTTTTTCCGTCTAGATTCGACTATACCGGCTGGTGGCGGGATTTACGGGAAACCGCACCTTTTTGGTTTCCGGCGGTTAAACTGCTTTAATTCGATGCCTGATGAAAAATGAAACCTTCTTTAAAAAGTACAAGTCTCTTGCGTTTTAGTGGTGTAAAACGCGTTTTAAAAGTCGTTCGGAAAAAAAGTTTACTCCCCGGGTACTTTCCTGCTGCACATCCGACTATACCGGTCTGACCCAGGATTTACGGGAAACCGCGCACTTTCGGTTTCTGGCGATTAAACTGCTTTCATTCGGCGGCTGATCAAAAATGATACTATTTTTGAAAATTGCAAGTCTCTTGCGTCATAGTGGTGGAAAACGCGTTTTAAAAGTCGTTCGGGAAATGGGTTTACTCCACGAGCACTTTCCTGGTCTACATCCGACTATACCGGTGTGGCCCGGGATTTACGGGAAACCGCGCATTTTCGGTTTCCGGTGGTTAAACTGCTTTCATTCGGCGGGTGATCAAAAATGATACTATTTTTAAAAACTACAAGTCTCATGCGTCTTAGTGGTGGAAACCAACTTTTAAAAATCGTTCTGGTAATGAGTTTACTTGCAGGATACTTTCTTCGTCTACATTCGACAATACCGGCCTGGATCAGGATTTACGTGATCGCGCATTTTCGGTTTCAGACGGTTAAACTGTTTTTATTCCATGTCTGATCAAAAATGATACTATTTTTGAAAACTACAAGTCTCATGCGTCTTAGTGGTGGAAACCACGTTTTAAAAATCGTTCTGGTAATGTGCGTTTACTCTCCGGACACTTTCTTCGTCTACATTCGACTATACAGGCCGGGCCCGGGATTTACGAGAAATCGCGCATTTTCGGTTTCCGACGATTAAACTGCTTTAATTCGGCGCCTGATTAAAAATGATACCTTGTTTGAAAAGTATAAGTCTCATGCGTCTTAGTGGTGGAGACCGACTTTTAAAAATCGCCCTGGTAATGAGTTTACTCGCCGGATCAGACGGTTAAACTGTTTTTATTCGATGTCTGATCAAAAATGATACTATTTTTGAAAACTACAAGTCTCATGCGTCTTAGTGGTGGAAACCACGTTTTAAAAATCGTTCTGGAAATGAGTTTACACACCGGATACTTTCTACGTCCACATTCGATTATTTAGGCGGGCCCCCTGATTTACGAGAAACCGCGCCTTTTTGGTTTCCGGTGATTAAACTGCGTTCATTCAGCGTCTGATCAAAAATGATACCACCTTTGAAAACTATAAGACACTTGCGTTTCAGTGGTGGAAAAAGCATTTTAATTTTTTTTTGGGAAATGAGTTTACTCGCCGGATGCTTTTTTCGTCTACATTCGACTATACCGGGCAGTAGCGGGATTTATGGGAAACCGCGCATTTTCTGTTTCCGGCGGTTAAGCTGCTTTTATTCGGTGTCTGATGAAAAATGAAACCTTCTTTAAAAAGTACAAGTCTCTTGCGTTTTAGTAGTGGAAACCACGTTTTAAAAGTCGTTAGAAAAATGAGTTCACTCCCCGGGTACGTTCTTGCTCCACATCCGACTATACCGGTCTGACCCGGGATTTACGGGAAACCGCGCACTTTCGGTTACCGGCGTTTAAACTGCTTTCATTCGGCGGCTGATCAAAAATGATACTATTTTTGAAAACTGCAAGTCTCTTGCGTTTTAGTGGTGGAAAACGCGTTTTAAAAGTCGTTTTGTAAATGAGTTTACTGGCCGGATACTTTCTTCGTCTACATTCGACTACACCAACCTGTCCCGGGATACACGGGAAACCGCGCATTTTCGGTTTCCGGCGATTAAACTGCTGTCATTCGCCGTCTGATAAAAATAATACCGTTTTTGGAAACTATAAGTCTCGTGCGTTTTAGTGGTGAAGACCGCATTTTAATTTTTTTTTGGGAAATGAGTTTACTCGCCGGATGCTTTTTCCGTCTACATTCGACTATACCGGCTGGTGGCGGGATTTACGGGAAACCGCACCTTTTAGGTTTCCGGCGGTTAAACTGCTTTAATTCGATGCCTGATGAAAAATGAAACCTTCTTTAAAAAGTACAAGTGTCTTGCGTTTTAGTGGTGGAAACCGCGTTTTTAAAATCGTTCTGGAAATGAGTTTACTTGCAGGATAATTTCTTCGTCTACATTCGACTATACCGGCCTGGATCAGGATTTACGTGAAATCGCGCATTTTCGGTTTCAGACGGTTAAACTGTTTTTATTCCATGTCTGATCAAAAATGATACTATTTTTGAAAACTGCAAATCTCATGCTTCTTAGTGGTGGAAACCGACTTTTAAAAATCCCTCTGGTAATGAGTTTACTCGCCGGATAATTTCTTCGTCTACATTCGACTATACCGGGCAGTCGCGGGATTTACGGGAAACCGTGCATTCTCGGTTTCCGGCGGTTAAACTGCTTTCATTCGGCGTCTGATCAAAAATGATACTATTTTTGAAAACTACAAGTCTCTTGGGTTTTAGTGGTGAAAATCGCATTTTAAAAATCGTTTTGTAAATAAGTTTACTCGCCGCATACTTTCTTCGTCTACATTCGACTGCATCGACCTGTCCCGGGATATACGGGAAACCGCGCATTTTCGGTTTCCGGCGATTAAACTGCTTTAATTCGACGCCTGATGAAAAATGATACCTTCTTCAAACAGTACAAGTCTCGTGCGTTTTAGTGGTGGAAACCGCGTTTTAAAAGTCGTTCGGAAAATAAGTTTACTCCCCGGGTACTTTCCTGCTCCACATCCGACTATACCGGTCTGACCCAGGATTTACGGGAAACCGCGCACTTTCGGTTTCCGGCGATTAAACTGCTTTCATTCGGCGGCTGATCAAACATGATACTATTTTTAAAAAGTACAAGTCTCTTGCGTTTTAGTGGTGGAAAACGCGTTTTAAAAGTCGTTCGGGAAATGGGTTTACTCCACGAGCACTTTCCTGGTCCACATCCAACTATACCGGTGTGCCCGGGATTTACGGGAAACCGCGCAATTTCGGTTTCCGGCGATTTAAACTGCTTTCATTTCGGCGGGTACTCAAAAATGATACTATTTTGAAATTACAAGTCTCATGCGTCATAGTGGTGGAAACTACGTGTTAAAAATTGTTCTGGAAATGAGTTTACTCCACAGGTACTTTCCTCGTCTACATTCCACTATACCGGCCTGACTCGGGATTTACGAGAAGCCGCGCATTTTCGGTTTCCGGCGATTAAACGGCTTTAATTCGACGCCTGATAAAAAATGATACCTTTTTTTAAAAAGTACAAGTCTCTTGCGTTTTAGTGGTGGAAAACACGATAAGTCGTTCGGGAAATGGCTTTACTCCACGAGCGCTTTTACTGGTCCACATCCAACTATACCGGTGTGCCCGGGATTTACGGGAAACCGCGCAATTTCGGGTTCCGGCGATTAAACTGCTTTTCATTCGGCGGGTACTCAAAAATGATACTATTTTTGAAAAATTACAAGCCTCATGCGTCATAGTGGTGGAAACTACGTGTTTAAAAATTGTTCTGGAAAGGAGTTTACTCCACAGGTACTTTCCTCGTCTACATTCCATTATACCGGCCTGGCTCGGGATTTACGAGAAGCCGCCAATTTTCGGTTTCCGGCGATTAAACGGCTTTAATTCGACGCCTGATAAAAAATGATACCTTTTTTAAAAGTACAAGTCTCTTGCGTTTTAGTGGTGGAAAACGCGTTTTAAAAGTCGTTCGGGAATGGGTTTACTCCACGAGCACTTTCCTGGTCTACATCCGACTATACCGGTGTGGCCCGGGATTTACGGGAAACCGCGCATTTTCGGTTTCCGGTGGTTAAACTGCTTTTCATTCGGCGGGTGATCAAAAATGATACTATTTTTGAAAACTGCAAGTCTCATGCGTCTTAGTGGTGGAAACCGACTTTTAAAAATCGCCCTGGTAATGAGTTTACTCGCCGGATCAGACGGTTAAAACTGTTTTTTATTCGATGTCTGATCAAAAATGATACTATTTTGGAAAACTACAAGTCTCATGCGTCTTAGTGGTGGAAATCACGTTTTTAAAAATCGTTCTGGTAATGCGTTTACTCGCCGGATAATTTCTTCGTCTACATTCGACTATACCGGGCAGTTCGCGGGATTTACGGGAAACCGCGCATTTTCGGTTTCCGGCGATTAAACTACTTTCATTCGGCGGGTGATCAAAAATGATAATATTTGTTTAAAATTACATGTGTCATGCGTCTTAGTGGTGGAAACCGCGTTTTTAAAATCGTTCTGGAAATGAGTTTACTTGCAGGATACTTTCTTCCTCCACATTCGACAATACCGGCCGGGCCCGGGATTTACGGGAAACCGCGCATTTTCGGTTTCCGGTGGTTAAACTGCTTTCATTCGATGTCTGATCAAAAATGATACTATTTTTGAAAACTACAAGTCTCATGCGTCTTAGTGGTGGAAGTCACGTTTTAAAAATCATTCTGGTAATGCGTTTACTCGTCGGATACTTTCTTCGTCTACATTCGACTATACAGGCCGGGCCCGGGATTTACGAGAAATCGCGCATTTTCGGTTTCCGACGATTAAACTGCTTTCATTCGGCGTCTGATAAAAATAATACCGTTTTTGTAAACTATAAGTCTCGTGCGTTTTAGTGGTGAAGACCGCATTTTAATTTTTTTTTGGGAAATGAGTTTACTCGCCAGATGCTTTTTTCCGTCTAGATTCGACTATACCGGCTGGTGGCGGCATTTACGGGAAACCGCACCTTTTTGGTTTCCGGCGGTTAAACTGCTTTAATTCGATGCCTGATGAAAAATGATACTATTTTTGAAAATTGCAAGTCTTTTGCGTCATAGTGGTCGAAACCACGTTTTAAAAATCCTTTTGGAAATGAGTTTACTCCCCGGGTACTTTCCTGCTCCACATCCGACTATACCGGTCTGGCCCGGGATTTACGGGAAACCGCGAATTTTCTGTGTCCGGCGATTAAACTACTTTCATTCGGCGGGTGATCAAAATGATACTATTTGTTAAAATTACATGTGTCATGCGTCTTAGTGGTGGAACCGCGTTTTTAAAATCGTTCTGGAAATGAGTTTACTTGCAGGATACTTTCTTCGTCCACATTCGACAATACCGGCCGGGCCCGGGATTTATGAGAAACCGCGCATTTTCGGTTTCCGGCGATTAAACTGCTTTCATTCGGCGGGTAATCAAAAATTATACTATTTTTGAAAATTACAAGTCTCATGCGTCATAGTGATTTTTGAAAACTACAAGTCTCATGCGTCTTACTGGTGGAAACCACGTTTTAAAAATCGTTCTGGTAATGTGCGTTTACTCTCCGGATACTTTCTTCGTCTACATTCGACTATACCGGCAGGGCCCGGGATATACGAGAAACCGTGCATTTTCGGTTTCCGGCGATTAAACGGCTTTAATTCGACGCCTGATAAAAAATGATACCTTTTTTAAAAAGTACAAGTCTCTTGCGTTTCAGTGGTGGAAAACGCGTTTTAAAAGTCGTTCGGGAAATGGGTTTACTCCACGAGCACTTTCCTGGTCTACATCCGACTATACCGGTGTGGCCCGGGATTTACGGGAAACCGCGCATTTTCGGTTTCCGGTGGTTAAACTGCTTTCATTCGGCGGGTGATCAAAAATGATACTATTTTTGAAAACTGCAAGTCTCATGCGTCTTAGTGGTGGAAACCGACTTTTAAAAATCGCCCTGGTAATGAGTTTACTCGCCGGATCAGACGGTTAAACTGTTTTTATTCGATGTCTGATCAAAAATGATACTATTTTTGAAAACTACAAGTCTCATGCGTCTTAGTGGTGGAAGTCACGTTTTCAAAATCGTTCTGGTAATGCGTTTACTCGCCGGATAATTTCTTCGTCTACATTCGACTATACCGGGCAGTCGCGGGATTTACGGGAAACCGCGCATTTTCGGTTTCCGGCGATTAAACTGCTTTCATTCGGCGGGTAATCAAAAATTATACTATTTTTGAAAATTACAAGTCTCATGCGTCATAGTGGTGGAAACCACGTGTTAAAAATTGTCCTGGAAATGAGTTTACTCCACAGGTACTTTCCTCGTCTACATTCCACTATACCGGCCTGGCTCGGGATTTACGAGAAGCCGCGCATTTTCGGTTTCCGGCGATTAAACGGCTTTAATTCGACGCCTGATAAAAAATGATACCTTCTTTAAAAAGTACAAGTCTCTTGCGTTTCAGTGGTGAAGACCGCATTTTAATTTTTTTTTGGGAAATGAGTTTACTCGCCAGATGCTTTTTCCGTCTAGATTCGACTATACCGGCTGGTGGCGGGATTTACGGGAAACCGCACCTTTTTGGTTTCCGGCGGTTAAACTGCTTTAATTCGATGCCTGATGAAAAATGAAACCTTCTTTAAAAAGTACAAGTCTCTTGCGTTTTAGTGGTGGAAAACGCGTTTTAAAAGTCGTTCGGGAAATGGGTTTACTCCGCGAGCACTTTCCTGGTCTACATCCGACTATACCGGTGTGGCCCGGGATTTACGGGAAACCGCGCATTTTTGGTTTCCGGTGGTTAAACTGCTTTCATTCGGCGGGTGATCAAAAATGATACTATTTTTGAAAACTGCAAGTCTCATGCGTCTTAGTGGTGGAAACCGACTTTTAAAATCGCCCTGGTAATGAGTTTACTCGCCGGATCAGACGGTTAAACTGTTTTTATTCGATGTCTGATCAGAAATGATACTATTATTGAAAACTACAAGTCTCATGCGTCTTAGTGGTGGAAATCACGTTTTAAAAATCGTTCTGGTAATGCGTTTACTCGTCGGATACTTTTTTCGTCTACATTCGACTATACAGGCCGGGCCCGGGATTTACGAGAAATCGCGCATTTTCGGTTTCCGACGATTAAACTGCTTTCATTCGGCGTCTGATAAAAATAATACCGTTTTTGTAAACTATAAGTCTCGTGCGTTTTAGTGGTGAAGACCGCATTTTAATTTTTTTTTGGGAAATGAGTTTACTCGCCAGATGCTTTTCTCCGTCTAGATTCGACTATACCGGCTGGTGGCGGCATTTACGGGAAACCGCACCTTTTTGGTTTCCGGCGGTTAAACTGCTTTAATTCGATGCCTGATGAAAAATGATACTATTTTTGAAAATTGCAAGTCTTTTGCGTCATAGTGGTCGAAACCACGTTTTAAAAATCCTTTTGGAAATGAGTTTACTCCCCGGGTACTTTCCTGCTCCACATCCGACTATACCGGTCTGGCCCGGGATTTACGGGAAACCGCGAATTTTCTGTGTCCGGCGATTAAACTACTTTCATTCGGCGGGTGATCAAAAATGATACTATTTGTTAAAATTACATGTGTCATGCGTCTTAGTGGTGGAAACCGCGTTTTTAAAATCGTTCTGGAAATGAGTTTACTTGCAGGATACTTTCTTCGTCCACATTCGACAATACCGGCCGGGCCCGGGATTTACGGGAAACCGCGCATTTTCGGTTTCCGGTGGTTAAACTGCTTTCATTCGGCGGGTGATCAAAAATGATACTATTTTTGAAAACTGCAAGTCTCATGCGTCTTAGTGGTGGAAACCGACTTTTAAAAATCGCCCTGGTAATGAGTTTACTCGCCGGATCAGACGGTTAAACTGTTTTTATTCGATGTCTGATCAAAAATGATACTATTTTTGAAAACTACAAGTCTCATGCGTCTTAGTGGTGGAAGTCACGTTTTCAAAATCGTTCTGGTAATGCGTTTACTCGCTGGATAATTTCTTCGTCTACATTCGACTATACCGGGCAGTCGCGGGATTTACGGGAAACCGCGCATTTTCGGTTTCCGGCGATTAAACTGCTTTCATTCGGCGGGTAATCAAAAATTATACTATTTTTGAAAATTACAAGTCTCATGCGTCATAGTGGTGGAAACTACGTGTTAAAAATTGTCCTGGAAATGAGTTTACTCCACAGGTACTTTCCTCGTCTACATTCCACTATACCGGCCTGGCTCGGGATTTACGAGAAGCCGCGCATTTTCGGTTTCCGGCGATTAAACGGCTTTAATTCGACGCCTGATAAAAAATGATACCTTCTTTAAAAAGTACAAGTCTCTTGCGTTTCAGTGGTGAAGACCGCATTTTAATTTTTTTTTGGGAAATGAGTTTACTCGCCAGATGCTTTTTCCGTCTAGATTCGACTATACCGGCTGGTGGCGGGATTTACGGGAAACCGCACCTTTTTGGTTTCCGGCGGTTAAACTGCTTTAATTCGATGCCTGATGAAAAATGAAACCTTCTTTAAAAAGTACAAGTCTCTTGCGTTTTAGTGGTGGAAAACGCGTTTTAAAAGTCGTTCGGGAAATGGGTTTACTCCGCGAGCACTTTCCTGGTCTACATCCGACTATACCGGTGTGGCCCGGGATTTACGGGAAACCGCGCATTTTTGGTTTCCGGTGGTTAAACTGCTTTCATTCGGCGGGTGATCAAAAATGATACTATTTTTGAAAACTGCAAGTCTCATGCGTCTTAGTGGTGGAAACCGACTTTTAAAAATCGCCCTGGTAATGAGTTTACTCGCCGGATCAGACGGTTAAACTGTTTTTATTCGATGTCTGATCAGAAATGATACTATTATTGAAAACTACAAGTCTCATGCGTCTTAGTGGTGGAAATCACGTTTTAAAAATCGTTCTGGTAATGCGTTTACTCGTCGGATACTTTCTTCGTCTACATTCGACTATACAGGCCGGGCCCGGGATTTACGAGAAATCGCGCATTTTCGGTTTCCGACGATTAAACTGCTTTCATTCGGCGTCTGATAAAAATAATACCGTTTTTGGAAACTATAAGTCTCGTGCGTTTTAGTGGTGAAGACCGCATTTTAATTTTTTTTTGGGAAATGAGTTTACTCGCCAGATGCTTTTTTCCGTCTAGATTCGACTATACCGGCTGGTGGCGGCATTTACGGGAAACCGCACCTTTTTGGTTTCCGGCGGTTAAACTGCTTTAATTCGATGCCTGATGAAAAATGATACTATTTTTGAAAATTGCAAGTCTTTTGCGTCATAGTGGTCGAAACCACGTTTTAAAAATCCTTTTGGAAATGAGTTTACTCCCCGGGTACTTTCCTGCTCCACATCCGACTATACCGGTCTGGCCCGGGATTTACGGGAAACCGCGAATTTTCTGTGTCCGGCGATTAAACTACTTTCATTCGGCGGGTGATCAAAAATGATACTATTTGTTAAAATTACATGTGTCATGCGTCTTAGTGGTGGAAACCGCGTTTTTAAAATCGTTCTGGAAATGAGTTTACTTGCAGGATACTTTCTTCGTCCACATTCGACAATACCGGCCGGGCCCGGGATTTATGAGAAACCGCGCATTTTCGGTTTCCGGTGGTTAAACTGCTTTCATTCGGCGGGTGATCAAAAATGATACTATTTTTGAAAACTGCAAGTCTCATGCGTCATAGTGATTTTTGAAAACTACAAGTCTCATGCGTCTTACTGGTGGAAACCACGTTTTAAAAATCGTTCTGGTAATGTGCGTTTACTCTCCGGATACTTTCTTCGTCTACATTCGACTATACAGGCCGGGCCCGGGATTTACGAGAAATCGCGCATTTTCGGTTTCCGACGATTAAACTGCTTTAATTCGGCGCCTGATTAAAAATGATACCTTGTTTGAAAAGTATAAGTCTCATGCGTCTTAGTGGTGGAAACCGACTTTTAAAAATCGCCCTGGTAATGAGTTTACTCGCCGGATCAGACGGTTAAACTGTTTTTATTCGATGTCTGATCAAAAATGATACTATTTTTGAAAATTGCAAGTCTTTTGCGTCATAGTGGTCGAAACCACATTTTAAAAATCCTTTTGGAAATGAGTTTACTCCCCGGGTACTTTCCTGCTCCACATCCGACTATACCGGTCTGGCCTGGGATTTACGGGAAACCGCGAATTTTCTGTGTCCGGCGACTAAACTACTTTCATTCGGCGGGTGATCAAAAATGATACTATTTGTTAAAATTACATGTCTCATGCGTCTTAGTGGTGGAAACCGACTTTTAAAAATCGTTCTGGTAATGAGTTTAGTTGCAGGATACTTTCTTCGTCTACATTCGACAATACCGGCCTGGATCAGGATTTACGGGATACCGCGCATTTTTGGTTTCCGGCAATTAAACTGCTTTAATTCGACGCCTGATAAAAAATGATACCTTCTTTAAACAGTACAAGTCTCTTGGGTTTTAGTGGTGAAAATCGCATTTTAAAAATCGTTCTGGTAATGAGTTTACTTGCAGGATACTTTCTTCGTCTACATTCGACAATACCGGCCTGGATCAGGATTTACGTGAAATCGCGCATTTTCGGTTTCAGACGGTTAAACTGTTTTTATTCCATGTCTGATCAAAAATGATACTATTTTTGAAAACTACAAGTCTCATGCGTCTTAGTGGTGGAAACCACGTTTTAAAAATCGTTCTGGTAATGCGTTTACTCTCCGGATACTTTCTTCGTCTACATTCGACAATACCGGCCTGGATCAGGATTTACGTGAAATCGCGCATTTTCGGTTTCAGACGGTTAAACTGTTTTTATTCCATGTCTGATCATAAATGATACTATTTTTGAAAATTGCAAGTCTTTTGCGTCATAGTGGTCGAAACCACGTTTTAAAAATCCTTTTGGAAATGAGTTTACTCCCCGGGTACTTTCCTGCTCCACATCCGACTATACCGGTCTGGCCTGGGATTTACGGGAAACCGCGAATTTTCTGTGTCCGGCGATTAAACTACTTTCATTCGGCGGGTGATCAAAAATGATACTATTTGTTAAAATTACATGTCTCATGCATCGTAGTGGTAGAAACCGCGTTTTTAAAATCGTTCTGGAAATAAGTTTACTCGCAGGGTACCTTCTTCGTCTGCATTTGACTATACCGGCCTGGCTCAAGATTTACGGCAAACGGCGCATTTTTGGTTTCCGGCGATTAAACTGCTTTAATTCGACGCCTGATAAAAAATGATACCTTCTTTAAACAGTACAAGTCTCTTGGGTTTTAGTGGTGAAAATCGCATTTTAAAAATCGTTTTGTAAATGAGTTTACTCGCCGGATACTTTCTTCGTCTACATTCGACTGCATCGACCTGTCCAGGGATACACGGGAAACCGCGCAATTTCGGTTTCCGGCGATTAAACTGCTTTCATTCGGCGGGTAATCAAAAATGATACTATTTTTGAAAATTACAAGTCTCATGCGTCATAGTGGTGGAAACCACGTGTTAAAAATTGTTCTGGAAATGAGTTTACTCCACAGGTACTTTCCTCGTCTACATTCCACTATACCGGCCTGGCTCGGGATTTACGAGAAGCCGCGCATTTTCGGTTTTACGGCGATTAAACGGCTTTAATTCGACGCCTGATAAAAAATGATACCTTCTTTAAAAAGTACAAGTCTCTTGCGTTTTAGTGGTGGAAAACGCGTTTTAAAAGTCGTTCGGGAAATGGGTTTACTCCACGAGCACTTTCCTGGTCTACATCCGACTATACCGGTGTGGCCCGGGATTTACAGGAAACCGCGCATTTTGGGTTTCCGGTGGTTAAACTGCTTTTATTCGCTGTCTGATCAAAAATGATACTATTTTTGAAAACTAAAAGTCTCATGCGTGTTAGTGGTGGAAACCGACTTTTAAAAATCGTTCTGGTAATGAGTTTACTTGCAGGATACTTTCTTCGTCTACATTCGACAATACCGGCCTGGATCAGGATTTACGTGAAATCGCGCATTTTCGGTTTCAGACGGTTAAACTGTTTTTATTCCATGTCTGATCAAAAATGATACTATTTTTGAAAACTACAAGTCTCATGCGTCTTAGTGGTGGAAACCACGTTTTAAAAATTCGTTCTGGTAATGCGTTTACTCTCCGGATGCTTTCTTCGTCTACATTCGACTATACCGGCCGGGCCCGGGATATACCAGAAACCGTGCATTCTCGGTTTCCGGCGGTTAAACTGCTTTCATTCGTCGTTTGATCAAAAATGATACTATTTTTGAAAACTACAAGTTTCTTGGGTTTTAGTGGTGAAAATCGCATTTTAAAAATCGTTTTGTAAATGAGTTTACTCGCCGGATACTTTCTGCGTCTACATTCGACTGCATCGACCTGTCCCGGGATATACGGGAAACCGCGCATTTTCGGTTTCCGGCGATTAAACTGCTTTCATTCGGCGGGTGATCAAAAATGATACTATTTGTTAAAATTACATGTCTCATGCGTCGTAGTGGTGGAAACCGCGTTTTTAAAATCGTTCTGGAAATAAGTTTACTCGCAGGGTACCTTCTTCGTCTGCATTTGACTATACCGGCCTGGCTCAAGATTTACGGCAAACGGCGCATTTTTGGTTTCCGGCGATTAAACTGCTTTAATTCGACGCCTGATGAAAAATGATACCTTCTTTAAACAGTACAAGTATCTTGCGTTTTAGTGGTGGAAAGCACGTTTTAAAAGTCGTTCGGGAAATGGCTTTACTCCACGAGTACTTTCCTGGTCCACATCCAACTATACCGGTGTGGCCCGGGATTTACGGGAAACCGCGCATTTTCGGTTTCCGGTGGTTAAACTGCTTTCATTCGGCGGGTGATCAAAACTGATACTATTTTTGAAAACTGCAAGACTCATGCGTCTTAGTGGTGGAAACCGACTTTTAAAAATCGCTCTGGTAATGAGTTTACTCGCCGGATCAGACGGTCAAACTGTTTTTATTCGATGTCTGATCAAAAAGGATACTATTTTTGAAAACTACAAGTCTCGTGCGTCTTAGTGGTGGAAATCACGTTTCAAAAATCGTTCTGGTAATGCGCTTACTCGCCGGATAATTTCTTCGTCTACATTCAACTATACCGGGCGGGCCCGGGATTTACGAGAAACCGCGCATTTTCTGATTCCGGTGGTTAAACTGCTTTTATTCGCTGTCTTATCAAAAATGATACTATTTTTGAAAACTACAAGTCTCATGCGTCTTAGTGGTGGAAACCGACTTTTAAAAATCGTTCTGGTAATAAGTTTACTTGCAGGATACTTTCTTCGTCTACATTCGACAATACCGGCCTGGATCAGGATTTACGTGAAATCGCGCATTTTCGGTTTCAGACGGTTAACCTGTTTTTATTCCATGTCTAATCAAAAATGAAACTATTTTTGAAAACTACAAGTCTCATGCGTCTTAGTGGTGGAAACCGCGTTTTAAAAATCGTCCTGGTAATGAGCTTACTCTCCGGATGCTTTCTTCGTCTACCTTCGACTATACCGGCCGGGCCCGGGATATACGAGAAACCGTGCATTCTCGGTTTCCGGCGGTTAAACTGCTTTCATTCGGCGTCTGATCAAAAATGATACTATTTTTGAAAACTACAAGTCTCTTGGGTTTTAGTGGTGAAAATCGCATTTTAAAAATAGTTTTGTAAATGAGTTTACTCGCCGAATACTTTCTTCGTCTACATTCAACTGCATCGACCTGTCCCGGGATATACGGGAAACCGCGCATTTTCGGTTTCCGGCGATTAAACTGCTTTCATTCGGCGGGTGATCAAAAATGATACTATTTATTAAAATTACATGTCTCATGTGTCTTAGTGGTGGAAACCGACTTTTAAAAATCGTTCTGGTAATGAGTTTAGTTGCAGGATACTTTCTTCGTCTACATTCGACAATACCGGCCTGGATCAGGATTTACGGGATACCGCGCATTTTTGGTTTCCGGCAATTAAACTGCTTTAATTCGACGCCTGATAAAAAATGATACCTTCTTTAAACAGTACAAGTCTCTTGGGTTTTAGTGGTGAAAATCGCATTTTAAAAATCGTTTTGTAAATGAGTTTACTCGCCGGATACTTTCTTCGTCTACATTCGACTGCATCGAACTGTCCAGGGATATACGGGAAACCGCGCAATTTCGGTTTCCGGCGATTAAACTGCTTTCATTCGGCGGGTAATCAAAAAATGATTCTATTTTTGAAAATTACAAGTCTCATGCGTCATAGTGGTGGAAACCACGTGTTAAAAATTGTTCTGGAAATGAGTTTACTCCACAGGTACTTTCTCGTCTACATTCCACTATAACCGGCCTGGCTCGGGATTTACGAGAAGCCGCGCATTTTCGGTTTCCGGCGATTAAACGGCTTTAATTCGACGCCTGATAAAAAATGATACCTTTTTTAAAAAGTACAAGTCTCTTGCGTTATAGTGGTGGAAAACGCGTTTTAAAAGTCGTTCGGGAAATGGGTTTACTCCACGAGCACTTTCCTTGTCTACATCCGACTATACCGGTGTGGCCCGGGATTTACGGGAAACCGCGCATTTTCGGTTTCTGGTGGTTAAACTGCTTTTATTCGCTGTCTGATCAAAAATGATACTATTTTTGAAAACTACAAGTCTCATGCGTCTTAGTGGTGGAAACCGACTTTTAAAAATCGTTCTGGTAATGAGTTTACTTGCAGGATACTTTCTTCGTCTACATTCGACAATACCGACTTGGATCAGGATTTACGTGAAATCGCGCATTTTCGGTTTCAGACGGTTAAACTGTTTTTATTCCATGTCTGATCAAAAATGATACTATTTTTGAAAACTACAAGTCTCATGCGTCTTAGTGGTGGAAACCACGTTTTAAAAATCGTTCTGGTGATGCGTTTACTCTCCGGATACTTTCTTCGTCTACATTCGACTATACCGGCCGGGCCCGGGATATACCAGAAACCGTGCATTCTCGGTTTCCGGCGGTTAAACTGCTTTCATTCGTCGTTTGATCAAAAATGATACTATTTTTGAAAACTACAAGTCTCTTGGGTTTTAGTGGTGAAAATCGCATTTTAAAAATCGTTTTGTAAATGAGTTTACTCGCCGGATACTTTCTGCGTCTACATTCGACTGCATCGACCTGTCCCGAGATATACGGGAAACCGCGCATTTTCGGTTTCCGGCGATTAAACTGCTTTCATTCGGCGGGTGATCAAAAATGATACTATTTGTTAAAATTACATGTCTCATGCGTCGTAGTGGTGGAAACCCCTTTTTTTAAATCGTTCTGGAAATAAGTTTACTCGCAGGGTACCTTCTTCGTCTGCATTTGACTATACCGGCCTGGCTCAAGATTTACGGCAAACGGCGCATTTTTGGTTTCCGGCGATTAAACTGCTTTAATTCGACGGCTGATGAAAAATGATACCTTCTTTAAAAAGTACAAGTATCTTGCGTTTTAGTGGTGGAAAACACGTTTTAAAAGTCGTTCGGGAAATGGCTTTATTCCACGAGTACTTTCCTGGTCCACATCAAACTATACCGGTGTGGCCCGGGATTTACGGGAAACCGCGCATTTTCGGTTTCCGGTGGTTAAACTGCTTTCATTCGGCGGGTGATCAAAAATGATACTATTTTTGAAAACTGCAAGACTCATGCGTCTTAGTGGTGGAAACCGACTTTTAAAAATCGCTCTGGTAATGAGTTTACTCGCCGGATCAGACGGTCAAACTGTTTTTATTCGATGTCTGATCAAAAATGATACTATTTTTGAAAACTACAAGTCTCGTGCGTCTTAGTGGTGGAAATCACGTTTTAAAAATCGTTCTGGTAATGCGTTTACTCGCCGGATAATTTCTTCATCTACATTCAACTATACCGGGCGGGCCCGGGATTTACGAGAAACCGCGCATTTTCTGATTCCGGTGGTTAAACTGCTTTTATTCGCTGTCTTATCAAAAATGATACTATTTTTGAAAACTACAAGTCTCATGCGTCTTAGTGGTGGAAACCGACTTTTAAAAATTGTTCTGGTAATAAGTTTACTTGCAGGATACTTTCTTCGTCTACATTCGACAATACCGGCCTGGATCAGGATTTACGTGAAATCGCGCATTTTCGGTTTCAGACGGTTAACCTGTTTTTATTCCATGTCTAATCAAAAATGAAACTATTTTTGAAAACTACAAGTCTCATGCGTCTTAGTGGTGGAAACCGCGTTTTAAAAATCGTCCTGGTAATGAGCTTACTCTCCGGATGCTTTCTTCGTCTACCTTCGACTATACAGGCCGGGCCCGGGATATACGAGAAACCGTGCATTCTCGGTTTCCGGCGGTTAAACTGCTTTTATTCGGTGTCTGATGAAAAATGAAACCTTCTTTAAAAAGTACAAGTCTCTTGCGTTTTAGTAGTGGAAACCACGTTTTAAAAGTCGTTAGAAAAATGAGTTTACTCCCCGGGTACGTTCTTGCTCCACATCCGACTATACCGGTCTGACCCGGGATTTACGGGAAACCGCGCACTTTCGGTTTCCGGCGATTAAACTGCTTTCATTCGGCGGGTGATCAAAAATGATACTATTTATTAAAATTACATGTCTCATGTGTCTTAGTGATGGAAACCGACTTTTAAAAATCGTTCTGGTAATGAGTTTAGTTGCAGGATACTTTCTTCGTCTACATTCGACAATACCGGCCTGGATCAGGATTTACGGGATACGCGCATTTTTGGTTTCCGGCAATTAAACTGCTTTAATTCGACGCCTGATAAAAAATGATACCTTCTTTAAACAGTACAAGTCTCTTGGGTTTTAGTGGTGAAATCGCATTTTAAAATCGTTTTGTAAATGAGTTTACTCGCCGGATACTTTCTTCGTCTACATTCGACTGCATCGACCTGTCCAGGGATATACGGAAACCGCGCAATTTCGGTTTCCGGCGATTAAACTGCTTTCATTCGGCGGGTTAATCAAAAATGATTCTATTTTGAAAATTACAAGTCTCATGCGTCATAGTGGTGGAAACCACGTGTTAAAAATTGTTCTGGAAATGAGTTTACTCCACAGGTACTTTCCTCGTCTACATTCCACTATACCGGCCTGGCTCGGGATTTACGAGAAGCCGCGCATTTTCGGTTTCCGGCGATTAAACGGCTTTAATTCGACGCCTGATAAAAAATGATACCTTCTTTAAAAAGTACAAGTCTCTGCGTTATAGTGGTGGAAAAACGCGTTTTAAAAGTCGTTCGGGAAATGGGTTTACTCCACGAGCACTTTCCTGGTCTACATCCGACTATACCGGTGTGGCCCGGGATTTACGGGAAACCGCGCATTTTCGGTTTCTGGTGGTTAAACTGCTTTTATTCGCTGTCTGATCAAAAATGATACTATTTTTGAAAAACTACAAGTCTCATGCGTCTTAGTGGTGGAAACCAACTTTTAAAAATCGTTCTGGTAATGAGTTTACTTGCAGGATACTTTCTTCGTCTACATTCGACAATACCGGCCTGGATCAGGATTTACGTGAAATCGCGCATTTTCGGTTTCAGACTGTTAAACTGTTTTTATTCCATGTCTGATCAAAAATGATACTATTTTTGAAAAACTACAAGTCTCATGCGTCTTAGTGGTGGAAACCACGTTTTAAAAATCGTTCTGGTAATGCGTTTACTCTCCGGATACTTTCTTCGTCTACATTCGACTATACCGGCCGGGCCCGGGATATACCAGAAACCGTGCATTCTCGGTTTCCGGCGGTTAAACTGCTTTCATTCGTCGTTTGATCAAAAATGATACTATTTTTGAAAAACTACAAGTCTCTTGGGTTTTAGTGGTGAAAATCGCATTTTAAAAAATCGTTTTGTACATGAGTTTACTCGCCGGATACTTTCTGCGTCTACATTCGACTGCATCGACCTGTCCCGAGATATACGGGAAACCGCGCATTTTCGGTTTCCGGCGATTAAACTGCTTTCATTCGGCGGGTTGATCAAAAATGATACTATTTGTTAAAATTACCATGTCTCATGCGTCGTAGTGGTGGAAACCCCTTTTTTTAAATCGTTCTGGAAATAAGTTTACTCGCAGGGTACCTTCTTCGTCTGCATTTGACTATACCGGCCTGGCTCAAGATTTACGGCAAACGGCGCATTTTTGGTTTCCGGCGATTAAAACTGCTTTAATTCGACGGCTGATGAAAAATGATACCTTCTTTAAACAGTACAAGTATCTTGCGTTTTAGTGGTGGAAAACACGTTTTAAAAGTCGTTCGGGAAATGGCTTTACTCCACGAGTACTTTCCTGGTCCACATCCAACTATACCGGTGTGGCCCGGGATTTACGGGAAACCGCGCATTTTCGGTTTCCGGTGGTTAAACTGCTTTCATTCGGCGGGTGATCAAAAATGATACTATTTTTGAAAACTGCAAGACTCATGCGTCTTAGTGGTGGAAACCGACTTTTAAAAATCACTCTGGTAATGAGTTTACTCGCCGGATCAGACGGTCAAACTGTTTTTATTCGATGTCTGATCAAAAATGATACTATTTTTGAAAACTACAAGTCTCGTGCGTCTTAGTGGTGGAAATCACGTTTTAAAAATCGTTCTGGTAATGCGTTTACTCGCCGGATAATTTCTTCGTCTACATTCAACTATACCGGGCGGGCCCGGGATTTACGAGAAACCGCGCATTTTCTGATTCCGGTGGTTAAACTGCTTTTATTCGCTGTCTGATCAAAAATGATACTATTTTTGAAAACTAAAAGTCTCATGCGTGTTAGTGGTGGAAACCGACTTTTAAAAATCGTTCTGGTAATGAGTTGACTTGCAGGATACTTTCTTCGTCTACATTCGACAATACCGGCCTGGATCAGGATTTACGTGAAATCGCGCATTTTCGGTTTCAGACGGTTAAACTGTTTTTATTCTATGTCTAATCAAAAATGATACTATTTTTGAAAACTACAAGTCTCATGCGTCTTAGTGGTGGAAACCACGTTTTAAAAATCGTTCCGGTAATGCGTTTACTCTCCGGATACTTTCTTCGTCTACATTCGACTATACAGGCCGGGCCCGGGATTTGCGAAAAATCGCGCATTTTCGGTTTCCGACGATTAAACTGCTTTAATTCGGCGCCTGATTAAAAATGATACCTTGTTTGAAAAGTATAAGTCTCATGCGTCTTAGTGGTGGAAACCGCGTTTTAAAAATCGTCCTGGTAATGAGTTTACTCTCCGGATGCTTTCTTCGTCTACCTTCGACTATACCGGCCAGGGCCCGGGATATACGAGAAACCGTGCATTCTCGGTTTCCGACGGTTAAACTGCTTTCATTCGGCGTCTGATCAAAAATGATACTATTTTTGAAAAACTACAAGTCTCTTGGGTTTTAGTGGTGAAAATCGCATTTTAAAAATAGTTTTGTAAATGAGTTTACTCGCCGAATACTTTCTTCGTCTACATTCAACTGCATCGACCTGTCCCGGGATATACGGGAAACCGCGCATTTTCGGTTTCCGGCGATTAAACTGCTTTCATTCGGCGGGTGATCAAAAATTATACTATTTATTAAAATTACATGTCTCATGTGTCTTAGTGGTGGAAACCGACTTTTAAAAATCGTTCTGGTAATGAGTTTACTCGCCGGATCAGACGGTTAAACTGTTTTTATTCGATGTCTGATCAAAAATGATACTGTTTTTGAAAGCTACAAGTCTCATGCGTCTTAATGGTGGAAACCACGTTTTAAAAATCGTTCTGGTAATGCGTGTACTAGCCGGATACTTTCTTCGTCTACATTCGACTATACAAGCCGGGCCCGGGATATACGAGAAACCGTGCATTCTCGGTTTCCGGCGTTTAAACTGCTTTCATTCGGTGTCTGATCAAAAATGATACTATTTTTGAAAATTGCATGTCTCATGCGTCTTAGTGGTCGAAACCACGTTTTAAAAATCCTTTTGGAAATGAGTTTACTCCCCGGGTACTTTCCTGCTCCACATCCGACTATACCGGTCTGGCCTGGGATTTACGGGAAACCGCGAATTTTCTGTGTCCGGCGATTAAACTGCTTTCATTCGGCGGGTGATCAAAAATGATACTATTTGTTAAAATTACATGTCTCATGCGTCGTAGTGGTGGAAACCGCGTTTTTAAAATCGCTTTGGAAATAAGTTTACTCGCAGGGTACCTTCTTCGTCTGCATTTGACTATACCGGCCTGGCTCAAGATTTACGGGAAACCGCGCATTTTCGGTTTCCGGTGGTTAAACTGCTTTCATTCGGCGGGTGATCAAAAATGATACTATTTTTGAAACTGCAAGTCTCATGCGTCTTAGTGGTGGAAACCGACTTTTAAAAATCGCTCTGGTAATGAGTTTACTCGCCGCATCGGACGGTTAAACTGTTTTTATTCGATTTCTGATCAAAAATGATACTATTTTTGAAAACTACAAGTCTCATGCGTCTTAGTGGTGGAAACCACGTTTTAAAAATCGTTCTGGTAATGCGTTTACTCTCCGGATACTTTCTTCGTCTACATTCGACAATACCGGCCTGGATCAGGATTTACGTGAAATCGCGCATTTTCGGTTTCAGACGGTTAAACTGTTTTTATTCCATGTCTGATCAAAAATGATACTATTTTTGAAAATTGCAAGACTTTTGCGTCATAGTGGTCGAAACCACGTTTTAAAAATCCTTTTGGAAATGAGTTTACTCCCCGGGTACTTTCCTGCTCCACATCCGACTATACCGGTCTGGCCTGGGATTTACGGGAAACCGCGAATTTTCTGTGTCCGGCGATTAAACTGCTTTCATTCGGCGGGTGATCAAAAATGATACTATTTGTTAAAATTACATGTCTCATGCGTCTTAGTGGTGGAAACCACGTTTTAAAAATCGTTCTGGTAATGCGTTTACTCTCCGGATACTTTCTTCGTCTACATTCGACTATACCGGCCGGGCCCGGGATATACCAGAAACCGTGCATTCTCGGTTTCCGGCGGTTAAACTGCTTTCATTCGTCGTTTGATCAAAAATGATACTATTTTTGAAAACTACAAGTCTCTTGGGTTTTAGTGGTGAAAATCGCATTTTAAAAATCGTTTTGTACATGAGTTTACTCGCCGGATACTTTCTGCGTCTACATTCGACTGCATCGACCTGTCCCGAGATATACGGGAAACCGCGCATTTTCGGTTTCCGGCGATTAAACTGCTTTCATTCGGCGGGTGATCAAAAATGATACTATTTGTTAAAATTACATGTCTCATGCGTCGTAGTGGTGGAAACCCCTTTTTTTAAATCGTTCTGGAAATAAGTTTACTCGCAGGGTACCTTCTTCGTCTGCATTTGACTATACCGGCCTGGCTCAAGATTTACGGCAAACGGCGCATTTTTGGTTTCCGGCGATTAAACTGCTTTAATTCGACGGCTGATGAAAAATGATACCTTCTTTAAACAGTACAAGTATCTTGCGTTTTAGTGGTGGAAAACACGTTTTAAAAGTCGTTCGGGAAATGGCTTTACTCCACGAGTACTTTCCTGGTCCACATCCAACTATACCGGTGTGGCCCGGGATTTACGGGAAACCGCGCATTTTCGGTTTCCGGTGGTTAAACTGCTTTCATTCGGCGGGTGATCAAAAATGATACTATTTTTGAAAACTGCAAGACTCATGCGTCTTAGTGGTGGAAACCGACTTTTAAAAATCACTCTGGTAATGAGTTTACTCGCCGGATCAGACGGTCAAACTGTTTTTATTCCATGTCTGATCAAAAATGATACTATTTTTGAAAACTACAAGTCTCGTGCGTCTTAGTGGTGGAAATCACGTTTTAAAAATCGTTCTGGTAATGCGTTTACTCGCCGGATAATTTCTTTCGTCTACATTCAAACTATACCGGGCGGGCCCGGGATTTACGAGAAACCGCGCATTTTCTGATTCCGGTGGTTAAACTGCTTTTATTCGCTGTCTGATCAAAAATGATACTATTTTTGAAAACTAAAAGTCTCATGCGTGTTAGTGGTGGAAACCGACTTTTAAAAATCGTTCTGGTAATGAGTTGACTTGCAGGATACTTTCTTCGTCTACATTCGACAATACCGGCCTGGATCAGGATTTACGTGAAATCGCGCATTTTCGGTTTCAGACGGTTAAACTGTTTTTATTCTATGTCTAATCAAAAATGATACTATTTTTGAAAACTACAAGTCTCATGCGTCTTAGTGGTGGAAACCACGTTTTAAAAATCGTTCCGGTAATGCGTTTACTCTCCGGATACTTTCTTCGTCTACATTCGACTATACAGGCCGGGCCCGGGATTTGCGAAAAATCGCGCATTTCGGTTTCCGACGATTAAACTGCTTTAATTCGGCGCCTGATTAAAAATGATACCTTGTTTGAAAAGTATAAGTCTCATGCGTCTTAGTGGTGGAAACCGCGTTTTAAAAATCGTCCTGGTAATGAGTTTACTCTCCGGATGCTTTCTTCGTCTACCTTCGACTATACCGGCAGGGCCCGGGATATACGAGAAACCGTGCATTCTCGGTTTCCGACGGTTAAACTGCTTTCATTCGGCGTCTGATCAAAAATGATACTATTTTTGAAAACTACAAGTCTCTTGGGTTTTAGTGGTGAAAATCGCATTTTAAAAATAGTTTTGTAAATGAGTTTACTCGCCGAATACTTTCTTCGTCTACATTCAACTGCATCGACCTGTCCCGGGATATACGGGAAACCGCGCATTTTCGGTTTCCGGCGATTAAACTGCTTTCATTCGGCGGGTGATCAAAAATGATACTATTTATTAAAATTACATGTCTCATGTGTCTTAGTGGTGGAAACCGACTTTTAAAAATCGTTCTGGTAATGAGTTTACTCGCCGGATCAGACGGTTAAACTGTTTTTATTCGATGTCTGATCAAAAATGATACTGTTTTTGAAAACTACAAGTCTCATGCGTCTTAATGGTGGAAACCACGTTTTAAAAATCGTTCTGGTAATGCGTGTACTAGCCGGATACTTTCTTCGTCTACATTCGACTATACAAGCCGGGCCCGGGATATACGAGAAACCGTGCATTCTCGGTTTCCGGCGTTTAAACTGCTTTCATTCGGTGTCTGATCAAAAATGATACTATTTTTGAAAATTGCATGTCTCATGCGTCTTAGTGGTCGAAACCACGTTTTAAAAATCCTTTTGGAAATGAGTTTACTCCCCGGGTACTTTCCTGCTCCACATCCGACTATACCGGTCTGGCCTGGGATTAACGGGAAACCGCGAATTTTCTGTGTCCGGCGATTAAACTGCTTTCATTCGGCGGGTGATCAAAAATGATACTATTTGTTAAAATTACATGTCTCATGCGTCGTAGTGGTGGAAACCGCGTTTTTAAAATCGCTTTGGAAATAAGTTTACTCGCAGGGTACCTTCTTCGTCTGCATTTGACTATACCGGCCTGGCTCAAGATTTACGGGAAACCGCGCATTTTCGGTTTCCGGTGGTTAAACTGCTTTCATTCGGCGGGTGATCAAAAATGATACTATTTTTGAAACTGCAAGTCTCATGCGTCTTAGTGGTGGAAACCGACTTTTAAAAATCGCTCTGGTAATGAGTTTACTCGCCGCATCGGACGGTTAAACTGTTTTTATTCGATTTCTGATCAAAAATGATACTATTTTTGAAAACTACAAGTCTCATGCGTCTTAGTGGTGGAAACCACGTTTTAAAAATCGTTCTGGTAATGCGTTTACTCTCCGGATACTTTCTTCGTCTACATTCGACAATACCGGCCTGGATCAGGATTTACGTGAAATCGCGCATTTTCGGTTTCAGACGGTTAAACTGTTTTTATTCCATGTCTGATCAAAAATGATACTATTTTTGAAAATTGCAAGACTTTTGCGTCATAGTGGTCGAAACCACGTTTTAAAAATCCTTTTGGAAATGAGTTTACTCCCCGGGTACTTTCCTGCTCCACATCCGACTATACCGGTCTGGCCTGGGATTTACGGGAAACCGCGAATTTTCTGTGTCCGGCGATTAAACTGCTTTCATTCGGCGGGTGATCAAAAATGATACTATTTGTTAAAATTACATGTCTCATGCGTCGTAGTGGTGGAAACCGCGTTTTTAAAATCGCTTTGGAAATAAGTTTACTCGCAGGGTACCTTCTTCGTCTGCATTTGACTATACCGGCCTGGCTCAAGATTTACGGGAAACGGCGCATTTTTGGTTTCCGGCGATTAAACTGCTTTAATTCGACGCCTGATAAAAAATGATACCTTTTTGAAAACAATAAGTCTCATCCTTTTTAGTGCTGAAAACCGCATTTTAACAATCGTTCTGGACATGACTTTACTCACCAGGTACTTTGTATGTATGTATGTATCTTTATTTAACGTTGGTCAAATTTACAAGATAGCTTTCGCTAATAAAAACCAACTAACGTAACAAATAATAATAGTAATAATGAAAAATAACATTCTGGGCAAAGATAAATTAAAGTTTACAATTCATATTTTTACACTTTTTTTTTTTTTACATATTTTACAATTACATAAAATAGAATCCTGGCAGGCTAATTTAACCGTGAACTCTTCAATGGTTGAACTATTTTTAATTTCACGGGGAAGATTATTCCATATCCAACAACTTTGATACAAGATGGAATTTGTACCATAGGTAGTGGTTTTAGCTTTAGGTAAAGTCAAAGAAGGGCCTCTCCGGAGGTTATGCTCACAATGGTATGTATTAAAACTAGATAGGCACCACATGAATTCAGGGTTCAGATTCTTTTGCTTTTAAACACCTCTATTGCTAAAGTTTTTAAGTGGCGTTGGTGGATGGATTTGTCCTTGTATTTTTCTAAAATGTCAATACAGTCTGTTTTCACTATATCGTATACAACCTTCAATGTTTTATAATGTACTCGCTCTATTTTACTATATGCAGTTTTACTGCAGAACATCCAAATAAGGGGTGCATAGTTAAATTGACTCTGTATAAAGCTTGAGCTGAGTATTTTTGTTTTTGGTTGCGATAAATAAGGTCGTAGTCTTCGTAATGCATGAAGTTTAAAATTTGCCTTCGAGTATAAGTTGTTTATATGTTGATTGAAGTTTAATTTATTGTCAATTTGAATACCTAGGAGTGTAACGTGGTCAGACTCATTTAAAGTAACTGATTCAAGTGGTAGAGTGATTTTATCTCTTGTTTTTTTACCTAGTATTATAAACTGAAATTTGGTTGGGTTGGCTTTTAGTGAGTTGATTTTAAACCAATGTAGCATATTTTGTGTATCAACAGTTAATGAGTTTAGTACAGTAGCCAACTTCAAACCACATGCATACAATGTATTGTCGTCGGCAAAATTACATACCTCTGTTTCTACAATAATAAAAAACAATTCATTAATAAAGATGTTAAATAGGAGTGGTCCTAAAATGGAACCTTGAGGAACACCACAAATAATCTCAAGCCATTCACTAAATGATGAGCCTATTTTAACTCTTTGTTTACGGGACGTGAGATAATTTAAAAGTAATTTTAGACTATTTGTGCTGATACCGTAAGCAGCAAGCTTTGCAATCAGGAGATCGTGTGATAGGCAGTCATAAGCTTTAGAAAGGTCCATTAGTACTGACCCTACAAAACCACCATTGTCAAGTTCTTTTTGCCATGCTTGTATTAATCTATATAAAGCGTGTTGAGTTGAATGTGATTTCCTGAATCCGCATAGTAATTTGTGTAGATACTGTTGTATGTACGTATTAAGTTGTTCATAGATTAATTTTTCGAATACCTTAGATAGTAATGGTAAAACACTTATAGGTCGGTAATTTTTTTTTATCCGTGGTGTCACCTTTCTTATGTACAGGTGATACATCAGCCTCTTTCAATATGTCTGGGAATTCATTATTATCAAACGATTTGTTGATGCAATTGAGTAGTTGTTTAAAAGCACCCTCACTTTCTTTAAGAATTTTAACGGGAATTTCCCCAGTAGAAGCTTTGTTTGTAGGTAAGTTTTTAATAGTCCTTTTAATGTCATCTAATATTACTTTTTTAAAAGTAAAGATTCGATTAATTATTGTATTTTGTGTAATGGCCAGGACGCTTGGATGAAATTTAAATTTGTTAATTATGTTGTCTATTATGTCAAGGTCATCCTCAAAGTTTTCACCCGGCCAGTTGTATAAATTTAAAGAACTTACAATATTTCCAAAGTAAGAATTAAATGTTTTTGCAATATCGTTTGATTTAGACATTATGTTTCCTTGTTCAATTAAAATAATATTGCTGCTGTTTCCAGCTGCATGCTTATTTGAAAAATAAGGTTTACATACCACCCAAAAAGGTTTTGTATTTTTCTTAATGGGGAGTTTATTCATAAATTCTGTTTTAATTTCTTTGTTAAGTTTAGTGACGTAGTTTCGGTGTCTTTTGTAGATGGATACGCCTTCTGGCTTTCCAGTTTTAATTGCCAGTCGTTTTAGCATAGAACGTTTCATTATCGCCTTACGAAGATTTTTATTGAAATGGGGCTTTTGGTTTCCTCGTATGACCTTTTTCTTTCTTGGAGCGTGTTTGTTCAATACATTTACAAATGTTTCTTGAAAGGTTTCCCATTTATCTACATTATTCTTTAAAGCATTTTGTAGTTCAACCTGAAAATCTTCTTTAATAAAGCTTTTATAGCTTCGATAATTAATAATTTTTGGTTCCTCCTTTTCGAAGGTAGATTTAAGAATATTATATATCATGTGATGACAATAACTGAAACCTGTTTCGTATGAATTTGTAAATTTAAAGCAGAATTTGCGATTTGTGAGGAGTAAATCAATGCCAAAACCCGAACCCTTAAAACATGTGTTGCCCTTAATAAGATTAACCAAATTGTGACAGTTCATAAAATCAACCATTTTATCTTTTTTAGGCTCAAGGTTAAAATCCCCCATCACTAGATAATTATCATAGGTCCCAGCACTAAGGCGCATGAGACTTGTAGTTTCCAAAAATGGTATCATTTGTTATCAGACGCCGAATGAAAGCAGTTTAATCGCTGGAACCGAAAATGCGCAGTTTCGCGTAAATCCTGGACCCGGCCGGTATAATCGAATGTACACGAAAAAAATATCCGCCGAGTAAACTCATTTCCAGAACGATTTTTAAAACGCTGTTTCCACCACTAAGACGCATAAGACTTTTGAAAACAATGGTATCCTTTTTGATCAGACGTCGAATGAAAGCGGTTTAATCGGTGCTAATTATCACAACGATTTTTCAAACGCGGTTTCCACCACTAAAACGCATGAGACTTATAGTTTTATTAGAGATGGCATACGTGTTTAGCACAACTCTTGATGAAATTTTGTTAAATGATATCAACTCAACTTTACCGGTTGAACTAAATCATGATGTTTCAATCAGAAGTGTCACGACAGAAGAGGAATGTAATGATGAAAAGTGTTCTAACTTTCATCGACGAGAAATATGATGAAGTTGTGAAGTCAAAGTCCAGAACTGTTTTGTGTACGGAAATAAAACGTATTGTGCGAGATGAAATGGATTCTTTAAAATCAAATGTTTTGAAGGATGTGGCCTCAGAAACAAACCTAAAAACCACTATACGCAACTTGGAAAAAGAGATAATATTTTTAAAAGAAGAGATGAGTTTTAAAAATACATATATTGAAAGTTTACTAGCGAAGAAATCACCGATGCATGAAGACCGATATATTTGTTCTTGTAAGTCTCTTTTTAATCGAACAAATTGCAGTGAATTTCCCGATTGCGTACCATTAAAAGCTCCACCATCATTTTCAGAGGTTGTGGATGAACATGGCGATTATGAACACATTAACGAAACAAGGATACAAACGATCATTTAAAGCATCAACTTGAGGAGATCAGAAAAAAGAAACGATTAGAGTATATAAAATTAAATGGTCTCATTCAAAAAAGTAATGAAAAGAAATTAGTAGATGTGAGAAATTAGTGAAATTGTAAATACAGAGAATACAAATCAACAGTTAAAACGTCACTGAAATACAGATTAGAAAAAATAGCAAACTACCATAATTATATGACAAAATATGATGGAAAAATCTCGCTTCAAAAAAGCAACGTCAGTGAAGAATATCCAAAAAAAACCAAGACCGTAACAAAAAGACCGAAAATACAGTACACTTGTTAACAAACAGTCATAAAGTACTAATGGAATGTCACAAAAGCACAACTACAGCACGGATAAAGCATCATGTTAAAATATCACTTGAAAAGAAACCTGATCAAATGATTTTCATGTAGGAACAAATGACTTAAATACGGAAGCTACATGATAGAATGATATTGCTAAAATGCATCGTTTACGTCGAGACCAACCAAAAAATGTTTTTATTGGTTATATTAACATCAACTCAATTCGTAATAAGTTTGAGAGTTTCAAGTGTGTTATGGGTGAACTCTTTGACGTCATAACAGTTGCAGAAACAAACACATTAACGAAACAAGGATACAAACGATCATTTAAAGCATCAACTTGAGGAGATCAGAAAAAAGAAACGATTAGAGTATATAAAATTAAATGGTCTCATTCAAAAAAGTAATGAAAAGAAATTAGTAGATGTGAGAAATTAGTGAAATTGTAAATACAGAGAATACAAATCAACAGTTAAAACGTCACTGAAATACAGATTAGAAAAAATAGCAAACTACCATAATTATATGACAAAATATGATGGAAAAATCTCGCTTCAAAAAAGCAACGTCAGTGAAGAATATCCAAAAAAAACCAAGACCGTAACAAAAAGACCGAAAATACAGTACACTTGTTAACAAACAGTCATAAAGTACTAATGGAATGTCACAAAAGCACAACTACAGCACGGATAAAGCATCATGTTAAAATATCACTTGAAAAGAAACCTGATCAAATGATTTTCATGTAGGAACAAATGACTTAAATACGGAAGCTACATGATAGAATGATATTGCTAAAATGCATCGTTTACGTCGAGACCAACCAAAAAATGTTTTTATTGGTTATATTAACATCAACTCAATTCGTAATAAGTTTGAGAGTTTCAAGTGTGTTATGGGTGAACTCTTTGACGTCATAACAGTTGCAGAAACAAAGCTGGATAGTTCATTCCTTCAAGTCAATTTGTAATGATGGTTACTCGAATCCATATCGTTTAGACATCAGCGCGAATAGAGGTGGATTGTTAACTTTTGTTAAGAGTGACATCCCATCACGTCGTCTTGAGCAGTTTATCTTAAACCCTGATATTCAAGTTACAATTGTTGAATTAAGACTACGAAAACAAAAATGGTTAGTATGCAGTATTTATAGACCACCAAGTCAAAACTCCAAATATTTTTTGTCTCAACTTTCAGTAGCTCTAGATTTCTATAATTATGATAATATCTTGATAAATGGTGATTTCAACCTAGATCCAGCTGATACTGATTTAAGGGAGTTTTTACTAACTCACTCCCTTTATAACCACATGAAGGAGAAAACTTGTTGGAAGTCCTCTTCGGGATCTTGCATTGATTTGATTCTTTCCAACAGGAAACACTCTCTCATGCATACATGAGCGGTTGTAATTGGGTTGAGTGATTATCATTCCTTAGTTTATACAATGCTTAAAACACAATATGTCAAACTACCACCACTTAAAATTAGTTACCGGTGCAATTAAAATTTTGATGAAACTTATTTTTTAGAGGATATATCTCGGTCTATGACCAATATCTCAAATTATGATGATTTTCATAGTATATTTACATCTTTATTAGATAGGCATGCTCCATTGAAAACCAAGTTTCTCCGCGCAAATAATAGGCCCCATATCTTTAAAGCTCTCTGAAAGGCGATCATGAAACGTTCGCGTCTTAAAAGGGTAGCTAACACTTCCGGCAAAGACGATGATGTGAGAGCATTTAAAAAACAAAGAAACTTCGTGGTCAATATAAATAGGCAGGACAAGAAAACTTTCTTTTCCAACTTTGGCTGAAGTAATATGAGTAAAGGTTTTTGGAAATCGGTAAAACCTTTGTTTAATGAAAAAGCCAAATATGGTAAAGAAAGATTTACTCTTGTTGACAAAGATATATTATATAATAATGATAGTGATATTGCAAACATATTTAATGAATGTTTTAATAAAATTACTGACAACCGTAACATGCCACACATTCCTCAAGCTCTTTCATCCGAGTGTGATGCTGTTCTCGCTGCAGTTGAGAAGTATGCGTCTCACCCTAGTGTCCTCTTCATTAAATCGAAGAAACAGACACATACTTTTGAGTTGTCTCCAATTTGTGAGGATGTCATGTTTAAGGAAATTCTTGCGTTAGATGATAGCAAGAAAGTCAGTGGTTCGATTCCAACGAAGATGCTTAAATTAGCTGCTAGATATTGTGTTCCAGTACTTACAAAATGTTTTAACAGTTCTATTATTGACAGTTCTGTTTTTCCTAATCTTTTATCTTTGGCAGAGATAATCCCTTTATATAAAAAGGGTAGCTCCACAGACAAGGTAAATTATAGACCTGTCAGTTTGTTACCAACTGTTTCCAAAGTCTATATATCTTTGTGGATTTCGAAAGAGTTACAGCTGTCAGTATGCTATTCTAAACATGCTTCAAAAGTGGCAAAAATGTCTCTCAAAATCTGGAAAAGTCGGTGCAGTTTTAATGGATTTATCCAAAGCGTTTGATTGTCTCCCTTTTGGTCTTTTAATTGCAAAACTGGAGGCATATGGCGTTGGATAGAATACATTAAAACTTGTACTGAGCTATCTATCAAACAGGAAATATCGAGTGAGGTTAGGCTCCTCGGTTAGTGAGTGGTTAGAAATTTTGTTAGGAGTTCCTCAAGGCTCTGTCCTAGGACCGATCTTATTCAATGTGTTTATTAATGATTTGTTGTTCCTGGTATTAGAGGGTGATATCTGCAACTTTGCCGACGACAACACCATTTTTAGTTGTAAGAGTAGCATTACTGCTGTTCTAGAAAGTATACACTCTGTCATAGTCAAAGTGGTAAACTGGTTCAACTCAAATGGTATGGTTGCAAATCCAAGCAAGTTTCAGATGATAATTCTGGGAGCTGATGTTGGCAATATCAGCATTCAGATTGGCTCATCTTCTATTGCTCCATCAAAACAAGTTAAGTTACTAGGTATTACTCTGGATGAGAAACTTTCATTTTACCCTCACGTAAAAGGGATGTGCAAAAGTGCTTCCTCAAAGACAAAAGCACTCCTGAGGATACGAAATTTTCTCAAACAGGATCAGATTGATTTATTATTTAACTCATTTATTTGACCTTGTTTCAATTATTGCCCCCTTGTATGGATGTTCTGCAGCAAACAGGCACACAATCTCATTTCGGCAACCCATAAAAGAGCGTTGTGTGCAAAAACTGGTCTGGTGCAGAAAACCTATACAGAAATACTGGAAATATCTAGTATGATATCTATCCATGATAGAAATCTGAAAAGCCTTGTAACTGAAGTTTATAAGTGTCTTCATGTATTGAACCCTGAACTAATGTGGGATATTTTTCAAAAGAAGGAGACTACTTACAGTCTTAGGCGTGGTACTGTACTGGTCATTCCACCTTCTAAAAGCAGTATCGGGCAGAATTCTTTTCAATTTCGCACTAGCCTAGCCTAGAATTACCTACCTGCGTGTGTCAAAAATGTGACATATCTAAAAGAATTCAAATCTGTTATCAGGCACGTTGAAATATACTGCCAATGTAAGCTCTGTGCTGCTCATTCGGGGATCAATCGATGATTTATTTTAGTATTTTATTTGTATTTTTATCACTTAATATTTACATGTTTTAATTTGATAGTTGGTGTAAATTATTACCTTGTAACTATACTGGATCCAACTTTAAAGAAAATAAATAAATAATAGTACATGTTTTTTTTATAAGAAACCAGTCTATAAGAAACCTTGGGCTCAGAAAGTAAAAATTTAAGAAACTTTTAAGAAATTTGAGCAGGATGAGAAAATCTCCAACATTAAGAAACTTATTTGCATATAACAGGAAAAAGGGGGGACAGAATAAAAAGAGTTTTCATAAGATGGATGTTTAAACATGCATCTATTTATAACAAACTAATGTATAGATTACATCTTAAACAAATCAAAAATGTTCTCATCAATGTCGTCCTCCTCCATCTCAAAAAAGCATTATAAATAAAAGACTTTTTTAAAGAAACTTTACAGGCTCAAATAAGGAAAATTAAGAAACATTTCAGGCTCAAATTATCGAAGAGAAGTTTGCCTAACATACCTGTACTTTGCCGACCAATTACTCCAGCTCATCTATATCAGAGATTTTGTTGTTTTAGGGGGATAGCCAATTTCCTAACTACGATAAAGCTATGTGGCATTGCTTGGTATTGCTGGCATTTTTTACCATTGTCAGTATCAGAGTACATCTTTCCTGCCAAACACGGGTGGGATCCTCTTACACACTTATCACCGCATGGTTTTGGTTCATGGGACAATAATATTCTTTACATTCACGTCAGGTTGGGAGACTCCATTTAGAGTCTGTAAGAGCCTGTTAGATCTGTTTAGGCAAGATTTGTGGACGCCTTTGTCCCAGAAATGCATTTGCTCATTACTTTTCATTTCGCGGTTTGGCTCCCGCTCCCTGGTTTATTATGCAAAGCGGTGAATTTGTGACCCGGAAATATATCAGTGCCATGCTCAATGTAACACACTACTAGGAAGGTTTGTCTAGCGATTGTTATCGCAGATATATTCACTTAAGTTGCAATGTTTTAGAAAACTGGTGTACTAATATTGCCAGTGTTAATAAGATCACTAGGCTATGAAATGTGAGGGTTCTTTAGTGTGTCCAGTATAATTTGTTGACACATTTAATTTATCTTGATATTATTTAACGTTAACAGTTTCTTTATTGTTCTACAGTTTTAGCCAGTAGAACTTTAACATGGGCTTCTTTTTTGATGTTGTCGTTTTTACTACAGAGACTAGTGAAGCACGAGAGGAAACCAGTCTAGTGTAGCCTTAAGGAAATTATTAGTTTTGAGTGTTATAACTGACTACTCTTTTGCAAAACGTACAAAACCTGTTATTTTTACAAATAAATCATTTGACATTATTATTTTATGTTTCGTTAGAAATTGCTGGTTTATTCAAATTAATCCACAAAGTGTTTATCGCATGTTTTAGTGACTATATTATGTAATATCAGCTGTGAGTGTTAGTGCAATAAAGTAGGGCAGTGCCAGTCGAATATATATGTGAATTTAGTATTGTGTTATTGCATTGTATCATGTCAAATTGGAGAATTGTAGCAAATAGTGTATTTTTTCTTGTTGTTCCTTTTTACAATATGGGGAAATTTGGGTGTGTTGGGCCTCCTTCGTCAGCCGTTTAGGCAAGTAATGTGTTGATACAAGTCATTGAAAAACGTACCTGACGCTCAGGGCGTGTATACATGTGTTCACCATATTTGCTGACGCTCATTGAGGTGCGCCTGACGCTCAGGGCATCTCAATCAGTAGCACTTGAATAGAAAACATGCGCCTGACGCTCAGGGCATGTTGATGCTCCTGACGCTCAGGGCATCTCTCATACACCTGACGCTCAGGGTATGAATAAAAACACTAGTAATTAGCATGTGCCTGACGCTCAGGACATGTCGATGCGCCTGACGCTCAGGGCATCTCTCATACACCTGACGCTCAGGGTATGAATAAAATACGAGTATTTTGCATGTGCCTGACGCTCAGGACATGTAGTTGTAGATATGTGTACTGTAATCATTACTGGAATAGGAAACATGCGCCTGACGCTCAGGGCATGTCGATGCACTTGACGCTCAAGGCATCTCATTCTCTCATACATCTGACGCTCAGGGTATGAATAAAAACACCAGTAATTAGCATGTGCCTGACGCTCAGGACATGCCGATGCACTTGACGCTCAAGGCATCTCAATTCTCTCATACTCCTGACGCTCAGGGTATGAGAGAAAACACCATTGTCTCATGTTTCTGACGCTCAGAGCATGAAGACACCTATAATGCATATCCTGACGCTCAGGATATGCGTTATATATTTGTTCAATTCTCTCATACACCTGACGCTCAGGGTATGAAAGAAAACACCATTGTCTCATGTTTCTGACGCTCAGAGCATGAAGACACCTATAATGCACAGGATATGCATTATATATTTGTGCATATGACGAAGCACGAAGGAGGCACCTGCATTCCCACCCATTCCCCCAAAAATTCTATAAATAGTCTATGCATACTGAACGTGTTGTATCTACTCATTCCAATAGAAATACATTGTTTCTATCAATTTTGTGTTATTATTCTGGAACCCAAAGCAATTAAATGGAGCTAAACTGCAAGTTTTGCTCATGTTAATTGTGGTGACAGAAGTACAGTTCTTTAGCATTGTAGTTAGTATACATTAGGTTTACCTTAGTCATTGAGGATGCAATGTATAGCCTTGCACAGTGAGGGGTGGTTTCTACCTATAGACCTGATCTTAAAGGTTGCCAGGATAGTAGTCTCACTTGCCTGTAAAGGAACTGGACCCTACCCAGGTCTTGATTATTAATGGCTGCATATAAAACCCCAACACCCCACACTGTGCTAGTTCTTCAGATGTACCTTACAAGGAATATTGATAGCTCCGGCAATCTTCCTTCGTGTCCAGGGTGAGTTTCGATATCTCCAGAAAGTAAAAGAATGATCACCAAAAAGCGATCGTTTGTTCGTAACTTTTTATGTTTACTTGTGTACTGTAAATTCCACATCGTTTTAACATAATCTTGTGTTAGTGATATTCCTACATTATTGTAAACATCTGTGCTACAATGACTCCTTTTCCAAACTATGCAACAAAATATAATCGTCAAAAGTAAACGAACAGACCAAGATACGTCCGATCAGTATCTTGAACGAACGAACGAAAAATTGCGTCTGTCACTGGACCCAGCATACCGACTTGAATAAACTTGGGGTAAAACACCCACGTTTTCGTATATATTTTACAGACACTATTACCCCCGGTTTGTGTGCCAACACGCCGTCGATTTAGCTTTCCCCTCGCCAGTTACAGAAATATTGAAGTTGGAGTGGACTAGACGTTTTCTTCACCTTCCTGTTGCTTTGCTTTTTGCTTGTGTTTTTTGTTTTCTGGAGCTAGCTGGATACAGCTCTAATTTTTTTATCTTTTTTTTTTTACTTTTTTGATTATTTTGGTTGTGGTAAAGCCACCAAAGTGTCACCAAACGGTGCAAATTGGTATAAAGTTGGTAAACTATTGGTTAAAACTATTGGTACAACACTGCTAAAATATTGGTTAAACTTAGTAGTACAATCCTTGTTGATACAAAATAGTCAATATTTGGATATAGCTTAATATTTGCTAGCTAGCAGCTAGCTACACATACAGGCTTTCACTGTTGGTAACTGCATTTCTAGATATTTATTACATCCGTTATGTGTGTATGTGTAATGTTTATGATAATCAGTCTAAATGTTAGTACTATATATATATATTTATCACTTTTGTCAATTTTGGCTGGTGACGTCGAAGTAAATCCTGGACCGTTTCGCCCAAAAGTTGTTTTAGGCTCTTTTCATCAAGGCGATCCTAGATTTGGTGATAGTAGTGGCATACAATGTGCCTGCAATGCACTCTTTTTAATTTTTTTTCTTCCATTAAAAAGGTTTCAGTTTGGAAATCGTTTGACCTAGATTATGTGCTAGAAAAAGTAGATGAATTTTTCAAAAAATTAGGTAAATTTCGACCACGTTTTATGGATGAATTGCCTTTTAGTGTACTAATTGAAGAAAAAAATGTTGAGATTGAAAAGTTATCATCTTTTTATGGATTGATGGGACAAAGCAACAATTTTGTTAATCATGACACAACCACTGATATCGGAAATGGTCTAATATTTATGGCCAATGAAATTAGCTTTTCATTGATTTGGGCAAAAACTTCAATTTTTCTGTTTGATTCTCATAGTCGGGATAAAGATGGTACATTAGCAGAGGATGGTAGTTCAGTTCTTTTGTCTTTTAAATCACTTACTGATGTACAGAAGCACATTAAGTGTCAATATTCACAATTTGCTGATGATTTTGTAAATGCGCAGTTTGAAATACTGTATATCAAAGTTATAGAATCCAGAAATTGTTCTGAAATTTTATCTTCTGTAACGAAAAACAGAAAAAAGGTTCAAAACAAAATTTCATTTAATAAACCTTGTAACCGTGTCCAATACAATAACAGGAAATGTGAAAAACGTTTCAAACTTGCAGCAGGCATGAACGAATAAACAAAGCGCAATGTGAAAAGCGTGCAGAAATTTTTGGAACACCTAAAAATGACCAAATTAAAAAAGCAAAATATAAAAAGCGTGCTAGTTTGCAGGAACACATGATCATGAAGAGATAAAAATGAAAAGGAGACTAAGTTATGCCAGTGTTGTTGGTACTGGAATGCATGGAATTATACTAAAGGGGATGCGGGACAGCTATGCTAATAAAGTTAATCAAAGTTCCAAAGACAGGATAATTAAATTTACTGATATGATTAAAGAAGGGCCGTTCTATATTTGTGTAGTCTGCAGCCGTTGCCTTTATTATAGATCAGTAATAAATTTTGAAGTTGGCAAATATGATATACATATATTTGACTTCTATAAAATAGTTGAGAGTCCTGATGGAAAGTCTTACATTTATCGCACTTGTCATAATAAGTTAAAAAAGTCAGAAATTCCTGCACAAGCTGGAATAAACTTGATATTTATCATTTTCCTGTGATTTAGCAAATTTAAACAGACTTGAAAATGTCTTACTATCCAGAAGAATTCTATTTAAAAAGGTTGCCTAAAGGACAAATGCCAAAACTTAAGGGCAGTATATGCAATGTTCCAATAGACACGGCAGATTTGGCAAGAACATTGCCTCAAGGAGCTGATAGTAATGGTATTGTAATGTTAAAGTTAAAGCGCAAGTTAAATTATAGAGGACATGTTTACTTTGAAGCTGTTTCACCAGAAAAAGTTCAGGCAGCACTGCAATATTTGAAAGCAAATAACTCTTTGTACCAAGATATAACAATTGATATAGGTCAGATACCAGCCAATATGTTATCTCTAGCTGAATCTGTTGAGATGCCAATTCAAATACAGTCAGAAAATCATGTTCCTGAAATTGTTGGAAATGTAATTGAAGACTCTGATAACCCATTAGATGAGTTTAGGGTTGGTTCTTCAGAAAGCGTACTTTTTTCTAATATTCCAGAACCTGAAGAGGCAGTAATTGCACCAGGGGAAACTATGACACCTCTATCAGTTTTAAAGGATGAAAAATGTGAGGAATTATCTCACCCATCTCTCTTTCCTACTGGAAAATTTGGTTACAGGGCTGACCGCAGTATTAAGTTAAGTCCAGTGAAGTATTTTAATCAAGGTTTGCTAAACTATAAACAGAAATTTGCTTCAGACTCTGATTACATTTTTTATGCTCTTTCAGTCATGTTAAACCTTAATCTAAACAGCCAAATTAATATAGCAATGAAAAAGGTCACTTCTAACCGTTTAACAGCTGGTATGCTATCCAATAAGGTTTTAATTTCATGAATACAATTAAAGGAACTCCAGCTTACTGGAAAAAGTTTCTCTCCGAGGTTTTAGCAATGGTTAAGCAACTTGGTTTGCCCACTTTCTTTATGACATTAAGTTGTGCAGATTTAAGGTGGAATGAATTGATTTCAATAATTTCAAAACTAAAAAAGGTGAAAATATTTTAGAGGAAAACATTGATAAAATGACCTTTTTTGAGCGATGCAATTATTTAAATTTTAATCCAGTGCTGCTTGCTAGACATTTCCAATACAGAGTTGAATCATTTTTTAAAGTAATTGTTGTTGATGGGTCTCTTGGCAAAGTTAACTATTATGCGATTCGTGTTAAATTTCAAGTTCGTGGTAGTCCTCATATTCATTCTTTTTTATGGGTTTTAAATGCTCCAATATTAAGTGAAACAAAAGTTAAGGAATATGTTGAGTTTGTTGATTCTGTCATTAAGGCATATGTTCCAGATCATGGTTCAAATCCTGAGCTTCATAAACTGGTAACTACATATCAAATTCATTCTCATTCTAAGTCATGCCGAAAATATAAAAATCAAAGTTCTAGATACCATTTTGGACATTTCTTCAGTGATCCTACCCTTATTGCTACTCCACTATCAATTAATATACCAGTAGACGAAAAAACAAAAATTCTTGAAAAGTGCAAGTTGCTGCTTGCCGTGGTTAAAGAATACATTGATAAAAATTTAGATCCTCGAAAAATAAGTATCCTAAATCCATCAGATGATAATTTCAAACAAGTCCCAACAATAAAAGAGATTCTTCAAGAATTAGGGATTTGTGAAGATGACTATTATGAGGCACTTTCTTTCTCTGATGACAGTGACTTCTAAATTCACTTAAGGCGCCCTCCAAATTCTTGCTTTGTTAACAATTATTTTGAGGAGGGTTTAGCAGCTTGGAAAGCAAATATAGATTTGCAACCTGTTTTTAATCATTACAAGGCTGTTACATACATGTGTGCCTATTTTTCAAAATCTGAAGATGAGACCTATGAGGCTATGAAGCAGGCAGCAAAAGAAGCTTTTAGTTCAAATAATGCAGATATAAAGAAAATGAGAGCAATTGCCAGAGCATATGCTAATAAAAGAGAATGTTTGGTTCAGGAAGCTGTTTATATTTTAATGCCTGAGTTGTGGCTAAGAAAAACATTTCCATGCGTAATTTGTGCCAATAGTAATCTTCCGGAGAATCGCTTTAGAATATGTCGCAGCAAGGAAGAAATTGATGAGTTACCTGAAGACAGTGTTGATATTTTTAAACGTAACATGATAGATCGTTACACTGATAGACCAAATGCTACATTTTTAGGTGGAAAGTATAATATTGTGGATAGCTTTTGCTATGCAGAATTTGTAGCACATTAGTACTTGCCTGCGAAAGATAATGTTGTAAACGATAATCAGCCAGCTGTTTTACAGGATGAACTGTTTGAAGCTGAGAATACCAGCTGCAACTACCCAAATAATATCCCTTTAATGAACTCAAAAGAAAAATTAAAATGTCGTAAGGTTAAAGCAGTTTTGCGTTATTTTATACCAAACAGACATAAGTATCCTGAGAAATACGCACATCATTTGCTTTTTATGTTTTATCCTTTTCGTAATGAAAATGATCTTAAATGTTCGACTTCTGGAACATATTTGGACAAGCTCAATCAAGCCGGTGTTATTGACATTGTCAATAGAAACAAACAAGTTTTTTTTACAACGGGCTGTGTATGTGGGCTGTGTATGTGGCGCCGTAGTTTAGTGGTTATCACTCTCGTACTTTGTGCAGGACACCGGGGTTCGATTCCCCTTAGCGGCGATTTAATATGGGCAAGGAGGTTTAAAGAGAGAAGGAGATACATCTCAGCAACGTCCATTTAAATGCTATTCAAATTTCTTTTGTTTACGTGCTCCTTTGAACCCATCCGTTGCGCCGCTTTTGCTGTATTTTTACATGCCGAGTGTGAGACGAGTGTTTTAACGACAAAGCAGAACTTTCAAAAAACACATTAAAAGCTATACTTATATTGTGTAAATTGTTGCCCTGAGATATGGTGTAATTTTATATCTTGTAGATGTTTCTGTATGTTCCCTCCTAGCACAGCGTCAGTTAAAAGATTGATAAAACTTTTAAAAAATATTACTGCAGGAGGGGTTGCATATTAGTACATATTTTTTTCTTCAAAATTATTGAATTTTCGGTATAGAATCGGTGTTCGGTGACTATTGTTTCTTTCATAGAACAAAAGAAAATATTAATCATTCGTTACTATCTCTAATTATGCGTTTTTCGTTGGGCAATGATTTACTTTTATTTCTTCGCGTTTTTATTTTCTAATATTGTTTTTTTATCTTCCCTTATATTCGGCTGATTTTACCTATTTTCTGCATGTACCACCAGAAATGTTTAAAAACTGATTTTAAACGATCAAAATACAAAGCAAACGAGTTTTTACCGCTAGAAAAAATAATTTATAATTATGCAGAAATAACAATGAGCAACAGTTACTTTTATAATTTACGCGCGAGATTTCGAAAAATTTTGTTTACAAAACTGAATTTGAAAACAATACAGCAACCTGCAAATCGGCAACGGATGGTTTCAATAGAAACTGCTGAGATGTATCTCCTTCTCTTTTTAAACCTCCTTGATATGGGCAATTGAATATTACCATAGCCCCGGGTTAACCCAAGCCATGTGAGAGAAATTGGGGAGATGGCGCACTGTAGCCATGTAAAATATGCACATCTATCTATCTATCTATGTTCCAGGCACTACAAGTCCATCATAGAACTTCTTCTGTTAGATGAAGATGATGATGACGCAGATGAAGTTAACATTATGTATTAATTTGAAAAATAGTCTATTATTTATTTAGCCCCCTCCCTTACCATTACAACCTGTCCTTCTAGTTTTGATTTTCAAAATAGGAAGAATTGTTGTAGCCAATGTTTGAGTCTATTTTTATAAATATTTTGGTGACAAGCTGGCTGTGTTCTCTGAAATCTTATGTGGGCAATTAGCTAAATTATCTGTTTACATTTCTAAGAAACATTTTGTTGGCTAAAAACCATGCAGCTGACTTTCTTTTTTCACGTGTGTTGTTTATAATCCCCAAACATCTTACGCAAATCGACAGGCAAATAATGCAGCCAGTAAACTGTGTATCAGTCCATTCAAAACTTTATTTTTAGGTAGAGGCATCTTTTAACTTGAAATTAAAAAATATATATAACTTGCATGTGGTTAAGATTTAGAACACATGTCAGTTGAAAGATGCTAGTAGCCACAGTTCAAAAGTTTTTAACCATAATTTGAATTTCTTCATCTAAGGTCTGCATTTTTTTCCCTGTTGAATTTTCAGATTTTTTCCGAGCATGCGCAAGAATCTCTTAAAAACGTAAACATTAAAACCTGTTATGGAACTTGCTAGCTTATTTGATATACTAACCAGGCCCATGGAATGTACATTAAATGAGGCACTAAAATGTAAAATGTAAACTGTATTTTGCTTTTTTGGCAATTGCCTTTTAATTGAAGATAACTCTCACAAATTTGTCATATCACAAATGTATTCCTATTTACCTATATTCTTGAGGATAGACATAAAGAATGATTTTGTATTAGCTATACTTTCTAGGTTCCAGAATTTGAACAATTTAAATGAGGCCGATAAAGGTTGTGTAACAAAACTTCTAAATCTGGACCAAATAAGAACAAACAAGTAAGGTTTTTTAACAAATTAATTCTTCTAATGCCAATGTACTGAGAAAATTTAACACCAAAAGGTCCTATTATTATATTTTAGGCCAGCGATTGATTACGCTCCACCGGAATATTTTCACATATCGTGGCCAAGTACAAATAGCATTTCTGGAATGAATACCCTACATGTATATAATAAACCAGCTATAAGTTAATCCATTATTTATATCGTTAAATGATATCAAATGTCGTCCGTTTTACGAAATTAGATCTTGCAAAAAAAGGATTTCTTGTCTTTGTGACAGTTTATATATATACAATTAAGAACAACATGGCAAAAGTTTATATTTTAAAACTGGTAGGAATAGAGTTTTAATTCTTGGTTCTTAGTTATGATCATTTTAAAACAGAATACAAAAAAATTTTGGAGAAAATATATAAGTTGCACATTTGGATTTATCAGCCTTAATTATATAAGTTAGGAAATTTTGAATAATATATGATTATAAGAACAGGCTTTATTATATTTTAAATTTTATGTGAACCATATTCGATACAGTTGATTTGTGTAGTCATTTCATCATAAAACATCGAATGTTTTGCTACTAATAGGGACAAATTTTGATGCTGAATACAAATATGTTGGTCATTTTTGTTGAAAATGATCAGAGAATGTCAAGCATGTTAACCCGGACCCGAGAATAATCCATAAATTTACCATTACAACCTGTCCTTCTAGTTTTGATTTTCAAAATAGGAAGAATTGTTGTAGCACAAATTTTGACGAATTATTAGTGTATTAAAAAGATTTGTGTGCAACTAAAATACCCAGCTCTTCTCATACAATTTCTAACGGCCTCTCAACAAAATCACCCGCCTGGAAAATAATAGCCATTTAATATGTCGTTTATAAATATGTGGTTAAGTTGTCTCTGGATGTCACACGTTAGATAGGTACATATAGCTATAGTACACAGCGCAGCTAGCTAGCTAGCTACACCTCATGAATGTTAATAACAACAAACTTTCAAAACATTTTCTAAATTAAAGGCCTATTACCAATATTAAACAATCAAGCTAAGCCAGATCATGGATCCATGGCCAGATCAATAGAGTAAAGTCAGTAATATTCTGACCATTTTGCTTTCATCGACAAAAAGGTTTTTTTGATTTTTGTCTTTTTTCGCCCGCCATTTCTAAATCTTGCTTTAAGGCGAGCGCCAAATATGCATCTCATTATCTTTGGAATTTCAAAAATGCCCAGTATATCTGGGCATTTTTGTATCACGTGACCAGCCTGTTCCAGGGTCATTGTTGGCCACTCCGTAATAACGGCTCAGGGGCCACAAGACCCTGGAGACGAGGTTGGTAACCAACCTAGCAAGTAAAGCAGGGAAAAGATAAGTGTTCGGTAAAATACATTGAAACCGTATATTGCAGAGGCAAACCTGCATTTTACAGAAAATGAGAATAACAAAAAGATAGCTCTTTAACAAAAAAAAAAAATACAAAACACTGAATAAAGTATTATATACAGGATATACTTTACTTAAATGGAGAAAGCAAGAAACGTTTTCTGATTATTTATGAAAGTGAATAAAATTGCAATTGCTTTATTTGAGACTGTTATATCCACGACGATTTAAAGGTTACCTACGATGCTTTTAAAAGTTTATTCCAAATAAAGGCCGTTTTCCACTTCACGGAAAAAGTTCGCGTAACGAACAATTCTTCACGGAATTTGTTACGTGTCGCTTTGTACAACATTTTCCACTTGTGATTTTGCCGCGTAAATTTGAAATAAACCAAAACAAACATGGCCGCCAAACTTAGTAAACGCACGAAAATACTTCTAGTGATACGAAGACGTCTTATTGCCAAAAACAAATACAAAAAGAGGTTTTGGGTTCGCAAGATTTTTACGGAACGAAAGCAGAAAGGCGAATACCATCTTTTGGTACAAGAACTCAGATTGCACGACCAGGAGTATTTTTTCAAATATTTTCGGATGACCCCATCGAAATTTGAAGTGTTGTTAAGAATGGTTGCTCTTTTTATAACGAAATCATCGTTTAAACGGGAGGCTATTTGGCCAAGTGAACGACTGGCCGTGACACTACGCTATTTAGTGACTGGCGATAGCCAAACAACTATTGCATTAAGCTACCGAATTGGCATCACAACTGTGGGGAAAATCATCAATGAAACTACTGAAGTAATATGGAAGGTCCTCAATAAAGAATATGTTAAGTTTCCTAAATCGGAAGGGGAATGGAAACATGTTGCCCTGAACTTTAAAAAACAATGGAATTTCAATAATTGTAGTGGTGCTATAGATGGCAAGCACGTTGTAATGCAAGCTCCGTCGCGCTCTGGTTCATATTTTTATAATTATAAAAACACACATTCTATAGTTTTGTTAGGAGTATGCAATGCTGATTATGAGTTTATTATGGTTGACATAGGAGATTGTGGTCGAAACAGTGATGGGGGTGTGTACTCCAACAGTAACTTGGGTTACAGCTTGGATCACAATTTACTTAAAATTCCGCCTGCAGAGGTTTTGAATGGCACCAACTTATTATTTCCCTATGTACTTGTTGCTGATGACGCATTTCAGCTAAAAAATCACATCATGAAACCATACCCTAAAGAGTTCCTTGGTTTAAAAGAGAGGATCTTTAATTATCGACTGTGCAGAACCAGAAGAATTATCGAAAACACATTTGGCATAGCTTCTGCACGCTTCAGAATATTCCGCCGCCCTATTATAGCCAACGTTAGCACAGTTATCAATGTGACTAAAGCTGTGGTGAGCCTTCACAATTTTCTAATGAAAGATCGAACAAGTTTAAGATATAGCTATTGTCCGGTTGATTTTATTGACAGAGAATTATTTTCTCGCACTGAAAGGGGTCAATGGAGAAATGAAATCGAGGTTGACACTGGCCTCATTCCCATCAGAAGAACTGGTTCAAATAACTACTCACGAGACGCTAAGATACTTAGAGATCAATTTCGCGACTAGCTGGTGAAGTGCCATGGCAATGGAATATAGTACAAAGCACACACAACTCCTTTGATGAACTTTGACCTTTATTACTATGTATATATATATACTGTACAACTTATGTAACACTTGCTAAATTGTATAAAAAATACATATAGTATCTTAACATTTAATCTTCCAGTTCATACAATACCTCCATCAGTTTAATCCGAGCCAATTTATTCTTTTTGGGGTTGAGTGTTTTGAGAGAGCTCACCAGACTTTGACAAAATAAAACATCACTATCCTCATTTTTTTCGTTTTTCTCGTCTTTTTTTTCTATATCATCCATCAATGATCTTGCCAAGAGGGCATCAATATTTGTTGTCTTGGTGTCGTTTCGACGTTTCCTAACATTGCCTATTGCTCTGAAGTCCAAACCACTGCTATGTGTAGACTGTGAATCAGATTCGACAGAAAAAATATCATGTGATGCAGAAGATTGAAGGAATACTTGACCTGTAGATGATGTAGGTGTGGTTACTACTGGAGATGTAAGAGATGCTGAGTTAGTGGTGGCCATTGATAGGTTCACGTTACTAGTAGTTTCTCTTGGCGACAATATATCTCTCAAAAACACAAGTTCATTGAAGAACAGACATTTCGATAACACTTTTCGAGCTCAACCTGATGCGGTTTCTTTTTCTCTTCTTTTCAAGCAACGACGGTAGTTGTCTTTCATTCTATTCCAATGTTTCTCTGCAACATTTCCTACAACACAAAAACATTCTTTAAAATTTTATTTGTAGCTAGCTAGCTATATGTATATTTTCTTTGTTGGTATCCTACTCTCACTCTCCTTCAGAATTGCCATAAAAAGACATTCTGAAATATTTTCTGTGATAGCTATAGCTAACTAGATTTTCAGCATAAATTATATGCTTATAAAACTTTGTAACACTTACTATCAATTCCAAGAACTAGGCATATCCTTCTCCATGCTTCATCCTTCTTCGGCTTTTCCTTAAATGCTCTACATGTTACACATGTTGTGTTCCATAAACAAGGATAATCCCTGACAAGTTCAATCAAAGTCGCCAACATATGCTCTTGGCTTTGCGATTCCGCAGGCCTACCAACGTCTTCTCTTGCATCACTAACTTGCAACTGTTGTGAACCAGCTGCGTAGTTTAAGTTTCTTGTTATCATTTCATCCTCATTTTGCTAAATGCTGAGATGTCTCCGACCCGAAACATTTCACGTTTTGCTAAATGCGTCCGATAATTGTTAATCGGAACACTCTCCATCTGTTTTAATTTTATTGTGGGTCTTAGTTTTAAAATGATCTTTCAGTTTTAGTTTGAATTATTAATGTATGCGCTCGGGGTGTGGGGATGAAAGTCAGAAAAAATAACAAAAGCATTTTGAATTTTATTTTTAACGTGAATAGTTCCTAGTTTGTATATAATGTTTATAATATGTACAGGTCAGTTATTATTTGTCTTCTTATCGCATCCACACATCCAATGCTTTGACTCTGTATCCAAATCAACGCATTCCCTAAAAATATAAGATATTAAAAAGAAACGTTAAGTTTCCTTTATGAATAAAAAACATAACAGTAGGTAAATACCAATGAAACCAAGTTAAACATTTCTACGAACTTTGGTTCGGAACATATCGTACAAGTCCAACTTTTCTTTTTTTCTTCAACTAAATAAAAGCCCAAATACATATTACAACCTGAATTGGAGCACTGACTTTCACGATCTTTCACAAGGTCATTATCTGAACTATTCTCACTTCTCACTGACCATTCTGTCCAATTAATTGCGGTTACATCTGCGTAGGACAAACGTAAACTACTAACATGTCGTTCGTGTATGCTGTTAACCTTGCATGTGTTTTTACCTTTCGTGATTTTTATCAAACGATGGAAAATCCGGTCTTGATTATACTTGATCAGTTGTAAGAGACAGTTGTCAACTTGTTTGTTGTGTTTTCCTTTTAAATAGCTATACTTAATATTTTTATTTATCGTATCCACTTTATCGTGGACGTGCAATTGTTGTTGATCTTACAAGAGCCTAAACAAACAGAATAGTTAAGTGCTTTCTGACTTTTTGCTATGAAGAATGTATACGATTACTGTTGCGACAATCAGACATATATTCATTAAGTAATTTTAGGGTTGATTCATTTGAAGAAATATAAAGTAAAGGTGTTCTTGCCACTGGACTTTGTTCTTCTTTTACCAGAACGTTTTCTTTTATATTGTCCACATCGATTGCATTGCCAGTTTGTCGTTCGATACCCTGACGCATTTGTTGTAACTCCAAACGATTTCACATAGGAGCACGAGTTTTCCTCTTCCACCTCACTCTTCCACCTGTCGAGCTCTTAAAAAAAAGACACATCAAGACTTAACAATACTTTCTGTTACATCTAGTAGCATGCAATAAAAAGAAACCTTTCATGTTATCGAAATTGAGTTTTTCAATCTGGAACACGACATCATGAAAAGTGCTAAGTGCTTCTTTAAGGCCGGCTTCCAATTAGCCCGCTTGGCCCGAGCGGACGGAGCGAACGCAGCGCAACAAGCGGGAAAGCAACGTCCAATACATTTAGGCGGGAATTTAAGCTTGTAAACAAACATGGCTGCTTTTAATCGAAGGCAATTACTTTTAATTATCATTATAAGATGGAGATTACTTCGTAAAAGAAGGCCTCAATTTTGGATGCGGCAGTTATATAAAGAACGAAAACAAAAGGGAGAATTTGGTACGAGAGGCTAAACTCTTTGACCACGAAATATTCTTCAAAATGTTTAGAATGCTTCCTTACAAATCTGAGGAACTTTTACGGTTAGTTGGCCCAAGCCTGGTGAAAACATCTAGACGTGAGTCAATACAACCAGAAGAAAGATTAGCTGCCACACTCCGCTACCTAGTTACTGGTGATGCTTTTACTACAATTTCTGCTAGTTACAGAATGAGTGACGTATCAGTTGGCCGAATAGTCAAGGAAACATCAGAAATAATCTGGCAACGGTTGACAGAAGAAGGATTCATGAAATGTCCTTCTACCCAACATGAATGGAAAAAAATAGCGACAGAGTTTGAACACTTGTGGAACTTTCTGAATTGTTTCGGTGCTATTGATGGAAAACATGTGACAATACAGTGCTCACCGCGAGGTGGTTCAATGTTTTACAATTATAAAAAGTTCCAAAGTATTGTTCTTATGGCAGTAGTCGATGCCATGTATCAATTTACCAGGGTAGATGTTGGAGATTATGGCAGACTCAGTGATGGAAGTGTTTTCCATAACAGTAACTTAGGTTTTTTAATCTGCAACGATCATTAAGATGTGCCTCAGCCAAGGAACAGACAAACACTTCCCTTATGTGTTTGTAGGAGACGAAGCGTTCCCTCTTCGGGTTAATTTAATTAAACCGTATCCAAGAGGTTACATACAACTTCCTGCGTCAATTTCAAATTATCGTATTTCACGGGCACGAAGAATAGTTGAAAATGCCTTTGGAATTGCTACAACAAGATTTCGTGTTTTTCGTAGAGCTATCTGTGCAAATGTAGATTCTGCTGTCAAAATAACTAAAGCTGTTATATCACTTCACAATTTTGTTATTGCAGATAGAAATAATGACATGAGGAACTTGTACTGTCCACAAAATTTAATAGACCACGAGATTCAAGGTAGAATTGTGCCAGGTGAATGGAGGAGTGATAACTTTCGTCATGGTTTGCAAGATATACCTAATACTGGCTCAAACAATTATGCAAGAGTCGCTAAAATAGTTAGAGATGATTTTCGTGACTACTTTAACTCAATAGAAGGTTCAGTTCCTTGGCAACTAAGTATGGTCAGTAGCACACAAGATTTGTTTGATACATAATGTTAAGCACATAAGCAGACATTAACCTGGTAAATATATTGTATATATTGTCAAAATAACTAAAGCTGTTATATCGTAACGTAGTATATATATAAAAAAGAAACACAAAATGTCAGCAACACAACAGTTATATGTTGAATGTTTACTCATCACTAAATTCAAGATCCAAAAGGATTTCTTGAATACGTATTTTTGCTTGTCTGTTTTTCTTTGGTGGTAGTTTTTGAAGTGTTTCGACAATGCTCAAACAAAATAACTCATCACTGCTCTTTTTCCCTTCATGCTGTGTTTCAGAGGTCTTTGATAACGCATCCACCAACATCATGTCGAGCTTACTTTGTTTATCAATTTTTGCGGGCAGAGGGTTTGAGCCAGTGGAAGATTGCCTCTTTCGATTCATTGTTGGTGTACTTTGCACTAGTACAGGTGTCTGAACCTCTGAAATTTCTGACTGCATTTCTGGAATGACGTCAAAACTTTGTTCGGTGGACGATATGGAGTTTGGAGCAGATACGTTAGTACATGTCGGTCTATTGATTATTGTATCCTTTAAAAACAATAACTCGTTATACAATTTACACTTTGGTGTATTTGAGGAACCTCTTCCGCTTCGATAAGAGTCATTTATTCGTTTTAAGCATCTAGTTATGCCATCCCGCAAGTTTTTCCACCTTCCTTTGAGGTCATCAACTATAAATGTGGAAGTAAATAATTAATATATATATTCCTCATTAGCTATAGTCTCAAAAATAAGGCATCAGCTGTGTATGTAGCTATAAGCTGCTATAGTATAAGCAAGGGAAATTAAAGGTTAGCCAGCTTGCTGAGGTATGTAATATTAGCCAAAATCTAATAAACCATGCCTTCGTGAGCAACAGAGGTGACTACAAATAAGGAGCTTACCATTTTTGTGAAGTCTTGAAGAAATTTCCTTCCATGCCTGATTTTTTTTGTTCAAGTCTTTGTAACCTCGACATGAAGTATCCCACAATATCCTCATTTGTTTTACTTCTTCTACAAGAAGTTCATCATCTATTTCGTCATCATCATCAAAGCTAGGCAAGTCAGTATTGTTGAATTGACTGATTTGACTTGCATCTGTATACAAAACATCTGAGTTAAATTCCGCCATTTTTTATCTGTTTTGAACTGCTGCTGGGGCATGAATGAAATATATTTGATTGATTGACTGAACTTTCTGTGTGTTCTGATTGGTCAAAATAAAATTATTGCGCAAGAGTTCGCTACGTCCGCGAAGAAAGTTGAATATATTTCAACTTCGTTGGCGGACCAAGGAAGTCCTCCGGCGGATCGCGTGAATTTATTCTGAGCATGCGCGCCGTAGTTCGCTCCGTCCGCTCGGGCCAGGCGAGCTAATTGGAAGCCGGCCTTTAGTTCTGTTATACGGCGACAACGAAAACCACATTGTAAGCACACGCACTTCCCACTCTCCATCTTTTTATAGCATTCGCATCTGCTCCATGGAATCTGGAAATATGTCGCACAAGATTTGCTTTTATTTCATATATACCAACATCGAAATAAACAAAAAGATACCCGTTTTTCGTTTTGCAATACAAAATACAAGTAACACACATTGGGTACATTCTATTTGTCTTCGAAATCAAGTTTAAATTCCCGCGCGTATTGTATCAACTGAGTGATCCTGGTTAGAAGATAAGGGATCCTGATAATTTTTAGTCTCACTCGTCCACCATTTTTATCAGTCGCGTGCGAGCCGAGGGCAAGCATGAAGCGACTGAAAACTTCAATGTTTTGATACGTGATTTGAAAAATAAAAAATCTGATTGGCTACTATAATAACAAAACACATTTTCCGCGAATCGGCACAACAAAAAGTTCAAGTGATTTCAACTTTTTTTTCCGGCACGTAACGTAATATTTTCCTACAGGAGATTCCCAGAGAATTGTAACACGCATGCGCCAAACGGAAAAATGTTCGTTACGCGGACATTTTCCGTGAAGTGGAAAACGGCCTTAAGTCTTTACTATATGTTATTAAGGTGGTTACTACAGAAATAAACTATATCGCAAAGGAATGTCTTTTCTAATGTTATTTGATAAGTATATCGTAGTATGCGACAGTAAACCAAAATTAAGTCAAAATTTAAATCGATTAGTTGCCATGGTTACTGGTTGCTAGGCAAAATATAACATTTCGACGCTCAACGACAAACCAAATAGCCGAATAACGAGCACTCCTACAAGCGCCTTTTCGGTCGCGTATGTTTCGCAAGGGTCACGTGTATGGATGGTAGCACCGACAATTCTGGAGCTTGACTCGTCTTCCAAGGGCAAACGTCTTCCGACAAAAAGGCTAAAAAAGGGCGAAGCCGTCAGTTTCTCAGCAGAATAACTGAAGAGCAGAATTTCGATTTGGGAAGCGGGAGGTACCAGCATTAGGCCGTACTAATACCAGCAGCGACAGAAGAAATTGTAAAGTATGGGTGTTTTGGTCTTGAGAAATCTTCATTCTCCTGGTTTCCGAAGTTAAACGGCAAAAAACGAGTTTAAAGTTGTTTTTTTTGGAAAATCTTTCCTTGCGGATCGACAAAAGGACTACGACAGCAATATTTTGACCTGCTTAAGTCTAATTGATGAACCGAGTTCACTTCGGAGCGTGCATCGGTAAGACAGCTTTCTGAATGCGTGTGGAACACCACATTTAATATTCAGAGCTGTCATATATTGTCTTAGGAGGCCCTAAAGTATCATCTAGCTATTGCAAGGAATTAAACATCGACGGAGGGGCAAGAAAGCTGTCTAAAAATGCGAAAATGGTTGCTATGGGCGTTGCTATGCAGTAATATTTGCGGTTGGTTGGAAAAAGTGCCGGATTGCGGAATAAAAACCGAAATTTGTCATCAGCACTACTTGCCACGGTATTCTAGGATGAATTTGCTGTCGGAAAACGGGTAAAACAAAATTATTGAAATTCGGCCATTTATTTCTATAGTAACCACCTTAAGAATTCAGATCAGAATTTTTATAAAACATTCACATAAGTCATAAAATTTACTAATGAAAAGTTTCATCTCACCATCTGTACTAGTGCTGCTTGGCGGCCATTAGAAAACGGAAAATCTGCCGGTATGCCGAAGATCGAGCGAGTTACGTAACAAAATGGTTAGAAAAATTTGGGCACGCTCTTTCTGTACGAATACTTTAACAATTTTTATATTACCACATATTTACCCCCGTTTATAAAATTTATACTTTTCTTCTAAAAAATAATGAAATATTAATGATAAATATCGCACGCTTGTAAATATCATACGATTTAACTGCAATATAGCGAAGATATCAACATGTCTTGGTGTGCTGCTGTTAATTGTACAAATAGTAAAATTAAACAAAAGAATTTCATTTTTTTCACTCTTCCTAAGGACAAGGCTTGGCTAACGCTTGGAAAGTAAAAATAAAAAGGGAAAATTTACCGAAGCAGATATTTTTATGCGAAAAACATTTTGAAGAAAGCTGTTTTGACGAGTCTGTTGATTTACGCAACAAGTTACTTAAAGGTATAACTGGTATAGTTCCATATATTTCCTAATATGGAGGACTAAGTACAAAGTTGTTGTTTTTTATTTAGACGAAAAACCAATCCGACGAAAATTAAAATTAGGTTCCATACCATCTATATTCGACCACACTAAAACAAACAAGAGCAAGAGGGCGAATATAAAAGATAAAATCTCCAAAACACAGGTTAATGTTCTTATATAGTTGTACTTATTAAAATGTCTAAGTTATTGTAGCCAAACCGAGTTTTATTGGTTTTAGATGATATCCCAAATTTGTGAGTCGTTTCAAAACAACGAGGAGACAGTGGTAGATGAGGATGAACACGGTATATGCGATATTGACTTAGTCGTAGAACAAACAAAAACGAAAGAGGTAGCTGTCCAAACAGACGTTGTTAAAATTTTGCATGCATCAACGCAGAAATATCGGGTAACTAAAAAACTTACTATGGCTTTGAACGAGATGTTATTGTATTTCAAAAATAAAGTTTAGCATTTTCTGTTCTAGCCTAACTACCGAAGTAAAGCATGTCAGACAAATTTTGACAGTGAATGTACGCAGCATATAGAAGAAACATGTATACGATTATAAGTTAATTTGTAAATTTTAAATATCAAACCAGTTATAATTACTATCTCGCCTGCGAGGAGTATTCAAATACAGCTGTCCGTCCCAAAATGGAAATTTTTGGCTCTCTGAGCACCGACACGGGAGTAGTCGTGTGTTCGAATCTCATCTTGGTAACTATTTTTACTTTTTTTTTTTCTTTTTACTATCTCGCCTGCGAGGATAGGTTTCCAACTCGTAACTAACTAAATGTCCCAAATGGTCAATTGCAACGTCACAGATTTAAACTTCGTACCTAAACTCTCTAAGTACTTGGAAGTTATCTAAATGACGTTTCAGGCCAAAATTGGTATTTGTTTTCGACAAAATTTGGCACAGTTAACAAAAAAGGTATGCTGAACATAATAGTGACATCATAATTTTGATTTTTGTCACCTAAATGTCATTTTAGGCCAAAATTGGTCCAAAAATTAAAACTACTTTATTCTAGACAAAATTTGGCAAAGTTAACAAAAAAAGTATGCCGAACATGATGGTGACATTAAAATTTTGATTTTTTATCACCTAAATGTCATTTTAGGCCAAAATTGGTCCGAAATTAAAACTACTTTATTTTCGACAAAATTTGGCACAGATAACAAAAAAAGTATGCTGAACATGATGGTGACATCAAAATTTTGATTTTTTGTCACCTAAATGCCGTTTAAGACCATAAACGTTTCAATCGCGCGACTTTTAACCATGGATGATAGGCTGTATTTTTGTTAGCAGAAATTGTAGAATTGGGTCGCATTGTGGATGTTTCATAGTTGTGCATTTTTAATAGCGAGATAGTTTATGCAGCGCCTGCATCTTGTTAATGTTGAAACAAATTATCATCTTAGCGAATGTAGCAGAACTGTGGAGACAGTTTGAGTGTCTAGCACGTCAGCTTGGTGTAATTACTGCTACAACAGTTGGGTGAGTATCATGAATATCATTTCTTGATAACGATTCTATTGACTTGAATAAATTTTAATATATTTTTTATTATAAAAGTGAGTTCCCTGCGCATGACGATTCATTCTGTGATACTGCAAGTGTTGATACGGGATCGATTGTAAATAATGAAAGGTATGTGGTGTCAATATTGTTCAAATAATTACAGCTTTACATTCTTTTTACCACTTTTCAAATAACTTTTGCTTTTATAGTCTAATCGAGAAAAATGAAATTGTTCCTGTAGAAGTAGACAACCAAATAGATGTTTCATTTCCAATGTAGGTTTGGCTCTATCGAGACTTGGTGATATTACCGATCTGTTTCACTTTTAAGTTTATACTTACTGACTTATTTCCTATTAGCATAGAAAACCAATTTTCTGCATCATCGATCGTAGGCAACGTGTGTCCATTGGATCTACCGCTATTATGAACTCGTCATTTAATGAAGACACGGATCATATAAGCTTTAAGCTAACCTCATGATGAGTAAACATTGGCATGCTTTGTTTGAAGTAACCTTTTTCAGGATTAACTTGAAAAACAGACAACCTTCTTCGCTTCGGTTTTCTTTTATCAGTTGATAAACAACTTGTTTCCATGAGATACGGCGCGCACATGGTAAATCGGGGGTAAAATTAAATTATTTCAACCGTAACGACCGAGAACGGCGCTGTAGCATAAATGACAAATGGACCCCCTGTTTTCTCATTTGGCGGCTTACTTATTTTTTTAGTAAATTTTAGCGTACGGCCACGTCATAAGAAAGTGACCCGTGAGTTGCGTGTCGTGAACTCACAATTTTACTCACGCAAGGAAATTAATATATAAGATAAATAAATATGTTAGGAAAGTCTTGAGTACTTCCTTGAATTTTCTATTATTTCTTCTCGTTCAGGTCGTTCTTTGGGGACGTTGTACGTCCGTTTCCGATCATTTTGTACACGAATTTCTCTATCAACCGCCCGATAGTACGAACTCAGAGCAATTTCTCTGAGAAAATCATAATTCTCTTTTTTCATGACCTTTTTAGTAACAAACCGTTTTGAATATCGATGCCATGAAATTTTAAATTTAGGCTTGTAAGTGCCTTCGCGGGATTTTCTTTTCTTGACAGCCTAGATATAGATAAAGAAAAGATTAAATAACAACGAAAAGTTAGGTATTATAATATAGATGACGTGCTAATAAACTGTCCCCGATTTATGTTGAGATTATGATCCAGCGCAGCTAGTTCAACCCCTGCAACCATTTTTTCTTGCTCAACAAAAATGCTTTTGGGTAAGTAGCGAATCTTTAATGCATGGAACACTTCTAAATACGTTGTAAAGATGTTTTCATTCAGCTTCCTGATATCTTTTACAAATTGTGCATTCATGACGACATTCTTGAGGGCTTCGTGGGCAGGTGAACCTGGCGTTAACCAATTTCTGATTTTAGCCTTTTCGACAGAATACTTTTCATATGCTCATTTAGTGTAATAGGTACCAGGAAACGAATGTCGATTACACGAGTGATGAATAACCGAAAGAAATCGTTCAACCAATTCTTCAGGGTTTCCATGACATGTCTTTATTGACCAATATAAATGATTTACTATTGATGGAATCCACTCTCCAAGTTTTTGATACGCTATAAAAAAGCTTGACAATTATATTGCACGTATTCACTATATTACTATCAGATACCATTCCAGAACTTACTTTTTTTCTTTGCAAACTTCACAAGCTGTTTTGACATGTTTTTCGCTAAGTGCCACGGATCGAATTGGTGTATAATGTGTTTAAACCTATCGTCCGTTGCCATTAATTTTCGTATTTGTATGTGCCTATCAGTGGAGACAGCTCTAACACCAACCTCATCATCCAACCTTTTCACACAAGTCATGAAGTCGTGCTTTTCCATTCCTGAATATAAGGTGTAAGGTTACGTATAGTACCTACCTTGCGAATTTTTGACTTGCTTTACATTTACAACTTCCACATCTAAAACTTTGTTTGTTTTACAGTCCATTGACGTTACTGTACAATAGGTCGTGTTGTGGCCAGGGCTGTCACACTGGCCATATACACCAATGTCGATGTTGCCACCACACTCTTTTATTCTTGCCAATTCGATTTGCTGGTGTGTATTCCAAGCATTGTGAATCTCAGGAAATACGTAACACTCTAGAGGAAAAATAAAGAACATGCTTCTGATTATCACATGTACCAACAAAAAACTTTGGTATTAAAAAACTAACAAAAGAATCTCTTAATCTGTAAAATGTTTCGCTGCCAAATAACTTTAGGTTCAAAGTACTTGCAAAGCGTTTGAGTTTTGGAAAAGGTATTCCCACCATATCAGCGGCTGCAGTTACCATTATATTGCCAGCACCTAAAGTAAATGAATTATGAAACACTTCTATCATCAAAATATTTAAACCGTAACGAAGCAGTATGTCTGCAAAGCTCTATGAGAAGAAGTGAGGAAGCAGATCCAGATTTCATTCCCGCTGCTGTTGCTGATAATGAAATGCTAAAAATTAATGTACCTGCAAATTTAGATTTCAAAAACGATCGTGTACTGTTAGTACGTACGATAAAATTTACTAAAAAAATAAGTAAGCCGCCAAATGAGAAAACAGGGGGTCTATTTGTCATTTATGCTACAGCGCCGTTCTCGGTCGTTACGGTTGAAATAATTTAATTTTACCCCCGATTTACCATGTGCGCGCCGTATCTCATGGAAACAAGTTGTTTATCAACTGAAAAAAGAAAACCGAAGCGAAGAAGGTTGTCTGTTTTTCAAGTTAATCCTGAAAAAGGTTACTTCAAACAAAGCATGCCAATGTTTACTAATCATGAGGTTAGCTTAAAGCTTATATGTTTTTCTATATTTTCCATTTTTGTGTTCTGGGACCGAGGTTGTATCGCATTCGAATATGAATGTAATTCGAATCTAAAATGTAAAAAACAAACTGTTGTTGTCGAACGAATTGGAAATGAATTGTAGCTATACATTTTCAATTCGTTCTCTTTGGGATAAAGCGAAATTTAGTAATCGAAGTAAAAAACTGATTGGACTTTTATCCGGAGAACCCTAGCTAGCGACCTACTGATAAAGCGAAAGAAAAGCTGGTGTGTTGTTTAAATTATTTGATAGAGAAATGAATTTGGGTGTGTGACGATATTTTAGCCGTTTCTTTCAGAACTAAATTTTCCTTAAATATTTAGTTGTTGTTGCGTCTTGAGCCGGAAAATATTTTTTTAAGCACTTATTTTGCAAGAATATACTCTGAAAAATGGGTCAGAAGTTTAGAATATCCTAAGAATATGTCTAAGCTTGATAGTTTGTTTTAAATAAGAACATTTGTATAAGGCACAAAATTGATTAGAAGTTTATTTTTTTATTGTATATCAAACGAACTGAACTTTTTTGTGTCCAAAGATGTAGGGGAAATTGCCATTAGCTAGCTATAGTAACTTATAGCAGGCTTTATTTTTTAAGGCATTATATATTTTCAGGCCATGTCATGCTAAGAACATATTGAGAATAATGAGGATAGCATATGTCAAAAAAGTTAAGAACATCGAGGCTGAAACTAAAACACACACTATTCTTATAAAAACAGCGTGTATATCCGAGAGAAGAATTTACATAAACTGTAAATGTAATTTTTCCGTTGTTACTGTTTTTAACACCAGACTGTGTAATTCAGTGTTGATGTCGTTATAAAAAACCTAAACCTAAATCCTAAACTTAAATCAATGTTTTCATCTGTTACATTACGATCGTTTGAAATATATTCGATTCTTAAATTCGAAAAAAACGCTGCATTGTTATCTTCTTTGATTTTATGAATGATTTTCTTGATTTATAAGTTTGGGTCTGTTCTTTTAATATTTTGGATTGAAATATTTCGGTAGATATACAATATACCAAATGATTCAAGTTTTTATATTTCTCTTTATGTGTTTAACTATTAATTTCTTATATTTTGAGTTCTGGAATGGCAAAGCAAGTATATAGTTTTAGCGTATTTCGCTTTTTATGAACGGTTGTTAGACACCTTTGATTTTTTTTGACATTTTCCATTTTTATTTTACAATTTTTTTCATTTTATTTTTTGTTGCCCATGCTTATATATTTAGACGTTTTGTTTTTCAGCGGTTATACACATAGAATAATGCAGATTGTGAGCAACCTCGATCCCAGGGCTTTTTTCTCTTTTTGCCATCTCGTTATAAAAGAGACAAAGAGCCCGGGGTCGAGGTTGAAATGTGAGTTTGAAAATTCAAGTAACTGTGTTGTATGTTTTTGTTTGGTATCCCTTACATCGGTTTAATGAGAGATTCAATGGATTCTTCCACGGGAATTCAGATAACTGTTAATTTCTTATATTTTGTGTAAAACTTTGAAAGGGTTGCTGTATGCAATAGACTGAATATCTGATTTTGGTATGACGTGTTACAAACTGTACAGTGTGGAAATTTTGTAATAACTTTTTTTGTAGAACTTGGCAAAATATGTTGGATTTTTTAAATGTCTGATATACTTTTTTCCCTGGTTTACTTCAGCAACCTCGATCCCAGGGCTTTTTCTCTCTTTTTACGTCCCGTTATAAAAAGAGACAAAGAGCTGAGGTTGGGTTGTAAGTTTTAAAAATTCAAATTACCATGCTGTATGTTTTTGTTTGGTATCCCTTACATGCATTCAATGAGAGATTCAGTGGATTCTTCCACGGGAATTCGGCTAGTTTACTTTATTTTTGTACATTTATTGTTAATACTAGTCGATGGCCCGTGGAAGAATCCACGGGTCCGCCCATCCTTTTTATACCACTTAAGCGCGTCTCGCTACTTACGGTACCATTTTGCGTGACAGACAGACGCACACGGGTATTATAATATAGAATGTTAATCTATTGTTTGCCATCTTCTGGACATTGTCGCCCCTAAGACAATTCATTTTCGTCCACCAATCTCCCATCTTTAAAGCCAGTGTAGATATTATCAAGGTGCAGGAAATGTGTCCCGTATCTTATTAACGACACATGACGGAATTACTCTTCTTACCAACTTACCAAGGCGGGCATGAACCCACCAGGTAAACTGCCGATAGGCTGCGTATCTGTAAGCCCTATATAAATACATTTATGATATTACAACGCCAGAATACTCATGGTTCTAAAAATAAAATTAGTAAGAAACTCACTTGTTAGGGACATTGTCTTATGAGGTAGGTATGAACTTTCGCGATCATGGCATCCCCACCAAAGCCGTCCAAAGATTTCCTTTCAACAGTATAATAGCTGCGAAATTTATGTAGGATATTATGCAACCAGATTCTAAAAATATACGTACATAATTATCCAATTAATAACTGACGAACTTAGTTTCCAGGACTACATTTAAAACGATATCTCGTTCAAAAATAATTATTTCCAACGTACCACTCAACTCGTATGAATCGAAGGACTCGAGTTCATGACAGCAGATATATTCACGTTCTGTGGGCTGCAATGTACAATTTCCACACTTACACCACGTGCTTACAGCAAGATTTGTTCTCAAATTGGAAGATATTTCTTCCACTTCTTCGTCTGTTTCGTAATCCACCCATTCAGTCTCAGACCGTGATTGGAGAGTTTTAATTGGTTCAAACTGAAAACCAAGAACTTGATCTCGACAATCAACATCAGAAACGTCTGAAGACGACATGATTTCTTATTTTCAAGTTTTTAAAAGCTGGTAACTTATGATTCACGCCACATTAATAACTTTACTGCTTTAATATTCCAAGCGATCACAGGGGGGGGGGTAGATTTCTTCGGCATGCACATACATTCTGTGACGTATCATGCAACCATCTTGTATTTTGACGTTTTTAATGCGCACTCGGAGAAAACATCGAAGAAGAAGCAAAGTGTAAAAACCGATGAATTAACAAAGCTCGTTTCTTCAAGTAGATGAACTTTTAAAAATTAAGAAGAATGATTTTTTAATTTTGAATCTAATTTCTATTATATGACGCCCAATTGTAAAAGTATCGTAGGTAACCTTTAAGAAGGCCACAGACAAACGACCTGTTTTACAATAGCCTTGCAGAGAAATTAGTTTTTATCAAGTTCAAACTACAGAAAAAACTGAAAATCATATAGCTAGCTATACAACAACAAAATGGTGTAAAAAAATAACACAGGTAATATCCAGCTAATCAGAAACAAGTTCAAGACTAGTAACAACCATGGATTCCTCTTTATACCGGATGTTATTATTATTATTATTATTATTATTATTATTATGACATGTATTCCGCATATCCATATCCACATTACATGGCTCTTCGTCGGACAATAGGATAAAATATTATAATATAAAACAATAAAAACCTGCTAAAATTATGATGTAAAAAAAAATAAAAATAAAAAAAAAATATATATATATATACATATACCATACATATATAAATAAGTACTCATGTGGAGCAAAGACTCGCACGGGAAGACTGGATAAACATAGTAACATACATTATCTAATCTTAGGTTCGTGAACAAGCTGAAAGTTCCCTATCAATTAAGAATTTTTTACATTTCACATAAAATATGTTTTTGACTTCTTCCTGGCGAATGTTCTTCGGAAGTCCATTAAACAGTTTTGCAGCATAGTATTCGAAAGTGTTTGTTTCGCGTGGGACTTGTAACATGACCTCATTACTCGCTCTTGTTGTTCTAGTATAAACTTTTGTATGGATGTTAACATAAGATGGTGAGGTGTTTTTGTGCAATCTTTTGTATACGAGCTTCAACATATTGAAGTCAATATGCGTCCACGTATGGGTAGCCATTTCAGATTTTCTATTACATCGACAGGTTTGCAGTATTTAGATAATACAAACGAGGCTGTTCGGTTCTGTATTTTTTGTAATCGAGTTAACTGATACACAGGTGCGTTTTGAAAAAGCGTGTTGCAGTAGTCTAGTTTGCTCAGGATTAGAGCTTCAGCAAGACTCTTCCGGATATGATAAGGTGTATACTTGCCAAGTCTCTTCAGTTGTTTCAGTTTCATATTACACGATACAATAAGTTTTTGAATATGGACAGACCAATTTAAGTGTTCGTCAAAATGAACACCTAATATCTTGTATGTGTGAATTCGTTCTAGCGGTACACCATCTTTGAAGATTTTGATCACATCAGAGTTACGTAATTTGTGACGATCTGACAATTGCTTGGTGCTAAACAACATTAATTTTGATTTACTAGAGTTTAGAATTAGGTTTGACTGATTTGACCCCATGTTGAGTTTGTCAAATAGAACTTGTACTTTGGATATACATGTTGTTAAACCCTGAAACTTAGCATGTTCATAAATTGTGGTGTCGTCAGCATACTGAGATATATTACTGTTTATATGTCTCTGAAGGTCGCAAACGTAGAGGTTAAATAGAACCGGTCCCAGAATAGAACCTTGTGAAACTCCAAATAATACTGTCAGCAATGCAGATTTCCTTTCGTCAATTTGTACAAACTGTTTGCGTCCGGAAAGGTAAACATATTTGTGAGAAACAGAAGGATCACTTGCTTTTCATCCATATCATCCACGTTTTTGTCTGGGAAGCACGCTTGCAACAAAGCACGGTGAGCACACAACTTGAATTTTTGGAATCCCTCTCCAACAGTGATGGAATTAATTTTTTTCTGCTTTAATTTCGAACGAAGCATAACTTTCGAGCAATTGGAGCATGTTACCAACATATCCTCTGTACTCTTATCAGATATAATCGATTTGTTGCATTCTGGACAAATCGCTGCAGTTGATTCAACAGAGCTTATTGTTGCGTTAGGTAATACTTTCTCTTCAACAATTGGTATAGGATCATAATCGAAAATTTGCTCATCACTTAAAGAATAGGTGGTATTATGCAATGTTTGCAATTGAATTTCCCCAGAATACCTATGTTTAGAGACATTTCTAAGATCATATGTTGACCTATTTTCCAGAAGATCACAATACTCACGCCAAATCGTAAATTTTATTCTTGATCCTTCATCCACAAGATAGCCATCTCTAAGCTTGATACATTCACCTTGCACCGTGACGCTTCGAATAGGATTATTCATGACAACAACCCCTCGCACATTGATTTTTGTTCCAATGGGTGCCTGGTTAATAACTTGCTGAACTGTCATATATTCAACTGGAGGGTTATGGGAAAATCCCAGCTCCTTCTCCTCCACAGTAGAGTAGTCATTAACGAACACAACATCCTTCCCCTTCTTCACATTATTAATTACACATCCCTGTCTATCAGCACATAGCTCATTGAAGAGTTGTCGTTTTGACGGTGAGAAGCATAATGCATCGTTCGTCTCTTTATCTGTTTGTATTTCAAGTTTGAAATAACGTTTACCAGCTTTTGAAATTTTTACTGGTGAAACATCAACAACATAACCAGTGACACTTTCAACTAAATATAAAAATATATATAAACACTGCAAGTTCAGTTACAGTTTAACAAATGTTTACATTACTTTTAGGAATCAAGAAAGAAAACCTGCAATAAGATGTTTAAAAGAGGTCTTTATACAAATTAGTTTGTTAAGATATTTACATTTAGAAATTTTTAAATCAAATTGTATATATAATTGTGATGACATAGTTAATAAATTGCGTCCTAGTCACCTTTTTACAAGTTTCAAGGCATCTTCAATAAAAAACGAAACAAGGACATACATTTCCCTTTGCAGATATGCACTTTTTTATAACTGAACTTAAAGGAGGTCTTACTAAATTGTTCTTAATTTTTTCTCTTATTTTTTAAGTTTACAGGAGCATTTTCATGAAGCAAGCATTTTTTATGACGTGAAATTTTTTGTTTAAGAACAATAATTAAAAGTTCCCACAAAAAAATTTAAAAAACAACAACACATACGTTTACCACTGGAACTTTGTGAATCCATCTCGCTCGGCAGGGAAAGAGGGACCAGGAGTGAAAAATGTTCAATTTCAACCGGTTCAAAAATCATTTTCATTGGCTATTGTACAACTACCTGTCAACAATCAATTACCTAATTGGTTCTTAGTATTTCACCCGCCTCCCTAACCGAATACCTTCAGCAAGCGGGACAAACAGTGTTCGAAACAGACGACCCCGACCCTACGCGTCATGAACAAGGTGTTTTGTAAACCACCGTAACTACATAAACCATTTTTCTCTTTTATTAATGGAGGAAACCTTTTAAACCTTTTTCAGGGTTGGGATCCATCAAAATTGAAAATATGTATTGCTATATTGATGAAAAACGCTCAAAAAATATTGAAAAGTACCTAAAAATATTGATAAAATGCTATATTGCGCGCTAATTTTTATCAATTTCCGAGCGTTTATAATTTGCTTTTTTAAACAAACGGGTTGTTGGACGAAAAGAAACGCAATAACTCGTTTACCTACAGGCACTATTTCCGCAACTTTATACTATAAATTTGTGAAACATCAAAAGTAGTAATGTTAATTAAGACATAAAATCATAGAATTTTAACCACCATTGATGAAATAGCTGAAATAGTAAGTACGCCAGAAAAAATGAATTCAAACTACTACTTGTTCAATGATATCAACAGTTGAAAAAATATATTAATTGATACTGGGAAAAAATATTGCTAAAAACATGAAAATATTGAAAAAATATTGATAATAGTACTAATAGCCAAAAATATTGAAAATATTGAAAATATTGATGGATCCCAACCCTGCTTTTTTATCCTTTTCCCCCGCTTCTATTGTTTGCCTCGATCCCTGGCACTTTTTCGCACCGCAGCAACTACCGCAGCAACTAGCGAAATTTATTCATCATCACAAATCCAATTTTTTTACGACATTTAAAAATATATATAAAGATGCCTGCAAAGAGGGTGCCTGTTTTCAAATTCAAAATCGTAGCTTGTTTTACATCTTCTTTTGTAAAATATCTATCTATTTATCTATCTTCTTCCACACGAATTTAAATACAGTAGACTCTCGGTATAACGAACCGCGAAGGGAACCGAAGAAAAGTTCGTATATCGAAAAAATAAAATTGGAATTTTAATTTAATTTAATAACTAATTTTAAAAAAAGTTCATAGTTGAAACTACTAACAAAAATATTTGCAAAATCACAAATATAAACCAATACATTTTATTTAAAACGTCTATATCAACATTTATAAAAGCCTTGTTTTTAAGAAATCTATCGTGGTCGCGTAAAATTGAAGAGGCTGGGAGCGAATAAAACATATGACATCATAATGTTCAGAAAAAACGTGAACCGTGGAAGCGAGTAGGTGAAAAGTTTGTGAAAATTTTCACTACTTCGTAATGACGCACAACACTGATAGTTCTGGCCCCAGTAACGAACCTGATGCTTTTCCTCCACACGATAGCTTACGAGGTTGCAACCATATGACTTCGAACCTTTGGCGTCGTCAAACTGATCTACACCCGAGGAAGAAGTTCCTGATAATTTAGGCCTGTCCCAAAATCGACGACTTGGTAAAACCACTTGGTGTGAATGCAATAAATGCCAAGCCATGAAAACTGAGTAAGAGAGTTCGTGCTGTCGAGAATTTAATGAAATGCCCGATGAATTCTTTGAAGGTTTTCTTTATCTTCTCAAACTTTTTCCACGCCGACCTGTTATTCTTATTACTGAACACTTTTATTCCCCTTCCCTGTGCTGTTTCGAAGTTTTAATGACAAACGCTATTAGAATTATTAGAATTCTTATTTAGTCCACTTTGATGGTGTATTTGTTTAAACTCACAAAATCATATTCAGCAACATGTCTTGGAAGTAAATGTATTAGACGGGGGTCAACCTTTGAAAAAAAGTTCAATTCTTTCTCAGGAAATAGATGCGTGACGAAATCTGCAGCATTTAAAATAGTTTGTTTGACGAGTCTAGTCTTAGAAACGGCATTGGCTGCTATAAATGACCTAGGGGCGACAATATGGAGTTAAGAAATGAGTATGTACATAGACATGTCTTTCTTATCAGTATGGTTGTTATAATTATATCACTCTCACAAAATTGGAGTTATTTTTCTTTTCAAGATTCTTTTTTCTTACTTTAGAAACTATCGTTATGTGGGATACAGACAATTTATCTGGTGGGTACACAGCAGACTTGAAAAAGGTGTCCGAAGAGTAATTCCGTCTTGTGTCGTTTGAGCAATAAGAGGCAAATATCCATCAGAGGATAACGTTTATGTGGAATTCAAACAGAAATAATATTTTTATACATAGTTTTTTATTACATTTGGTTTAGCTGAAAAAATGTCAAATGTCAAATCTTGTCCTCGTGTTTTTGATGGCTTCGTCATTATCGAGTTTCTCTACTGATGCTGTATTCTGTGGAAGATCTCCAACGTGTAGCAAATTCAATCCACATTTATCTGGAACGGCTTTCTCCGTTTCCCGTAATAATACGTCAAGACAATCGCGGTTCTTTTTTCCCTGTATTTTTTAACAACCCAGTTACTTGTTTACAGCGAAGGTGTCCATCTATCGTAGTTGCTTGAAAGCATGCCGCTTCGCAGTTGAAATCCAGCACAGCTAATTGGGTCCTGGCTATCATTTCGAAAATAGAAAAATGAAGACGTTTCGGATAATATTTGTTCACAAGAGAATGGTAAACTTCAAGATTGCCTGTGTGACAATCTGTACCAAATGCGGTAAATCCGACAGTATTCCTTTACTCTGAACAATAGCTTCCAATGCGACATATGCAGCCGTGCGTGGTTTTAACCACTTTCTTTCCTGTTCCAACGGTGGATGCTGGCAACGTGAAAATTTCTCACAACCGTCCCATGAATACATATCTTGAATGTGATATAAAATACTGAGCCATTTTTCCTTAAGGAGTTGCTCATCTCCTTCGCAAGTCGCACAACACCACCAAAGGTGGTTTATGATAGCCTTAATCCAAGGAGCTAAATTCAAGCAATCTTTTCGTTTTGCAGCTTCACACAGACGTTTTTTATACTTTTTCCAAAATAAAACGTCAAACGTCAAATTGATGGTTAATTTCTGGTTTTTCCTTTTTCATAAATGCGCGAATTTGAACATGGCGATCTGTTGCTACTGACTTAACTTTAACGTTTGCTTTTTTCCAACTTTTGCAACAAGACAAGGGGGCCCGCCTTTTCCATACGGCCAGAGTTTTCAACAGTTCCGACGTGAACAACATCTATTTTATTAATGTCAGAACTCATAAAAGTATATATACCATATTTTGCGCTATAGCCTGGCGAGTCACAGCGCCCATCTCCGATTAAATTATTCTCATTGTTTGGCGCACATTGATTCAAAAATAGCGTCTCTGTATGTTTGGTAGACGCGATTTAAAACTGGAAATACTATTTCTTTCTGAATCGCATAAAATGTAGTTTGAGAAAAGAATTTAATGTTTATCATTTTCAGGAGAACAGAATTGCCGATGTTAAAAGTAGGTTGCCCGCTCCTATGCCGTTTACTAAGGACTGTGACCTCCTAACATGTCGATGATGCCTTACACACTGCGAAGTTACAATAAGAAGTGACCCGCGACTCTTAATTGTTATTGCTCATTTCACTGGATAAAAAAATTCTCTAGCTACTATTTTCTTGCGTAAATGGAAAGTTGATGTTGTGCTTTCCTGATATAACGTTAAAGGGGACCTCCCACCTCAGAAAAACTTTGCTTATATCGAAAACATATCTGGTGTGGATAACGAATTCAATGATTACTAATTCCTTTCTAATTTGGTATCTCTAAAATAAGCCAAAACATTTTACTAAAATTTACAGAGTATATCATAAAATGTTCTTCAGCCTTTACAAACCATGCTAAAAGAATTAATAATAAGGCATTTATTATAAAACATGTCTGGAAATGTATTAGGTTTTCAGTTTGAACCTTGTCGAAAAAAATCGAGAGAAGAAAATGAGGATAGTGATTCAAACGAATCAAGCATTTTTTATGACAGCGGCGATGATTATGTTGATGACTTTGGACAGCTTTGGTTAGCATGCACGACAGAGAGAGTACCCTTCTAACAAACAAAGGACATGTATCCAATTTGTAAGTTACTAGTACGTAAATATTATTCAGATTTCATAACATGGATATTATTATTCCTAAACACTTGTTTCTTTTATTGTAGAACATATCGGTATGCTGCTTATCGCCAGTTCACCTGGTGGGTACATGTTCGCACAGGGAGAAAAATACGGCGTGTTATTCCATCTTGTGTTGTTTCAAGAATTAGACGAGAGTTCCCATCTCCTGATGATAGTTACGTTGGCTTCAAGGAGGCTATTCAAGGAAGCGAAGTGGAGTTGTCGTGGACTTTCGATCGTGTACGATAAACATAAATATAAGGGAAAACGGGAAAAGTGAGTAAATTTGAGGGCTGGTGACTGAAGTGGCTCCACTATTAATTTTTCTTGAATAAGCTAAACCCCGGTTTTTTCCCCGACAAGGTACGTAATGTAAATAATAATGTAAGTAATTTTAAAAAAATGCGTAAATTAAAAGTTGAGTTCCATCTTACATCCGTGAATATTTAGTGTGAAGTTCAATGATTTCTTCACGGTCTGATCGTTCAATGGGAGCAATACATATCGATCGTTTTCGACTTGCCCTATCCTCCTCATTGTTACTTTGCGAGCGATAGTAAATATCAGAGGCGATATCTCGCAAGTAATGATATGACTTCTCCGTTTTGACTTTCTTTGCAACGAATCGTTTCGACGGTTTTGAATAAGAAATTTTAAACCGCGGGATCGGTATTCCTTCCTTGATGTTTTTGTGGACCTGAAAGTTACGGCAATTTATTAAAACGGGTAGTGCTCTAAGATTAAAATAAGATAAAATAAGAACAAACCTGCGGCCTATCAATGTTGTGGCTATGATCTAAAGCAGCTAATTGGACGCCCGATATCATCTTTTCTTGTTCGTAAAAAATACTTTTCGGCAAATAACGAATTTTTAACGAATGAAACACTTCTAAGTAGGTTGTAAAAATATTTTCGTTTAATTTAGCGATGTCTTTTATTAGCTGCGGCAACATGATAACAGATTTTAATGTGTTGTGGGCTGGGCTTCCCATCACCAACCAACATCGCTCATCGGTCTCCTCCCTGGAATACTCGCCGTGTTCGCACTTCTTATAAAACTTGTTTCCCGGAAAGCTATGCTTGTTGGTGATGTGGTGTATGATAGACAAAAATCGCTCCTGTAATTCTTCACCGTTCCGATGGCATGTTTGAACAGACCAGAATGCATTCTCGTCCCCAGAGCTCTTTGAGATTAAAACCTCGAAAGTAGCTCTGGACCTGTCTGGTCACGTGATGAAAATATGCCACTATATGTGGCATATTTTTGTGACTCGATTACCTGATGTTGTGCTTGTAAACTAGCCGTTTTTAATTTGACTTATCGTTTGTGGGGACCTAATACACGGGCTCACAGTTTCAAAAAAATACTGCGCGCGCATATTATAACATTACGTAATACACATGCGCGCGCAGAAAAGGCAGTAAAGAATGTAAACAAACAACGTAGAAATACGAGTCCCTAGCTTGTTTTTGCCTTGGAAATCATAAAAATCACCCAACTAAGCTTTGATATGATAAAAAACAAATAATAATGCCTCTACCTAGATGTAATAATACCTTTTTCAGCTATAATTCATCTATGTATAACAAAAATAAGGCGCATGCAGCGCAAGAGAAACCAAAGATCGCTGTATCGTTTTCCATCTTTGTTTTAAAATTGAGAAAGCAGTGTAAATTACCAGATCAAGAGAAGCAAAGTAGATATCTATTTATAAACTCGTAAACACGCTGTCTAAAGTAGCGCACGTGGGTTTTTTTGCGATTACTTTCTCTTTCGATTTTTATCAGTGGAAAACAAATATACAGTTAATTTAACTATGTCATCGAACTTAGAAGCATCCCTTTATAAGGAAAATACGTTGCAAGATTTTAAAATGTGGAGTGAAAATGCACTAAAAACTTATTTAAATCTTCGTTCCAAGTCAACTGAGGGAGATTTTGAAACTTTGGTGTGCAGGTTTGTTCTTTAGTCAAGTGTTGAATAGCTTGAGTGGTGAATACCTTGTTTTTTAAATAAAAATATTTTTTTTCCAGAGCTTTCTCAGCCTACGAAGAAAATATTCCCATAGATAGAGATATTGAAAGACGCGAAAGACTACTTCTAGCTGAGTATCAAAAAAAGTTGGTTGTCGAAGAGGAACACATACCCGATCCGTTAGATATCACAAACGGTTGGTTGGCAGAACAAAAAGGCAGTGGTTTACGAAAATGGCCATCAGTTTATTACACAAATATCGAGAGTTATTTAAAAAATTTACAAAAAACAGATAGCTTGATAAGAAGATTGGAGTCCGAGTACAAGGAAGGAAAAAACCTACAGATATTTCCGTTGCAACTTTGTGAAAGAAATTTTTTACAATGACATTTGTGAAGAATCTAAATATTGTGTCTTAAGGTGCCGTGTTACTCCTTCCCAGAGTATCCATAACAAACCGTATCATTCTTTTGTTAAATTAAACCCCTTGTCATACATAATTTGAGAATAGCTAGGAACAAGATCAAGATAACCACATTTGTTTGTAACCTCTTTATCTGATATTGCTCCCCCATAAGCCTTTGATAAAAAAATGATTGATGAGTTTGGTGCAATACAAACTAAAATTTTTAAAGTATTATGATGTTTATATTGACTCCAAGTACTCCGTTGTAAGTCCAAGTTCTTAGGTGTTTCAATAAAAACTTCAGTAGCATCTAAAATAGAATGAATGTCAGGCATTGATTGACCTCAACCATATTGGATAAAACAGACGAAGAAGCTTTAAGCCAAGATGCTATAATACCACTGACTAAACCTTCTGAAATACTAAAACGGTCTGCCAAATCTTCATTTAGTAAACCAAGTCTCAGTTTCATTAAAAATAAAAGAAATTCATCTTTGCTGCATAACTTTCGAGCAGGGCCAAATCTCTTGGGTATTTTTTTAAAATTACGAAATATGCCAGTTGAAGTTCTTTTAACACCTCTCCATCTTCTGCGAACCAAAGGTGTTATTATGTCATGTAGGTGCTCAAATAATTTGAGAGTTATAATACCAGTGTAAAAGTCACATTTTTTATCTGATTTTAATAGACTTTTATATAAAGGTAACTTGCATGAACAATTGTTAACAGATTTATGTAACATATTAAGGGTGGCAGATTGTTTATTGAATTGATTTTTAAATAAATTTTTTGTTGTGGTAAGTGACTTGATTTTTTTCTTTAAAAGTTTGTTTTTGGCCTTTAGTTTCAAGATATTTTCAGAGAGTGAATTTAAAAGTAATTCTCTTTCCTTAGTTGAATCCGAAACTATAAAATCTGCATTATCTTGATGTGAAACAAGGTTAGGTGAAATCATCTCTTGTGGGGGTGAAAACATAGATGATACTGTACTATTAGGTGACAATAACTCTGGTAATGGTGAAGAAATACAAGATTCAATGCTAGTACCAGGACTTTGAATATCAATATTAATGTCACTGTTTGATGCTACGCTACTAATACAAGGACTTTCAATATTGGGATCCACTTTCTCTGTTTTAGATGGTTGTTTTTTTATGACGATGTTGAATATGACAACTTTCGTCGACGTGTTGCAGAGGGTACAAACTTCTCAGTCCTTGAAGCTGACTCATAACCAAGACATAGAGTTGGATAAGGATGCTCGTATGATAGTTCCCCTCCAACAAAATGTTTGGAACAAACCCGTTGTTTGGGTCTAGCTGTCATCAATTTTGCTGGATTTTTTGGGCTGGCACGATTAATAAGTTGCCTCCATTTATTATGAGCATCAGCTCTCTTGGTTTTAGAAGGAAAGGTGAACAAGCTAAAAATAAAAACAAGAAAATAGTATATATATAGCTATAGCTAGCTACATATATAAATATATATATACTTAGCTAGCTAGCCCTTTAGCAAGACCTAAAAGCTACCCTTTATTGCCTTATTTGCTAGTTACTGCTAGTTTCTGGCTATAAACACTTAATCTTGTATAAAATATTTTCTCACCTGTAAGGTTCTTTACATGAGCATGCATCAGAACGTCTGGTAACATTGTGAACATCACAGATGTTATCTCTCCAAACTTCAAGGTTGTACTCGCTGTTGGCACAATTCAAAACCGCACACGTCACTGATCGTTTTCTTTTTTTACTTGGTGGATCCATTATAACCAAATTTTCTTGAAAAATCTAAGTATAAGTTCTGAAATAAAACGTTCTTTGCCTTTGACTTCTCTGAGCGAAAGATACTTTACTGCCTTTTCTGCGCGCGCATATGTATTACGTAATGTTGTGATATGCGCGCGCAGTAATTTTTTGAAACTGTGAGCCGGTGTATTGGGTTCGTGATTAAGCACAACTTGAGAAAGCGGATCTGACAGTACAGTGGAAGATCCTGAAAATAAATTTAATTTGATGATTCTAAGTCCAAAGCACTTATTTAAATTTTTAAAAAACTTTTTAATGTTTAAGCTACATGTAAATCTGAAACTTAGTTACGTAGTCAGCCTCTGTTTTGTCGCTTAGGTGCTAGTTTTAGCTATAGCTATTAGCTAGCTAGTGAAAGTCTCACTATACATACAAATTTAGCACACTACTAGTTAGCTAACTATTTATCCAGAAAAAGATGCCATCTATCTATCTCTAGCTATTATATAGACATAGCTAGTTATTTCTGTGAAAACTGTTTTGTTAAACCAGCCTAGAGCTTGATTATATAAGATGGATTGACCCATTTGTGATAAGCCAGCTGGCTCGTTTTCCAAGTCAGGATGAGTTGAATCAGTGAATTGACTCGATTCATATAATATCACTTGGCAAGCCAGTGTCAGGTTGAAAAAACAAAAGCATGCATATTGCAAGCTAAAACAAAATAGAAACAACCATGTTATGTTTTAAATTTCTTATCAGTTTTATTTTGTCAAAAATATGAGTATTTTCTGTATTAAGGGAATTTAGTTGAAGCAAAGACAAAAACGAGAAGCCTTCCTTAGATTTGAATTAGCAAACCATTGGTAGCTAAACCAAATACTCATTGACAATTTTACGTTTATTTTGCTGGTTTGTTTACACCTTTGATTTGCTATTTTTTTAAAAACAGAGAACAGTATATATAGATCATTTCCTGGGTTGACTTTTCGCATAAAAAATGATTTTTTTTAAAAGCAGGTTGATCTGCCAACTGAGCAAATACGGAGCTAACCTGAATCGTATAATCAGGTTCGTGATCATAATAGACTTGTTAGCCTGACTGAATTTGACATTTCACAGAAAAGTTAGATTCAATAACCGATGTGCAAAATTTTTGCTTTTTTCTTGGAATAAGAGGCATGAAATTTTTTTTTGTTAAATACTTTTGTAATCAGGATAGGCATTTTTATAAAAAATTACAGTTTGAATATTTTTTCAAAAGAAAAATGATGACAGAAAAATGTTTTATTTTTATTTATATATTTTTTCAGTAATGGAATGTTTATATCAAACAAACATTTTCATCTTGTTTTGTAGAATTTATTTCTGCACATTTTTTGGAACATAATTTTGCAGATATAGGGTCAAAATAAAAAAAAACATTACCCGAAAATGTATTTTTATTTATAATAACTTTAGTATTATGTAAGAGCACAAATTTTTGTAAAAGACAAAAGATTTGAAAAACTTCTACTTTTGCGGATGATAAAAAGTAATGCAATATACAATGTATACACTTTTGTAAAAAAGGAAAATAAAGAAAATATTGAAGACATAAACTTTTATATATTTTTAACGAATCCATCAATAAAGAAATCATAATCCAAAAATATTAGCGGTCTTGCCACAATTTAAGTGTTTGCTCAGATTTTCTAATTTCGTCATTTTTTTAACTTTTTTATTAAAGTTTTGTTCTCTTCAATTTTATTTCATTAAAATTTATATAATTGTTGCACAGTCATTCTAAAAGTGACTTAAATCCGGCTTTTTGAAAAAAATATAATATATGCTTTATATTTTGCTGAACATTTTCTACTAATTTTATTTTCAAACAAATTATTTTACTGCCACAATTTTTGGTTCTTACATAAAATATATAACTTTTGCGAGAATGCTTCAAAATTTCTAAAATAGACTCTCAGTACTCGAAACTTGCAAAAGCTTATGCTCTTAAAGTTGGTACAATATGGTTAAATCACAGCATTTTTGAATACAAGTTTTTTCGCTGCGTCTTATTCCACGAAAAAGAAAATAGTTGAACGTCAGAAGGAAACACCAATTTATATTTTTTATGGGAGAAGAACTCTAAAAAAGTGTAGCTAGCCAGTGTGACAGTATAGATGACTTACTATCTTGATAAATTTTTTGTTTTTATTTTTTAGCAGAAAAAATAAAGCAATTCAATTGGCTAATAATTCTTTTTAGAAGATCTGATTGGCTGGCTTGTTAGTGGGCCACATGTGTGTAACACTAAAAGTTAGCTATCTAAAGAATGGTCAAATACTAACAGTAATTGTTGTTAAAAGAGAGAGCCGAATTATGTTCTTGGTAGATATAGATATATATGTATAGATAGCCCTTAATATCTGCTTTAAATTCAGTCACGACATAATCAAAGGGAGCATATTTCGATCCTTCGTCTCTCCCGCCGCCATGTTTGTTTACATTCAAATGCTAAATACAATCTTTCGCGGAAAAACATAGACCCCTAATAATAGGCCAATCAGAATCCATCACGTGACCAGACGGGTCCAGAGCTACTTTCGAGTTTATCTCAAAGAGCTCTGGGGTCGAGAATGACCAGAATGTACTTTTCATGAAAAAGAAAACAAAAAAGCGAAGAAAAAGCAGCCAAAAATTTGTGTACAGAACTTCCTCATGCTTTCACCTTCCTTTTTTGTAACTTCTCAATGACGCTAACTCTTTTGCTATGTTCAGGCTTGTGTGCAAAGATCGTTGGAACAGCCCCTAAGACCAGCTTACGGGGTGCTTTTCTGAAACCTGCAATACGAACGACTAATTCATACACATTCGCAATATACACTGTGTTCAGTATCACAACTTTCTTACCAGCCCCTCCAGTAATGAAAATAACTGGACTAACAAAAAGAAAAAACGTTGTATACTATGCTTACCTTGCATTAGTTGATTTCTTAAATCGATGGACTTATCAAAGCAGTTGCTTTGGAAGTGCTCCTCGCATAAGTAAATAGTTTTTGGAAGATCACTTCTTTTCATGTTTGCTATCCAAGTAGCAGCGGTAGATTTATCACGCGGGATTTGAAAAAATGATAACTCCGGATTCCTTTTTCTATGGTTTTGACAGCCTACGGCAGCGCAAGACGCACCCATTCTTAAAATGTTAACTTTCTACGAAACTTTGCCACGTCTTTCGTTATATTGCAAGAAAATTTTGTAAATTTTTTACTTTTGAATTAATTTTTTATTCGACAAAAATAGGAACCTGCGGCGCGCCATAAACACATTTCCTTTATAAAAAAACAGGGGGTTGTTTAATCCGGCTCTACGTCATTTGTTTACATTTTTCTCGCATCCGCTGAACTAGACCGTTTTGGAGAGGAAGGCCGCCATTACTGTCGAAGGCAGCACGTTTGGTAAAAATGGTAAGAAAGAATACAATATTTCTAAGTTATACTAATAAATTGTGCAAAATAATTATTGAATTCTTTAATAAGTCAGCATTATCTACGATATGAGAAAAAGTTTTTTTGAGGTAGGAGGTCCCCTTTAAGGAACAAGACCTTTATCTTTAGCTGTTTTTATTGAAGCATGGCCCTTAGTTAAGATGAAGAAAGAAGCTGTTGCTGCTAAACATTTTCAAGCAAAAATGAATTGAAGTAAACAAATAATTTTAAAACCAACAATTTTAGGATGGCTTGAAAGGACGCTATGTTTTAAAGTGTTTTTATGTTACAATACGTAATATTTTTTCTGTTTGTACAGTTCCTAGCAGCTAACTAGAATTTAGAGACTTTATGGAGGGAAATTTTTCTTTTTTTTTCAGCGAAACAAACGAACAAGCAAACAAACAAACAAACAAACAAACAAACCAATTTTTATTATGTGTATTTCGCTATGTATTAAAAAATCGTAGCTAAGAATTTGTGTGTCGTATAATTTATTGTGTTTTATCTGGGCAATATTGTATTAACATATAAAGTTCTAACTTCTTGAAAAATATAAAGTTTATGTTTTTTATTTTATTTTTTTCACATGCGCTCTCACAAAAGCGAAACTCATATTCGGTTTTGTACCGCGTGGCCTATAGGTGACATGCTTAGAATATATTTTATTTCTCCTTAAAGTCATATCAATGTAACTGTCGCCGCGTGTTATAACTGTCGACTCAACACTTATAACTGTCGCCGCGTGTTATAAGAGAGGCGAACAGCCGCGGCACGGCTGCTGATTGAAAATTCATGATGCCTGAGATAATTTCAAACACCAGTCCGCTGGTCTGGAATATCCCGTAAAATCTTGACAATTGTTTAGTTTTTGTAATATTTAGTTATCATCAAATCAGATAAAAAATGGTTTTGCTGAAAGATTTGCTGTTTTTATATTAAGGGGGTAATAAATTAAAGCTGCTTGTTTAAAAAAGGTGAATTTGTGGCTTAAAACTTTGCAGCACAACAACACGTTATTATACTCACGTTATACCCAGAACATCTCTTCATAGGACTTTATTACAAAATACCAGTTTTTACTTTTGATTCATTCATTTTATGGTTCAGTATTTTTACACATTTGCCAAACTGGTGGTTATTCAGAAACAATATTAGATTTTTCTCTACATTGTGATGGCCATGCTTCGATGATCACACTGTTTTATTAAAAATAATACACAAGTTAAAGATCAAAATAGCAAAAATGCTATTAGTTTAATAACACGACGAAAATATTTTTATATTTATTACTGAACTTAGTAAACTAATTTATTCATGAGTAAAGATAAAGAAAATAAAGTTTGTAAACAAAGCTGAAACCGCCATATTGCACGTTCGATTTGTTGTTGAAAGTTTCCGGTCTGTGTATTTATCAAATTTGGCGCCATCTCATCACAACAAACTTCATCGTTCGAAGTTGGATGTATGTTGTGAAAAAGCGAACCAAATTACGAAAAGAATATTATTATTGGCTGTGAAAGATCTTTATAATGTTCCAAGAAGTATTAACGAAGGTTTTAAAATGCTGGCACTACGATTGTATGTAAAATATTCTTGGTTATCTTGAGTTAAAGGTCTTATTTTTAATGTTTATTGGTACATCTCAAACTTGCTTCTCTTTTACCCACACAGCCATAAAAACTTTGTAAAAATGTTGCTAGGAAGGAATATGAATATTTATTTATGAAACATAGTTATTTTATTAGATTTTAGGATTTAGAGGTTCCTTAATTTTTGCTTCCTCGCCTAAAATTTATTTTGTGGCTGCCACAAAAAAGTTTTTTGTTCGCTTCTCCTTTAAGGAGAAATAAAATATATTCTAAGCATGTCACCTGTGGGCCACGGTAGTTTTGCTTTCTTTCTGCATATTCTTTTGAAATAAGTTCTCACGCGCAGAGGAAAAAGCTTGCATACAAAAACCATTTTTGAAAAGAAGCTTTTGTCCGGAGTGATCCATCTCTTATAAAAATACACTAAAACTCAAAATACTTAAAAACACAATTTCCGCTACACTTCATAATTTATTAAATTCTTACTTCTCATCATCTATTTTTTCCTCACTATTGTAGCGCTATCTGAACAGGTGAACCTTTCTTTCTTCCAAGGTGTGAAAGATAAAGATACTGTAATTGCGCATAATAAATAATGTTTATCTATATTATAATGCCCGTATACGTCTGTCCGTCTGTCTGTCTGTCTGTCACGCAAAATGGTAGCTTAGCAGCGACGGGCGAACCCGTGGATTTTTCCACGGGCTAACGACTAGTAATAATAATTATCCACAAACAATACCTGCAATTTCCTTCATTGTAACTCTCTATTGTAACTCTATAATAGCAACAGCTGACAAAAACATGCTGAAGATAGTTTGGTCAGTATTTTACATATTATAGATTTCAGGGTTCCGAGTCCCAAGTCCCGAGTCCTAGATCTCGGGTCCCGAGTCACGAATCTCGAGTCCCGAGTGGTCAAAGTCCCGGGTCCCGAGTCCCACTTTTCCGATATGCCTCAGTGAAATGTTTGATAAAATTTTAAGGTGGTTCCCCTAGAAAAAATGTCTAAATTTCAAGAATTGTCTTTTACCTGTTTTCTGACAGCAAATTCATCTTAGAATACCGTGGCAAGTAGTGCTTATGACAAATTTAGGTTTTTATTGCGCATTCTGGTACTTTTTCCAACCAACCGCAAATATAACTGCATAGCAACGCACATAGCAACCATTTTCACATTTTTAGACAGCTTTTCGGCCCCTCCGTCGATGTTTAATTCTTTGCAGTAGCTAGATGATACTTTAGGGCCTCCTAAGGCAATATATGACAGTTCGGAATATTAAATGAGGTGTTCCACGATGCACTCTGCGAAGTGAACTCGTCATCAATTAGACTTAGTCTAAAGGTCTTAGGTATTTGGTTCTTTTCAGGTCGAAATAGTGCTGGCGTACATCTTTTGTCGATCCACAAGTCAAGAATGTCCATAAAATAATCTTTAAACAAGTTTTTTGCCGTTTAAGTTCGGAATCCACGCGAAACAAGAATTCTCAAGATCGAAGCACCCACGCTTTACAATTTCTTCTGTGAATGCAGGCATTAGTACCACCTAGTGTTTAAACGAAACCGATTTTCAAATCGAAGTTTTGTCTTTCAGTTATTTTGTCGAGATATTGCCTGTTTCGCCCTGTTTTAGCTTTTCTGTCGTCCAAAAAATACCGCATCAGTTCTCTGGAAGACGAGTCAGCCTTGCGAAAATGCGCTTCGCTCAATCCATACACGTTACCCTTGAGGAACAAAAGCGGCCAAAAAGGCGCTTGAAATAACGCATGTTATTCAGTTATTTGGTTAGGCGTCGAGCAGCAAAATGTCATATTTTGCCTATACTTCTCCTAGCAACGGGTAACCATGGCAACCAATCAATGAAATTTTTGACTTAATTTTGTCGTACCGTCACATACTATGATATCCTCATCAAGTATCTTCAGAAAAGACAATCCTCTGCGATATAGTTTTTTTCTATGGGTACCACCTTAAAGCATGTAGAAAGTTTGACGACCTCCTACAGAGGGCGTTTTAAAATCTTAAAATCTTAACACGTCAAAGGCTAAGTTTATTTTTGGCTAATTTTTTTCCCTCTTTTGCGCACCATGTTCTAATTAGTTTTATGAACAATTTGGTTTGAATTTTATCCCGCCCTCCTCAAATACAAAATTTACGGACATGCAAGTGATGCAACTGGATGGTAACGCAGCTCATTATTTTTTTATTAATATCTGGATCGGTATTATAGACTGAAATGTTTTTTCGTTATGTGTGATTTCAAACCGACCACGGTTTCTTGTTTATATATGGTCACAAAATCACTCACGTGAAACTTACGAAACATAATGTCTGAAAAACGTTTTTTAAGCAAGTTGTACAAAGTTTGTTTGAACAGAAGAATAAATGAAGGATACAAGAAAGTAAATAATTACTTGCAAATATCGCATGAAACAATCCTTTTCAAAATGATTGGAGCATATATAAAAACTTTCGTCCTTTGGAAGATTGCCATCACGTCGTATATGTTGGAGCCACTTCTTTTGTTGTAATTTTTTCTTCTTAGATGGAATTTTATGGAAACTCAATTCTGGATTATCGTTTGATCGATTTGAACACCCAACAGCAGCACAGTTTACCTAATTATCAAGAGTAATGCTATTTCATAGACGACCGCCGCTATGAAATGAACTTTCTGAACGTTGTGATGTCATATATTTGATCACCCGGGGCTCAAAGCAGCATATTTGATTTTTTTTTACATTACACAATGCAACGTCTCCATAAACCTAGAGAATTATATTTTAAAGATCAGTAGTTCTAACACTTGTTTCCTATAAGAAAATATGGCTGATGAAAATGTTATTGACAAGATGATATTTGGAAGTTCAAAGTTAGGTTTGTTTTTGTTCTACTGCATGTTCTACAATGTTTCTATGATTCGATGTTCGATTTGGATGACATTGCACTGTTTTGTTTGTGAAACATAATATCGATACCGATGATGCACACAAAACTTTGAAAATAACATAAAAATATTGCCGAGTTTCTGTTACATTTACTAAATGTAACAGAAACTCGGCAATATTTACAACAGTACAACAGTGTTTACAGTACAGTACAACAGTATTTACAACAATACAACAGTGCCTTCAGTTTTTTATATGAAGTTTTTTGAGTTCACTGTACTCTTTCTTCCAAATATTTTTAAGTTAATAAAACTTATAAATACTGGGTATTACCATGGAGGTAGAATTATCTGTTTCTACCTCAATGGTATTTTGTGCATATAAAGGAGAAATTTCTATTCTGTTGATACGCATGTATTTTCGTGTTATGAATCTGCAAAACTTTTATCAGTTTTAAAATTTAAACTTTTAAAACAATATCGTGTTTTTCACTTATCTGTTTTTTTTTGTTTTTCTAAATTTTCGCGGGAATTAATTTTTGCGGTTTTTGCGGATTTTGGCCATTTCCGCGAAAATAAAATCCCGCGAAAAGTCTGGGAAGGCCTGATCCGCGAAAATAAGTTCCCGCGAATTACGTAGAAAACTTCCAACCGCGAAAATAAATTTCCGCGAAATTTGCAAAAAAAAAATCAAAATCCTTAATTTTTTAAATTTTTGCCAAATTTTAAAAATACACAAAAATATGAGACAAAATGTGTTTTTTATGTTCAAACTATCTTTAAATGATACATGCTACGTATAAAATATACAATAATCAATCAATAACTATTGTCTTCTTATCCATGTTTTTCTCATTTTGCTTGAAAAATAACTGTCTTATGTCTCTACTTTTTGGTACTTGATTTGACCGCGGATGTGATGATGGTGTATTCTTTTTAGTCTTCTGCTTCTTTTTTTTTTGGTTCTATTGGTTCGACGATCTCGGTTTCAATGTCAACATCTTTTGTCAAAAAACATCCAATAATAATTTGTTTTTTCGGTTCGCAATACAATCTTTGAACGATTTCTTTGTAACGATCAAGAACCATACGATTCCTGACTGTGCCAGCCATAACAACCGTTACTACACAGGAAATTTCAAGGCCTCCTTGAAACAAAGGTGACCTCCTGTAATGATCTGAAGTCAATTTTAAGGATATTTTTGCCCCACGATCAAGAAGAAATTTGGTTGCTCGAGAAATCTCCCTTGGTATGTGACCCACCGTTTTATCATTTCTAATCTGACAAGTTTTGATGCTAAGTGGATCATATTCGTTGCCATTTTCATGAGAGCAATTTAACACCTCGTTGAGTCTTGGGTTCCATGTTTTCCGGAAAACGTGAAATCCACGTACAACTGCAGTAAATTGGAATGATTTATTCGTATTCATGTTAGTCACAAAATTTGCCACGTTTCTTGCTTGACACGTCTATCTTGTTGTTCAAGAGGAAAAGAAGACTTTAAAATGTAAACACGACAATATTCGAAAATCGAATGTAAAATCGAATGTCAGAAAAACATTCGAAAATGGAATGTTTTCAAATATTTGATGCTCTGAAGCTTGGGAGAACTTGGCGTGATTCCTTTTGAAATATACAAAGATGGCTCGAAGACAAGATACAACTCTTGGAGAGCTTGATTTCCAAGCAGTTCAATTCTCAGTGGATGAAGTTAATTCTTCATCCAAAAGAGGGCAATATAAGAAATTCACTGACGTTGATCGATTTGATATTGGAAAATATGCAAGTGAGCATGGACCAGCAGCAGCCGTTCGTAAATTCTCCGACAAATTCGAATCACTTAACGAGAGTACTGTAAGAGCATTTCGCAAAAAGTACACCGACCAAAAGAAGAAAACTTCAAACGATTTAGTTGCTCCAAAGTCAATAGTGGCAGAAAGAAGAGGACGACCTTTAATGCTTGGGGATGTACTGGATATGAAAATTCAAGAGTACCTCAGGGTAAGTAACAAAATTTACGTACTGGAAAAACAAGACGCTCAAAACATCTGTTTGTCCAGGAAGGAATTCTTACATCTAAAGACTCACTAAAAATATCCTAGACTCAACACACAAAGGTTTTATTATTTGGAGTAACCTTTATCTGAATGACACTTTTACAAAGTATCGGTATACCATCGAATATTCTAAAATAGCACACTTTTTCTTATTTAGGCACAAAGACAAAAAGGAGGAGTGATTTCAAGGGCTGTGGCTGTCGCAACTGCACGTACCCTTATCAAACGCCATCCAGAATTGAACTTGGATTACATTAATCTGCAGGAGGCATCTTGGGCAAAAAGCCTGTTTAAACGAATGGGATACAAACGACGATTAGCTACAACTGGTAAAGTTGCCATATCACCTGAGCTTCAGCAGGAAATCCAAGAGGGGTATTTGTACTCATTGTTGAAAAACATCGAAGAGAATGAAGTGCCAGACTCCCTTGTTTTGAATCTTGACCAGACGCCATCAAAATTTGTTTCAGGTTGCAATAAGACTTTGGCCAAGAAAGGTAGTAAGACCGTAGCGATCGCCGGCTCAACCGATAAGAGGATGATTACTGCCAGATTTGTTATCACTTTAAGTGGCGATTTCCTACCCATTCAGCTTATTTATGGGGGTAAAACAATGAACAGCTTACCACCAGTTAAGTTTCCTGATCAATTTCACGTCACTACAAACCCAAAGCATTATTAGTAATGAGAAAGAATCGTTGGAAATGATGAAAAAATAGTCATCCCATACGTCAAAGAAGAACGTCGCCGCCTACAACTTTCCAGTCAACACCCTGCTGTTTAGATCATGGATGTGTTTAAGGGGCAAATGACAGATGCAGTCAAAGAAGTCCTGAAAGAAAATCGAATCCTTCTCGAAAAGGTTCCAGCAAACCTAACCTATCTTTTTCAGCCCCTCGACGTTCAAGGAGGTCCCAATGGCTACGTGAAAAGAATGATGAAAAATAAATTCACGTTGTGGTACGCTGATCAGATTGACAAAGCACCCGACGCTGGAACAGACTTATCAAACATCGACATAAGTCTTAAACTGTCGACTGTGAAGCCACTTCATGCAAAATGGATCTTGGAAATATACGATCATATGACATCAGCTGAAGGGAAAAAAGTTTGTCTTAAAGGATGGGACGTCGCTGGCATTTCAGACGCAGTAAAAAAAGGATTAAATCAAATGGCACTTATTGATCCTTTTCACGACATTGACCCATTGAGTGAGGTGGCTGTCGAAGATGAAGATTCTGATGACAATGAAGATTACGAAAGGGAGATGTATATAAACGAAATCGCCGACGAAGATAGCGAGTCAGAATACGAAGATGATGACGGAAATATTTTTAGCATTCTACAAGATGACCTCGACGATGATGAATAATTGTAACTAAGAAATTTATTAAAAACGTTTTTCCAAGATAAAAAACCTTTTAAAATTCATAAATTTTCTTCGATTTCCTTCTTTAGAAATGTATACCTAAACTTCGTATTCCCAGTGTTCGATTATATAGAAGTTTTAAAGTTAAAAAGACGTATTCCCTGATTTTACATATCCGCGAAATTCTTTTAAAAGCTTCAACCGCGAAAATTAATTCCCGCGAAATTTTTCAAACTCTTTCAACCGCGAAAATTAATTTCCGCGAAATTTCCTTTGCTGAGAGATCCGCGAAAATTAATTCCATTTTTTCCGCGAAATTTAAGGAAGGGTCGTGTCCGCGAAAATTAGTTCCCGTAGTCTTTCTAGAAGTTTCTTGTAAATAACCTTGCAGGAAGGAATAACTCAAGACTTTGTCTTTTTGAGATAAATCAGCTATGAACAGATCGAACGTTGCGTTGCCAATTTCTTATGAACCGGAAATAAACTGGAGCATGCATGGTGTCTTTATAGCTATCCTCTTGTGTTAAAATTTGCGGAAGTATTGAGACTACTGAAGTACGCGTTGTATTATCAATGTTGGACATGGTTATATAGTTGGGGAGAGTCAAGAGCCAGGTGTTGGGATGGATTTATTACAACGGCGTTAAACTTTTGGTTACTTTACTTTACTTATTTAAATTATCGCTTTAGTGAGCTTTAGTGATGTAAAAACCTAACAAACAATTGAAATGTTATCTGTTAGAATTTATTTTTACGTCTTGTGTAAGCTGAAAAGACGTGTAGCCGTAACTGCGATCTGTTTTAATCTTATTTATCACAAAAAGCGTTCCAGAAACAATCGCAGAAATATACGAGAGGAATATTCTGTCGCAAAAATATTGGGGATTACAAAGTGTGACAAGGTGGGACTACAAAGTGCGACAAAATGGGTTACAAATTGCGATAGGATTACAAAGTGCGACAAAATGGGATTACAAAGTGCGATGTGGAAGTAGAAATTGCGACGGGATTACTAAGTGATACACTATACGGTTGATTCGGGCCGAGTGACTATGATTCGCGTAAAACCACATTGTTCAAGCGTAAAATACACAAAAACCGCAAAAAAATGGGAAGAGACCGATAAAGCCTATGCTTCTACGATGTCTTAGAATCGTTGAAATATGACATTTATCCGAATAATATTCTGAACAAAATTGTAGTCTGATGACATGTCTCTATTATAATAGCCGTCGTCTGTCTGTGTGTCCGCGAAAGCCGTGTCCCGTGGCGGAAACACGAAATTTTTCAAATGCGCACCAATAACAAATGCGATATATTTTTACCGACTTTGTTTTGACCGCTTGCGGGTAAGTATACCAATCATGATTCTTTAAAAAACAATCCAAGATTTTCGCGACCAGAAAGGATCCAAGATTTTCGCTTAAAAACATCAAATTATATCTCTACGAATACGAACTCTACGAATATTTTCAATATCAAGACATTCTTAGTCTTTGTTTTAGGACTTTTTTTGTTATCATGTGGCTGTAACATGCAGATTAATTTATTATGGAGCAGCAGACAAGCCAGTCGGTCTGGTCTTCAAAATCAACACTGGCATCATGAACTTTTGTTCAGCAGCCGTGCGCAGTTCGCCTCTCCTTTAAAGACTATGGTCATTATCACGGCTTAATGGCCTTTTGTATACCGTAATTATTCTAATTTAACGCGCCGGTAAAAATAATTATTTTAACCGCCCCGCGAAAATAATTAGAAGCGATAAATTACAAACTTTTGAAAACATGGACGAAGACGAAAATGATGATCCCTTTGCTTGATCTCAGTATCATAATATATCGAAATATATATGTTCATTTAATCTAAACCACTGCTTGTTTTTTTTAAAAAAATACGATCCGTGTTAAATTAGAGGAAAATAAAACACGCCAAATTTTCGACCCGCGTTAATAATTAGAAGCGATAAATTACAAACTTTTGGCCATTTTTGTCCGTCCGCGTTAATTAGAAGCAGCGTTAAATTAGAATAATTACGGTACATATTCAAGCGACTTTATTTTTAGGGGCCTATGGGGCCTGTTCGGCCCAGATTGCGAAAACGGCCTGTTTACAGCCGGGACAGCCGGATTATGTACGCATGGTCCGATTATGATTTTTTTGCACTGGTTATGTCGTGGTGACCGGATTATGAACGCTGATATAATGGCTGTGGCCAGGCAGGCTGTGATTGGCATTTTCTTCGAACTTTTGTGAATTAAACATTCTCTGGAAGATAGAACACCCCTAAAAACTAGACATGGCGAAAGAAAAAAGTCTCGACGTAATTCTTAGTATAAACAAACTACTCTTGTAGTAAATACATTTCAACATAATATACTTTGAAGTAACTAAATTTCACGGAACCTAAATTATTCTTTTTGCGGGAATTAAGTTTGGTGAAAAGTTATTAAACTTGCGAATCCCAAAATTTAGTATTTGCCACGAAATTTCGTTTTATTTGAGAACAACAACAACTTTGCCACCAGGGCTATTTGCTTGTCAGAAGTGATGACGAATGATATAAAAGCGGTCGGCCCCGATTATATTTGTTCTATAAGTCTCGAATAATATTTGACTGTCATACATAAGCCGGCCTTCCCCGATTATGTGCGTTCTATAATAAGTGAGAAATAATATAAAAATATCGTCTATAAGCCGGTCGGCCCCGATTACGTTCGTTCTTAAGTCTCGAATAATATTTGACTGTCATACATAAGTTGGCCTGCCCCGATTATGTTCGTTCTATAATAAGTGAGAAATAATATTAGACTGTCGTATATAAACTGGCCTGCCCTGATTACGTTCCTTTTATAAGTGCCAAATAATATTTTTTGAGTAATAAGCCAACCTGTCCTGATTATGTTGCCCTGATCATGTATTTTCTGCCCTGTTCTTAACCGGGGCAAGCTCCCGTACTTAATCAGGGCAGCGTTTATTATCCGGGCAGAACAGGCCTAAGCAATAGCGTCTCTGACAAACCCCTTGGGAAAAAGGATATATATTTTTAAGGCAATTATGGTTTATTCATTTGTTTACTCCTCATGTTATTGATGCAGTTCATCAAAACTTGTTGGTTGAAAGAAAGAAAAAAAGCAGGGGAAGAAATAGATTCCGTATTAACCCGTCTTTACTTCCCCTACAGACGGCATGTGGATGTTGTTAAAATTAGTTTATTTGTATTTTGGCACACAAACTATCTACAAATTGTACCAAACCGTTTAAGAAATAGTTAAGATGTCAAGTTGAAATAAACACAATAATTAACCTGTGGCATTTGTCAGCATGTATTACAGGAAAAAGGTTTCTTGCGTGGGTTCACAAGGAAGGAAAGACGTCATGACTGAAGTAACGCAAGAGCTTAGCCGCTTGGCTTTTAGACTCGTTTCTTGTCACTTTTACGGTGAGTTATTCTGTAGGGCAACCTTCTAATCGAGACATGTCTATAATCGAAAACAAATAAAAGCCTGGATGATTATGCAGTTTTCCTCTCCAGAAAGCTGTTTGTGTTTGATGAGAGTACGTCTGGCTGGGTATAAAACAGAAACAAAGATACTGAATTTGAACTAAGTTGTATTGATAAACATAAATATGGCAAAACCAAAGTAAGTACATATTTTTGTGATATGGTTTCTGCTGGTGACCCCTAAAAGGTCGTGTTAATAATGGAATTTTATTTGAAACTATATTTCCACTTCCACGCTCATACTTATTTAAGATAAATATTCTGGCATAGCATGCTGTAGTTAATTTTTACTGTTTTATTTCAAACAAGCATATATTTAGCATAACTATTCTCCGTTCCCATGCAGCTATAGCTGTTGATCTGTACTTCCTACTGAAATATATGTTACTTTGATTGATTAATTGCTACAGCTAGCTAGATAGCTAAACTCGTTTTCTTTGGCTTGTTGTGTTTCTGCCTTGACTTGAAAAAAAAAAGAAAAAATTGGTGGTTAATAACCAAAAACTCTATATATTTACTTAAGGATATAGCTGTATATTTCAATGAATGTTTTTCCTGTGCCAGTGTAAGTGACACTTTTTTGAAAACGCCAGCTAACAAATCCTCTATACGCTCTGCTTCTCTGCATGAATTATTTGGTTTACATTTTCAGCAGTAAGCTTTTTCAGCTCTGCCAGGTGAAGCAAAGTTCAGTCCATTTTGTCACAAAAATGCATTTTTAGGATTTTAATTGAATTGAAATAAATCAGAAGGCATCAATCTACACTTGATAATAGTTTAAAACCTCAAACGAATTTTCATCAAAAGAAATCCACAGGAAAAGACATCCATTCACCAAATCATAGCATTTTTTCCTGTCACGCAAATGCCAGAGCCAAAGAGCTTACTCCTGAAAAGTAAATAAATAAAAACGTCACGCAGAAATTCATCTATGATAAAGTTTTGTTTACACTTGCAGATTTAAAAAATTTACAAAAAAGTGTGGCATTTATTTTCTACAAAGGTAGCTATAGATGAGTTCTAAGTATTCATAAGTTCCATAAGTAATAATAAATAATTTTAAAATCTGTTCTGTTCGGCTCAATATAGCTTTTAGTAACATTAAAGCACTATAATTGCTGTTATTAACTTTGTTATACAAAACTAGGAATTAAACAATACAACCATTGTTTATTATTATATATATTTATTGTTTTTTTAATTAATTATGTCGTGATGCAGGTAATTTTAAACCAAGCAATTTTAAGTTCAAGGTCATTAGCAAACTTGTATATATAGTAATATGGTGATGTTTAGAACACATCAAAAATATGTGCAACATTTTTGTGAGGTTGAAAATGGGGTTAAATTTGCATTACATACTTACAAAATTAATAATATAAAGTGTCATTGGCTTAATAAACCCCAGGGTTCTTTTTTGTTAGTTATAAGGCCTTTAATAATAAAAATATAAAAAAAACTTCAAGAAAGGAACGGAACATTTATCCAGGGGACCTGGCACTAATGAATCATGGATGTGAAACTAAAAATAGAATTCTGTAGGGATTAAAAAATACCTTTATAGCTAAAAAAGTATGTATATATATGTATTTGAATATAAATTTAATACAGTAAAATAAACATTCTGGTGAGAAATCCACCTACATGGAAGTGGACTTTTTAAATAAACCCATTGAATCTAAGTATTCATTTAATGAAAATATAGCTTAAGAAGGAACTTTTCTTGAATTATACTGACAGGAAGTACAAAATAATAATGAGTAATTAAAAAAAAGGAGGGGAAACTGTCTTATCCCTTCAATTAATCTCTAATTGCCTCTTTTTAATAATAATTTTTTTAAACTTCAATTTGTATTTAAGAAGAATTAATGATTTATGCATCATGTACAATTAAAATAATTAACATAAGTACGTTTCTCCTTAAATTATGTCAATAAAAAAATTAATAAAATTTTAGTATGAAAGGGTTTTCCCATGCCATACTATTCCTCCTAACATAGATAAAATACGAGCTTCTTATCGCTACCTCAGAAATTTTATTCATCATGCGTTTTACATCCACGCAACCAAACTGTCTGCAGAAGTTGGAAAAGTCCCGGATTCTTCTAGGGAAGAATCCAAGAGAGGAAACCTCTACAAACATCTTGTTTACCTGGTATTTTTTGTTTAAAAGAGTGTTTTTCAAATTTTGATAGCGCCTAACTTTGTATCCATAAGCTTTTGTAAAGTTACTTTCATAACAACAAGACAGTTCAATGGCATTCAGTTCGTTGCCAATCTTTAATAAGATATCAGGACGTGGGCCATCAAAGAATTCAGCTGGACTTCTGAAACCATCAAGATCAGCAAATAACTCAAAACCCAAATTCTCTAACGATTTTAGGTAGTGACAAATCGTGAATAGAATAGAATCGTGACGCCATGTATATCTACCGCTATTTAGCGCAAACGAACAATTGTTGAACATGTGTAATTGTGTTTGTTTGTTACTTTTACACAACCCACATATATTTGATGGAGACTTTTTCCAACGAAAAAGGTTGGTATTATTAGCCAATTGTAGAATGACTGCTTTTCTAACAAAAACAAATACATTTGTGGTAACTTTTCACAAACACGCTGCCATTGGCTGATAGCACTAACTGAACATTCCTGTGCAACATGATTCATTAATGAATTTTGCTCTTTCAACACATTCATATCAGACAAAACTTTCTTAACTGTTTTGTTAATAAGTCTATCCTTTGGGTTCTTGGGCTGATCAACATTTATCAGCTTCAACGTATTTCTCAGCGGTTAATCGATACAGGTTAAGAATTTCAGGATTAACTGATTCTTTCAAAATGTTTTGAGTTGTTAACTGGCTGGAATTGTAACAATCAGATGGTAACATAAATTTCATACCCAGTTGTTTAACAGGTATAAATGCCTAGTATTTGCGCTAATCTGAGCCAACGTTTCGTGTATTCTTTAACAATAGAATCAAGATTCTGTACAACCCAGGTTGTTGAAAGGTTGTAAATTGAGAAACGCCAACGAAATTTGCTGTAGATATACCTTGAGATGATCAGCAACTTATTCTTTGGATGCAACGATAAACGGTTGAGAATATCAAAATATCTATTCATTTCTGAAACAAGCTCTTCTTTCAACGAATTCGTACTCATGTCAAAAGAAAAGTCTTTTCCTAGATACGTAAATTTTCCACCAATGTTGACTGTTGGTACCATCTGGTTAGATATACGAAGATATGGCTTAAATTGGGTTGATAATGACCCATTCTTCTTAATACCAAAAGTTATACATTTATCTACTCTTACAATTAGGTTCGCCCATTTGCACCATTTCGTAAACACATTTAGTAACAGTTGAGTATCTTGCTCGGTAGATGTAACGAGAGCAGAATCATCTGCAAACTGGAACCAATTTCTTGGGGATAACGAGTTGCAGAAGTTGTAACCCATGCATCTAATCTTTTCATTATCGATGGTCTGAGTCAAGGTGTTGATAATCATATTAAATAACAATGGGCTCAAGCAATCTCCTTGAAGGACACCTTCTCCAACGAGAAGAGGATTGGTGGTAAACGATTCTGTTCCAACTGTGATACTGTAGTGTTTATTTAGATCGCATTTTAAAAGTTTATAAACGAAAAGCGGCGATAGAAATGTTTTTTTAGATCGCATTTTAAAAGTTTATAAACGAAAAGCGGCGATAGAAATGTTTTTTTAGATTGCATTTTAAAAGTTTAAAAACGAAAAGCGGCGATAGAAATGTTTTTCTAGATCGCATTTTAAAAGTTTATAAACGAAAAGCGGCGATAGAAATGTTTTTTTAGATCGCATTTTAAAAGTTTATAAACGAAAAGCGGCGATAGAAATGTTTTTTTAGATCCATTTTAAAAGTTTAAAAACGAAAAGCGGCATTTAATAGTTGTGAACAATGCTTCTCATATGTTTCTTAAATTAAACGCGCTGGAATCTTTTTAAGTAATTAAATCAACAATACATTCTCGCGCAATGTATTATAAAACTTCGCGAAAGATTTTTATTATTTAATTACTTCACGCTAATACTTAAGGGAATAGCTTATCAATACATTTACACAATGCATCTCGCTATTACAAGAAATATAATTGCTCCGATATTTCTTCGCGAGCGCATTGTTTTTTAACACGCAAATATAAACTCGCAAAACCCTTAAGGGATTTAATTATAACAAAAGACAAACGACTGCCGTCCTCCACGCAAAGGTGTGATATTAGCGTGTACGCGGTAGATTACATTCAGACTGTACTGTAGCTCAAAAGTTCAGTATGCTCGATGGTACCTGATATAGCTTTCCAGAAACCCTTTTGTATATTGGACTCGATATAATTGTTTTGTAGGAAATTGTATATTCTGTTTCGTATTAATGACGAATAAATTTTTGCAAAGACTGGTTGAAGAGTGATTGGACGGAAATTTGCAGGATCTGCATTACTCCCTTTCTTGTAGATAAGGATCGTAAAGGCATGTTTCCAACAACTTGGAAATACTTTGTCTCTCCAACATTTCGAAATAATCCTATGAATGACAGTTCTCAGAATTGGACAACGTTTCAATATGATAATGCTCATTTGGTCATGTGGACATGGGAATCCGCTTGATTTCAGTTTATTAATGATTCCGGTTATCTCTCTATAGGTTGGTGGATCCAGGTTGAAAACTTTCGAAGGGGCATCTAATTGTTTCATCCAGGTCGGAAACTCGAAATAACGTTTTGCTCTGTCTCGTGATAAAGTTCTTTTGAAGTAAGATTGACAAGTTGCCTTATCGAACATTGGTTTAACAGTATCATCTTTTTCGAATTTATCTTTACATTCTTTCTTGGCATATTTTAAGCGTATCAATTTGGAAAGGTAGCGAATTTCTGCTTTATGGTCACCTTTATCTTTGAAGTAATCGTAAAGAGTATTTTGTAAAAATTCAATCTCTTCAACAACATCTTGAACTTCTCCGTTGGTGTTGAAAATGTTTTTAAAATATTCATTGCAAGTTTTCCATTCCTCAGATGTTTTTGGTAATTTTATTCCACACTTGGGATGTCATTTTCTATATTGATGTTTTCTACTAACTCATTGATAAACAAATCACAGAGCTCTGGTACGTCATTTATTTGACAAAAGCGTTGATGTGCTCTTAAGCCTCGCTCTCCTTTACACAATTTACCACAATGACAACTAAATTCTCTAGTTCTATTGTCATCGATACGTTGTATTTGTTCATCGTATTCAGTTAGTAATCCCTCGGGTTGATCAATTGTGTGCTGGTCGTTAACATTAACGATCGTTCGTGTGAACCTGTTTTTTTGAAGCTCCTCCTGTGATTATGGCAGTTATTTGCCAAAAGGAATTTTGAGCGCATGTAATCAGGAGCAATGTGGTTCATGGCTTTGAAAACTAATATGGCATCGTTTTTGATGAGTAAATTATTCAGTGAATATTCTCTCTCTTTCCCAAGAAAGGTACGGACACATTTTAATCGTTTTTCTAGTTTTCCCAATCTAGTACCTTGGGTGGCACAAGCCCATGCCGAGGAGCAGTAGTTGAAATATGGCATGACAAGTGCATTAATTAAAAGTTTTCTTGTGTGAGGTGTTAAAAAAGATGCAATGGTTCTAATTTTAGAATATTTAATTAGTATTTTTCTATTTATGTCATTAATGCGCTCTTCCCATTGCATGTTACCCCGAGATATTTAACTTTTTCGCTCCTCTTCAAAGGAATACCCAAATAGTTGATAGTTTTGTTCTCAACTTTTTTTAACTGGCTGTTGTTGCCGAAAAAGATTGTTTCAGTTTTGTCTGTATTAATAGTCATTTTGTTATTATTCAGAAAAAAAAAACTCATATTAAGTTGATACATTGTATTTATGACTTCACTGATCTTAAAAGATGTTTTAAGTAGCCTACAATTGACCAGTTCCAATTTCCCTGTTAATATGATAGTATCTTTTGAAAATTTTAAGGAAATTTCTCGTAATTTAGGAAAATTGATTCTTCTGTAAATCTTGAAAATTATTGATTCATGAAAGTTTATGTTCACGAAAATTTTAAATAATGCTCATTCCCGAAAGTTTATGTTTGCAAAATACAAAAATTTCACAAATTTTCCCATTCGCAAAGGTTTCTGTTCACGAGAGTTTCTTCCCCTAAAGTAAAAGCTTTTTTCCGGCATATTTTGATGTGTAGTTATGGAATTTTTTACTAGTTTGTTAGATGTTACCCTATATTGTTTTAGAATAGTTAGATTTTATTGTGAGCTATAGTTAAAGTAAAAATGCTTATCATCAAGAATAGAAAGTGCTTTCTGTTTTTGAGAGAAAAAATATGTAGAAGAATGTTGTTTATTTTCATTTCATGTGAAACATGAAACAAGAAGGTTTCCATTGTAAGATAAGGTAAATAAAATATATCCAAAAATTCAAAATCAAGCTGCAATGGAAACATTTTTAACTTGTTAAATGGGTGTAGCGTGAACCCTGGCAGGAAGGGTTTTTAGTAGGTACAGTAATGAGTAACTATTTCTTAGCATTTCTCTCAATAGTAAGTACAAAATAAGCACTCCTAGCAAGCCTAGTAGCAACAATTGAATCAACTTGTTTAGAGTCAATCCTCTTGGCAGATGCTAATGTCAACTATGCAAAGAAATGGGGGGGGGAGAAAGAGTTCAAAATGTTGTTAAATGTTAAAGGCTACAAACAGCTTGTTACCGACCCGCATAACAAAAGAAACCTCATCTATAATTGACATAACTGCCTCCACGCGTCCCAAGGTTATAAAAGAGACGTGTTTTTAACATCAATATCTGACCATGAAATAATCGGTTGTATTCGCAAACGTAACCACATGAGATTTCCAGCAAAAACTATTTGTGTTTGGGATTACGACAGAAAGATTGGTCTTGTGTTTACAATTCAAGTGATGTGAATGAAGCTGTAAAGAATCAATACCAGCTTAAATGGGACATTTAATAAACATGCACCATTCATTGACAAGCGAGTTTAAGGAAGGCCTTGTCCTTGGCTCGACAAAGATACGAAAGCTGCACTCAACAACCGTGACAAAGCACTACGTAAAGCACGCCGTACAAAGGACGAAAATGACTGGAAAATTTATAAGACACTTCGTAACCATTGTAACAATTTGCTAACATATGCAAAAAGTAGATTCAATAAAAATCTAGCTGAAAATCGTAACAACCCTGAAGGTTTCTGAAGAGTCATTAAATAGATCTTCCCTTCAAAAGCCTCAACCAATGCCACATCATCCGGACATTCGAACAAGTCCCGTGTCAAACTTTTTTCTGAACACAATGTAAAAGTCATTCATTCCCTGAAGTCGAAAGTCATCCAATGCGTGATTTTGTTTGGCGAGTTCCAGCCTACATTCTACCAGGAACATTGAAATCGTTCCATTTTACTCCTGTCTCAGAACAATCTATTCTTAAACAGCTAAAACAGCTAAAACGAAAGAAGGCTCCTAGTCTAGATGCTCTACCTCCAAACATGCTGAAAGACTGTGCGCAAACCATCTACAAGCCTCTGACACACATTATCAACTTGTCACTCAGGAGCAGCACAGTACCATGCATTTGGAAAAAAGCACACCAATCTTTCAAAACGGGTAGTGCGATCGATCCAGACAATTATCGGCCAAATTCGGTGTTGCCAATACTTTCCAAAATTCTATAAAGAACAGTCCATGCTCAGCTCATTCAACACCTTAAGTCTGAAAACTTGTTATCTGAATCTCAGTACTGATTCAGGGCAAAAAGATTGACAGAGTTTGCCTCTGCTATGTTCACCGATAATATTCGCATGGAGGCAAATAAAGGCAAGCTTATTGGAACGGTATTTATAGACTTGTCCCAGGCATTTGACACAGTCAGTCATAGTCAACTGCTTGCCAAATTACCATTGTACCCTATCTAAGACCAAGAACTCACCTGGTTTACAAGTTATCTATTCCAACGCACTCAACTTGTTGAAATCAAAGAAAACCGATCAAGCGAGAAGCCAATATTCAACGGTGTCCCCCAAGGCTTGATCTTGGGTCCCTTACTATTCATTTTATTTTTCAATGACATTGCTGATTCACTCTGTATGCAGATGATGGAGTAATCTATTACGCCGACAAAAACGTCAAGGACATTGAAAAGTGCCTGAACGAGGATCTTGAAAAGATCACACAATATCTAGAGGCAAATGAACTTGTTATAAACCTTAAAAAAAGGGAAAACGGAGAGTCCCTTCTTTTTGGTACAGCGAAGCGATTGAGTAAAGTCGACAAGTTTGAAGTAATGTATCGATTGTCCGTTATCAACAACGTCGCCGAGCATAAATACCTTGGGAATATTGTAGATCCATCGTTGATACTTAGTAATGATTTCGACAAAAAGTACCGAAAAGCCTCAAGCAGAGTGCATCTCCTACAGAAACTTTGTCTATACCTCACGAAGCCTACAGCACTCAGCATCTACAATTCCATGATAACGCCAGTCCTGACATACTGCAGAATCATCAACCTCAACTTAACTAGAACACAATAGGAAAAGCTACACTCAATCGAACGCAGGTCAGCACGAATCATCGGTGTTCAACGTGTTCGTTCCATCAAGCACCAAACTTACAAAAGATCTGCTAATATTGTTAGAAGCTGTTTTGATAAAAAAATGTGTGAGAACTTTAACGAATACTTTAAACTGAATGCTCGTGCTAAATCCACACATAATAATAACTGTCTCGTCAAACTTCCCCCTATTAAGTTAGAATTCGCTAGGAATTCTTTCTATTATTTTGGAGATTACTTATACAATGCTCTCTCTCTAGAAATTAGGAAAGAGCTTCATTTTTACTGTTTAAAAACAAGTTGTTCGAATTCTACGAAGGCTGATAGGCTTTCTACTCTGTAGTCTCTATGTTGCTATTTAGACTAAACTAGAATTTGCACAACTTGTCTCCCTAAATGTTTTTTATGTTTTTATAGGTTTTATTTAAAAAATATATTATATTATTTTATCCCCACACAGGACACATGTTAATAGCAGTATAAATTTGTACTGAAATGTATATATCCTGTAAAAATATTCACAAATAATAATAATGATAATAATAATAATAACAAATGTATACACAGAATATAATATTTTAAAAGTAAGCCAAATTTCAAAGCAAGACTAATGCAATATTCTAACAGGAGCTTTCTAATTTGCCTAATTAAAGGTGAGGCAACCACATTTTTAGCACATTTAAAAAAAAAATTGGTTTTCTTTTATATATAATGAAAGAAAAACTATGTACATACTTTAAGGGAACCCAAGGTATGGACTTATATTATAGAGCTTAAAAAGTTGGTTAGCAAGTCTTTTAAAAAAAATTTAAAAAGCTCTTTTTGTTCTAAAGATATTCACATTTAAAGAATTTCAGATTTAATTATGCTGCATTAATTATGATTTCATATTTAAGTAATAGCAAATTTTGACATTTTCTGTCATTAGTAATTTTAGACCTGTTAAGGGACTGGCATTTAAACTTTATCAATGAATAGATATTATAAAGTCCAACATCATGTTGTACCTTGGGTTCCCTTTAAACATATTTTCAACTTCAAGAAAACATTTTCAGCGGAATGGACGAAACAGAAACAGTAATTTTCCTTTCCGTTCCGTGGAAAGTAGAACCAAGTTCAACTTTTTCTTTGCTTTCTGTGTGGAAACGGCGGGTAGAAAATTAATTAGCCAATCAGATTATTTTATTTTGTGAGAATTGCACAAAGTGTGTTTATTTTCTGTATTGAAATGTGCACATTAATATGAAGTGGAAATTACCAGCAGAAAATCTTCTGTTCTGTTCTGGGTTTTTTTTTCTTAAAGTGGAAAACAGCCTTTAGACAAAACCCCACCACACCTAAATGATTTTGGTAATTACAACGTATTTAAATTCTTGATGAACGTTTTAGACAGAAATTATGCTCTAAGTTTGTTGCAGACATAGCATTTTATCTAATGCAGCAGCGTAGTAAAAGGAAAAACACTTAGTAAAGCCTTCAAATATATTCTTTCAATCTTCAGTACTAAATATGTGAAGAAATACATTATAGAGATAGTGTTGCAGACATTAACTTGCACAATTGAATCGAATTCATTTTCAATCTGAAGTATATATATCATCAAAACTCCCTAGAAACGATTTTACTTCCTAGGGGCCCAAAATTTTACAAGCATTTCAGTCCTTCTTCATTATTTTACGTTAACAATATTGTTTCGGTATGTTTATTTTTATATTTAGTTTTGCATTATTCAGTATGTTTGGAATTATTTTGTTTCAAAAATCCAAAAGATTATTTGATTAAATTTTCCATCTTTTGAAAATTATTTGTTTATTTTCATATTTTTTTTTCTGTTGAGATTAGCCATCGTTTTTTCAATTTTGATATGAAATCGTTATCTTGGTTGTTAATTATTGATTTCCGCCAGCGAAGGCGGAATCTTTAAAATCGCCTGAGAAGATAGATAGAGAGATAGAGAGATAGAGAGAGACAGCGCAGCTAGGCTGGACGTCCGAAACATATCCAGGCTAAAGCCTAAATCCTCGTTTTGACAGATTTTTTTCCTGAGAATGAGGCTAAAATGAGTTTTAAGCCAATAAGAATCCTAACAGTGCAACAAATTGTTTTATTATCCAATGAACAATACTTTATTTTAAAGTTTACGTGAATGAAGATCGTCTTATAATGCGCCATTTTTGATGTTATTAACGTTTCCCTTTAATAATAACGTCATTTCCTTCTGTACTACAATTTTGTAAGCACGTAGACGTAGGTTTCCATACGACTGCATTTTCCGCTCGAGCGTTGAAAGCTCGGGAGCATTTTTCTCTTTGAACTTAATGGAAATCAATTTCCCGCTTGAGAGAAAAGATGTTCAGAATAAAATGGCTGCCGTAAACAGCAAAAACCTTTGGCTACGAAATTTTAAAATAATAACAACAATGTTTTTATGGCAGCGAATTAAAAGAAGACGTAACAGGAAACAACAACTAAGATGAGAAAACTTTTTCATGAAAAAGGGGAAAGTTATTATTTATTCTTAGTTTATGAATTTAACTTCCAATGGCCCCCCAACAAGCAGTTGATTTTTGTGGTTGTTAGGAAGATTTGAAAAGAATTTATGAATCCATAACTTTTGTTCACAAATTCAATGCTAACAGGTCTCTCTGCTGTACTTCAGCAGAACTAATTAATTATTCATGAATTTTAATTTAACGAGGAATTGTTGAGGCTGAATATTTTTGGTGAAAGATAATGTATTATAGTTATAAAATCGTGACAAGTGTGTTATAAAAGAAAAAATAAGAATATGTAGTCTGAAAATAACCTTTCTGCCACCTTTAAAGATATTTTCCAAGTTGTTTTTCAGAGAAAAAGAGAAAATAGATAAATTTTCAGCCTTGCCGTTGTTCTTATTTTGTTTTTATTGTTCATCAATTTTCAGGTTTCTTATTTTTCTTTTAAAATTGTTCTTATAGAGAAATGAAGTTTATGTAAGTTAAGTTAGCTATGATTTACAGTTACAATAATAATCAAAAATTGAATTTTAAAATTTTAGAATATTCAATGATTTTGTTCCCTCATATTACTCAGAGTCCTCTTCAAAGTTCAGTACTTTTTCAGATTATTGCTAATGGCGGAAATCTTTAAGCCGCAGGGCTTCTTGTTTCGATTATATTTAATTTTTTGAGTAAGTTTTTAGGATTTTCTGCACATACATTCTATGTTGGCTGTAGCAATGGTAAATGTGTAATATATTAGCTATTCAGCCCAAACCCTTAAAATTGTATCTGAAAAATACCCCCTCCCAAGAGGCTTAATTGAGTATTTATGCTGAATGTGAATGCTTTGTTCTCTTGTTTGTCTTGTGTTGTGTTGTCTGCATGGTACCATCTTGTTTGTATATCAATGTATATAATGTTTGATTCCAGAAACTTACATATTTTCAAAAAATGTTTTAGAGGAGATATCGCATTGATTGGACTGGCTGTGATGGTATGTATATACAAAATAATGCTTGTACAAATTTTTCTTTAAATTTAATTAATATTTTATTTTTATTTTTTAGGGCCAAAACATTATTTTAAATATGAACGATCATGGGTTTACAGTAAGTCATTTTTTTCAGTAATTGTTGTACAAGAACCAAAATAGTAATTATAAAAATTTGGTAATAATGCTGAAATTTCCGATTGTCAACAGGTTGTTGCATTTAACAGAACTGTGGCCAAAGTTGATGAGTTTATGGCTAATGAAGCAAAAGGTAACAATTTTTTTTTCACTGTATAAAATAAAACAACTGGTTCCACATTAATTACTTTAGGGAAAGAAACTTTCGCGAACAGAAACTTTTGCGAATTTCGCGAATTTTAGCCTATTTCGCGAAAGTTTATGTTCGCGAAATCTTCTGCTGTGGCTCATTCGCGAAAGTTTATGTACGCGAAAAAAAAGTTATTTTCTTTCAATTCGCGAAAGTTTATGTAACCGGAAGGAAAAAAATAACTCATGTTAAGTCAATGCGTTGTATTTATGACTTTACTGATCCTAAAAGATGTCTTAACTAGCCCACGATTGACCAGTTTCAATTTTCCTTTTAATATGATAATACCCTTTAAAAATTTCTAAGGAAATTTCTCGTAATTTAGGAAAATTAATTCTTCCAAAAATCTTGAAAATTATTGATTCTTGAAAGTTTAAGTTCGCGAAATGCAAAAATTTCGCAAATTTTTCCATTTGCGGAAGTTTCTGTTCGCGAAAATTTCTTCCCCTAAAGTATTAAGACTATTTTTGAGTTATTTTGTCTTTTGTTATGGTTTATTATATTACACTTAAAGATTTTTTGGATACCACACCCCTTCCACCTAAAGTACTTGGAGGTAACTTATAAAAACTGGTGACTGAAACTCGATAATTTTAGGGACAAATGTCATCGGTGCAAAGTCACTTGAAGATATGGTTTCTAAACTCAAAAAACCACGCCGAGTTATGCTGTTAGTTAAAGCTGGTTCAGCTGTTGATGCATTCATTGATAAATTAGTAAGTTTTTTAGAAACAGTTTTATTCCATAATATTTCATATGACTGGTTAATTAGTTAATTAGCATCCAGCTTCACATTACAAAAATACTGGTTTTAGTGCAGGGCACAAATTGGATAATCTCGCATGTGTAAGAATAAAATAGAAGCTCGTCGTAGGTGTGCTGCTTTACCTCTGCGATACATTTACTTATCTGACTGCTAATAGAAATAGACTTATTTAATGTTGTTTCCAGCATTGCGTCACTCCATTTTACAAGTACTTTATCTTGTCTTGGTGTGTAATACTATTTTCTATTTATAGGTACCATTATTAGAAACAGGAGATATTATTATTGATGGTGGAAATTCTGAGTATAAAGACACCAACGTAAGCTTTATGACGTTTTGTAATCCAGAAAATAAGTCAGCAAATTTACATTTTGGTTAGAAAGAGCCAGGGATTCCTTAGCAGCCCGTTTCTACACTTGTCTGTTGGAAACTCTACTGCTTTTTCTATTTATATTTATTTTCATAAGTAGAAAAGAATGCAATAAATAATATCAGACATTGACCGATTGAACATGCATATACTTGCTGTGTATGAGTAACAAAAATTTTTCTTTGTGTTTTTAGCGACGATGTCGTGATTTAAAAGCAAAAGGTATTGAGTATGTTGGCAGTGGTGTCAGCGGAGGTGAAGAGGGAGCCAGACATGGACCATCCTTGATGCCAGGAGGATCTTCAAAAGCTTGGTATTGTTTCAATTTATCGTTTAGTTTTTATGTACATAGTTATTTTTACACATTTGCAAAGAGAAAAAAAAGGTTTTTATTTCATTATTTTATTTTTTCAGGCCACACATTAAAAATATCTTCCAATCAATTGCGGCGAAAAAAGATAATGAACCTTGCTGTGACTGGGTACAATAGTGTTTATTTTAGATATTAGATCTGATTTTCTGATCTATTCAAAGTTATGTCTCTTATTTTCGTATAGGTTGGAGATGAAGGTTCAGGACATTTTGTTAAAATGGTGCACAATGGAATTGAATATGGAGATATGCAGGTAAAACTGATTCCAGGATAACATTGGATTATATTCAATTGGAAAAAACACTGTCTCTAGTGATAACTATTGATACTTGACTTGTGTTTAAACTCTCACATTTAGGTCATATGCGAAGCTTATCATCTGATGAAAACCTGCCTCGGCATGACTCCACCAGAAATAGGAAAGGTACGAAACAATGTATTTTAAGCATATTTTTTTTCTCTTTTCTTAAAATTAACCAATGCCATTTTTTCTTACTGCTTAGGTAATGGAAGCATGGAACAAAACAGAATTGGATTCGTATTTAATCGAAATATCTGCATCTATCTTACAATACAAGGATGACAAGGGTGAATACTTGGTTGAGAAAATTCGAGATACTGCTGGTCAGGTAATCTGTTTTATTATTGTTATTGTTGTTATTATTATTATTTACCCAGGATAGCCTCTTCAGTCCCTATTGGTACTGTTATCAATAAGGGTCCTGCGAAGGGTGTTCTGATGCATTCAAAGCGCCTATTTGATCTACGAAAGACGTATAAGCACAACAGCCGCTCAATCCTATTCTTATGCTCAACGTAAGCAGAAAGGATCGATCCACACTTTTATAGTCTCTGGCATGACTCGTCCAGGGTTTGAACCCAAGACCTGCACTCCAGGCGAACGCTCTACCACAAAGCCACCAAACGATTTTTATAATATAAACATATTAACATTTTTAAGGGTTGTTAATATTGCGTTTTATTCTATTTTTGCGAACCTGTTGTGTCAAACAAGGCAAAGCTTGTATTGTATAAAAATCATTTATGTATTATATTTTATATATTTTTTATGTATTTTTTATTAATAGAAAGGTACTGGAAAATGGACAGCTATAAATGCTCTTGATTACGGAATACCAGTTACCCTTATAGGTAGGGTTTTAACGGTATTATTTTTTTATATTGATCTATGGTATAATACCCGACTTTTCATTTGTGAGCCAAAGATGATAGCTCTGAGTAGGGCCAGCGAATCATTGTGGATTTTTCCACGCCTTAGTATTGTAAAATACGTTTTTAAATGTCATCCATTTCAGCCGAATCAGTGTTTGCTAGATGTTTGTCTGCGTTAAAAACTGATCGTGTGGAAGCAAGCAAGTCGTTAAAAGGACCAGACACGAGTAAATTTACAGGTGATAAGAAAGCCTTCATTGAAGATATACGACAGGTATGAAGCATACAATCCATTTTAGTGTAGAAGATACGCATCTGTAAAATTAGAAGACTCCAATCACTTATTAACTTTAATCGATATTCTTCAATTTTCTTAAATATGCCTTGAAAATGTTCATCGTTTTTAAACGGATTATTTAGCTTTTGTCTAGTTCTGACTTTTCATCTGATCAGCATGTGGGAGCTTTACACCTCGTTTTTTGATAAGTGATCCTATTTTGGGAGTCAAGCCTTGCTTTGCTCGTTGCTTTGTATCTGATTTATTGACACAGTACTGATATCGTGAACTCTATCCTGGCACGTCGTGCTCGTCATTTTATCGAGGCCAGAGAATTTCTAAGCAAGTGACTTAATTTTTTGCAATTTGAGGTCTAGGCCCTTAGCAGTTAGGTTGACTACTATTCCGCTTTTGGCTGTGATGTCTTGGTTATTTTTGTAGGCTTTGTATGCTTCTAAAATTGTATCGTACGCTCAAGGCTTCATGTTGCTACGAGAGGCTGCTAAAGAATTTAACTGGGAGTTGAACTATGGCAGCATTGCTTTAATGTGGAGAGGAGGTTGTATTATTAGAAGGTTGGGAATATATCTTGTTAATTTATTTTGCCTGTGATTGTATTGTGTCGCTGTTTTTGATCTGATCAATTTTTTTATTTTAGTCGTTTCCTTGGTAACATTCGTGAAGCCTTCGACAAGAAGCCAGCATTGATTAGTTTGTTGTTAGATGATTTTTTTAGGGATGCTGTACACAAGTGTCAGGTAAGTTTCGGCAGGGTTGTGAAGCAAGAGAAAGAATGTTATCTAAATTCTTTGTATCTATATGTGCTGATTTTTTTGCAGGCCTCTTGGAGACGTGTGGTATCCACTGCATTTACTTTGGGAGTACCTGTGCCTTGCTTTAGCTCAGCACTTGCTTTTTATGACGGTTATAGGTAGGAAATTACTGACCTGCACGCCTTACTGCACCAACTTTAAATTACCTTTTTTAACATTTCATTTGTAAACCCGCCCTGTTGATAATTTAACATTTTTTTCGTAGGTCGGAACGACTTCCTGCTAACCTAATACAGGTGAGTTATCATGTACGGCAAAAAAGCTGTGTTTTAAAAAAAAGTTGGAGTTTTAGCAATGTAAAAAATAACACTGGTGTGATTTCAGCTTTGTAAATAACTAGTTGTTTATTTACCGCATTTTGTGTGTCTCGCTACTGCGGTTACCATTTTGCGTGACAGACAGACAGACGTATACGGTATTATAATATAGATTATAATATAGACTAGCCGTTAGCCCGTGGAAAAATCAACTGGGTCGCCCGTCCTTTATATATCGCATTTCGTGTTTCCGTAACAGGACGCGCCTTTCGCGACACACAGACAGACGGAATACGGCTATTATTAAAGAGACTAGTCGGTGGCCCGTGGAAAAATCCACGGGTTCGCCCGTCCTTTTTATACCGCATTGCGTGCGTCTCGCTACTTGCGCAGCTAAGCTACCATCTTGCGTGACAGACAGACGGACAGACGTATACGGGTATTATAATATAGACTAGTCGTTAGCCCGTGGAAAAATCCACGGGTTCGCCCGTCGCAGCTAAGCTACCATTTTGCGTGACAGACAGACAGACAGACGGACAGACGTATACGGGCATTATAATATAGATTTAATTTTAGGCACAGCGTGATTACTTTGGTGCACACACTTACGAATTGCTTGCAAGTCCAGGAAAGTTTCATCATACTGACTGGACTGGTCATGGTGGACGAGTGTCATCAACAACTTATCAAGCCTAACTGGTTAGCACCTTGCTTGTTAATAGCTACGATGACTATTTAATTAGAAAAATAATATTTAATGACGCAGTAATTCTGGTATGATGGCATGTTGTATATTTAATTTGTAGTTTATATTTTGTTTTGTTTTTGCACAACCGCGATTAAAATTTTCAGAAATGAAAAAAAAAACTCATTTAGGTCTTACTGATTTCATATATCTATGCTTGACACTTTTTTTTTTAATTTTCTCGAATCCATTATAATTGTAAGAATCACGATTTTATAAAAGTTATGACACATTACTTAAAAACCTTGTTCTTTTTTTCCCTAATGGATGTAAGTCGCAATTTTGTCACCATAATTGCAAGGTACACGTTTTGTTTTTCTTAGGATTATCGCTATATCTCAAGTTGCTTATTTTTAGCCAATATCTAGGTTTATTCAACTAATATTCGCAATTTATGTAAGAAGGGGGAAATAGAAAAATATTTTGGTGACAAAAAAACCGAAGTTATTGTAGTTTTCCTTCGTTTTGTTTTAAAAGCGTCTTTCTATTTTCGCAACAATTAATTTTTTTGCGTTGCTTGTATATTTGTACTGACCTGAAGTTGCTTTATTTTCGAATACAGTTCAGTTGCTTTTAAAAAAAATCGTGTATCTAGCAAAACCCTGGTAATGTGTATCGTGTTTAAATAATTTAAGGAATGTTTGGATAAATCTGGGTAAAATATGACGGCGTCATAGGGAGGAAAGTGGGCGGGGCAAAGATATAGGGACCTATTAATAATGCACCATCGCTTTCGAAAATGTCTATTCGTGTGTATTTAAACAAATAAGATATTTAACTGCATTTATACATTGTGTTTTTTGCCATCCTCGTCCCCAGGGTTTGTTGCCTATGTCAAAGCCGCTAGCGGTTACTTGACGGTTAAACAAGTCCCTGGTACAGGCTGCTTTTCATAACCAGTATATTGGTTACTATAAATAATTAATTTTTTTGTCGCGCTGTTACAGTTTCTGCGGCTAGTAAAAGCAATTTGATCGAGTCCTTCACACATGGCGGGGACGATGTCTTTTGGTTGTTGATGTTTTACAAACGCTTGACTTTCAAAGGTTTTATTTAAACCAATTTATTATTTGTTCACCCTGGAACTATATTTTATGGTGATTAAATCTTTTAAGAAGCATTATTTATCAATTATCAACAAAATGTGGTAACGTGTGATTAGATAAAGCTGATTTTGTTAGGATATACTGATACAAGACAACCTATTGTGGCATGTAGCTAGTTATATGTTCAATAAGAAAACAAAACTAAAGCTAGCTTAGATAGCTGGCTAGCTAAGTATAAAATATGTTTTCAATGTCTTATAAATGTTAGCTGAATAAATTTTTATAAGCAACCTAGTTAAAAATATTAGGTTTAAATTTGGGTCAAAATTAACATAATGCTTAGCAACCTTTAGTCCTTATATCTACGCTACGATATGATCCCTTCCCTTCCCTCAGCTATCAACTTTCCCAGTTGAATTATGGTTTCCTAGAAGCAATATATATACTGGCGTTTAAGCAGCAAAATAATTTGATCCGAAGGGTCAAGGTCTGGTTCACATTTCCCAAACTGTGTTGGTAAAATAAAGGTGCTAGGTGCTAAAAACAATTAGCTAAGAAACTTGTATTCAGAAAGGCCTTAGCAAATTAATGCTTGACCCAAGAGATAGATTAATCTACGATCACTTAAATGTGTTACATATTGTATAGTATTAGCCATTCAATAATTACGTAGCACCCAAATTAGTCAATTTTTTTACCACCTCTTGTAACCCATCGTAACAAATCCAGTACCCCACACCCCCCTTTTACGTAATATTTAAAATTTTAAGACCTTGTCTATTCATTTCAATATTTATTCCATACCAAAGGCAAACTAGTGCTCTAATATGAGAAAAAGATATATCAGGGCCATATATTATATTAAGCACACAAGATGACATTTTTGGTACTTTTGTGTTAGTCAAAAAACAAATTTAAGATGTACATCGTACACTAAACTAAGTAAAAATATCTGACATACATAAAAACTAAATTTTCGTAACAGTGCCGTGGATAAATTCCTTAGGCCCTTGCAGCAGTAAGTCGTCAAATTTAGATCCAGGTGCTTTTCCAATAAAGATTTTATTACGTCATCGTTCATTTGCAAAGCACCCGAAGAGCTTTCGTTTGAAAGAACATTGAGAGCCGAATTTGCTTTACCCTGAAACATCAGGTTACTAAAGCGTTTAGCTATTAATTCTTCCTTTAACTTCTTGCTTTGTATGAAGCGATTTTGAATTGCCCTGCACTCTAGAATAATGTCGTTGAAATCTCCGCTAAACCATTTTGTAAGTCTTCGATTTAGACATTCTGAATGTTCATTTGATTTCGATGATTTGCTCGGCTTTTGCAGTAGTAACGAGGGCATTACGAACAACAGTTTCATCGACACATTACCAATTTGTGACTTGTTGTTCCAGTTTGTTATAAGTCGGGTGGTTTTTTCAATGAACTTTTTACCGGCAAAACCACTTGGTATCATAAAGATGTTTTTTCGCCATTTCACAATTTCATCGTACAATGCGTCTGTAATTTGCTTAAGATCTTCAATAGTATGCTAACCATAAACCCGGATGGTCTGAATCCTTTCAATGGTTGGTTGTTTAAGGGTGCAAGTGACTTGTTCTTTCTTTTTGTACTTGTTTTGATGGTTTGTTTTTCCACCTTTACTCAGGAAAGAGCGACCACATACTTTACATTGAAAGCATTTTAAAGTTTTCTTTAAATTCTGTTCTTCATCTGCTTTAGTTGAAGGTACCGTAGATACCTTTCCTGGTCTGTTTTCGTCAATCTCCGTCAACTCTGCGATAGCGTCGATCTCTCTATTTTCTGCATAACTTTCAGAAAACAGCTTCTGCATTAATTCTTCCATCATTTAATTTTTTTGTTTAAAGAAATGTCCTCGACAATTTTTAGTGCCCGCAATCATAACTTTAGTCTCCTCCAAAGTCAGTTCAAAGTGAGTGTATTTTGTTTTAATTTAATAAGCGCCCCTGCTTAATTCCTCCTTGCCAAATAAGAAAATCCCAAAAACATTTATAGGCTACATTTCGAAAACATTAAAAACATTGCAAGGCTTTCTTCCATTTCAATGTTCTTATAAAAACAGAATGTCTAAAAAAAATATTTTACATGTAAATAAAATAAAAGCTTTAACTCGATGTCTTTGAAATTGAAAAAACAGTTAAAAAATGAGAAACAAGAATACAATTATAGCACAAACTGAGTTAACACCAGGTTACTTTTAAATCACCTAAAATGTGTACCCAAATAAACCCTAATTATATAACGTGACGTGAATTAGAAAGCTAAACGTATATGTACGTGGTCTGGATTTTATCAGTTTACGGAAAAACATAGCTATATGTACACGATCCGGATTCAACGTGTTAAGGTAATATACATCCCAATTATAATATAGTTGTAAAAACAATTAAAACATAGTATATGAGTGGGCAATACACAAATCTTGGAAATAAAGTTTGAAGTGGACTAGTCTGTGGCTTACCGCCTTCATTTTTTAGCCTGTCGATTTGCGTTTGGGGTCTGGAAATATTAACACCACTGTGCCACGATGAAATATGTCTAGCTAGCTAGCACTCTATATGATGAGGTTAAGTGTAGCTAGAGACAAAGTGCTTTATACAAAATTCTTTTTTTGTAGCTCTCTACTACTATTGTATAGCTTGGTGACTAGACAAAGACATGTTGGGATCAGCTAAAAAACACTGACCTACTCTCACTAAGCTAATCAAAATACAATGATTCTTACCAGATAAGTCTTAGCGATCAAATTACACGATTTTGAACAGATAATATCATATCAAGTATACTGTAATATAAACGACTCTGGAATTCCCACCAACAAGCCAACCCTAAAAGAAATTTCCCACAGCCAAAGGACGATTCAGTTCAACCAGAATTCAAAGTGCTTTTGGTCATAGCTCAAAGCGACTATGGTTTGGCCAAGGAACGTGAAATACTAGAAGGTCGTGTATATGAAATTATTTACAATCTGTATTCTTATTAGTTGAAAACGAAACAAAGATTTCCTATTGGCTTTTCAGGTAATAACACTCGCGTAGCGGTCGGCGGAAATCAATAATCTAACAGTCATGGAAAATACAGAGTTATAATCAAAATATTGCGAATCATTAAGGGGGCGGAAGTGGTCAGCAACAGCCAGGTAGCTAAGTATTAAAAAATGTTAAATCTGTGTTTGAGTTCGAGCTGTAGCTAGCAAGCAAGGCTCTAACTTTTTAAATCCAAAATAATTTTTAGAACTTGCTTGACGGTTTTAGTTACGAATGAATAATGGCGGACTGATAAAAGCCAGGTTCTTCAGAGATCATAAAATAAAAAAGTGGTGAGTGATTGTTTTTAGCTACGACAGTGTCACGACAAGTTGTAGCTTGTGTTCTTAATCTAACCGAGGTACCAACTTGCAATTTTTATTTATTGATAATGAACTAATCAAGAATAACTGTCAAATATTTGTAGAACATGATTTTGTGGATTAATTTATCACAATATGAAACGTAAAGCTTACAACTTCAAGTGGACGTTTCTGTGAATCAAATGCGTCAGCTAAATACTATTGACTTCAAAACGAGTGTAGCTATTCGTTTGTAAAATACTATTTAGGTTGAAAATTCTTGGTTCAATAGTACCAAACGATGGATGACTTTGTGACACGGTTTTATGACTTAGTCAAAATGGAAGTTTGAGTTTACGTACCATCTCGCTTAATGTTTTAATATCTTTTTATTTCAATAAAACATCATCCGGCATAACTTTCCTGCGAAGGTTAGAATGACTGCGCAACATTATAAAAATGAGTTCGTTATGGAAAGACGATTTGTGGATCAATCTTATTGCTGGACATTATTATACTAGGCAAATTTTTAGGGACGAATTGTTTTAGTTTCCAACATCAAATCGGTTCGCTAAAATTGATGGCAAATGGAGATGGACAGTTTGCCACCAGCAACATACCTCTTCTGGTATAGGATATCGAAGTTATAAGAGGGAACTCTCAACTCCATGGTCTCTTAATTCTAGGCCTCTTATTTTTCTTTTTGATAGCTAATCCTGATATCAAAAGGCGAAAAAGAGACATGAACGAGGTTGGATCCCAGAATTTGATCATTTTAATGAGAAAGATATTTATTTAATGACGTCAGCATAAAAACGGCCGTTCTGACTTGTTTTGATATTATACATCAAATTGGGATTTCCAAAATTCACCCAAAGCGTTAAATGTTTAATGTTCTACAGCCAGTGTACAGCCAAGCCAGTGTACAGCCAGTGTACAGTCAGTGTACAGCCAGTGTACAGCCAGTGTACAGCCAGTGTACAGCCAGTGTACAGCCAGTGTACAGCCAGTGTACAGCCAGTGTACAGCCGGTAAACTTCTCAGTTGATAATTGACTAAATAAAAGTCTTTTGGATAAAAAGGTGGATTTCCACAAAGCGATTTGTACAGCAAATTCGCCGGAGAAATGTGTCGGAGCATGCGCCATTTCCTCTGTTTTGATTTTGTTATTCGCTTCCCCGAAAAGTAGAAACAGTTCCTACTTTTTAGCGGTATATTGTCTCGCTGTAAACTTTTAACCAATTTTTGAAAAATCTTGTTAGTGGAAAGATTTCAAAATAACCATTTTGTGGTTAATGCCAAAAAAGAAGAATTTTCATTCAGTATTTTAAATTCTCCACATGTCTCTTTGTTTCTCGTGGAAATCAAAGTGATACTTCTAATTCGCCATAGAATTCACGACTCACAGTTCGCTCCGTGGAAATCTGCCTTAACAAAATACACTTAAATCGGGAGCCCTTAGTTCGCTGTAAACAAGCAAGTTAATTTTAAAGTTATGTATGGGCAATAATAGGCATTATGTATGGGCGATTTATTTTCTGCCATTTATAAACGATGTTGAACTCTTGAGAGATTACAAAAGAAGATAATAAATGGCGTTTAATCAATGGTATTATCCAATGGGGAATTCTCTTTTCATAAAGAAACATTACAAATACGCTGTAAGAAGTGTATTGTAACGTTGAGAAGAAAACCTTTGCAGGGTGGTTGAAAGATTTCGTATGAACAACAAAATATTTATCTTTGCTATTATAAACCTTATTGTGAACAATAAAGACCTGACTTTTCTGAGCAAACCTTAGAAGCACATATCCAAACTTATCATGTCAAAAATTTTTGGTAAAATCGAACTTATAAAATTAGAAGATGTTGTGGAAAACGCTTTTGAACAGCAAAACAGGTAGGTTTAGAAAGATAATTCAAAACTCAACGATTATCAATCCTTATTCTTATAAGCATTACTCTTGTAACTCTCAATGTTAACTGAAATACTGGGACGACCTGTTAAGCATTGGCTTCTTAGAACTCGCGAAAAATACGTAAACATATTGACAAAACAAAATAATAGCTCGCACGAGTGTCATTGAAAATAAGGATAAGCGGTATCCGAAAGCGCACTATTTTTACGCACAAATATACTAGCGCTCCACTTAAAGACCAAATCTTTTTTGTCCACTCGATAATAAGTATACTAAGTGTTGTTCTTTTTAGAAAAACAGAACATATGGAATTTTTATATGTAGTTAAACAGGCTCGAAAAACCATATGGCTCATTTTACTGTGCTGTTTAAGACAAGAATGTTGTTGCTTAATATACTTTGCTTTTGACAATCATCAACAATAAAACACTGCCTAATTTTACCATGTTTTTGAATTTACACGATGAATGAGGCAATCATTTATTAAAATACGAAACAAGGAAAAAATTTTCTTCAGCTATTTTTTTACTGGCAGCTTAAGTTTTTTTGGTTCTATTCACAAGTAATATTTTCATAATTTTATCATGTCGCACTATTGATCTATATTATGCAATTGTTATCCACTCTGGCCGAAATTTTCATCTTTTTTCACAAGACAATTTGCTATCCCAATCTATATTGAAAAAATCGTGAAAATCAATCCCACATAAATATTTTTCTAGCAGTTATATAGACCTAAGATTAGATTATTTTAATAACATGCTCGTATAAAAAATAAGCAGGCTGTAAAAAGTTCACATGTGACAAATTTGCGGTCGTCAACATTTTTATCAACGTGTCTAAATTTTCTTGTCATTTCAATCTTATGTAGAAATAGATTGCAAAATATTTTGGACTCGCGTTTTTCTCACATTTGATCTTTCAAGTGTCCTGAGTGAGTAAATCGGCGCTTAAGCCTAAAAAACCCCACCAGGCTGCAGTCAATTATTGAAAGGATTAAGAGAGATCTCACTTACTGGGTTACGCGCATATAAACAGATGCTTGAATGTCTCGGTACTGTTTTTATTTATATATATACGATTTAACTTTTTTAACATTTTATTTTAACTAAATATCCTGTATAAATATTGGTAATTATAATAACAATAGAGGGGAGCGTAGACAAGGCGAGATCACATAATGTAAGCCAACCTGCTAGAACGATCTTTAGTGTAATAACAGCATGTTTTTTTTTTTGCAGGACCGAAAACGGTGAATGCGTGGCAGTTTCCGTACTCAAAACAAGAGAGTTGTTTGAGAAAAAAATGGGGAAAAAATGGAGTAAGAAAATAACAGTTCTCTTATGACGTCATTGGAGAAGTTATCTCCTTTTTTATCGACAAAAAAATCACTTACGAGATATGTTGACGCAAAGATCGGTTTGTTTTAAATTTAGATCTAAAAGCCCTTCAGAAGAGCTCTCACCGCTGATAGCAGAGAAGTTGAAGATGTTTAAAGGATTTGTGCAAACATCGGTCTGCACCTCTGCGCTGCAAATATTTTTATTGCAAATTTAAAGTTTTTTGATGAGGATAAGAGATTTGTTAGAAATCTAAAAATAAATTTAAAAAACTCTTGTACATTCGGAGGTTTAAGAATTTTTTAACCTAAGTGAAAATAGCTAAGACCATTTTCTTCTTAGAAAAAGAAAAACCGTTTCTTTTCACGGCCGAGTCAACAAAACGTAAGAGTCAAGGAAGAGAGTGAATCTGTGGAAAATGGTATGTTATTTTTTTAATCTAAGTTAATTTTACAGACATTCCCATATAAGATTATTTTAACTTTCTCGTGCGTTTTTTGCCTTCTGTCGGAACATGTTTTTTTGGGGGTACATGAAGTCACCAGTGGCTCCTCAAAATTGCAATTTTTAGACGAGGAAAAAATTTCTAAACAAGATTACGAACGAAGACTAACTGAAGAAGCAGAACAAGCTCTCCTAAATCAACCGATGATTCGCTCGAAAAATGTATTAAAACGCTGGTACTTTGAATCAAAGTCGACTGAGAATGAACGAAAACTTTCAGATGATTCGGGCGTCGTGGAGGAAGAAGAAGAAGAAGAGTTTGGCGCGGTGCGAAATCAAACTTCGAACGTAAAGGTTTTTAATGGTATGTTTACATTCTACATATTTGTATCCAGTGAAATCTTGTTTCGCGCCTAAGCTAGAATTTTTTTGTGCTTTTTCGTTCTATCTTGGGCAGACTTTCCGTTTAGATTTTGCATTGCAGGACTCATAACTGTTCCACTCGTGTGGACTATAAATGTTATTGAGCAAATTGCCAGTTTAATGTGATTCCTAAAAACTAAACGAGTCGATTAAGTCATTGTAGCCATATTGACAGGCAAATTTTTGCAGCATTTCGTATTCTTGCTATTTGCTGCTGAAAGTTTGAAGTGATCTTTTTACAGATTCGGCCAATCTGCTAGCTAAAATATGATGTGTTTTTAAAGATTTGTTTTTACTGAATATTCAGAACATGAAAATGAACGTCAAATATTAGAAGAAACAGAGGCTGCATTTCGGACATTTTCCATAAAATACAAACACTCTCCACATGCAATGCAGAAGGAAAAAGGTATAAACGATTAAGGATATTTTCAGCTATAGCACTTGTATTTTTGCTCATTGTTTGTATCTTTCACATAACTGTTACAGTGATACAGGCTTGTCTTCGTCGAGAACTTCCTGCTGATTTAAATGACAGTAACGCCAATGTGAAAGTTATGAATGCGGGAAATTCAAGTCTGAACACGTCTAGAGAGTGTAAATTACCGAACAAAACAACACAGCCACCTGTTATCGTTTCTGATTATAACGACGAAGGAGAATGCGTTCCAGAAGGTATCATCACCAATAGATTGATGGTAAGTGAAACCACTTTTCTTCTTGTTCGTCAACTTCTAGAAGCTGGCCTGTTCTCGCCCACTGCGTTCGTAATAGTCGAATAAACAAGTTCACTTAAAAAAATTCTTGATGATTAAAATTAGTTCTTACCTATTTTCGATGCGATTGTAATGACAATGAAACTTGGAATATGAGTGCTTGTCTTTTTTTTAGTTATTTCAAAAGATAGCAGAGTAGAGACGAACAATATGAGCATGAATATTTCGGGGACGAAAAATATCTTTAGTGTACATTAACGTCTAAAAAGTTCAGACATTTAAATTTTCGGATATTATTCTCGTACAAATTTATTTCAAGGATCTTTATCATAACTTTAAAATAAAATATGTAATAGAATACAAGGATGTTAGTCTACATCTGAAAATAGGTCTTCTGTTTCGATCTTGTGATCAATTGCTTACGATATGTCGATTTTATCAAATCCTTTTTATTATGAGCTGCTGATAATTTCTCAAATTGTCATAACGCCAATAATCCATTGAGCATGAACTGGTTTCATTACAATAAGGTTGGTAACCACATTATTTGTTAAAAATAAAGATTAAACAATTAATGTTCGGACATCAAAAAAATCGGACAATTAAATTTTCGGATGTCCAAAAATAAAAACGTCGAATTTTTTTTGAAGTTAATGTAAAAAATGTTCGTTATTTTTATAAAAAAATGAGAAAATTTTTGTGGATAGATATTGTAAATATGATAATAATAAAATTTTCTGTTCGAATCTGCTAATTAAAACCTCACATATTAACGTTTGTCCTGTTACTTAACCCTGTTCATACCTGTTCACCCATTTACACCTCATGGTTTTAAATAGTTCACCCATTTACACCTCATGGTTTTAATGTTCACCCATTTACACCTCATGGTTTTAATGTTCACCCATTTACACCTCATGGTTTTAATGTTCACCCATTTACACCTCATGGTTTTAAATAGTTCACCCATTTACACCTCATGGTTTTAATGTTCACCCATTTACACCTCATGGTTTTAATGTTCACCCATTTACACCTCATGGTTTTAATGTTCACCCATTTACACCTCATGGTTTTAATGTTCACCCATTTACACCTCATGGTTTTAATGTCCACCCATTTACACCTCATGGTTTTAATGTCCACCCATTTACACCTCATGGTTTTAATGTCCACCCATTTACACCTCATGGTTTTAATGTCCACCCATTTACACCTCATGGTTTTAATGTTCACCCATTTACACCTCATGGTTTTAATGTCCACCCATTTACACCTCATTGTTTTAATCTCCACCCATTTACACCTCGTGGTTTTAATGTTCACCCATTTACACCTCATGGTTTTAATGTTCACCCATTTACACCTCATGGTTTAATGTCCACCCATTTACACCTCATGGTTTTAATGTCCACCCATTTACACCTCATGGTTTTAATGTTCACCCATTTACACCTCATGGTTTTAATGTTCACCCATTTACACCTCATGGTTTTAATGTCCACCCATTTACACCTCATGGTTTTAATGTTCACCCATTTACACCTCATGGTTTTAATGTTCACCCATTTACACCTCATGGTTTTAATGTTCACCCATTTACACCTCATGGTTTTAATGTTCACCCATTTACACCTCATGGTTTTAATGTTCACCCATTTACACCTCATGGTTTTAATGTTCACCCATTTACACCTCATGGTTTTAATGTCCACCCATTTACACCTCATGGTTTTAATGTTCACCCATTTACACCTCATGGTTTTAATGTTCACCCATTTACACCTCATGGTTTTAATGTTCACCCATTTACACCTCATGGTTTTAATGTCCACCCATTTACACCTCATGGTTTTAATGTCCACCCATTTACACCTCATGGTTTTAATGTTCACCCATTTACACCTCATGGTTTTAATGTTCACCCATTTACACCTCATGGTTTTAATGTTCACCCATTTACACCTCGTGGTTTTAATGTTTTCCTAAAATTACGCCCTCAGTCCTACGAAATTTTTCGTTTTTTCGAAGTTTTGGGTTTGGCGCCCAGTGAAGTTATCTACTGTGTCTTATCTTTCTAATCAAAAAAGCAGACGTTACAACTCATTAAAAGAGCCAACCAAACAGTTAAAATGTAATTCAAATTATTATTATTAAAAAAATAATACCTAATTTATATATTTTTAGGCAAATATTATTAGTTATTGTTAAAATATTGCTGACAGTCATCATTCTCAATTGTCGTGTGACAGATATCATTCATATTAGGTTTTATGACATCCAACTAAACACAAGGCGAGTTATGGGGTAAGACACACCCACGCACTACATTCGCCCTCCAATACCCCGACATAAATGGAGTTAAGTTGCTAAGTTTGATGTTAAATCTCTGATACTCTTTATTTCGGTGAGTCAATCGCTACTCTATGCTATGGACGCACGAAATAGGGATGATATCGCTGCTTTAACCCTATTTGGTATGGGTTTTTTTTAGGCCTTGAAAGTATGCAGAGGGAGGCATAGAGGCCGCTGTCCATAACTTCAGTTTTCCTAAATGGTGTATAATACAGCCCAGTAGATCTAGTGACATATTTGTTTTTCATTACATGCTTGAAAACACCTCAGGGGCCTCTTTCTTTCTTGACCTGTTCATAATTACGGATCATGTCTTTTTGGCATCGCCTTGTATTGATTTGCGTAGTGATTCTTCTTTAGTTTTAGTTTTGATGCCCTTTGTCATCCATGGGGATTGCAGCGATTTGGTTTATAAGAAAAAAAGAATATAGGAATATATAAGAAACACGAGGCTAGGATTTGCAGAAAATAAAAACAAAGTAAGAACACTGGCAAGTCTGAATCTCCTGGCTCTTAAAAAAAAGTATCAACTGAACCAACACAAAAAACTGTAACAGGCCCTGGGGTCGAGATTGTGTTATAAACCTGTGTCATCTTGGAGGCGTTTATTTTATTCCTTTTCATTTTAAAAATGTTTCACAACAAATGCAAATAACGTTATTCCTTGGCCCATTCGCAATTATTGGCGTGCAAGATAATTCTTATCATTCCTTGTTTTTCAGTCATGATGACGTCATAAATAGGCGTCTTTTATAAACTCATCAAATTGAGGGTGCAGACAGGAAAAGAAAATTGTCAGTAAGACTTTTTTCGTTTTTTATATCATTACGAAGGATTTTAGGTGGTTTTCGTAATGTCCATCTCTTTGCAATATTTTTTGCCCCCAGCGTTCTGATTTCATTCGTGGCTTTATAATTTACATGTGCGCTGCCTCTGCGAGCCATTTTGAAAGAGAAGTTTTCAATCGTCAAGTTTCAAAACATGTGCAAAATAATAATAAGAATAACTAACCGGTCATATTGCGCAGTGTTTGTTTCTCGGCCAATTAAGTTTCCCGACTTTCAAAACATGTCTGGGGGTCGCGCTTTAAGGAAGAAAAACAGACTCAGGCCCAGTCTTCCGTTTTTGTCGGAAATTGTGAGGCGGTTCTTTGTTATGCATTCTCGTACTGGTTTACGCAGTCTACGAGGGTAAGTCTTTGTGTCAATGGTTCGTCGTTGTCGGCTGGTATTGTGTTGTTATTAATTGGCTGGTTTAGAGGTTGTACCGTTTCTTGCTCTTCCTCTTTTAAGACTATAAAAGGTACAGATGAGTCAGGTATACAGGTACTCTTTCCCGGAAATACTTTTTTCTGGTTTTACAAAATTTCTGTGAGCTGTTCCTGTTTTTTATTGAAAGATTTTAGTGGTAATCATTTCGCATTTGGTATGTACAAGTGTTGCTCAGCTGTTGTCAAAGTCCCAATCGGCAGAATTTACGCAGAAGTTGATCACGTACATTCATATTTTTCTAAATATCAGCTGACAACCAGGGGGCATAAAGAACCTTTGATTCGCTTTGTTATAATGGTTGCGTGTTTGGTAAATACCGTTGTGAAAATCGTTCTCAAATATTTACAAGCGTTTTTTACATCTTTCATTTAATACAAAGGTTCGAAATCGCATGACGAAAGATCTGCTTTTAGTGCATTTGGATCGTACAGTCTATAATTTCTGCATATTATGGTTTTAGGGCTGACACTATTATGATTTAGTTTTCGGATATATCCAATAAAATAGTAGTAGAAAATGTGATTATAAGTAGTAGTAGGTCAAATCCCCGCTTCAGAGTACCTCTGCAGTACCCAAAACTGTGACGTCACAGATTTATCATGCATCAAATTAGTAAAATCTGCCGACATCATCAAAAATTGACGCATGCGCACATGAATAACGTGAGCCATTTCTTTGCTCAGGCACTTTCCGGACCATCTCAAGATCCCAGACATGTGCAACAAGGCTGTTGCACATACAACATGTGCGGCATATGGAATATGTTCCAGATAAATTGATGACCCCGGACATGTGAAACAAGGTTGTTGCGGCCGTGCCCTACGCACTCGAGTATCTCCCGGACAAGCTCATTACGCAAAACATATGCAACAAGGCAGTTAAATATGACCTTATTTGCTCGGGTGTGTCCCAGACTGGTTTGTTACATCAAGAATGCTTACAAGCGTAGCGGATAGCCTGGCAAAAATGCTGCTTTACTCTTCACGAGTTCGAGGGCTGGCGCGAGGAGTATGACCAGCGTAGGGCATAGAAATATCGAGTCACTGGCGAACTACTCCCAGTAGCGTGGCACCCGGACAGAGCTGCAGATTGGTGCTTTTGTGAAGATGAGAAGAAGGATCTTGAAAAGATAAAGAGCTGAGTGATCCTTCAAATATCTCGGTGTAGCATTATACAATGACTTACCATTAAAAATACGTTGTTGCGATGATTTATTTCAGTTCAAAAAATTAGTTTATCAACATTTTATGTAAATATTCGCTTTTAAAATATGTTTTATATGTTTTTAGTAATTATTTAAGTAGCTTTGTTTCTAACTTTTATGCCTTCTAGTTTCACATTTTTCTTCTTTTCTTTTTTCTTGGTGTGTACATGCGTTTTATATTCGTTTCTTTAGCTAACTCATGAGCAGTTTTTAGTAGATAAGTAGTTTTTGCTTATATTTTTCTTTCTTTTTATATATTTTTACTGACAGGACACACAATGATAGCAGTAGTTCATTTTACTGAAGTGTGAAAAATCCTGTATAAATATTCTTTAATAATAATAATAATAATAATAACATTCCCTGGACTTGGCAGTAGTCCATAGAATTAAGCGATGAAACAGAAGTGCAATGATTGTAAACGCATACTTAATGAGTATTAAAGATGCAAGTGTGGTCGGAGGTTGTGGCAGTGTTATTTGAAATACATCACGTATAACAGTGGCAGTTGCGTATGCCATGTTGTAGGTCTCTCCATTACCCGATGCTAGTTGGACCTTGAAAAACATAAATTAAAAGAAGGATGTTGAAATTTAGAAAAAAAGACCGTTAAATCAAAAGACTCTTACAGTGACGTAACGTCATACAATATAGAGGATGTGAATGTCGAAAACCTGGTTCTAAGCGACCCTATTCCTGCAAACGAGGGGAAGGATGAGAGATATGCGATTGGGTATTTTGTTCAAGGCAAGCCATTTCCGCTGTTGATAAAGACTCCCAATCATATCTACTCCCATGATATATCTCAATATAGCGAGGGTTAACCATGCCATTAGATCTTAGTGACTACCCCGAGTTTTCGGCTAAGTATTCCCAGATCTGGACTAAGGTAGAGGCGTTGGAAGGGCATTGCTTCAGCAATATTAGTGTTTAGAAAGAACGGTATATTAATACTAAATTGAAAGAGTGGGAGGGTAACATCCGAACCAACTTCCACAAAATGTACCCCTGGGTCGCTGTGAATGTACGGCAATCATCAAAATAGGGAGCGTCTATAGACAAGGATGTAAATAATATGCAAGCATACTTAGAAGAGTGTAAGTACAAGGAGGTGCCTATGCTACCTTAGCAACTCCGACGATGATGATGAGAGCGAATTGTAGTAGGGTTTTGTGGGTTAGTAGTACCCCACAAAAACAAAACATGAACATTCTGAGGAAGGAGGCAGCGATGTTAAGCATTAAAGGAAGATCGAAGTTGTCAAAAGAGGAAATGGAGAGAGTCATCGGAAAAGTCAAATTTAAGGATGCTTCGTCGCAGATCATGGGTCCGTACTGCATGCCTTGTGTAGAGATGGCACAAAAGGTGAATCTAGAAATATATATAAAGTCGCTCAGTAGAAGAAGTTATGCACATGATGGGAATATAATCATAGATAAAGATACAGGAGAGGTGATCGGTAAGACAAGGTTGTGTATTCCTACAAAACCTTATACCGAATACGCAGGCGGATCATCTATGTACTGTTGGCATACTGGACAGATTATAGTTTTTTCAGGACCTCATCCTTCCTTTGCTGTCCACCTCTTGCGACTAGTCCTGCACGTTCCTTCGATGTTGTTCATGATGCGTTTCACTCTTTGTCGCAACTGTTCTTTCAGCACCCTACAGTGCTGCTTTTCCTGCATAACGAGGCTAAATTCGTAGTCGCTTACGACCCCATTCTCAATAGAATTGGAGATTAAATCAACGACTAAATACAGCTTTGATTCTGCAAGTAGTCTTATACGTGTTTTTTCGAGCCTTTACCCCTAATATTTTCGACGCATTCTTTAGAGCTACTTGGCCGATTCCGATCGCTGACGTTATACCCCCCATAGAATCACACAGCGGCGCGCCAAGGCCGCAGCCGCTATTGATGACGCTAACTCTTAGTAATCCGTGATCACAATATCTTACCCATGTACCATACATCTGGGACAGATGAGGAGAAAGCAATAGCCTACGCTTATGGAAATACTTTCTGTATACCTCTAGGAAAAATGTTTCAGCTCACTAGGGATCTGCCTTTCTATCAGCTGGGACTACATGATCAGTTTGTGGTTCATTTTGCAGCACATTCAGACGTCATAAAATATTCCGGTACAGATGCATCAAGATCTACCGCAGCAAAACCTGCAGATGCAACGTATAAAATCACCAATATAGCACTACAGTTCCACAAGGTAAATCACGGGGTCTTGCAAGTACTATGGTATCACGGTATAGCCGAATAGCACTACCTTTCGAAAAGTACTCCGGAGCAAGTGATTACGGTGAAAAAGGAGGATACGAGTTATAACCTGCAGGTCGATACCCCCGCAAAAAGTTTGAAAGGGATACTCTTACTGTTCAAAGCGTACTCTGGAGTGAACGAGGTCTTCTACAATCCCAAGATTGACAAAAAACCGATAACAGTGGAAGGTGAGCCGAACGAACTTTACCGATATGCAATGGTTCGAAAAAGATTATTTTGAACAGATAGTCAACCTTGTTGGTAGCCACGATGACCGTGAGATACGCGCCTTTTTTAGACTTTTCGATCGTCTCCTGATCGTCTCCTGATCATATGCAGTGAAAGACCTCTCCAGCGTTTGAGTGTCGGTATCACTCTGCATATCAGCGATACACAATTGAACACTTTGTGAGCTAGATTTCACTCTCTTGAATATTAGATGCCGAAAGCGAATATTAAAGAGTTCTCTCAGGTGGTACTCTCAGAGATAAATGATCCTAGATATTGTAGAAGACCCCCATACAGAGATTTTTCCTGAGCCTACCTCGTGCGGCAAGACCCAGCGTGTTTTGGACCTTCTAGAAAGCGGCATTTTCACAATATCGTGACCCTCTGTCCAACGATAAAATGGAACTCTTAGAAGCTGTAGAGAGCCTCGCTTTAGAATGACGATTATGTCTTCCTCACGAGAGAAAGGACATGAAACTCATCGATGACGAAACCAACATGATGAGTGACTTGGAGCCCATCAAGACTCAGCTAAGGAAGTCAAAACATGCCAGCCTGTATGTACGAGTATCCGAGAGGCTACAGGATCCTAAAGTAGCGTATAATATATATGATGCTTTTACTATTTTTGGTAGCCAGTGTCAGCGTAAGCGAGAAGAATTGGCTAATTGTACCCACTTGCCTGGTCTGGGAGGCCGTGGGCTGCAGACACAGTCTGCGTCTCTCAAGAATCAGGTTGCGAATCTACTGCGAAGAGCAGGGCCTTACCTTGAAAACCCCCAGAAAGACAATGGTATGGTGTTGATCCAGAAAAATAACGGCGACGACTACCCTTATCTTGCGATCTGTGGACAATAAGGTTATGTTGCCCAAAAGATTCGGGAAAAGCTTGTTGACTACCCCCAAAGGTCGCATTGTGATATTTGCGCAGACTCCGAATGCCATCGTTCACTACAATTAGCTTCGAGAGGGTGGATGTATCGAGGTCAATCCTGATCGTCCAAGACATTTTCGGCTTCGTTGGAACTACACACATCAGCGCCTCTTACAGCTCGCTGAGTAAGCGAGAGAAAAAATCATAAGCTTTGTCTATGCAAATTCTAGTTACACCCTGAAAATATATTAAAATATGTCTTCTTCTCAACTTGCTTTGTTTAACGAGGTACCTGCTGGAGTCGTCAAGATTTTGTACAATGAACACTCACATCCTCGCTTCAAGCGTGCTGATCACTGGAGATTCTTAGGGATTGAAGAGCACTTAACATAGCTAGAGAAGTCCGTGCTGAAATATTTGCCAGAGGGCCGGCATACTACGATCTATTCGTCACATTGGATGCTGCTCTGGAGATTACCGGCCACTCTAGGAAACCTAAAGCAATAACATTGACAAAGTGACTTGCAGGAAAAGGTGTTAAAAAGCTGCATGATAAGGTTCAAGAACTTTGTGCGCTAAACGGTGAGCAGCAGTAAACCATTAAAGAAAAAGACGCAACCATTGCGATTCTTTGAGATAACCTTTAAGATGAGAGGGGCAGAATGCAGAGTTACGACAGCGACATGTACCAAGCGTGGGCGGCATTGACAACATTTTGATCGCGATCGATAAACATTATGGGGATAAGCACCTTATGTGCATGATACGATGCCAAGAAAGGAATAGCGCACGCCAGCTGAGATTGGCTCAAAGAAGGTATCCAGGCATGCACATTCTAGGCCAGTGCGATGATCTCAATGTCGTACAAAGAGATGCGCTTCGACCTGAAGACTATCGTCGCAATCAATTTCGTTTGACCGACGACAACTTAAATAGTTTGAGAGGATATTCGGCATTGGTGCGATAGCTAAGATTTTTAACCTTTTTGTGTCTGTACAAACTTCTGTGACTGTCACCACTTTTTGACATGGTCTGGCGTTATTTCTACGTCCTCAAGAACCAGCATGAATTCTTCCGAGACGAAACTACGCTCAGTACCTCATTCGAGGAAGTACAAGACTGTGGTAGAGCCAAACGACTGTTTGGCTCTACCATCGTACGATCAAGTCTATACATACTTTTGCTCCAAAGGGCGTCGGTTGGGCGTCTTTTCTAATCACCGTGTTCTTTCCCCGGTTGAAGCAGGTAGAGGTAGAGACCGTCTTTTGGTAAAGGCTTTTATTCAGAATACTCTTCATTTTTCGCAAGTGGGACCTTCATCCAGCTTGATGGCTTTCGAAGGCAGTACAAGTATTTTACCCATATCGTCCTAGTCTCCTTAGTGAATAACTTTTGGGCATCTTCAAGTTTGAAGAGTCTCTCTGCAAGGACCTTGTTAAACGACTCTACAAAAGCTGTAAAAGTATGATGATATTTGGTCGTAGCGCGCTTTATCGCTACACGTTTACCTTCTATCAGCTTTGTCACATCTGACTTGAACTCGGACCCGTTACCGCATTGGAAGATCTTGTGATAGCGTAGATGATGGTAAAAGTCGGAATGCTTTGGTGATTTGTCCAAAATAGCAATGTAGTACTTTCTCATGCTGTCCTCTAACTCGGAGAGGTTTGCGCCTGCTTTGCGTTGCCATTCACGTTCACGTTCTTCAAAAAACCAGTCAAGTTTTGCTTGTTTATCTTTGATCCACTGTGCTTGAGCATCCTGTAGTTTTTTGACGGCCTTATCGTGCCTTTTGCGTTCTTCCTCACCATGCTCTGAGAGTTTACTGAGCAGGAATTTTGTTCCCGAGAACGCGAGTGCATTGATTGCCGCTCCTGTGATGAGACTTCCGACCGTCGCCATTTATTTAGAGCACAGGCTATTAATTTTGGTAAGTCATGAATACTCACCAAAACCATGCATGTGATTACGACTTCCTAGGCATGATACAGGCTGGAATCCATCCCTTCTTGACCGTCATTTTGCGATTTGCTTTTTTCGCTGTAAAGTACCCTGTTATCTTCAGGATGTCCTCCATGTCTTGTGATCTCTAGAATCTTCTTCCTGCTAGAGCATAGCTGAAAGTAAGCCCCAGATCGACCAGGGTCTCATAGAGCATGACAATTATTTCTTTCTCATAAGGTGTTACGTTTGTCATTTATATTATGCACATTTAAACCATCCGAAACATGGTTAAGTTGTCCTCAGGCTTGATGCACCGAGGAAGTGTGTTTACAGGCTTCGAAGCCATGTTCGCTTCTACGTCCGGAATTTTAGTACGCGTTCCAGACAATTCATATTGCGAGTACTGCTAGAGCTCCTACACCATAGTACACAGTGCTGTAGGACTGTAAAGTGGCACTTGACTTGATGAAATACTTTCACTCTGGTTCTTTCGTAAGTTCTCTTTCTTTCTTGCGGTTCCATTCGACAAGTCTCTTGTCAGCAGCAACGCGACCTTTATTTTTCTTCGTGATAACTTGCTCTGTTTCTTTCTTGTCCTCGCTCATTTATTTTATTTGGTGTTTAACACATAAAATCATACTCCTACCTCGAATCCCTTATTGCATATCCTATTGCAACCATGATTACGGATTCGACTTTGAAAAGTGCCTCGATAAAGTATTTGCGAGCTGTACCTCGAACGATATTTGTGCTTACGCTGGCATCGAACCAACCCACTAATTTAAAACCCTCATCCAATACAATTTTTTTCCAATCCCAACCTTCAATCCACTCGTCCAATTCTTGATGGTTGTCGGGCTTTGCACATATTCCAGCTGTTCAACTTCGTCTAGGCTTGTTACATTCATCCTCTTCTTCATCTACCCCCTTTGGCTTACCACATGCGCAGAGAGTGCTTTGGCCTTTTTCCTCCATTCTCATGTAGCTCCCGTTGAACAAACTCGGCATAAGTCTTTTCAACCACTTCATCTGGCGCCTTAGAGATGAACCATTCGGTACATTTCTTCGACAACATGTGCCTTGCCTTGCCGCAAGGCCTTCTTTAACGCCTAACGTTTGCCGACAGCCTTTTCCTTGGTGTTCACGGCCTCTGCAGGTGTATCAAACATTCCCACGATTGAAGGTAGAGCTATGGCGATAAACAGACATATCTCCATGTTTTTTAAAAGGATTCTGTGAGGTTATACATCACACAGAACCGATTTATACTCATAAGGAGTGACTCTCACTTTTCAGCGTAGTTTTCTTATCTACAACCCTAAATGTACTGTGTGTACACCGTCGTCTAAGACTCTACGTTTATCGTAAAACGCAGAGAATCCTAGCTTACTTCGCTTGTAGGTGACCATCCCCTGTTTGTACACTCCAAAGCCTGTGTTTTCCCTGTGTCTAGGCTCCCTTTCAACGTTGTCATATATGTCTCCCAGGTCATAGCATTCTGCTTTTCCGACATACCTAAGCACGAGAACTTTGTGCCATCTTTTCCTTCCACGAAGTAGCACTTGGCTGTAAGAGCAATCATTTGATACACTATAAATTCTGGTTTGAATAATCCTCCTGTGCGACTTAAATACTTGTCTGTCACGAGCCAGTTCTTCGCATCCTTATCATACGCTTTAGCCAGTTCATCCATGTAGATATACTTAAACTCTCGACGATCTACATACTTGTCCAGGAAATCGTAGTAAAATTGCAACATGCGCAATTTTGCCAGCTGGTACACTACAATACCACATTGATAGGCTCAGTCAATACTCGCTTTGTGCATACCATTTCTGATGTCACAGGCATCGCCTATCTCCTCAAGGTCTTTGAGAAATGGGGATCGCATGGCTTAGTCTTCTCATCTCGCGTAAAAGGTTGTATTGGCATGCCTTGTCATAAAAAGAGTCCCCTTTAGCTTTGCTGTATCTTCAGTTATCCGCTTGTCAGGATCTGCATCTGCCTGTCTTCGAGCGTCCACATTCTCCTGGGAAAACCATGAAAATGGCCTGCCCCGCTTGTACTTGATGAGCTGGTGAAAGGCTGTCACTTTCAGCTCATGCTCCCGGTACTACTTTGGGACTGGGGTATAGAAAAGGATCTTTTCCGTTTTCATCAACCCAAGGAGCTTACATGTACCAGAAACACGTTTGCGCCCTGTTGCTTTCAAGTATTCATGCATATGCTCAGGGATATGAGCGTCAGGTATCTCATTAACCGCGAATAGCGGAAACATTTCAAAGATATTCTCATACAACTCCGGGGGCACTTCGATGTCTACCTGGGCGAAACCGAACAAAGACCCGTTTTGCACGCCTGTGGTCAGTAGTTCTAGGCTATTGCTTGCTGTTGACGTAGAGACCTTGATCAGCCCTTTGTCTGTTCGTAGCGGTACGTATTCTGTCTGACATGGGCACCCATGCCATTTGCAGCCATGGTACTTGTAGACGGTCTTCGTGGTAGGCTATTACCCGTCTACTTTGAGCTCCTCCTATTCTCTCCGTATCACACGTTCTCCACCACGCCCGCAGAGTGCCTTTTGGATGTGCCTTCCCGTTTCCATCGACATATACTCTATCCATTGCGAGGCAGCGTAGCTAAAGTTTTCGTCGTAAAAGACCTTCTCTGACTTTCTCGCCTTTGCAGACGATCGTATGCTTGTGTAAAGACTTGTTTGCAGTCAGCGCATGCCCATTTCTTTGTCAAAACATCCATCTTCTTGATGTAGAAACAGTGTCCCACCAGCATGCCTAGGTTGATGTCATCCATCTCTGATCGAACAGCCGTTGCAAATCAGTTAAATGATTTCTTTGTGAATGTCGGCACAAAGTTAGCAGAAAAAATTCCGCCAAGTTCCAAGTCATTTGAATTCTACTTAAACGACACATATCCAGCTATGGAACATTCTAGCTTAACCCGTCAAGAACTACGAAATGCGTTAAACAGTTTAAAAATTAATAAAAGTGCAGGGATTGATGAAATCAACGTAAATGTTGTAAAAAGTATTTTCGATATCATCGAGGAGCCTCTTTTTCACATTTTTGATTTATCTCTAAAAAGGGGTAGTAGATGTCCTGACGAATTAAAAATTGCCAAAGTAACACCTATTTTCAAAGCGGGTGATGAATCTGAAGTTTCTAACTATAGACCAATTTCTGTTCTGCCATGCTTTTCAAAAATGTAATCACAAATGGCTTTAATAAAAATTTATTTACACTTGGAATATTCATCGATCTTTCTAAGGCTTTTGACACAGTGAACCATAATATTTTACTATCAAAACTTAAATTCTATGGAATTCGAAATAACGAACTCGATTGGTTTAAAGATTACTTAACCAACAGAAAACAATGTATATCGTATGGCACTGAATCTACTGACCTGAAACTTATAAAATGTGGCGTTCCGCAAGGCTCTATTCTGGGACCACTTCTTTTCTTAATTTATATTAACGATCTACATTGTTCGTCACAAATTCTCAATTTTATTTTATTCGCTGATGATACTAACTTATTTTATTCGCATAGCAACATAAAAATTCTCTTTGATACAGTAAACCAAGAACTAAAATATATTGAAGAATGGTTTAAAGCAAATAAACTTTCCCTGAATGTAAATAAAACTAATTACACTCTTTTTTCTAAGCCATCTAAAATCGATAATCTCCCCCTGAAGTTGCCATGTTTAAAACTGAATGACATTAATGTGAAAAGAACATGTAAATTAAAATTCTTGGGAGTCTATCTTGATGAAACTTTATCATGGAGGGATCATATCAACATTTTAGAAAATAAAATAGCAAAAAATATTGGAGTCCTATATAAAGCGAAACCATACTTGACTGTTCGTTGCTTACGTGATTTGTATTTTTCATTCATACATAGCTATTTAACTTATTGTAACATTGCATGGGGTAGCACCAACCAAACTAAACTACATAAATTATATAATAAACAAAAACATGCTTGTAGAATAATATTCGGAGTGAACAGATACACACCTTCGCAACCAATTCTCCATAAACTTGGAGTACTGAATATTTTTCAATTGAACGTGCACCAAGTTCTCCAGTTCATGTTTAAAGTTAAACATGGATTGGTACCTCCAATTTTCACAAATCAATTTTCCAATATCGAGCATAGGTACAATACCAGGTATGCAAAAAGTAATTTTATTATTCCAAAAACCGTTCTTAAATCTACTACTTTTTCCATTCGACACAGAGGTCCCGTTATATGGAATTCATTCTTAAATGAAAATACGAAGCATAGTGATACTTTTATCTCTTTTAAAAAAGTAACAAAAGATAAGTTACTTGGAACAGTTATCGACAAAAGAAAGTATTTTTAGGATAGATATTGTAAAACATAGAAAAAAATGAGAGTGAGAGTGTGAAAAACATTATTCTTGTAAATATAGGAAAGTATACTTTATAAGTATTATTATAGAAGCTCAACACTAGGGGCTCGATGATAAGACACCTTGCGTCTTCTACTTGCTCCTGCCGTTATTATATGCCAACTAGCATTGTAATTTATATATATGCATACTTTTATACTGGCGAAATATATATAATACTATATAATACTATAATACTATATCCAACCCCCGTTGATTGATTCTTACCATATACGAGTCCCCACCGTGCCTTTCGCTGTTTGTGTTTGGTTCGTAGACTCTGATGTTGAGGTTGAAGCGCTTCGTAATGCTTTCTATATCTACCAGCTTTGTGAGGCGCACATCTTTTCGCTGCAGTTTTGGGTCCTCATAGTACTCCCGCGTAAGGGCAAGAGTTTCTACTGTGACAAACTTTTCTCTCTGCTTTCTATCTCCGCGGTAATGTATCACTAGAGATCTCCTAACACAAAGATTATCAGTTCTATCTTCCTCTCCATCAATGGCGTAAATGCACCTCTTCTTTCGCAGCCAGTCTGGAAAAGGTCCGCAACCTAACAGTGGCTCTCTGGTAGAGATGATCTTGACCTGCACATGGTTGTACCCGATTTTCCCTTCGTATGATCCTGGCGTCTCAATTGTTCTCACCGCAGGCAAGTAAGCTTTGTTCTAAAAGTTCAGCATCCTCCAAGTTAAGCCGCTTCATTTCACATTCCTCTGTGAAGGCTTCGATGTCCGCTATACTTGATAGTGATCCTTCAGTGACTTTGCTTTTCCAGTAGGGAGATAATTCCCCTCTGCCTTTGTGAATGTTGCAGTTGAAGCTGTAACTACCTTCACTCTCATGTCTATATATGGAGTGATATTCTTCATGATAGCCCCTGTGAGTGGTTGGTTCAGATCCTTGCCGTCAAAATTTTTTTTTTTCAATGGACGTTCGGTCGGAGGACACTAACCGGACTTATTTTTGTGTCACGCCTAAAGGCATATAGGCGATAAGTGTGACAAGTTGGTATTTTGTGTTTTATCACTGAACATTGTTTCTAGAATTTTCTAGAAAAATTTCAAAGGTATCAAGTTAAGGTGGTTACTACAAAAATAAACTATATCGCAAAGAACTGTCTTTTCTAAAGTTATTTGATAAGGATATCATAATATGCGACAGTAAACCAAAATTAAGTCAAAATTTTAATCGATTAGTTGCTATGGTTACTCGTTGCTAGGCAAAATATGACATTTCGACGCTCAACGACAAACCAAATAACCGAATAACGAGCACTACTACAAGCGCCTTTTCGGTCGCGTGTGTTTCGCAAGAGTCACGTGTATGGATGGTAGCACCGACAATTCTGAAGCTTGACTCGTCTTCCAAGGACAAACGTCTTCCGACAAAAAGGCTAACACAGGGCGAAGCCGGCAGTTTCTCGGCAGAATAACTGAAGGGCAGAAGTTCGACTTGGGAAGTGGGAGGTACAAGCACTAGGCCGTACTAATACCTGCAGCGACAGAAGAAATTTCAGCCTTGCCATTGTTCTTATTTTGTTTCTATTGTCCATCAATTTTCAGCCTTATTGTTGTTCTCATAAAATTGTTCTTATAGAGAAAATAGGTCTATGTAATTTGAGTTAGCTATGAATTGAAGTTACAATATCATTGGGAATTGAATTTTAAAATTTTAGAATATTCAATGATTTTGTTCCACCCATATTCGGTTTTAGAGGAGAGACAAAAAATTATTTTGTGACAGCCAGAAAATAAATTTTAAGCTGGAGAAAAAAAAAATAGATTTCTAAATCCTAAAATCTACTACGATAACTACTTTGATAACAAATAAATAACTATATTTCACAACTAAGTATCTATATATCTTTCTAACAACATTTTTACAGAGTTTTCATAGCTGTATTTGGTGAAAATAAGTAGGTTTTAGATGTACTTACCAGTAAACTTTAAAAATAAGATCTTTGATTTGAGATAACTAAGAATATTTTACGTATTATAGTAATAACAGCATTTTATAACGAATCGAACGCGCAATATGGTGGCTTCATCTTTATTCACGAATCGAACGCGCAATATGGTGGCTTCATCTTTATTCACGAATCGAACGCGCAATATGGTGGCTTCATCTTTATTCACGAATCGAACGCGCAATATGGTGGCTTCATCTTTATTCACGAATCGAACGTGCAATATGGTGGCTTCATCTTTATTCACGAATCGAACGCGCAATATGGTGGCTTCATCTTTATTCACGAATCTTTCTTTACTTTCTTTATCTTCACTCACAAAGTAAATATCAATTTGTTAAAGGAGAGGCGAACAGTTGCGGCATGGCTGCTGATTGAAAATTCATGATGCCAGAGATAATTTCAAAGACCAGATTCGCTGGTATGGAGTATCCCGTAAAATCTTGACAATTGTTTAGTTTTTGTAATATTTAGTTAGCATCAAATCAAGTGAAAAATGGCTTTAAACAAAAAAGATTTGCTGTTTTTATATTAAAGGGGTAATAATTTAAAGCTGCTTGTTTAAAAAGGTGCATTTATGGCTTAAAACTTTGCAGCACAACAACACGTTATTATACTTATATTATACCTAGAACATCTGTTCATAGAAGTTTGTTACAAAATACCAGTTTTTACTTTTATCCTTGATTGCTGAATCATTTTATGGTTCAGTATTTTTACACATTTGCCAAACTGGTGGTTATATTCAGAAACAATATTAGATCTTTCTCTACATTGTGATGGCCAGGCTTCGATGATCACACTGTTTTATTAAAAATAATACACAAGTTAAAGATCAAAAAATGCTATTAGCTGAATAACACAACGAAAATATTTTTATTTTTTTTACTGAACCTAGTAAACTAATTCATGAGTAAAGATAAAGAAAATAAAGATTTCTAAAGAAAGCTGAAACCGCCATATTGCACGTTCGATTTGTTGTTGAAAGTTTCCGGTCTGTGTATTTATCAAATTTGGCGCCATCTCATCACAACAAACTTTATCGTTCGAAGTTGGATGTATGTTGTGAAGCGAACCAAATTACGAATAAAATATTACTATTGGCTGTGACAGATGTTTATAAAGTTCCAAGAAGTATTAACGAAGGTTATAAAATGCTGGCACTACGATTGTATGTAAAATATTCTTGGTTATCTTGAGTTAAAGATCTTATTTTTAATGTTTATTGGTAAGTACATCTCAAACTTGCTTCTTTTTTCCCCACGCAGCCATAAAAACTTTGTAAAAATGTTGCTAGGAAGGAATATGGATATTTATTTATGAAACATAGTTATTTGTGTGCCGTTATAGTAGTTATTTTATTAGATTTTCGTTCTTAGAAGACGTTCCTTAATTTTTGCTACCTCGCTTAAAATTTATTTTGTGGCTGCCACAAAAACGTTTTTTGTTCGCCTCTCCTTTAAGTACGGTCAGTGTAGCTAGTATAAAATAATAAAAATATGTTTGTTACATGTTGTTTAACATTTTTTGCTGTATTGATCTTTAACTTTTTCTTGATTCATTATTTTGAGCGTATTGATCTGTGACCATCACAATAAAGAGAAATATATCTCATTGTTTTTTTAATTTAGCCACCCGTTTAAATGTGTAAAAGTACTCAATTATAAATAATTCAGCACTCACGAAGATGTAAACAAAACTTGTATTTTTAGCAGACTGTTTTATATTTTGGGTCTAGTGTGTTGTTGTTCTGCAAAGTTTTACGTGAAAGTTTACCGTTTTTATGTGAAAAACAACAAATTTTTATAACTCTACGAATATTTTTAATATCAAAACATTCTTAGTCTTTTTTTCTAGACTTTTTTTGTTATGAAGGCTGTGTAACATGTAAATTCATTGATTATGGAGCAGACCAAGCCAGTCGGTCTGGTCTTCAATATCAACTCTGTCATCATGAACTTTTATTCAGCAGCCGTGCCGTGCACAGTTCGCCTCTCCTTTAAAGTCCACTTCAAAGTTCAGTACTTTATTGTTAATGACGGAAATCTTTAAGCGGCAGGGCTTCACGACCGCTCTAAAGAGTCCCCTAACACGTAAAATAAATTTTGATGTGTTTAAGAGAATAAAGTATGGAAGCACATTGGGGACATGTTATATTTCATATTAAGTTTACACAACAATATTCGTATTTATTTCTGTTTCGTAATATTCGTGTGCCATTACACGGCACACTAGTTCCAGTCTTGACGTTTATAACACGTGCAACAACTCCTACCCTTCTCACAAGTCGATAACCATCGTGGAGTTTAATCAATAAGGTTATTTTCGGTGGAGCAAAACGAATTAGAAAATAATAAGATAATTTTATTATCTCAAGATAATTCTACGGGACAAAATTTTTCGTCGGACAAAATATTTCGTCAAAAATCCCTTCGAAAAATTTCGTCACTTTTGTCCGACATTTTCTTGTCCGATAAGGTAACACAGCGTTTATTAACCTTCGGTTAAACTTCTTAGAACTTAAGGAATATCTGGACCAACAACATACTTCGAGCTTCGAACGATGAAGTTTGTTATGATGAGATTGCGCCAAATTTAATAAATATACAGACCGGAAATATTTAACAACAAATCGAACGCGCAATATGGAGGCTTCATCTTTATTTACGAATCTTTAATTTCTCTATCTTTTTTACTCAAAAGTTTGTTCAGTAAGGTCAGTTGTAAAATAATAAAAATATGCTCGTCATATGTTTTTCAACATTTTTGCTATTTTGATCCACAACTATCTTGTTTTAATTATTTTGTGTGTATTGATCCGTGGCCATCACAATAAAGAGAGAAATATATTCCATTGTTTTTAAATTTAGCCACCCGTTTGACAAATGACTAAAAATGCTAGGTCAACAAAACTGGTATTTTTGACAGACTGTTTTATATTTTGGGTCTGGTGCGTTGTCGTTGTGCAACGTTTATTATATGCGAAAAACATCATATTATATCTCTATGAATACGAACTCTACTAATATTTTCAATATCAAAACATTCTTAGTCTTTGTTTCAGGACATTTTTTGTTATGATGGCTGTAACATGCAGACTAATATATTATGGAGCAACAGACCAAGCCAGTCGGTCTGGTCTTCAAATTCGACACTGCCATCATGAACTTTTGTTCAGCAGCCGTGCCGTGCGCAGTTCGCCTCCCCTTTAAAAACTTCTTTCTTCAAAAAAGGATAAAACAGAATTTAACGAGATTTTTATCAGTGAATGGATGTTGGAAGAAACGCTATAATATGCTATAACCGAAATTCGTTTAATAACGTATCTAAATTAAGTCTTTTCTGCCGCCATTTTTTCGTTCACATACGACGTTTCTGACGTTTTCTTGAATTTGTAGTTGCTCAATTAATAACTGCAACAGCAGCGAGTTTATTTTCGTCTTCGCTCTCTGAAGACATTTTATCAAAAGAAAAATATTAAAAATTTATTTTCGTATATCACCTGTCAAGTTTCGATTTATTTTAATGCTCAATATATTTTTGACTAATCGAATTCGATTAATTGGATCGTGTATCATCGCCCTAAGTTTTTTTAAACTAGCTAGCTAACAACCTCGTCCCCAGGGTCTTGTGGCCCCTTGCCGTTATTACGGAGTGGCCAACAATGACCTTGGAACAGGTTGGTCACGTGATACAAAAATGCCCAGATATACTGGGCATTTTTTGAAATTCCAAAGATAATGAGATGCAAATTTGGCGCTCGCCTTAAAAGCAAGATTTAGAAATGGCGGGCGAAAAAAGACACAACATCAAAGAAACGTTTTTGTCGACGAAAGCGAAATTGTCAGAATATTACTGACTTTACTCTATTGATCTGGCTTAGCTTAATTGTTTAATATCGGTAAAAGGCCTTTAATTTAGAAAATGTTTTGAAAGTTTGTTGTTATTAACATTCATAAGCTGTAGCTAGCTAGCTGCGCTGTGTACTATATAGGTACCTAGCTAACGTGACATCCTGAGACAGCTTTACTTAACCATCATATTTATAAACGACATATTCAATAGCTATTATTTTCCAGGTGGGTGATTTTGTTGAGAACACGTTAGAAATTGTATGAGAAGAGCTGGGTACTCTAGTTGCACACAAATCTTTCTAATACACTGTGCATATTAGAAAAATTTGTCAAAATTTGTGCCACAACAATTTTTCCTATTTTGAAAATCAAAACTAAAGAAGGACAGGTTGTAATACTAAATTTATCTAGTCTAAAATATAATAATAGGACCTTTTGGTGTTAAATTTTCTCAGTATGGTACATTGGCTTTAGAAGAATTAATTTGTTAAAAAACCTTACTTGTTTGTTCTTATTTGGTCCAGATTTAGAAGTTTTGTTACACATCGGCCTCATTTAAATTGCTCAAATTCTGAAACCTAGAAAGTATAGCTGATAAAAAATTAATTTTTTTTGTATATGGGTAAATAGGAATAAAATTGGTGATGTGACAAATTTGTGAGAGCTTTCTGCATTTAAAAGGCAATGCCAATAAAAAAGTACGCTCTCGTTCTCAAACGTTTTTTATATATATGTTTTATATGTACCTTAAGGGAAGAAAAGTTTCCAAAAGAAAAGATTGCGGGATTAAAGATTGCGAATCTGGTATTGTGTCAAGAAATTGCGAAATTTATAATTGCGAATTGAAGCAATGATCCATGAATTTTTCCACGAAATCGCTTATCAGCTTGGTCATGAAGATTTGTTTCTTTGAAAATTGCTTCGATGCAAATAATTGAGGGGTTACCTTCATATAGCAAAACAACGACATAAATAATTCGCCTTTTGCTTGGAAATTGAAAAAATAAGATTGCGAATTTTACTTTTTTTCTTCGAATTGCGGAAGAAAAGATTGTGAATTGCATAATTTTTCTAGGAATTGCGGAAGAAAAGATTGCGAATTGATACTCCTGGCTAGGAATTGCGGAAGAAAAGATTGCGAATTGATACTCCTGGCTAGGAATTGCGGAAGAAAAGATTGCGAATTTTGGCCAAATTCTTTAATTCCGCATTCTTCTTCAATATTTTCTTGCGCAATAATTTCTTCCCTTAAGGTAGTAATAAAGAGTGTTATTAGAATTACGCCATATATTATGTCATTTAACGTTGGTTATGGCCTATCTACGGGAAAAATATGCATGTAGTAATAAAAAAGTATTATTACAATCATGCGATATATTATGCCATATTACGTTGGTTATAGCCTATCTACAGGACAAATATGCGTCTATATGTAATAATAAAGAGTATTATTACAATTATGCGACATATTATGCCATATTACGTTGATTATGGCCTATCTACAGGACAAATATGCGTCTATATGTAATAATAAAGAGTATTATTACAATCATGCGATATATTATGCCATATTACGTTGGTTATAGCCTATCTACAGGACAAATATGCGTCTATATGTAATAATAAAGAGTATTATTACAATTATGCGACATATTATGCCATATTACGTTGATTATGGCCTATCTACAGGACAAATATGCGTCTATATGTAATAATAAAGAGCATTATTACAATTATGGTTTATCTACAGGTAAAAATGTGCCTCTGTTCTCTGGCGATAGAGAGTATTCTTAGGGCTATGTGAAATATTATGGTCATTATGTTGGTTAGGACATCAGGATGTCAGATAATGAGGGTTCATGTGTCGGGTCCAGCTGGGGTAACTTTTTGTGTCGGTACAAATATAAAGCGGTATATTACGTTATGTTGTACGTCGTGTATCGGGGTCCACTTAGGCCAGTGGCGAATGAAGTCATTGCCTGTGACGGGTCCTGAGTCAGCAGCATTCTCGACCCCAGAGGCTCTTTGAGAAAAACCTTAATATGGGGTGGGGGGGTGGGGATGAAGATTCGAGGATGGACGAGGTCCCGTATGAGCGGCGTCAGGAATTTTGCGCGACTGACCTTACGCAAACGAATTCGACTTTGATTTTTTATGTTCCGCAGGTTATTACATGCCAGTCCGGATATACTATAATAAATATATCACAGTGTAGCACAAAGTTTTTATTGCTCTTACTGGAAATGGAAAACACCGTTAGTCCATGTCTGGCCTTAAATGGGGTGTGTCGTATTAAGGACAGAATCAGGTCATCCTCGCTTTCCTTTCCATATTGTGGACTTTGCTGTCAGTAAAGGGTATCCCAACAAAGGTTTATTTGCTACAAAATGGGTGGTGATGTTGCAGCGATTAGGTTTTGCGCCTTCTTGTTAGGCTTACTTGGTTTGTTATTTTTATTGATCGCCACTCCAACGCATCATTGGTTTCACGACAGTTCGCCAAAAGGTCCAGGCAGCAATGTTACGCAAGAATCCTATGGTGGAATATTTGAAACGTGCGACACTCACACTGGCTCCAGTGGATATTACTGTCATGATACTAAAGGACACGGTATGAGAATAATTTATCCCATTTTTACGTAACTCATTTGGCGCCACGATAAAATACTGAAACACTAGGAGTACCAAGTCCTTGTATTGTTGGAGATATTCCTAGCAACCTATAACTTTCTGAAAAGGTAATATGTAGAGGAATGTTTTAACAATGTTTTATAATTTAACATCATTTTCAATTTGAGTATTATACTGAAAATGAGAAAAAATAAAAAAAAATAGAAAAATTCAACAAATGACTGAATTTTAGGTTTCTTGCCCATGGGAAAAATAGACAAGGGTGCCGATAGGCCGCATACGCTGTAAAAAGTGCAGGCGTTTTCGGACGAGTTCGGCGTTTTGAAAACATTCGAGTATTCGCCCGAAAAAACCCGCATAGACCTGGACAATGCTCGAAAAAAGCGCCTTCTTCCAACTGTCGTCCGCATGGTATGTTACAAGGAATTGTGCCGGCGGTTTCGGAGGACAACCAGCAATTTAATTCAAAAAGTCGCCTGAACTCGCCCTTATATATGCTGGCGTTTGCGGCTTATCAACACCCTCTTAAAAATAGAAAACCTCACAAAATGTCAACAAAACTTAAACGAAAGAAAACTACATTTACTAATTGCTGAGCCTTAAGAGCTGATACAGTTTTCAATAAAATTCTGGCTACTTTTATAGAAAATAAAAAAGATTTTATGCAAATATGCATTAAAAGAGCTACAAATGAAGTTTGTTCTTTTCCTTTTTTGTGGCATGCTGCAAACTTGCAGTTCGATAATTTTCCATCCATCTAACGATATGGCTTGGGCCGGGCTCTCTCAACAATCTTGCTTGCGGCTTTCGGACATGGTGTTTGGTTCTCTGAGGTAACTCTTTCTGCTTCAGAAAGCAGTACTTTCAGCTGATCATTTTTAGAAATTTTCATTGATGTTGTATCTTCATTTGTTGAACCTCGATACACCGGACAAATAAACATTGCCACCATTTTACAGTTTGACGGTTAAATATGTTGTAAAATGATAACATTTGATCCATATGCGATCACAACCATTGATTGAGAAGTTGTATTCATGGATCATATTAGGTTTGAAAGATTTCTCCTACTTATTTGTAATCTTTGTTTCATTTTTTAGAGAAAAAGTTGAGACCACAACTGGTTTCCTTGCCTTCTTCGCTTTCCAGGCACAAAGTAATATTTTTAAAGTAAAATTTTTAAAGTTCTTCATGTCATCTTGAAACCCTTTTCGATTTGTCATAAGAGTACCCATATAATACGTGTTTTCTATCAAAGTGTGTAATATCAATCAGCAAATATGTGAGAACTACAAAGTTGATGCATCAAATATTCAAATATCTTCTCTGATTGCCCACTATCTAATTCAGGATTGTAATATGTATATTTGCCAAAATAAATCGAAAGTTTGTAAGTGTAACCAGTGATGGAATCACACAGTCCAAATGTTTTGAGATGTATTTCTGGTTTATTTGGATTGTGCATTCAATATTTATCTTCCTTTCCATTTAACAACCATTTCATGGGAAAGGTTTTGAACAGGGTAAAATGCGAGAGACTTCTTCATCTGAACCAGAACACGAACTATAATACGAAACATCATTTTCAACCCATCATTTTCAACCCATTTAACAATGTTTAGAATAGATTGTTCTGTTTCAATTTGCCTTTGTACTGGATACTTCTTTCTTTCTGTCTCTGTACTCGATGCCAAATTTTCTCTCCCTGAAATTTTGTTTACATTTTTAGCTGCATTGTTTCTACTAATGCCTTAGAAAGTCGTTTGCGACATGAAAACTATGTCGTTCTGGACTAACAGTAAAAGCCTCTCACAGCAACTTCGCATAGGTACCCAAAATGCTCACGGTGGCTCGTTGCCGAATTACATAAGGGAGTTGCGACAAAAGAGGTTCTGCATGCTTAGTAGATTTTGTGCGATACCATTTGACCCTTCACCCACCACCCCCTTAACAAATTTTTTTCTTACTTACACATATCTTACTCAAACACATTTTTACATTTGAAATCCTCTGAAAAATCTTGACTTTATTTTTCCTGCAAATAGGAAGTTCCATGGAAAAATATTTCAAAACATAAAATGGTAAAACCTTATCTCATAATGACTGCTTAATCCGTGATTGGTTTGACTAATATGACGCGTTCCCGTCTGCGAGAATCAATGAAATAATAAGACAGCTAGCTAATTTACATTAGGCTCTATACATTTAACGGGTTAGAACTTTGATCTTAAGATTACTTGGTTGGTGCTCTGAAAGTGTGCTAATTGTTGCCGGCATTAGCACAATTATTTTTCTTGAATGTTGCAGGCCCAATATGGACAAAAAATTTTCCCTTGGTATATTGATTTTAAGAATAAGTTCATTTTCAACCAGTTTATTCAATTTATTTAAAACGTTTACAATATCAGCTGCCCTACAGCCTGCCTTAATCATCTTGGGTGAGTAAACCATAGCATGTGTGAGAGCTTTATATTGCGATTGCTAGGAAAGTATATTTTAAACTTTACTTTTACAGGTTTTAAATTACATTACACTTTAATAAGGGGCATTTAATTAACACAAATTTTTTTAAATTTGTGGTACATAAGTTACAAGAATTTGTAGCTATAGCCTCATTTGACTAATTTTGGTGCACACACCTATCAAACACAGTTTATTATGAATAGGATTTCTTTAGACAAGACATCACAAATATCTGGTGTTACAGTCATTTGAGCACAAATAGGCTGGCTTGATCAGTGTATATTAACTAAAAACTCTAAAATTTGAAACATAATGTATTATATTGAATCATCCAGCCATCAACTAAACACTGATATTTGATGATAACTTGCCACCTTGTTTAAATGTTACCATTCTAAACTAGTTCTCAGGACTCTTCGAGGAGGATTTCTTAAAATATTTAGCTTTATGTATGTGCTATCAATAGCAAACCTTGATGGATTTGCATGTGTACATGCATGCTATTACATGCCTTTCCTGAAAAAGCTTTTATCATCTTCAGCTCATAGGCAAAAAGTCTACAGAAAGCATTCTACTTTCTGGCATTGTTCATATAATTAATTTTATTATGTTATAAATTCTACTTGTACGATATGTGGATTCAAGAAGGCAAGCTTTTAAAGTAATAAACTTTTGATGGTTTAGAGTATAACCTATGCATGTGAAAAAATTTAAAAACTTAGGCAATTATTTTGTAAAGCTTGAAATTCTAATAAATAATGTAAGAATTGCCTGTACCAAAATAGTTAGGTCAGTGCAATTCCACTAACTTGGACCAATTTTTTTTTCCAATTTGGATTCTAGTTACCTATGCAGGGGCTGACATCAATTTCCAACCGTTTTCAAGTTGGCTTTAAACTGAGGAGTGCAATGCAATGGCTTCAGTGATTTAAATTAAGTTATTGGAATCAATTAGCAACTTAGACATTTTTTTCTAAAACACATCCGCTATGCCTGTCACTTAGCATTTATTGAAACCTATTAAATACATGTTTTGGTAAAATTGGCAAATTTTGTTAGAATATACAAATTAAAAACCTCCCTAAATTTCAGTATTTGACTTTTTGCAAAACCAAATCAACACAAATTTAACAATAATGCTTTTCAAATCAAAATAACTTTGATCAAGTTGCCTAATCAATCAGTTAAATTTGCTGCAATGTTTTACTGAGTGATTGGTACTTTGTATTTACAAAATCTTCTGAAATGTCATTAGTAGTTTGATTGCACTATGATATCATCTTAACAAACCAATTATATACACCACAGTTACTGTTCCCACCTAACAACTATTGCCATTAGTAATAATACATGAACTATTTTTTCTGGCATTTCTTTGTTTGAGATCATTGATAAGACATCAGCATTTTTAGCAATAAATAAAACACAATTTCTTACCACCCCCACCCCCTCTCTCTATCCTTGTCCATACCTGTCTGATTTTTCTTAACAAACCCCTCCCTATGTCTGTAAAGACACAGATTGTGATATTTAGTATAGCTTCTCAGTAAAAGTAAAAAAATTGCCCAGACAAAAACTACATAGAATTCTCTACTCAAAATGCTTCTCATGTAAAATGGATAACAAAACAACTCGATAATGTTAACAAGAAATACAGGGAGAGAAAATGTATGAGAAAAGAATGTCTGCCTACTTGAACAACCTCCCTCTTGTCCGCTTTTGTTTCCATTTTTGCTAACCGCTTCCCCCCTCTAAGATGCAGACGTCCTTTATGAACGACTCCCTAAAACATGAAGAAACTAAAAGGACATTAACAATGACTCAGAAGAGCTACAAAAAAATTTTACAAAAAAATCTAGATATGGTAAAAAAAAAATTTTGTGTTGGTGGCAAGTGAAACACGAAACTATTTATCCCATGATATGGTTATTGACTGCACTAAAGAGACTCTAAGGAAAAACAGTCAAAATCAAAACATCACAAAAATCATTGTATGAGAGTAATGTTTTTTTTTATATGTAAATGTGTCCTCTCACTGACTTATCCTTAAATTTTACTTACTTTTAACCTTTTTAGGATACGTCAAAGCAACAAAAGCCTTCATGGTATTAGCGATAATCATGTATATTCTTATTGTTGTCTATACATTGGTGCTGACTTATACAAAGGGAATTAGTTACAAAGTGCTTAGCGTTTTAACTGTTATTGCAGGTACGATGTTCTCAAATTTGACTTGAAACTGTACGAAACACGCATAAGGCATACCAGGACCTATAGTTACTGTATATACTTCTGTATCTCTAGTAAACCCGCCTCGTGGGTTAAAATATAATCTAACGTCTCTAATAAACGTGTATGTAGCATACATTTTGACGATAAAGGCATTGCGATACTCAACAAAAACTCGCATCAAATCACGGATTCAACAGGCTTCACTAAGTTGGATGTATAAAATACAACGTAAAGTTTTCTGTATTATTTCAGGTGTTTTCATTTTGGTTGCAATGTCCATCTACACAGATCAACACAAACCGGAAAGCGATGACAGTGACTTCAAGTTCGGTTATTCATTTGCTCTTGGATGGACATCAGCTGTGTTCACCATTATTGCTGGCATCTTGATTTTCTTTGGAAAGCCAGAGTATCAGAACATCTAAAACTGTCGTCTCTTAATTGTTGTCGTTCTCATTCACTTATTTTTGTAAAATGGAATTTATGCACTGACGTTGGTAGTTTTGAAACTTGTAGTACAATTCGCCATATTAGCCTTTTACTATTTAAGGTGGAATATGGCAATTAACAGTAGAAATGTGAACTTCTTATTTTTTTAAAGGAAACTAACTTTTTTGATATATTTTGTAGGAATATTTTTTAAGTTTCAGTAAATCGACATTCGGGAAATTTATTTGTTGTTATTTCAATTTAACTTTGAAACCTAAATGACTAAAACCATTGCCACGTTTACTGCTACTTAATTGCTCGTTTTGTGTACCGTTGTCTTGGAGTAATGTAACGTTTAAATAACGAATCAAATCCACATCCCATGCTATTATGCAATATAATCGCGCATAATTTAGTTTCAGTGGTACAAATGTTACTTCATGTCGTTCAGGAAATTTTAGTTTTCGGAAGTGCCGTCAACCTTTTGCTGCGCGAGTCGTTTGTATTTTCCAGAAGGATAGAAAAACGTTTCTCTTTTTGAAGTTCTCCGTATTATTATGAATCATAAGTCTTTCACAAAAACAAGCATTGTTAGCAACAGGCAAGGACAAGCCACGCACCACAAAAACTGCAATACAAAACATCTGCTTTAATGAATATCCGCTTTTAACTTGCAAAGCTGTCCAGATCCAAATCCAGGCGCCGCGGGAAGAAAAAAGTTATAATGCGCGTGCTCACATACCAATTGCTGCGGTCAAGAAAACCTTAATGGACAGCGGCCTTTATACAACCTCGTCCTCAGGGCATGTGATATGTTTCTGACATCGATGTCAAAAAGATACAAGATGCCCTGGGGACAAAGTTTGCCTATATATGATAACGAAGTTTGTTAAAATAATTTAGATATAATATTGTCAGTTATTAGCAACACGGTTGATACCAGTTTAAGCATCACAAAGATGAGATGTTTTGAGATGGCAGGATTTAAAAAAAATTAACATGCGGTTGATGTCTAGGAACAGGTTTCTCTTTTGCCTGGAGCCGTTCACGCTGCTGTTAAACTCGTCATGACACACACTCATTTATAGGGCTTTTTGGTTTTTAATATGACACTTTGATGGAAATGGCGAAAGGTACCCAGTTATCGTTGTTCCATATATAGTCATCTGTCCGCTGTCTCTATAGTAACAATACCCGTATTCTGCATGTTTACTTGCTCATGTTACTACAACACACGTAATCTTTAACTGGAAATTGAAGGATATATTTTTACCAACTTTGTTGTGACCGCAATCGCACCCAAGTCCGCCCCTAGGGTCTTTTTCTTTTTACAGCGAGGAAAAGACCCTGGCACCAATTTTGCAATATCTTGCAATAAATTGTCCGACAGAATGTATTTTGCTAAATTTCACGAATTCGCAAGGAGAATCAGGGGGTAAAAAAAGCAAAACTGCTTTCTCGGACTATTCTCGACGTATTTTTGCTAATGGGTTTTTTTGTTTCACCATGCAAAATGTCCGCAGCTGTTCGGCGATGTCCATATGATGGAACAATCAACGCAAAGGCTTCTTAAGATGCCGAAAATCAGGAAAACGGGACATCGGGATGTCGGCAAAAAGTGGACAGTCAAATTGATTTAGATAAAATTAACCATTCTATAAAGTCCTTAAATGTAATTAGCGCTTCAGATACGGTACGTTTTCACCACTTTAATGTTGCATGACAAAAATGGCGCACCAATCCATGTAACATCTAGACGCTACGACCTTTTTTTCTTCTTAATACTTAAAATTAAACAAAATACACATATTTTACAGATTTTTATTTACAGATATTATATTTTTGTACAATACGGGTTAGATAATGCAGGACAAGTATGGTATTGCTAGAAAATGGAAACATTTTTCTCTCGCTTAAGGTAGAATGATCGTATTCCATTTTTCCTCGGAATGTTCACTTGAACTGACACCAACTTTGACGCGTCATCAACACCATTACCGTTTTTTCCTCTCCGCAGAACATTTTGGACAAAACCTGAAAAACAAGTCATAAGAAAAAATGATTGAAAACCGGTGGTCGACATATTTGCCCTTGCAGTAGTGTTATGAAAAATGCTACCAAATAACAACCTCGTCCCAGGGCTTTTTTCTCTCTTTGATATAAGGGACAGCAAGAAAGAAATAGCCCTGGCACTGGCCGGTCTTCAACACGCAAAATATGCGGTGTTTGCTCGATTACCGGCCGTATTTTAATCGAGCGAGACAAACTACTTGACAAGCTCGTCGAGTTCATAAGATGGATTGCTTCAACGCAGCAAATGGAAAACCTAACTTATTTGTTCACCAGAATTCAAATTCCTCTTGAAAAAAGTAAAATAAAAAAAATTAATTTAACGTTTAGTTTTTGAAAGATTTATTCGTATGGTTTTAGTGTTAAAATAAGATATAGCTATGGTTTGTTATTAAAATACAGCTACCTACTTTGTCACCTGGCCCAAGAGTTTGTAAAATAAAATTAGCTAGCTAGCTGGGTACATTTTCACAAGTGAACTACGCTCTCTCATAGATATATTTGCTACAGTTTGCATGTTGTACAGTCTTATATTTTGGAAAAAACATGTATATATATAAGTGGTAATGTGAAATCTGCACATGATGACTTCCAGGAGTGGTTTAGGAACGCTATTGTTAGTTGCTGAAAAAATCAAGCAGTAACACCACCAGGCAATCTTCGTCGCATACAAAGAAATAATTATACGATAATGAGTTATCCTACCCTTGTCTGGTTGATATACTTTGTGTCCCAGGACCAATAGTTGTGAGTATCATAAAAGATCATTTTTTATATATATTTAAAAAAAAAATAAACTGCTGGAGTACATGAAATTCCTAAGTGGATATACAGCCAGTGGTTGAAAGTTTAATGTAGGTGTACGTATATATATATACATGCAAAAATTTAACATGTATTTCTAACATCTTGTTTAATTATCGATCCAGTCATCTAATTGGTAGGATATCCTATTTATGGGAAAATGCAGGTTCGAATCCTGTCTGGATTAGTTTCGAGAATTATGACAATAAGCAATTACTAATGAAAATGTAGTCATTGTTACAAGCATAAAATCTATGTAATACTTGCCTGGTGATACATACATAATACAGAATAATCTTATTTAAAAAAATGATTTATATAATTTTTTCTTTTATGAGATTTCTTTATATACTTTACTACAAGTTTATCGCATATTTTAGAGTGACTCACCTCTTGGTTGTTTTACGCGTGTTGCTACAGATACACAAATGTTCGATATTTTTTTAAAAGAGTTCATTGCAAAGAATTGATTCACTGTGGATAAAAAAAAACCTTTGAAAAGGTATTGGTAAACTAGAGAGTATTTTTTTCATAGGCATAAATTTTCTGAAACATTAGGCACTGCACAACATGTACATTAAAGTAGGTATATACAACTTAAAAAACCCATTAAAACCTATTATATCTTGTGGCTTTTTGCAGAGAATACAGGTAATTGCTGATTTTCTAAGCCAGGTTTATTTTCATAATCATTACAGCAGTTTTTTTATCAAGTAAATGTGACTGTTTATTTTGTAAACCTTTTTTATATTAATGGTAAAAATGTAATTTACAGATTGATCTTATTGACAGTTGAAACCACATGGTAGTTTCCGGTATATTGGTCACATTGTTGATCATTTTTTAAAGTTTCATGTCCTGTTTCCACTTGTACGCAAAACAGCAGAGGAAACTGCAGAAAGGTTTGTGGATAGGTTTCTAACTGTCTTTGGATTACCAAAAATTATCCATTCAGACAATGGCAAAGAGTTTGAAAATGGTGTGACGAATTGTGTTGCTGCGTTATGGCCACGTTCGTACAAGCTTTATCGGATTCTGTTGTAATTTTGTTCACAGTTTTTTTACTTTTTTAGTGTTCACATATATAAGGCTAAGACTATATATTAAAAAATGTGTAACTACCATAATTTATCTCATTTTTATGCGTTTAAAACTTTTCCTGTATTAAAGAGTCCCGACAATATGGGACAAGCCTTTTTGACCGTCCTGTATTATCTATAAGAGCCACAGCTATATGGGACAAGCTGTTATGACTTTTCAACTTCTTCACCAAAATTACCAAAAAAGTTTACCAAATTCATTTGCTGGCTATAGTAAAACTCCACAACAAACAAGCGCTCCATTGCGCACCGCCATCTTGTTTTTGCATTGCGCACTCGCCACCTCAAAATATTTTAATGTCACTTGCCGCAATTTTTGGGACGGTTTTTGTAAGACCACCAGCCGGTGCCAGGGCTATTTCTTTCTCGCTGTCACTTATATCAAAGAGAGAAAAAATCGTGTGAAATGTGATCGAGGTTGACCAAATAAACAACACAGCTTCCTACCATTTCCCTTTGGGCTTCGTTGTTAATCCCACACATCCGAAGTGGAACCATTCAATTAAACACTAAAAAATAAATAAAAAGCATTTGATTGCACAAACAAATTTACTCGGTTAATAACAATTAAGAAAAAACTGACGTCACTGTTGTCGCAGCCAATCATTTCACCGTATGAAACCTGAAACGAAAAAATACTACCATAGTAAAAATATTAATATTAATCACTCTATACTACAACTTAGTACCCAATAGAAAGGGTTTAGCTTATTGCACGGCATCAAAGCAAAATAATTCGCGAACGGATATTATTACTCCATTTCTTAACGCTTCTTTAGCACCGAAAACGCCAATTGAACACAAATGACGGCCATAAATAAGCGTTACCTAATCTTGTTGGCATCAATAATTATAATTAGGCGAAGACAATGGTAATCAATTAAACCTTACTGATAGGGGATGTTGATAAAAAAGCAACAGAATGTTCAAACAAATCAGAAATTATTATAAGAAAATTCCAGGTTTCTTTAGCCTTGTCCTGCTAGCCATTACTGCTTTTCGCACGTTGATGTTGGTCAATACATACGCTGATGTTGATCAATCAAGACTTGCAACTTTGATCAATCGGATAGATTTGTAGGAAATGATCTTACCTGATGGCAAAGACAATATGTTGGTTCATTCGGATCGACTGGCATATCAAGCACATTCATGTCCGTTGCCATAGTGATAAGCGGGGTCGCTGATGTACTTAATGACGACATCATGCCTGTTGGTTCATCTGAATCTCTAAACGAAAGATACAAAACATAACATTTCAGATCGTCTAAGGTTTCAGGAGTTTTATACCAACCTTGTAATAAATACAAAGGAATATTTATTTCGATACGAGGGAAAATATTTTGAATACACAAATTACGAAAACGAATAAATGTATGGAAAATATTTTCAGAATAGTATGAATAAATCCCAGTTTTTTACATTTTAGTAACCCTTTTACTGCCGTCATTGTAATGAAAATGTGGAACTTTCTACTCGTATCATGAAGAAAATGCTGACTTTCTCCTGAGTAAAAGAAATAACAAAGCACTAAGTAAAGGCTGAAACACACCACTCCTTTTTTAAGGAAATGTTTAAACCTACACTAAAAGTTCGGACCAAAAATTTCGGAAAAATTTAATATTAGACGAGAAAGTAAAAAAAAATGTTGCTAGTTACATATTTTGGAGTTTCGAGATTACATTTTTCCAACTCTCCTGGTTTGTCATGGCTCATGGTGGTTTAACGAGTGTTAAAAATAGTTTTCAAAGTCACTTTTAAAAATCAAGCTGAAAAGCGAGAGCAAAAAACTGGATGGGATGTCTATATTAAATAAACGAGCAAATCATCACTCACTTGTTCATTTCATTTAAGGAGATATACGAGTTTAAAAATGTTGCTGACGTCAGCAAAATCCTACCAATGTATAAAAAATTTTTTTTGGAATTTGCTTATCCGTTACCTCTATTGTGTAGAGCCAGTAATGCCGATCAAGAAAATGTATAGGATTATGTGTTTTTTGACGAACGGTTGAAAAGATATGGGGATTTCTACTTTGTCTGTTGCAGAAAGACAGACACATTTTCCTTATTATTATAAGAGATTTAAAAATGAAGACTACAAAGTACAACAGTACGCAAATTTAGTCGAAATAAAGGAACTCACTTGCTTTTCAACAAAACAAAAGAAAAATGGAAAAAATATGAATTAGAACACGTCCTGTTTTTGAAAAAGGGATAAGAAAAAGGGATATGAAAGAACTTGTCCCTTTTATTATTTACACGATCCGTTCAAAATAGGGTTAAATCTTCCCATTAACATTATCATGTACTTCAGCCTTTAGAAATAATAAAAAAGACATACTCTCCTTTCTTTCCTTTCTTTTTCTTCTTAACAGTTTCAGTTTTATCTGATTTTCTCTTTCGCCCTTCTATAAAGACACACGTTAATGTTTTAAACAAGGTAATAATAGCTATCATTATTCTGTTCGAAACTTGTTGAAAACTCCTCAAAACAAGTCGCTGGTGTTGTATCATCTTTCTGATGGGTCAAGTTACGTAACATCAGAAAGTTATGTAATACTTCAAAGATATATAGCAAAATATAGCATATATAACATATACCAAAATATAGCAAATTTAGCAATTATTATTATTATTATTATTATCACTATTATTCCAGGATAGCCTCGTCAGTTCCTAATGTACTGTTATCAAGGAGGGGGTCCTAGTGCATTAAAAGCTCTTATTTTAGCTACAAAACGCGTGTAAGCACAACTTCCGCTCAACTAGACAATCGCTTAAGATATCAATCCTATTATTTTTCTGAACGATAGGCAGAAAGGATTGATTCGCACTTTTAGAGTCTCTAGCATAACTCGGTCAGGCATTGAATCACCTTCCACACTGGAGGCGAATGCTCTACCACAACGCCACCAGTTGGCAAAATATTCAATATAGTAGCAATATAATAGTCAAGCACTGGCGAAAGTACTACATAAAAAATGGATATCACAACTTTTTAACTTTATATTTCTGCAACTCTCACCTTATGGTGCAGAAGCTGAAAACTGAACGACATATGTTCTTGTACGCAATAAACTGATGGCAGTGCACATGCAACAGGTGATCCAAGACAAATACAGGTACTGACTAATGATTATTTCCTTCTTACTTTTGAATTTAAAACCATGAGTGTAATACGTGTTATGGATTTCAAAACAATGATGGTTAGCTATAGCAATTTGAAACCGGCAACAAACTCTTGCACCTGACCAGTTAAGAGTGACCACACCCTCATGGGTGGTAAGGATCTAGCCTGATAAAGAGCTACATTATTCTTAGGGTGTCAAAATTTTGCCCAACATAGAGTCACATGTTTCTACAAATTTATTTGTTTAAAAACGAATGTAAATACAAAATAAAATATACAATACTTACTTTCACTGGAGCCTAAAGAATTAGAAATGCAACATTTTAATACATCGTATTGTTTATTTCATCTACTAGTCACAATATTTTAACTGAATATTACTGTGATCAAACTGATAATTTTGTAACAAAATAGGACATTATTTAAAGGGAAATTGATGGCAAAGATTTGACCTAAATTCTTTATTGTGTCAATCAAAACAAGAAATATGGACAACAAAGTCATTCAGATTGTATTGATGTTCAATTCATTATCCATTTTTTAAAGATTTTTTTCTTTAATAAAATTTTCATTATTGTTTGACAACGAAAAATCTTTGTTTTAAAATCCCGCTTTATCACGCCTCTGCTCCCCCACCTTTTAATGTTGGACTAGGTTTTAGGATGGTAGTTTTTTATTATTCTTTTTTACAGGGTGATGATTACGAAATAAAATACCTTCTTCACAGCCTTGTTGTTGTCGTTGTTGTTTTAATTCGTCCTCAAATCTTGACAAGTCAGAATCTAATCTTCTTATATGTTTGTCAACCTGAATGAAAAGTATAACAAATATCAACCTGATTTCCAGAATGGTGTCAGAAAACTAAAAAAATAAATTTAAGATATGTTCTTACTTTTATATATCAATGAATACTAACTCTACCCCTAGTGTTTTTATAACTTATTATATTCTATAACGTCTGGATTATAACTTTTAAAAGAGAAGAAAAATTTTAGGAATATTTTTTAAAAGAGTAGCCATCAAACTACTATTGGAACCTGCTTTATTAAAACTATAACTATCTCAGACGATGGTAACAAATATAATTGTGTTTCAAATGCCTACACAATTGTATCGCCACACAAGAAATATGCCTATCACAAAAAGGAAAACATTCAGCATGATTACGGCATTCTGATTTTCTTGTTATATGAAGCAGAATTGATATTGCAAATAATAAAAAGGATTGTGAGCAACGAAACCTACACTAGCAACAAAGTCAACATTTTTAGGTGATAATAATCCCTTGCTTACTAGGGGTTGAAAAGTTGCGTCATATCCCCATAGCCTATAGCAATCTTGTTTTTGAATTCACAATTGCAAAAATTACATTTGTTAGAATGCATGGAAATTAAAAAAGTTAAAAAGACAAATAAAATTTAGAATTATTTCTTTGTCGACTTTTCTTATTCGTTCATGAGTGCATTTTTTGTCGGAGAAATAAAAATAATTTTATCGAGAACGTATGGTCGGAACAACAACAACAACAAAAAATAATAACAACGGAGGAGGGTGTTACGACAACCTTTTTTTTCTATGTATTTTCGCGTAACGCACGCAGTTTATATTTTTTAGTTGCGAAGGAAAAATAATAATAATTTGTCTCACTAAAAAAAATAGAACTAGCACTAGCAAGGTGAAAAGATAACAACATATTACATACGGATTGTCTGTAACAGCGATGTACGGAACCTTCTTTTCTAATTTTTATAGAATTTTGTTATCCATTTATATCTCAGCAATCACAGTGTGCATGGTAAAATAAGTTGCAGCAATGGGGAGGAGATAGTTGCATGTGTCTTATTAAATATATTTTTAATTGTATTTTTCATAGTTTCAATGGTCACCTGTTGCTTGAAGGTAGCGAAGATAAAAAAGAAAATTATCATCTATACATTTAATTTTACATTTTTCAATATTTTTAACAGAAATTAATAATGAAGTCCTGGGCACTAGGTTGTGAAATACATGTCAATAACACCTAAAAATTATACCTGCTATACTGCTCTATTACCAGAAGCAAATCATTTCAATGTGCTCAACGTGATTGCAAAGATATAAATAGATTGGAATTACATTCAACACAAAAGAAAAAATTATCTCCAGAGTTGTAATTTATAGAGAACACGAAGTCTTGCAGTATTAGATTTTAGCAAGCGTAATTTTAAACATATATAATAATCATAACGAAGGAGGGTGTTACGACAATAATAATATTATTTTCACGAGATGGGATAAGAAAATGTTTGTTTGTTTTTAATTTTTTTTTTCTTTAAACTTTTGCTTGATATTATTATTTTTTTGTTTTCGTGAAAATTAGAACAACTAATTAGGTTGGATTTGTCTAAACAAGAAAGAACCTTACGACGACGAAAATATTTTTGATTTAAAAAAACAACAAAACAATAATTATTTATATTCATTGGCGTTATTCTCTCATGACATTAATTAAGTGTTATTATAATGTTTAAAGATGTATCATGACGGTCGCGATGTGGATCGCGAAAATCACGATGCATCGTGAAAGTCGACCCCACGATGGATCGCGACTTTCACGATGCTAAAAAAATTTACTATCGCGACAGCATCGCGAATCGTGCGTGACGCGCACGATACGCGGTCCACGATGTTAGGTGTCCTGATTCCAGTACTGTATACACCGGCATTGCCTACCCAATTTTTCTCACATAGCATGGGTTGACCTGTAGCTGTGGTAGACACTTGCTAAACATGCCCACGCTGTGGACTTAACTAAGAACCTTGTGATTACGAAGTAAACTCCATAACCACAAGACTACTTGCCATTACAACCGAAAAATTAAGCCCCTATTTATGACGATGTGACTGCCTGAACGGCGTGTTTTCCCTCAAATCATAATGGTTACCCTGAAAAATACGAACCTGTAATTGGTTTAAAAGTATCACGTGACATTTGCCGACCGGGAGAATAAACCTTTGCGATTTTGTGGTTTATAATTTTTCAATTTTTTGCTGAGAAAAATTTTAGGTTTGAAACCAATGTCCCACAGGAGGAAATATTTCGGTGTTACCACATAGTCATAATAAGTTATGCAACAACTTCTTTTTTGCAGAAAATTAAAAACACAAGATTTTTATCAAATTATTATAAAATAATTCCAAACCGATTAGTGCCTGCAACCACTTTGGTGGCAGCAGCGGTATGAAAAAAGTCCTATACCTTCAGTAAAAATTAAAATAATGTCATTAAACTTGGTATGTGTTTTTAGACCGGTTCGATGAAATGAAGCCAAAAACGTTTTCACTTTTATTATAGTTCTTGAGTTCCTGAAATTAGCCATTCTCAGAAACGCCGATAAACTGTTTTTGACAGCATACCAATTTTGACAAGAAACATGTGCAGAAAACATTTAAAGCGATTCTCGCGATTAAAATAAGTTAGATAGATAAAACGTGGCCTAGGTTTAGGACCAAATGCTTTATCCAGCCCAGAGAAAGTGGGAATGTGCTTCTAAAGCACAGTGCCAAATATTCAATCTAAATTTCATGTTGTATTAATACAAAGTTGGGAGAAAGTTATTTTTTGTGTCCACCTGGATCTGCAACACGGTTAACCTGCACAAATCGTTTAATCTAGTGCCACTCACAATTATTTTTTTAATATCCCCAAGACCTTATTCTGCAAAATAAAAAATGCTAAACAACTGTATTTGCTTTGCAGAAGTAACAATAGGTTTTAACATAAGTCCTGTGAATGTTAGTCTTTGAAAAAGATAGTACACCTTTAATGCTGTATTGCTATAAGCGTTCTATCTGATTTGTGAAACTTTATACTTAGTGCCCTACGTGCCCAAGTCTTTAACCTGAACTGAGGCTTCAGGTCTTCCAGCTACAACAACAATACAACAATAATGTCTTATCATTGCAAGAACCTCATAGTGAATATCACTTCTTAGTATTGTTTCCCAAAAAAAATTATTTCTTAAAAGAAACCTGAAAATCTGCAGAAATTTATTTATATATGGAAAAATAGGTTTCTGTTTGATAAATGAAACCTGAAAATAATATGCAGAAATTTATTTATGAAAAATAGGTTTCTGTTTACTGCGACAACATATTCGACTAACATACAATGCCTTGCATATCTAGCTAGCAATATACTCAGTCTTAACTGTTTACTGTTATAGGAAGATAGTAAAAGAAAATACTAAAGATCCAAATAGTTACCTTTATTTAAGATGACAGAATCCTTTGAAAACTATGCTAGTTAGCTACATAAAAAAAATGTATATAGCCACTTTTACTTTGAACCATTAATTAAAAACAAATGTGCCTCTGGAGTGCTGGTATGGTACTATAGGTGGCTCAAAAACTTAAAATAAATATTATCTAGATGTGACCATCAACCATCATCAGACATCATAAAGGGTTTTCTGTTCTTTAATTCTTATTGTGGGTTGCCTCAAAATCTTGCGAATCCAATTAAAAACAATTCTTCAAAACATTCTCTTCTTTCACTTGCACTACTCATGACATTTCTTTGCATTGTCTTCAGTTCCAGTAATGATTCCTTAGCTTCCAAATGCGAAGAGTTCAGATGTCACTTTCACAAGTTTCAGCGCTAGCCTATACAATGGACAACGTCGCGGAATCCTGGGTAATTTCAAAAAACTGTGTTTCTGTCTGACGATTTCCAGATTTCTGCTGCTGATATCAGCATATTTCAGCCCTCAAGTGCCACCCCCCATATATATATAGGAAATATTGGTCTTTAAAGAAGATTAAATTAGTTAATAGGTTGCAAGCAGAACATTAGATGGTATGTTCATTTTTGAACAAATGTCAAATGAATAACCATGTAATCCAGGGTAACAACAAAAACATTTGGAAATTGGGATGAAGACACATAATGCTAAAAAACACGCAAAAAAATTGTTAATACAATCTCTGGAAATACTTTATCTATATCTAAGAAAAAAATAAATGGTCTGGAGCTGGTGCCTTTGAATTGTACAGTGGGTTTTCTTTTTACATCTTACTTAATAGGATTTTGTCAGGACTATTTCAGTGCATGTGCTGCAATTCACACATGTAGTTTAATTTAGAGCTGTTTATTGCACGTGTAATTTTTTTTGCACAGGCGATTTTTAAGCATTGTTTTTATTAATTCTTTTTACAGTGAAGTTTCAAAACAGAAAAAAGCAAATAAGAATTTAAAAGGTATGCAAAGCACAGAAAGTTGTGGCTACTTTAGTCTTGTTTTACAACTTAGGGTAACTCTGTAGTTTAGAAGCTAGATCAAGCAAGGGTTAGTACTATGAATTACATAAAACGATTCTCTGCTTAGCATAAAACGCTTGCATGTTATTTGTTGTTGCACATGAAACAATTTTTTTTTTTTAAAAACAAGGCAGATTCGTGACACCCTCCAACGTTGTGATGTTAGTAACCTGTCTCGCATAATTGAATTACTATCATCCCCAATTTTTATTATCCTCAAAGAAATATTAGACAAGTGTTATATCATCCGTATTATGACATATTACATGTGTGCCTGCACGTGCACATGTGATTGTACATAGCTCCAGATATTGACTTATGAACTTATGCTCTCAAAATGTGTTTTTTCATCTTCATAAAATGGGCACACAGAAAGGGACTTATGGAAATGACTTTGAATAATGGAGGCAAAATAGCCTTCTGTGAAGCACAGCCACAAAAAAAACTGCCTATAAAAAAAGAATACATTATATACCATGGTGCAAATATTTAGTGAAAACAATGGAGGTTGTTAAAATACGATGGGCACTAAAAATACAGGAATTTTGGTTATTTGTTGCCACAATGCTAAACATTATTTTATCTTTATAATTGCTTTTTATGTGTATACATATACATTTTAAGCTTTTTTAGCAACTCCCATCCAGAGCAAGTGCAGGCTAAAAACTCAATAACTAATTACCTGCATTAGTTTTTATATTAACTCGTAATGCAAAGCTTACCATTTCGTATGTTTGCACAGCTAACTGGACTTTATCATCACCATATTCTCGACTTTTTTGAAATGCATTTTCAATTTTTGAGAAAAAATCTTTTCTTTCAATTGGAGGTAAGTCTCGAACCTTTGAAATATATTCCTCACATAATTTATCTATATCATCCAAGAGATCTAAAAATAAAATAGAATATATTCCATACATGGTTAAAACGTCCACCACCCAACAGCTAGTCTTCCTAAAATTAAATGAGCCAAAGCTATGCATTTGCGGCGTGCTTGTTAAGTTGATACAAAACAAAGCCAAGCTGCTTAGCTGCATGATAATTCATGTCTTTGCACATACCTGCGTTACATGCACATTCAACTAAGCACCATGTTCAAGTGGTATCTTTAAACAAATAATCTCGTTGTGATGGTGTTGCAATGTGATGTAAGCTTTTATAGTATGGTTACTATTTCAGTAAAACAGAATAACATGAGATACTGGTGCAATTAAACTTATTCATTTTGGACTTTTTTCGTACAAGCATAAATTTCTGAATAACTTTATGTGTTTATTCATCTTGAGGATGTGACTTTTTTGTTCATCCTCTGCGGGAATATGGATACCTTATCGGACAAAACAAAGTCGGACAAAATTTTAGTTGGGCAAAATTATTACTCAGACAAAATTTTATTCACCTTTGAAAAATTTAGTCACTTTAGTCTGGCTAATAATTTTATCCTTTTTTAAAATTTCTCAGACTACATAATTTTAAGAATAAAAGCTCTTTTTACTATGCGCGTAAGGTTCAAAAGGACAATTTTCAAAAAAGGACAACTAAAAGCTCTTATTTAATTAATCAGACTTTTATTTCTCAATCACAATATCATAATCTTCATTAAATTAAAGTATAGCTTTTGTCACTATTAAGATATGTTTTTTTTTATTTCTTTTTGTCATTGGTTTTAGAAAATATATAATTTTACAGCTCAACAGCTCTCCGAAGACTGGTTTTGAAAATAAAATTTTTGACTAAATTATTAGTCGGACAAAATTATTAGTCACACATAATTCTAGTCAAAAAAATTAGTCACTTTTGTCCAACTTTGTTTTGTCTGAAAAGGTATTCACCCACATACTCAGCCGTATGTATGAGCATGTCAGTGGGTTTGAGTAAGCAAGGGCAGCACAAAAAATACACCCACATTCGTATAGCATTGGTCTTATATGCCTCTTCACATCATTAAATTCTATTTTCCTATTATTTGTGTGATGTTTTTTTGCAGTTTTTTTATTCTAGTTTCTATCCTATTTATTTTATTAAGTTGTCTAATAAGTCTGGCACATCAGTCAAATTTTTTTTGTAGCTTTAGAAAGTTTATCTGTTACGAAAATTGGAGGGTTATTTTGAAGTGGTCATTATAAGCAGATGCTTGCTGGTGGCTGTTGACACAGATTTACAACATGTTTGGAAACTGTGTGATTCATATCTAATACATTTTAACTTTGGGGGAAGCTAAGTTAGTTTAAAAAGTATTCTAACACTAGAACTATTTCTAACACTAGAACTATCCAGGTGAAAGCTTTTTAGTTATTAATAGAGAAATAGGCTTACATTTTAATATAATTTTACTATTTTTTTAAACAATATTGAATACAACAAATTTACTCAAGCATAAATCTCAAAAAAAATTATATATTATTATTAACAATTTATTATATTAATTTTTCCACTAGAATAACGTTTTCAAGTATGGTTCATAAAAATGTCACAAAACAGGCCTGTCAATAAGGGCCGAGCAATCGCTCTCGCGCATGCAAAGATGCAGTTAATTCTTAAAAATGGGATAATAGCAGAGTGGGTAACTGCTCCCCAAATTCCACAAAAAGTTTTTCTAGCAAAACGATTTTTATTTCTAAGTCAGTATTCTGAATTTCTAATAACTTGTTTTTTTTATTTAGATTAAAATGGAACATATTTTAGTTTCAAAATTAAAAAATAATTTTAAATGGAAAAATGCCAAATATATATTGCCTGTTCCGCTTGTAAGTGCAATTATGCAGACTTGTTTCATCCTTGTACCAGTGAAGGATCGCATGGCTAGGTATTAGCTGTGATCCGCGGTTACAAACTACGAAGGGGTCGTGTTTATGATATCATAGTCTACACAATTCTTTATCTGGGTTAGGAGTCGGTGATTAGCTAGGATGTACAAGTTGGCTTTGATTATTATTTCCGTTGCCCGAGGTCTTTATGTACACTATTTACACATCACCAACTTGAGATTAATGGAGCCCACCACGCTGAAGGGTTCTCAATAGTCCCTCAGCAGATGCTCCTCTTTTCGTCAGACAATTTGCAATTTGTTTCTTGCTATCAATCCACTTTACATCTGTTATTTCTCCTCTGTCAATCATTTCTTTAAGTATAGACAAATCTATCCGTAGTCGTTTATCCACAACAGATTTAATCGAATGAACTGCTTCAAATAGTTGTCGACTGTCTGTGTAATGGAATTTAAAACATTACAACCACATACTTCAAGTCAGTAAATTTGATAACCAAAATGCTGCTTCTGCAGCTTCAACTTGAATCAGAGTTTCTGCAGCCATTGTACTCTTTACTACTCTTTGCAGGTGCTTTGACTGCCACATAATGGGTGACAGATTTCCACAGTCGTCTTTCAGAAATATTTCCGTTTCTAAGGTTTGCAAAGGATGCGTCATTGTAGACTTAAAGAGTCAAATTTTTCATAGTACCTTTAAACTGTAAAATAACATTTTCGTTTTCCTAATTCAAAGACTTCAAACATGATATCGGGTCTTGTCTGTTCACTTAACCAGCACAGCCGTCCTATTAAAGCTCTGAATTCCCTGATCTCATTTTCATTTAGTGGACAATTCTTCTTCCCCTTTCTTTCTTTTCTACTTTAATAGGTTCAATTTCCTCAACATACGCATTTTGGTTGATTTGAATGGTAAAATCACTGTGTTGGCTCAAGCTTAATCCAAGATAACGAAAGATAGTGGAACATTCAGATCCAACAAGAAACACTCTCTGTAAAGGTTGTATAACATTTTCGATGAAATCCTCATTCCCGCCCCAACAAAAATCATCAACATGTGTGGCCATTACTCCTGATAATTGTTGACCATGATGCCAGTAGAATATTGCAGGATCACTCTTGCTCACCGAGACATTAATATTTATGAGCTCTTCTTTTACACGCAAATACCAACAGCGAGAAGCATCCACCAAACCATAAATGCATTTCTTAAGCTTCCACAAAGATTTCCATTATCAGCTTCTTTTGGAGGTTTCAAGTAAACAGTTTCAATTTCCTTTCCTTGTAAAAATGCAGATTTGATATCAATAGAATTGCATCTCCAATTATTGTAAGCAATGAGGGTGAGTATCAAACGCAAACTTTCCTTCGAGCAAGTTGGGGAGTCTTTTAAAATGTCATTTTCTGTCTCCTCAAAACACTGTGCAACTAATCTGGCTTTCATCTTTTTCTTCCCATTCAGTATTTTCTCAGTCATGACCCATCTCACAGACAATGCCTTTTGTCCATGGTTTTCAACATTTTCATAAACCTTGTTCTTTTTTCCATTTTTCCAATTCGTCAATTTTAGCATCCAAGACGTCCGAATCTGCAAATTTTACTTGCGAAAGAAGTACCTCTTCTGTGTTTATTGGCTGCCAACTTTCAATTTCCTCACAATGAATTACTATCTACATCTCGTATATTCAAATAGGATTTGTATTTTCCAGTTGCTTTACCACTCCTTTATACAAACTCCACATCTTTAAACTGTATCACAGTCCTTGAACTTACACTTTGCAAATGACTTAGCTTTGGGTTTAACAGAACCATCAAACTACTTTTGTTCTTGTGTGTCACTGTTTGTTACATTCTAAGGAAAGTCGACTTATGCTACTGGTTAGATTATTTATATCATTTAAACTTTCATCAATTTCATCTGATGCAACTTGTCTCTCCTTTCTAATGGCATCCCTTGTTTCTGGTCCATCACTTTTGGAAGTTTTACAAATCAATATCAGAATTTTCTTCTTCACCACTGTCATCACTATCTCCACCACCTACTATTTCTTCATTCACAGGATTATCGGTGTCAGTTATTGGTTTACTTCTGCAACTTTCTATGGGAGTAGCATCAATCAGAGAAGAACCTTTGTCTCTATGGATACGACAAGGGTGCACACGGACGTACGAACTGCCATGTTTTATTAAAACCTGTTTGCCATCCTGTCCTATGACACTACCTGGGCCTTTCCAAGCATTGCTTGTGTTTCTTTTATAAAATACCTTGTCACCAGTTTCAAATCTATTATCACCTGACATTCTTGTGTGATGCCTTAATGCTCTTCTAACCTTTTCCGCTGATTCACTTTGTATGAACGCCTTCCGTGCAGCGTTCATAGCATTTAGATTTGTTGCAACAATCTCACTGGTTGTCTTTCCTTCTAAAGCTGGTAACTTCGCATTATCGCAGTTCGGAAGATTTGGGTTGAATCCAAAAACAAGTTGGTTCGGACTGTAGCCATTGACATTTTTCAGGGAATTTTTGACCCTCACTGACCAGGCTACTGCCATGTCCAAATCGACTGTGACTTTATCCTCCATCTTCTTGCTAACATTATAACCAAGAATAGCATATGTCTTTCCACCAAACCGTTGCTCCAAGGGCTTTCTGCAGCTGTTGTGCATATTCTGATGTTGGCATTTTCACACATCGATACAAAATCCTCATTTGCAAATTCTCCACCGTTATCAACAAGAAATTTTTCACCAGAACCAAATATGGAAATCCATATTTGAAAGATTCGTTTGATTATTTCTTCTTTCCCTTTTGTTTTGATGACGCACGAAGTACTGTAGCGAGTAAAATGGTCAACTAAATGCAAGAACCAAACCTTTGGCGAATCTGACCATTCTTTCAGATCTAATGCTACTGTTTCATTGAATCGTCTTGCCATTGGAAAACCTACAATCGGGGTTGGCTTTGGCTTTTTGTACTTCAAACAAATTTGGCAGGAATGCTCAAGCTCATCAAGATGATTAAAGATCTCAACATTATTAATATTTGCATCTATCAGCAACTGTTTTAGTCTTGAACTATTAGGATGACTGAACTGGCGATGAAGTTTGACTGCAGCAACCTTCTTCTGCAGTGGTGTTTTCTGTTGTAAAACATTACATATCGCAAGTGCTTCTTCTGTAATGTCTCCTTCTTTGAACTTTCCAACTCTTCCTATTGGAATACAGTAATGACCACAGGAACTGAAAGAAACTGGTATATCTGTGTTGAAGATAATTATTTTATTGTTGGCAAAGTCTATTCTAGTGTTTGCCTTTTTCATAGCTTCCTTGCCTAGCAATAAGGGTAATGGTATCTGTACCACATCTGTGGATAACATCACGCTTCGTCCAGCAATTATTGTAGGTAAGGTGACATTTTTAACAGATGTCACATGTTTACCACTTCCAAACTTGAATATTGTTGCACTTTTTCTTTCAATTACAGACTATAACTCTCTATCATTCAATGTGTTCAGATAACATTACAACCATTCTTCGCCACAAACTGTTTTGGTACACCCAGAGTCGAGTATCGCCATGCTTAAAGTTTCTCCAACAAGATTTGTCATGCATTCTTCAATAAGGGTTAACTGAACTTCATCTGGTGCTTGTTTTGTTTTGTTTTCCTGTCCCTGACGTGTATCTGAGCATGACTTTGCCCAGTGAAAAACTGATCCACAGATAGCACATCTACTAGGCTCACAATTTCTATCTAATGGGTTCAATCTTCTATTCCCATCTGCAAATCTTCGGGTATATGTTCTTCTGTTATCTCTAAATCGACTTTGAGTTTTATTTTGCCTGTTAGTAGCTCCATAGTAAATGTCTTCAGTCTTCTCGATTTTGATATCATCACTACCTTGACCAGCCATAAAATTTGAAGGATCACTAAAAATCTTTTTTAGCTGCTCTTTGGCTTTGGTGTAGTTCTGTCAAAGTCGCTCTAATAAGCTGCTTATGACTTTCCGAAATATTTGAACTGGTTAATGAAACGATAAGCTAAAACTCCTTCTGGTAATTCCATATCGTAATTCTTGAGCTTGCTGTATAGTCTTTCAAACTCAATAATATAATCATTCATTGTCATTGATGAAGGTCGGCAAAATTTTTCAAAATTTTCATATGCTTCATAAGCTGAATGGTGCGAGTCCTTAAGATACAAGGAGTCTAACTTCTTCACAAGTCCTTAACACCATCATCAGAACTTAAAACAAGTTCCATCTTTAAAATTGCTTCTCATGCGTGACCAGTCAAAGTAAAAAAAATAGCAGGTGCCTGCTTCTTCTTCTCCAGCGAAGTAAATAATTGCCATATCTGTACTTCTTTTTTCCAGTTCTCATAACACATATCAGTGTTATCACCAAGTGTCGGTGGGGCTTTGTAGTGTGCCATCCTTAACAGGTTAGTACACCCTCTGCTGCCAGTGTTAAAAGGTGAAATATATGTCTAACCGTAAACTGATAATCCTTGTACCTCCAGCTTGAGATTTAATGCAACAATCATTAAACACAACAGCAACACCACAGCAACACAACGTTGTAATATCTGTACCAATGTATTAGATCTGCACCAAACAGTAACTAAAACCCCATCAAACACTATTGTAATTAGTTTTACAGTCTAAACACGAACAGTAGGTTAACATTAGGTAAGTATAATCACTGGTATTTTGAAAGTAACAATCTTACAATAGTTTGAAAACGTTATATTTGGAGCGTTGTTATGGTCGTATTTTGAAAAAAAGAAAAATAAGTAAAAGATAAAAAGAATCCTTGACATAACAGAATTAAATTATTTTAAGTAGTGATTTTCCATGATTCATCGTCAGCGTTGCCATTATTAGCCACCATTCAACTTTTCATAATTTACATACATACAATCTGCTTTCGTGATTTAATTTACATTTGTTCCACAAGTAGTCATATGAATATTGTTTGTTCACAAGTGGTCACAAAGTTTAATAATGACTCAACTTACAACTTTTTGATACTTGGGTTGAAATTCCCGACCATAAAACATTACTGGAACTGTTATTACTCTTGTTCCCCACATCAAAACAGGAACCTCTGTGTGGTGTACAGTACAGTGTTAATTCACATTTTCAATTTTTTTTCTAAATTTTTTTATTTTGGGATCGCTTGTGCAAACAAAATTAATGAAGCTTGGGGCGCGCAATTTATCGAGCGATCGCTTTTTCTTATTGATAGCCCTGCAAAAATATTGAACATGTTCTTTGACTGTATTCCCCTTAAAATAAATTTTTCAACTAGTAAATCATTAAAATTTGTAAAAGAGTTTAGGTAAGAAGTAAACAATTTCATATTTGAAACATACGGACAAATCTATTTACTCACAAACTGGTGGAAAGAGCATATATAATTGATGCCTAGATTTGTCTACTCATTGGTTCCTGTCAAAGCAGTTTGTAAGTCTTACCATGAGCTCTCTGATCCAAATCTCTTTGCAATGAAAAGTTACGCTGTAAATCGTATGGTAGACTTTCAATGCCTACAAAAGAAATATATGTAAATGCATAGTTGTATAAATAAATGTGTGCTGCTAGTATAATCCAGACTCTTGAATCATCCTGAAGGATACAGATTTATGGTATACAAAAAAAAAGTTTGATTAATTGTCTGTTATTCTTTTAACAGTTTAAACAGACTTTAAAGACAATTGTTTCCCATATATACATTGCACTCAGATATCTATATGGGTTTTGGGAAATAGCAAAAATTGTTTTGGTTTTTTTATTGGTGTGTATCGAACATGAAGGGTGATCAATTCACAATGTACTCAGTGCTTGGCTTTACAGCAATGTAGTGCCTTTATTTATTTATTTAAGAACGGAAAATTAGTACACAGTTATTGTACTGATACACAAGGCCAGTCGTTTTCTTTAGTGGAAAGATAAAGGGGTTACTTTAAAGTCTAGCCCGAAACAACAATTTTTACTAAATAAAAAAACAAACTATTTCGTTTCATTAAATGAAAGTTACACAAAATGAAAATGAAAATTTCATTAAGTTTTTAAAAAAGAGATGCAAAAAAGTTTGTTATCACAGGAAAAAAACATTAATACGAAAAACTATAGAATGTTTCTTAAGGTGAAACGTAATTCAAAAGTAAACACATTTCTTTGAATATGAAGCTAAAAATAAAGCCATAAAAAAGGAATTAAACAAAGTATAATACAGTACTGGAATCAGGACACTTTGTAAGCGGGTATGATGCGCGACACACACAGTCTATGATGCTATTACAATCTTTAAGATGGAAAAAAATTGCAGTAGTGTTTTGATGGTTATTTGATTGTTTTCACTTTCCACAATCTTATTTTGACTGTTTTTAAATGACAGCAATGTTTTTACTTTCTATATTCTTGTTTTGATGGTTTTTAAGCTTTACACGTCTGTTCCAATCCTGTGACTGTTTTTAAACAATCTACAGTGATGTTTTCACTTTCTATGATCCTGTTTTAATGACTTTAAGTAAACATGGCAACGTTTTCTCTTTCTATGATCCCAGTTTGATGTTTTTAAACAATCTACAGGGGTGCATTTCCTTTACATGATCCTGATCAGGTAACACTTAAATAGCTAAGAAGCAATTTTACTATACTCCTATAAAAAGCATTTGCTACAATTTATACAGAATGTTACCATTGCTAATGGATTGGGATACCTAAAGTGCATAGGGGTCGTTGACAAATGATTTTTATCATTTTTATCGGTATGTGGGCAATTGATAGTTGAACCCTCCCCTACCTTCTGTTATCAGCCATATTAAGAAGTAGTGAAATTCCAGTAGTTAATCAGTACTTTAAAAAACTGGAAAGAATTTTTCTGTAATCTATTGCAAAATATCAAACATCATCTTCTATCAAAGTTAACTAAACTCTTTTCACAAAAGCAAGGATCCTACAACAACTGATTTTTATGTTTTTTTAACACTGTGGTTTGTGTTCATCTGATAATATATACCTATATTACATGTTTTATTATTACTTCGTGGAAATTAACTCCAGGGTGTCCACTCAAGAGTTTACTTCAATTTTCTTGACAATGCTGACATTTTCCTGGCATCTTTTAGCTCAAAATCCTGACATTTTTTAATATTCTCCCCTACATTCTCCAACAGTTAAGACTGGTAAACTAGCTGACTGTTCAGAGAAGAGGAAAATGCAATATACAGTGCTGCTTGAATGTAACTTTACATGTACGCAAGTTTTATATCGAGTAACAACCTTGTGTCTATATAAATAACCTGTATGTATCTTTTGTTTACAATGGAACTTAATTGCTCTCTATTGTTATTATCAAAAGTGAACCATAAAAATAAGATTTGATGAGGCTTTTGTTCTCACAACGAGTCAACAAGGCAACATAAAAGCTATGGTTTAAAAGTGCTAACGTTCACAACAGCTATTAAAATGTAATAAGACCACTATAATTACACTATAAATGTATGTATTGTTTTATCGCAAAGCATTTGTTAAATCACTCGAAGAAATTGACTTCACCATTTGAAATTTTTGGTGGTCACCGTGACCACCTAGAGGAAAATATTTATTTCAAGCACTATATACTTTTTATTTTTATTTTAGAGCGAAATACTGCAAATTTTCAAGCTTGGAATAATTTTTGGTTCTTTTAGAACAAAATACAACCATTTTTAAGTGACAATGGGACATTTTCTCGTTATTTAAAAACAATTTTTAAGCATTGTATCGTTTTCTCATGATTTGTAACAAAGTATGGGGATTTTAAAGTTTTGTATGATGTCATTTCTTTTTTTAAATATATACAACTTGCTGACAACCCCGATAATATAAGTCCATTATCATTTTCTACCTTGGGGTTCCCTTTTTTTAGACAAAGGAAAACCACTTTAATTTGTTACACAGAATCCGCATCTTAAGTTTCTTCAGACCTTGAAAAATCGACTTTGCCACTCTATGAGATACAAAGTCAAAATTGTCAATGAATAGGAAGAATATCTGCAAAATGTATGATCAAAGAGCTTATCTTATGTTTATATTGTTATCTTGTATTAAGATTAGGAAAGATATTTGGCCATTGTGCCTTTGACTCAAAAAATTGTGATTTGTTATTCTGCACATTCAAACATGGTGCTGCGAGATAAGAAACAGTGGAAATCCTTCTTTACTGCAGCTGGCATACCTATAATAATAATAATAAATATTTAAAGTGGCTAGCCCAGAAAATCACAAAAACCTATAGTTAGTGGATTGTTTCCACTGGGGGCCACTAGAACAAAAAAGAAACAAAAAATGATAAACCTTAGACTGCCTCAGCTCAATCAAACATAGTAACATTTATAATCTGTGAAAATTGAAAAGAAAAAGAATAAAAAACAAAAATTAAAAAGAGAAGAACCAACTCTTCATAGCACTTACCGAGACCTGGTTATATGATCACTTAGATGCAGAATTGTCAATAGAAGGTTATAAACTCTTCAGATGCGATAGGAACCGTAAAAAGTCTAAAAGAGGTCGATCAAGTGGAGGAGTTGCAATTTACATGCGAGAAGACATTGCTACCCGATTTAAAGTGACACATGAATACAGTAATGGCGTAAACGAACTTCTTGTTTTGTATTCCGAACACAGTAACTCGCTGATAGCAGTATTGTATCGACAACCTGATGATGCAATGCATGGTCACCCATCAGGTTCGAAAGAGTTTAAAACGATGATTAATGATTTGAGTAATACTCTTAATAGCTTTAGTGGCAAATTCCCAGATGTGTTTCTTTGTGGTGACTTCAATTTGCCAAACATAAACTGGGAAACCCATATGATTTCTTCCAAGTCAAATGAAGATAAAGAAATGTCATTAGATTTTAAGAATTTTTTAAATGAATTCCAACTTGTGCAATGCATTCATAAGCCTACACACAACCGTGGCAATGTGCTTGATCTGCTTATAACAAATAACAAGGAACTTATTCACAGTTATAAATGCATACCTTCCTTACCATCTGTATCCCACCATACTTTAATTGAAGTGACAACTCATTACGACCCAATCGTTCTGTTAAAAAATAATGAGGTGAGAACAGCACATACACCGTTTCATGTATTTAATTACTTTGATGAGTCTATAGACTGGGAAAATATTAACAACAAACTCAACTCTGTTGCCTGGGACATGATGTTGAAAGATATGAACCCCGAACAACAACTACAAAATATTATAGATAAAATTTTACTTCTGTCTGAAGAACTAGTTCCTAAAAGGAAAGTGTTTACAAGGAAACAAGATAAACACTACATACCAAGAGATCGTCGTGTACTAATGAGGCAGCGTCGTAAGCTTATAAAGCGACTGTCCAAAACTTTTAAATACAAACAAGTGAAAGAAATAAAAGAACGATTAGTCGACATTGAACTTTCTCTGCAGCAGTCATATAAAGAAAGCAGACAATCTCTAGAAAAGAAAGCAATTTCTTCCATTAAAACAAACCCAAAATATTTTTATTCCTATGCGCAAAAACATAGTAAAACAAGGTCCAGAGTAGGTCCATTATTTAACAAAAGTAAACAGAAGTTCACTGATGATTGCAAAGAAATGGCTGACCTCCTGCAACAATAATACGTGAGTGTATTTAGTAAGCAACATAATTCAACAGCCGATGCTAATGATTTAACTTGTACCATTCCTGTAATGACAGATGTTGCACTTACCACTGATGACATAATTGAAGCAATTAACACTCTATCTGCTAATTCAGCTTCCGGCCCAGATGGTGTCCCTGCTATATTTCTTAAAAATTGTAAGAATGCTGTGGCAACTCCACTTCTTATGTTTTGGTCAAACTGTCTCAACACAGGTGTAACACCTCTGCTTTTGAGGACTGCAAACATTGCCCCCATCTTCAAAGGAGGTGACCAAGGCGAAGTGGGCAACTATCGACCAGTTGCCTTGACTTCACATGTTGTTAAAATATTTGAAAAAGTTATAAAAAAGAACATAGTTGATCATCTTGTACAGTACAATCTTTTTAACAACTCACAACATGGTTTTAGAGAAGGTCGTTCCTGTTTATCACAGCTACTGACCCATTATGATACAATCCTATCCTTTCTTGAAAGCGGTTCAAATGTAGATACAATTTACTTAGATTTTAGCAAGGCATTTGACAAAGTGGACCACTCCATCTTAGTTGCTAAACTGAAGCAACTTGGTATAAATGACAAACTGATAAAATGGATTAAATCATTCCTTAACATGTTTATGTCAATGGTGTAAAATCTATACCCGCTAACGTTGGATCAGGGGTTCCACAGGGGTCTGTTCTTGGCCCACTGCTTTTTCTAATCATGGTTGGTGATATCAATCAGAACTTAAAATATTCTTTAGCATCCAGCTTTGCAGACGACACACAAATTCTGAAAGAGATTAATGGCCTCATGGACACCTTTAAACTCCAAAGTGATCTAAATATAATTTATAAGTGGACAAATGAAAATAATATGAAACTCAATGGGTGTAAGTTCGAGCACCTAAGTTATGGAAAGATCGAGTCTTTGAAACCACTCTCTGTATATCTAAGTAACACGTCAGAAAAGATTAACAAAAAAATCACTGTGAAGGACTTAGGAGTTATAATGTCGAATGATTGCAAATTTAATAAGCATATCTCAAACCTTATATCAAAGGCAAACAGGATAACTGGATGGATATTACGAACATTCGAGAGCAGAGAAAAAAACGTGATGTTGACTCTTTGGAAATCATTGGTTATTCCCCACCTTGACTATTGTTCCCAGTTATGGTCTCCACTAATGAAAGGACAAATACAAGACATCGAAATGGTGCAAAGAACCTTTACTAGAAAAATCCTTGGAACTCAAGGTTTTTCGTACTGGGACATACTAAAAAGATTGAATCTGTATTCTCTGGAGAGAAGAGAACGGTATGCCATAATTTACATCTGGAAAGTGATTGAAAAAATAGTACCAAACTTTGGTCAGGAAACTGTGAAAGGAGGCATCACATGGTACACGAATGATCGTTTGGGTCGAAAATGTGTTGTTCCTGTAGTGAAGAAAGGGCCATTTTATAAGATTCGTTGTGCTAGCTTGGCTGTTCAAGGAGTACGATTATTTAATGGTCTACCAAAAGCAATACGCAACCTATCTGATTGCAGCATAGTCTGTTTCAAGTCGAAGTTGGATTGCTTTCTTGCTACTGTTCCTGATGAGCCACTGATACCAAATTATGTTCAGTTTCGAAAGGCCAACACGAACAGCATCATTGACATGATGAGCATTGGACTCGCCGAGTTGGATGCGTGAAGATCTCACAAAATCTACTTCAAAGTATTCAAAGTAAGTAAGTAAAACAAGAGAACAAATTTATCCAAAAAAATCTTTTGTGAGACAAATTATTATTATTTTCGCAACAAAAAATATTAACTGCATACGTGATGCAATAATACATAGAAAAATATGCTTGTCGTAACACCCTCCTCCATTGTAGACACTGTATTGAAGAATTAAACTTATTATTTAATTCTAGCGCAAGCAATATTATTTAAACTTATTATTTGTGGCGCCGTAGATTAGTGGTTATAGCTCTCGTACTCTGTGCGGGCGACCAGGGTTCGATTCCTCTTGACGGCGATTCAACATGGGCGAGTGAATGTTACCATAGCCCCGGGTTAACCCAAGCCATGTGAGGGAAATTGGGGAGATGTGTGGGCCGTTGGATGTTGCCGGGAGTTGTCTAGTAGAGCGCGGGTCCTAATTGGGTCTGAGTAGCTCAAAATGAGCATTAAATACTCTAGGACTCTCCATCTAAGCCATGGCCCCTCCTGGAAATAATAGACAGGGTATATCCCTCAATATTTGTGAGGCTAGCCATGTAAAATATGCACATCTATCTATCTTTAATTTTCATAAAATAAAGTTTTGTTTTTTTTAAAGTTTTTCTTATAATAAGACACGTAATATGCACAAATAATATTTGTTAAATGAACTTCGTTAATGAAACGAATTTTGTTATTGTTAAAAAATATTTAAATATAAAGATTTTAGATAATAGTCCAATTATAATAAACGAACTTCGTATAAGCAAATTTTCATACAAACTTCTTTGAAATGATACGAACTACATACAAACTTTATTTTTAATGATACGAACTTTATACGAACTTTATTATTTTGATGATACGGAAAAGTTTGTATTAAAAATAAAATGATACGAAAGATTTAATAAATGTATATGAAGTTTTTGATACGAATTATACGAATTACGTACGTACATTTTGAGACGATCCCTTACAATCCAACTCTACACTCTATGTGACAAGGTTGTTCAAAACAGCATATTAACACACACCCTGACTTTAGCTCGCTCTCAGAAGAAAATATGTTTCACACAATTGAATCTATTGTTACCACCAAATCTAATCCAACTGTGCATCAACAATCTTCACCATCTGATCCAACAATCAGATGCGAAGTTTACATGAGCTAATTAAATTTCGCATGTGACACATGAACTCTATTGTTTTCAACATGCTAAAATAGCTCATGTATTTAACAATAGGTTAACAATAACAACGAAAGTTTTGACGCTACCAAAGGTTCGTGTGAAGGTGATAAATATTGTGCACACGTTAAGTTACATTTAAGCGGTACTGTATGTTTTTAGGCTTAAAATATGCTTAGGTTATGCTTAATGACAAAAAGATTTATTGGAATATGGTTATGAAAAACACATGATCAGGCTCAAAATATGCTTATTTGAAAAAAAATATTGCATTAAAAAACAACTTAAATCTCACTACATACCGGTTAATTCAAACATAAAGAATAAAAAGAAAAACTAGTCCCAAAACAAAAAACAAAAACTTCACAACATTTTCTTAGGCTGCACATAATGCTTAGCATATGCCTAAAAAATAACAAAATTTAAGCCTACAGATGCTTATAAATGTCATGCTCATAACATGTAGTACTGATTGGCGAGCCAGTGGAATTGTGTGCAAAAATGGTAGTTGTTTCAAAAAAGGATGGTTGTCCACAACGCACTGTAGATCTCCAAAAACCTAGACAAACAGTGTCAACGTGAAACACATCACTGTCAATCTCCATTTCAACTGGCATGTCAAGTTCCACCTCAAACAAAAAAGCCAGTTCTTGATGCTGATGATGACAAGGCATGCCAATCAGTTTATATATGGCCAGTCATGCAACACTCAATCAAAAAAATGCGTTATACCTGCATACAAAACTCCTGATTATCCTTTCCGGGATATATGCACAGATTACTTTGAAATAAAGGGTCACCATCATTTTACAGCTGTCAACCACAGTCCCCAGTTTTCATCCAAACTATTCATTACAGTTTCTTCAAGACTAAGGAGTGACACACGACTGTCATTAGCATATTAACCACAATCTAGGAAGAGCTGAGCTTTGTGTCAAATCTGCCAAACGGAGTATCTTTGACGTTGTCGCAGATGGTTGTTTAATGATAAAGCAGCAAGAGCCATACTTCTCTTTCACCGCCAGCTGCGAGACTATTGGCCTGTTCCCACAGTATTATCGTCTCCACAAGGAATGGATCTTATCAGATATATGATATTCATTCATTTATTTACAAGATAAAAATTAAAATATGTACATCACTCCGAGTTTCACGCTGAGCGATCATCAGACGTACACTAACTTAAAAAACTATATCAATATCTTATACGAAAGAATAAAATAAAATGTAATTAAGTCAAGTCCGGTGGGATCGTTTTAATGTTTTTCAAGAAATACTTGTTTACACGACAGCATGTAGACACCAGTTCCGTTTTTTTTATTTAATAGTTTCGAGTTAGATGTGATGATATGGTACTTCTCCGTAAGACAAAGGTTGCATTTGTTTCCATCACTTTTATAAGGAGAGGCATGGTCGATTATTCGCCAAGAAAATATCGGTTCTATGCCTTTTTTCTTTAAATGCCATACTATATCAATATCTTATACGAAAGAATAAAATAAAATGTAATTAAGTCAAGTCCGGTGGGATCGTTTTAATGTTTTTCAAGAAATACTTGTTTACACGACAGCATGTAGACACCAGTTCCGTTTTTTTTATTTAATAGTTTCGAGTTAGATGTGATGATATGGTACTTCTCCGTAAGACAAAGGTTGCATTTGTTTCCATCACTTTTATAAGGAGAGGCATGGTCGATTATTCGGCAAGAAAATATCGGTTCTATGCCTTTTTTCTTTAAATGCCATACTATATCAATATCTTATACGAAAGAATAAAATAAAATGTAATTAAGTCAAGTCCGGTGGGATCGTTTTAATGTTTTTCAAGAAATACTTGTTTACACGACAGCATGTAGACACCAGTTCCGTTTTTTTTATTTAATAGTTTCGAGTTAGATGTGATGATATGGTACTTCTCCGTAAGACAAAGGTTGCATTTGTTTCCATCACTTTTATAAGGAGAGGCATGGTCGATTATTCGCCAAGAAAATATCGGTTCTATGCCTTTTTTCTTTAAATGCCATACGTGTTTAGACAGTTCTGTGGAGTTGGCCTTGTTTTCGTATCTAAATGTGTGTATATGTTGGTTGTAACTGGACTTGAATGTATTTTCTGTCAAGCCTATGTAGTTTGCATCTTCTTCGTTGTTAATTGTGGACACGTTGCATAGATAAATTACGTGCTTATCCTGACATTTTCCGTCTAGAGGGCACGCATCTCTTCGTCTGCAGTTGCAGATTGCGTTGAGTATGAGTCACGCTGTCTGAAAGAACCTTCTTGTTATGCGTTGAAATTATGCTCGAGATGTTAGGTAAGCAGCTGTAGGTTACTTTCAACTTGTTCCGGTTGAATAACTTACGCAGCTTGTGATTCTTAGGAAAGTGTTTATCCACAAGTTTCAGAAACTTTCTGGCAACATCAGTTTTTACGTTAATTGAATAGGGTGGGTTAAACCATTAACATTTCTTGTTCGCTGCCTGTGGGGATGTTGGAGGCTATTATGATATATGATATACATTTAGTCGACTTTATGGTTGTTTCCACTGGTTTTTGATAAGAAAGGTGATCACGTGCCTTGAAGCACCGCCAGTAAGTGACCTAAACGTTGGGCAGTAAAATTGCCTGACACCGATCAGCCTGCTGTTGTGTATCAGGATCAACCTCTATCTATGCTCCCGGCACGGCTGTTTCGAAGCGGACAAAAATGTTACGAAAAAATAATTCGAATTACCCTCTCAGTTAAAACAGGATATCTCAAGAACGAAACAAAAATTTTATATTCTGTAAAAAGAATAATAATCTCAGATAAATTGTCCATATTATTAAAAGAAAAATTTTTTTGGACACCTGTCCGAAATTGGTATATTTAGGCCAAAATGTCTAAAAATGACTTAAAAATTATCATTTAGATGAATGTCTTCCACAATATCTCTGGAATAAAGTTAAGGAAACATGTTTTTTATGGTCCACAGGTTAGGTTAAGTATCTGGAATGAAAATTACTTAATTTTATTACTGTCCGAAATTGTCCTAAGGGTTATTTTTGGGCCAAATGTGAGACCTATGTGAAAAACGGACTTTAGAGCCTCAATGTATGCTTAAAATTCGTTTATTAACTGAATAAAAAACATTACTTTGGATTCTGAGGCCATTAAAGATGATGTAGATGTAATATTTAACTGTCCAAAATTGTCCAAAGGGTCACTTTTGGTCCTAAGGGTTTTCGGGCCAAATATGTGACATCATACATTAAATAAAACGTCATTCAGAGTCGACGGTTTCAACATTCTAGTTTATCATGCTAGTAGAAAATATCTCAAGTTGTGCATAAATAGTTTATTTATTATATACATTAAATATATACAAAGCAATCATTTTGTGTTTCTTTATAAATTGTATAAAATAGCACCCAATCTTGTGATAAAGCCAAGATTAGCTAGCTAGCTAGCCATAAACATCTTTGATTTCAACAATTTCATCTTGAGAAAGCCCACCAAAGTCTTAACTAAATATAAAAAAGAAGTATTAAGTGACTTAGCTACAAAACACGATGCAAAATGCAAAACTGTAGGACCAAAAAATAGCTACTTTACAGAAAAATACAAAACAGAAGAAAAAAGATTAAAAAAGATAACAATTAGCCACGTTTGAAGTTTTACAAGCTATAAAACAATTTCTTAAAATCAAAGGTGGTGTTATAGCAAAAAAATAATATTAAAATCCCTGCAAAATAAAGTAGTTTACTGTTTTGTCCCTTACCTCGTGCTCTGCCAAACTTTAGCTAGCTTCAAAATTGATAAGACACCGTTGTCTCGCTTATTCCAACATTTTCGAAAAATCACGGTTACGAACTGGGATTCCCGGCTCGAGCAATCAAGTCCAAAGTAAACACCGGGTCGCCATAATTTTGCTGGGAAAAACCATACCTACCAAAACATTAAACGCCATCGCTGTGACTTGCTTAGAAGTTTAGATAATTATTTAATTAGACAGAAAAGGGATCACACTAATCAAATTCCCGAGCACCACTTTGGAAACTTTTTCTCCTCTTTTTTAGCGCCTGAAGAAGACTTTAACTTAAAATTTAAGTAGTTTATAGTTTGCGAGACGAACGGTGCACGGTACTGGCCGATAGAATCATGTTTCCAGGCCCCCCATACCAATTTTCAAGTCCGTAGCTAGTAGCGCGGCGTTGGCACAAGGTTGGAAAGATGGTATACTTTCGCCACAAATAATGTTTTTTTTAGTTTTGTGTGTTTTGTTCGACGAAATAACTCGAAATTTATAACACACGTGTATAACATATTTATATATTTAAAAAGGAGAAAAGTAGATCGTTTTAATACTTTTTAATTCAGTAAAATTAAAAAAATACAAAAAAAGTTTCAATAACTTAAAAAATGATAAAAATACAAAATTTCAAAAAAAATTGTGGAAGCCATTTTAATTTTGTCCGCGGTTTGACCGTAGCGAAACAGCCGTGTCCCGAGAGCACTACAAAGACTGTGAAGTCACAATAAACCAGGACTTACAGAATGAGTAACACTGAGAACAAGTAACAAACACTGAAACTTCGTATCCTACAGTGCATAATATGGAGATGATGCTAAAAGTACGTGTTATGTTTAGCTATATTGTTATCTTGTAGGTTAGATTAGGGGAAAGGCCTTTGTGTCTTTGACTAAACAATTTGTGATTTGTTATTCTGCACATTCAAACACAAAAGATATTAAATGAAGTATATAAATTTTAAATCCCCAGAGTAAAAGAGAATATGAAGGCCACCCCATTGAGAGAAGGGCCACTTAATCAGCTTTGCCAACCTCATTTTCGTTGTAGATTGGCACTAATTTTAAGCGAATATTACTTTTTTTGTGTGGATTTCTTTGATTACTGTGGTCTGTTGTTTATATTTTCTACCTACAGAAATGCTTGCGCATGTGCAAAAAACGCAGTTTTTAACTTTTGTAAACATTGACGGGATTGGTTTGCACTAGCTACATAGATTTAGATAGATTCTGAGATGTTAAAACATGTCATACTTACTTTCTAGGTATACTTACTTTCTAGGTAATGCTCTAAATACAAAGAATTTGCCATTTTAGCACGCCAAAAAGCCTGTTCTGCATGCAGTTGAAAAGATTCGCCTACCTGGCCACAAAATTATTCCACTGTTGTTACCGCCATTATTTTTATCGGGATAAAATACAGTGGGTCGTCATCTCACCCGCAGAGGATGCAAAATTGTTCTGGTAATTTACAGGTTTTAAATTAACTAGTTACTTTGTAATGTTCTGGATATTTACGTTACATTTTAATAAAGGGGCATTTAATTAACACGAATTTTCAAAATTAGCTTTCATTTCGTGTCTCGTTGATTTCCTGGAATAGGATATTTCACAAAATTTCGCTTTTTTAATTCGGCACTGGTTATGCCGGCCCCAAACATTGCCACTTGTCAAAAAATTAACGCCACTTATAGGGGGCGACCGGCAGAAAAAAAGGTTGATCTATTTTGATTGAAGACAATTTGTTTGCAGAATTTCTAAAATTTTGAATATAAGCTTACTAATTATACAATCTATTGCTTACATAAGTAGATTTTTTTTTCAATTCAAGCATGTTCTTGACTTCGTTTCTTTATACCCACAACCGCCCATGTTTTATGTCGTTTTTAAAGATCATATTAACGCCTTAAAGGCCGGTTTCCATACAGCTGCATTTTGCGCCCAGTCGTAAAATGCGCCGCGACTTTTATCGCATATACCGAACCATTTCCATTTAGCGATTTTTGCTCGCGTGTTTTGTGCAAAACATGGCTGCTGTAAACAGACGATATTTATTGCTGCAGTCTTAGCATTATTTTTATGGCGTATAAATAAACAACGTCGTAAAAAATACGTAAGAAAAACATGTGGATGAGACGACATTTCATAGAAAGAAGAACCAAAGGTCTATACAACGTTTTGGTGAAGGATTTGATGTTGTCAGATCACGAGTACTTTTTTAACTGCCTCCACAGATTCATTGATGTTATTTTGTTCTTCATCTTCTTCACTTGATTGATATATATTCTGATTCTCTACATTCATTTGGCGTTGATAAAAATTTAACACAGAAGCGAGATCTTTACGTTGTTGCTAGCCATCTTGAAATGATCTAATTAAAAATTCTTTCGTAATTTATGTAGATTTCTACGTTTTGATTGGCTGTTAAGTTGAAGCGCAAAATGTAGCTCGCAAAAAGTAGAGCCTGTTCAACTTTTTTTCAATCGCCCCTGCGCATGCAAAAGCGCGAGGTCAGCGGCATTATTCTGATAATGCGCATGCGTAGATCAAAAGTCACGGCGCTTTTTACGACTGGGTGCAAAATGCAGTTGTATGGAAACCGGCCTTAAGAAGTTTAAAAGTTTTAGCAAAAATATTCTTTGACATGATTTTTTTTATCTTTATTAAAAGGTTGTTAAAATGCGGAAAAAAGGACGGCTGTTTTCATCCTCGTCCCCAGGGTTTGTTGCCTATGCCAAAGCCGCCAGCGCCTACTTGACGGCTAAACAAGACCCTGGTACAGGCTGCTTTTCATAACTAGTATATTGGTTACTATAAATAATTAATGAGTTTGTCTTGCTATTACAATTTCTACAGCTAGTAAAAGCAACTTGATCGAGTCCTCGTTCTTCACATGCACATGGCGAGGACGATGTCTTTTAGTTATTTGTTTTTCAACGCTTGACTTTCGAAAGTTTTATTTCAAACCAAGTTATTATTTGTTTACCCGGAAACTATATTTTATAGTGATGAAATCTTTTAAGAAGCATTATTTATTAACAAAATGTGGTAACGTGTGATTAGATAAAGCTGATTTCGTTGGGATATACTGATACAAGAAGACAACCTAGGCTCAATTTAGCTGGCTAGCTTTATATTTTACATGTCTAGTACTTTTTTGGGGAAAAGTGTAAGTTTTAGATTGTGGCATCTAGTTACATATTAAGTAAGGAAATACAATTTTGTGATGGTTTTAGACCCAAATTTTGCTTCAAAACGTGACATTTTTCTAGCTAGCTGTGACCTTTGTGGCTAAATATTGCACAAGTGTGATGTGTCTGCTAGCTAGCTATACATAACAGATCAACAAAAATTTTGACACTTGTTGTTAAGTAGTCAGACCAGTTGTTTAAAATTGGAAGATGCATTTAGCTGGTCTGACTAAAAAAACACTTTGGGAAGAGCACTTGGTTTTTTAAGTAGAAAAATGAAAAAAAACAAGATCTATTTTTATTCAATAATGGCTTATTACGCCTGCCTGTGTAAATACATGTTGGAAGATAGCTAGCTAGCTAGTCTTTTCTCACCCACCTAAATTGCCAAAAGTCATGGATGGTTTTTACAAAGCTTTAAAAAGAACCTTTATTTTCATTTAAAATGTCAACTATGCAAAATGGAAGCCCAAATAACATCTTTCATAAAAATATTTACTATTTGGCTCACCGTTTTTTGGTCAATATTTGTGAACAATACTCACGGTCAGGAATCAAATTCCGCCATCTTTATAGTAAATCGTTGCATATATTATGACGCGTGAAAGAATTATCTATGTTGGAAATAAACCAATCGCATTACAGAACTCACCAGCCTGTACCAGGGGTAATTTCGCCGCCCGCCTCGATGTCAAAAAGGCAAAAAAACCCTGGGGACGAGGTTGGGCTGTTTGGAAAATCAGGACACGGCGGAGAAGAATCATGGTTCCTGAAAAAGCCATCCGTTGAAACGATGATACTAATATTTTTATAGAGGGGTTATTTTTGGTTAGCACAAGAAGAGGAAAAGGTGTTAGTTAGCTATATAACTAGCTAATTGAATTAATTTGGCGTTAATGAACTACGACTATGCGATGTGGTACGAAATATAAGTCATCTGTACCCACTCGCTGCGATGGAGATGAAAAATAAGAGGATTTAACATTTTACCATTATCTGCAAAACTAGTTTAAGCAATTTCTTCCCTAGTAGCCATCTAAAGCATCTATTTTCACCACACTTCTCTGAAAGGTAAAATGTTTGCATAAAAAATAACATAACATAGAAACAAATGTAGCTGGCTAGCTATCATAAAAATCAACAACACCATGTACATTCAAACACCTCTTCACAGTTTAGTTGTTTGCTCATTTCCTATATTAAAAAAAGGAAGTAAACAGAGTGAATTTAATAAGGCTTTGACCATGGGACATTATGAATATTTCTAATTTTCTGAAGAAATATGTCTTCATGGCATGAAATGTAGCTAGTATTTTATTGGCAGTAACCCTACTTAAAACATAGCTATGTGAAGGAATTGTATATTGCTAGCTAACTTCTCTTTTCAAAATATTTCACTTTTCTTCATGGTCAGACAGAGCCATTTGTAACAACTTACTTCCTTTTTTCAATTCTTAATAAGAGTGTTGTAACAAAAGAATGATTTAAATAATGGTTAACTGAAACTGTGAACTTGTGTATTGTTAGTGTACAGTGTTGTTATTCTCCAGACCTCTTTGCAAATTTACCAAATAATTCATGTAGTAAGCCATCTCAAACTATATTTTCAAGTGGAGGCATCTTTTGATCTTAAAATTTAAATATGGTTTGCATGTAGTTTAGGATTTAGGCTCAACCTACAAACCAGAGGGATCCGGTGATCCAGGGATTTTTATTCCATCATATTTTTTTAATGCAATGGAGGGATGCTTGGGCTATTATTATATAATAAATAATCAGTGTAAAACTCATGAAACAATGTAGTCTCGCAGATGGTTTCCCATGATACTGTTCTGCCCAGTCTTGGAATCTGCCCATCTTAAAACTAATTAATCTTTAGACAGTGAGTGGCTGGTCTTAAGACTGAACCTCTCAATCAGCAAAACGCCAATGTCCAATCTTGGAGGACAAAAACAACAAGAAAATTTTTAGGATGTACTTCTTAAATAAAAGTGAGTTAAAACTTGTCTTGACAAATCAAAAGGCTGAAATATTATACCAGGTATGGGTGATGTCCAACTATAGCCAATAGCTCAGTATAAAAAATTGGAAATATTTAACCATACTAGTCTGTGGCCTGTTGAAAAACCCATGTGTCTGCCCGTCCTTTTTATTGCGTGTGTCTCACTACTTGCGGTCCTTTGCATTGCATGTGTCTCGCTACTTGCAGTAATGTTTTGCGTGACAGAAAGACCTACCTTATTTTCCGTTATATAACCCGCACATCGTATAGCCCGCAGCTCAGCTTTTTTAGGGAGTTACAAACCCGATGCTATCAGATAGCCCGCACCTTCGTATAACTTGCATAAAATTTCAATCAGTGAATTTTACATACCCGCACCTTTGTATAACCCGCATCATATTAGAAAAAAATTCAGCATGTTTTTACTTACCAGAATCATTTTATAAACGTGCGTGTGGTTGCTTTTTCCGTTTGTTTTTTAGTTCTGTGTCATTATTTTTTTCTTCATGCTGGATACAAGTGGGGGACGTTTAAACTTGTGAACTCCAAACACGAGAACCGAGTGTCTAAACTAGCGACTCTCTCAGTCTTAACTTCCTTGTCTCCGATTGCCGAAATAATAATAATTAATAATAATAATTAATAATAATAATTAATTTAATAATTATCACAGATTTGCTGTAACAGCGATGTACGGAACATTCTTTTCTAATGTTTATATATATAATTTTGTTATCCATTTATATCTCAGCAATCACAGTGTGCATGATAAAATTAATTGCAGCAATGGGGAGAAGATAGTTGCATGTGTCTTATTAATTGTATTTTTAATTTATTTTTCATATTTTTAATGGTCACCTGTTGCTTGAAGGTACCGAAGATAAAAAAAGAAAATTATCATCTATACATTTAATTTTACATTTTTCAATATTTTTAACAGAAATTAATAATGAAGTCCTGGGCACTAGGTTGTGAAATACATGTCAATAACACCTAAAAATGATACCTGCTACTGCTCTATTACCAGAAGCAAATAATTTCAATGTGCTCAATGTGATTGCAAAGATATAAATAGATTAGAATTACATTCAACACAAAAGAAAAAATGATCTCCAGAATTGTGTTTTAGAGAGAGCTCGTAATAGGGGCACTGGCAAGCAATAGAAATACAGTGCCGTAACAGCCGGGGGGGGGGGGCAATAATTTTCCTACTAAAAAAGAAAAAAAGGAAGGAAGAAAGAGAGAAAGAAAGAAAGAAAGAAAGAAAGAAAGAAAGAAAGAAAGAAAGAAAGAAAGAAAGAAAGAAAGAAAGAAAGAAAGAAAGAAAGAAAGAAAGAAAGAAAGAAAGAAAGGAAGGAAGGAAGGAAGAGTAGAAAAGAGACAGAAAGAGAAAGCCAGAGAGACTGAGAAATGAAAAAAAAACAGTCCAAATGCGATGTAAATTTTCTAAAAAGTGGCAGCACCCTTAAAATTTCTAGTGTTCATATCTTTTGTTATATTATTGTAGTCGTGTAATGTAAATATGTATCTCTTTCTATCTTTTTGTTTCTGATGGAAATTTTTATCTAAATTTTGATGCCAATTAAGCAATGCAGCTTTTCTAAATTACAAAAATATCGAAACATTCATCGTAATTTTTAACATTGAACTATGAGACCGTTGACGTCTAGAAGGGCATTTTCCGCCAATCTAGAGATGTAAAATTTAAAAAATAGCCACTATATAAAGCAAAATTCATATATGTTAATTTTCTTTATAGGCCTCCCCAATATTAAAATTGTGGTTACGGCACTGAAATATAAAGCAATTTCACTGTGTGAAAAAAATTAAATCACATAAGTGAAGTAAGGTTACTACATATAGAATCGCGCATTCAGTTTTATTAATCTTTTGTGTACTCTACTTTCTTCCCAGACCACCACATATACTGTCCGAGTTGCGCAATGTCTGATTTGTTTCATTCTGCGCAATTTTATAAGGTTGTTAGTACTACAATTAAACGAAAAACAACGCACAAAAGATTCTGTTAAAAAAAAAGAAACCTTGACTTGCTTGCACCAGTAAATGTATAAACTTTAAATTTCACAATAAATGACTGAAAAAGAAAACTTATCATATATATAACCCGCACCACATTATAACCCGCGCCAACAGTGGAAGTCGTAAAAATCAACATATAACCCGCGGGTTATATACCGGAAAATACGGTATCCAAATGTTATAATATAGATTCTTAGCTAGCTAACTTCATCTGATTCATCTGACCCTTCATATATAAAATTAAAATTTAATTTTTAAAATTTGGCTACTACAAGTTATATATAAATTCCAAATGTATAATAAATGCTAGCTACAGCATTTATAGCTACGTTTTTTGCTGTGTCAAAACTCATCCTGCCCAATCTTAGGACAATACTGACTGACAAATTTTTTTCATAAACTCTAAATATGATTTTAATGTATAAAGTGTTGCAAAGCAAGAACAGTTTCCCTATGTGTGTTAGAATATGAGGCTGCTGACTTGCTGAAAATGCTGTTATACGAGGGCGAGCAAAGCAGCTTTTATCGCAAAGATGTATTGCAGATCAGGTTTCTCCCTTTGAGCTATATCCAGTGGTACAATTTTTTTTTGATGAAGATTTAAAATTTTACTTGTACAGGAGGAAGTTTTCCAATATTCTGGTCTGCACAATATCACATTGCCAATTAGTTTACCCAAAAACCACCCTGATTCATGTTATAAAAATAAGAGGATTTTTACCCCATATATGTATATCATATACTCAATAAGCTCGTAAAATCCACTTTGAAAGAAGAACAATGGAAAAGATCCATTGAAAGTTTATTTGAATTTTGATGATGTCAGCAAAGACCCATCAATGCACAAAATATATATTATAAATGGTAATAGCGTTTTTTGTAATTTCAGTTAAATTTGGTTTTGCAATATAGTCCTATGTTAAGTGTTTATAGTATTTTTGGTGAAAGCCAGAACAGATTAAGTTTAAACTAATGTTGTTACGCCATAACCAATGCTCAATACAACTTGTAAAGGAATGCAGAAATTTATTTGGCATGGTTATTTGTGATTGACAGAACCTCTGGTCTGACATGATAGAGTAATATTAGGAGTGCAATTTAGTTTAACCCCTGGCCTAATATGTTGTTTTAATTGTTGTTGCTATAAACCATAAGGAAATGATTGCATCTAATTAATTTTCAGCCAATTCACAGAATTTAATAAACTTCAGACATTAAAGACACAAAAATTAAAGTTGCAAGACTGCTGTTTTTTGTGATTTAACATCTTGTCAAATTCTTTTCTATTCTAAGATTTTATTTTAATTTGGCTGATTGCTAAAGAGAAGAGAAGTTATTCAGTGTTGATTAAGTTTTTTTTGCACATTGTGAGCCTTGAATTGAGCTGTGGTTAAAGCTGATTAAACAAGCCAAGACTGAGCTGCTAATGAACAACTCTGTTCTTGCTCATACATTATTATATGGCAAGATGTATTCCACCATTTATTTTTTATTAAATTTTCATACTATAAAAGTTTTTTTATAAAAAAAAGAGATTCAATACATTCTTGTGACTGGAAAAACTGAAGACAAGTTACAATCATTTCTTCCTCTTATATTATATATTAATTTTTAGGTATATTTACATATTTTTTTAAAAATAATGTGATTTAAAAAGTGTTGCAATTTAAAAATGGTCCAACCTTCTGAAGAAAAAGGTTTATTACTGGGAACACCAGAAGACACTGACATCAATGATGTGGACAAAATTTGTACTGGAGTGACAGCTAAAATTGCAGCACATACTGAAAAAGACAATTCTGTTGTGAATGACAGGGAAAAAACTATAGTGGCTTATAAGTGTAAATCGTGTGATGATTTGTATGCAGATGTGACAATTGAAAAATTTAATGGATTGGTATTGAGTAAAAGTACAAACTTTATTAGCAACAACACAAATGAAAAGAATAGTAGTGTATTAGTGGCTGACTTTGAAACGGTTTTACAGTAAGTACATATACTTATTTTTCACACCTTGATCATGATTATGGGTTACCACAAGGGTTACCAGTGGAACTTAAAAAGCTGGTAATAATAAAATGAATAATGTATACAGTTTTTTCTTCTGACTTCGATATTCGATATTCTTTGCATTATATGTATTTCTTAATTGTACTGACCTAAAGACCAATGAAATTTCATGAAAAGTTTGAATTCCAAATTTTAGTTATACAGGTTGTGAATTTTAAAGTCTGAACTACCAGGTGCCTGGTTTGTCTGAAAAGTACTTTTTATACATATAAAATTTCAAAGGGCTTTGCTAAAAACAGAAAATAAATTAATGTTCTGTTCATGGTCAAAGTTGCAGAACGCAGTAATTATTTCCAAATCTTATAAAATCTGCTTGTGTTAAAGATGAGTGTGAAGGTTTGTTAAAATTTGGATGAAAACTTTTAAGCTTTACAACATTGTGAATAACGTTGTTCTTACGCTACAGTACCGCCTGAATGTAACTTTACATGTACGCAAGTTTTACGACCTCATGTAACGATCTCATGTCTACATAAAGAACCTTCACATATCTTTTGTTTACACACGAACTTAATTGCATTCTATTGTTATCGTCGTGCGCGAGTCATAACAATAAGATTTGATGAATCCTTTTGTTGTCACATGTAACATGCATGTTATTGTTTAAAGGTGTTAAAGATCGCGAAGGTATTGAAATATATTATTTTAGAAAAATGAAAGAACATAACACGTTAAAATTAAATCATTAAATTGATTTTGTGTTTTTGAAATCCAATGGTCTTAATATTTAAAAAAAACTAATGCTGCTACTTTTTAAAACTTTTAGCAATCTTTTTGTTCTTAAACTTTTAAAACACGATCTAACGAAGCTTTTCTATTGTCATTCTTCGTTCTTAAATTTTTAAAACGCCATCTAAAAAAGCATTTCTATCGCCTCTTTTCGTTCTTAAACTTTTAAAACACGATCTAACGAAGCTTTTCTATCGCCGTTCTTCGTTCTTAAATTTTTAAAAGGCGATCTAACGAAGTATTTCCATCGCCGCTTTTCGTCCTTAAACTTTTAAAATGTGATCTAAAAAAGCTTTTCTATCGCCAATCTTCGTTCTTAAATTTTTAAAATGCGATCTAAAAAAGCATTTCTATCGCCGCTTTTCGTTCTTAAACTTTTAAAACACGATCTAACGAAGCTTTTCTATCGCCGTTCTTCGTTCTTAAATTTTTAAAACGCGATCTAAAAAAAGCATTTCTATCGCGTTTTAAAAATTTATAAACGAATGGTTTAACATTGCCGTTCGTGAGTAAAAACAATAGATACTTAAATCTTGGTTAAATTTTATTTTCTTTCGTTGATCTCTTGACGACTGTAGCAATTAAATACAACAATGGGACACACGCAGTTCACATGAGCTAATTAAATTTCGCGAACAAGACATGAACTCTATTGTTTTCAACATCCAAAAATAGCTCATGTATTTAACAATAGGTTAACAATAACAACGAAAGTTCTGACGCTACCGAAAGCTCATGCGAAAATGATAACTATCGCGTACATGTAAAGTTACATTCAGGCGGTACTGTAGTTCGCATGTTATTTGTATTAAATAAGAAGTATATATTTGTTGGTGTGAATTGTCCCTTTATCTGCATTTTATGTGGTTTTATGTTCTTTGCACGAATTACATAAGAATTAGCATGCAAGTAAATATTTTTACATGCAAACAACAGTGAGTTGCAAACATCAAAGCAAATTGTTTAATATTTCTGGAGATCTGTTTGTAATGTATTGTTTTGTGATTTTCTCTGTTGGTGTTCCGTTGAAAACAATGATGCCTAAAAGAGAAATAAACAATTTTCAAAGATCGTGTTTTAGCAAAACATTGGATATATATATATATACTTTTTGATGAAATTTTGGTGAAAACATAATTCTTTTGACCCTTTTTTTTATTCCTTGTTGTTGGCTTTAGTCTTGTTTTTAGTGTCTTTAAAACACATCCTCGTCAAAGAAATACATGAAACAGTTAAAGGGGCACTAAACAAAAAATATTTTTTCATACATTGCAGTGGCGTATCCAGAGGTTAGTTTGGGCACACTGCGAGAATATTTGACGATTTTTTGGCTAAAATTCATTCTTGTGAACGAATTAAAACGTGTATTACTGTCACTAATTTAACGTGTTTAACATCGGATGTATACTACAAGATTTATATGACAGACACGTAGTTAGAGTCAGTATCGATGCTACATGCTAACACTCCAAGCTCTGCCAGATTTTGTTGGATTGCGATCGAACTGGCGGCCCCATTTGGTACTTTGCCACAGGAAGCCTGACACCCCGAGGGGCCAGCGCAATGCTAAACCAGTCCGCGTAATCCAACTCAACTACGAGGGAGTGCACACCCATGCAAGCTAATAAAATTGTCGGAACATGGGAGAGCTTCGACCACCGAGAAACACAGTTTCTCCTTACAGACGAACTACAGTATTCCTTTGTCTCTTATATATGAAATAATAAAAAATCTCAAAATGTGTATAAAATGTATATAAAGAAATGAATTAAAACGTATTCAACAACCTTTAGCGTATTCCTACAGCTCTTGTCTATCAAAAAAAAGAAAAGTGATATATTCTCACCGAGTTATTTTTAATCTACGGAGAAGAGCATTTTCTTTAACACAAATAACATCATATATAAATAGAAATGGATCGAACAAGGTAAAACGAAAGCAAAATACATATTACGAGGCCAGAGAAGTTGACATTAACATGCCGAAAAGAGTTTATTCAGGCTTAATGTGATTTCCTTTACGCTGTTAAATGATTACAGTAAAGGTTTTTTCTTTTATGGATTAAATAAGAACCCTTTTTCAACCACTTTTCAATAATTTGGGCACTACGCCACTGCATTGTTACTACTACCATAAGAAAACACATTCAAGTAGTCTTACTGTTTCATATGACTCTGAAGTGGCATATAAATACGAACTCTATCGCCTCAAAATATGGCTACAAATCCTGACCCCTAATTCCGTATTTTATGTAGCGTCTGGTTGTTTGAGCTACAAATTTTTGAAATCGTTGATAACTTTGATAAAATATCTTATATATAATAGCAATTCAATTTTATTTTATAATAAATATGCGAAGTTGTTCAGCTTTTGGTTGTACAAGTCGCTCCCTCATATGAAAAAGAGCTCAGTTTTAATAAAAATACTTCGTAAAAAATGGTTGCAGGCAATCAGAAGAAAAGGGACTTTACCAAAAGATTCTGAGTTTTATATTTGCTTGTAACACCTTACTGACAATTGTTTCCAGAGGGATATTATGGCAAAAGAAAGTTTGTCTTGATTTCTTAAATGCAAACAATAAAGTTTTCTTCGTATTTGCATATATTCACGGGTCATCAAATCCATGCCACTGCATAATTTATGTTCGTTTTCATTTTATTGATGTTATTTTACTCATTTGTTCCCCTTTTCCATTTTTAAGTTTATAAATTTTTTGATTTTCATCCTCTTTACCTCTTATGATTATCTTCTTTCAGAACTCACAGAACATTGTTTTGTATTTTAGGTTTACGTGAATAAGAATCTAATTTTTGACAGAGGGTAAACACTGAAATATTATTTTGCTAGAGTGAGCTAATGGGTGAACCGATGTCATCAACATTTCAAACATCAAACAAAAGCAAAACACGTTTGTATAGGCACACAGTTTTAAAATCTAGTTTTGGTGATACAGTTCTTTCCTAGTGGAAAAAATTGTTTTTATTACACCCTGAATTGTTTCTCATTTAATATGCAATTTCTCAATGTGAGATCCATCACACAATAGAATAAAAAAAATGATGAACTTCTGTTCTCCTTCATCGATATAATTTAATTTTTTCATAAACAATCTGCGAATATAAAATTGTTATCAACCAGGAAGTGACAATGCATCAAAAATGTTTTAAAACGCCCATTTTTTTATGAAGACTGCTTGATCGTTTGAGAAAAACATTTTTGTTGTTGTTGGTTATCGTGCTTTTTCTGACAAATGAGAAAGATTTATTTTTAGTAAAAAATGCATTTACTTTTTACATTTGGTTTTATTAATGCGTTTATAAATTTACTTTTAGAAAGTGAGGAAAACTCATCGCTCGACGAACAATTTTGATTTGTGTTTTAAAAATATAAGTTCAAACGATTCTTATTTGCTTGATGTCTTCTTTAGGATTCATATTTCTCGCTGCAGTTTGCCAAGTGCTGCACTTTGCAACGTCATTTTTGTTACTAGATCCAGTCTTCTTATTTTTATGCGTCCCTATTTTTGACAATATATCAAAAAATAATTTTTGTGTTTAGTTCCCCTTTAACAAATAAAAATGTACCTTATGCAGGAAGAGTTTTACGCAAGAATAGGTGCGACTGGAAGGAAAACTCCTGTACCTAAACTTGCAATTATAAAACATTTGTAAATTTGTACTTGAAAATGTATTTGATTGAATTGAATTTGACCCTTAGGTTTCAGTAGCCACATTGGAGTGATCAAATCGTGTAAATATTCTCTCAGCATTATTTTTTTTATATTTAGACAAGCTGGTTATTCAACAACAGCTAGACATATTACTATTAACGAAACTTCAAACCGTTCAGAAACAGTTGCACTAAGGTTGCAACATTCCCGTGGACATATTTACCCAGAACATCAGGAGGTATTGTTTATAACATTTGTTGTTAGTTCACAATGCTCAACTTTTTATTGAATTATTATAAATTAGTGATTCAAATGCTCAGACTGTGTTGTACATCTGGTATACAATACAGTTTGATGTTAACAAAATTGTCCTTTTATCGAAAGAAGAATTTTTGAAATCTGAGATTGGCATTTTCAAACATAAATCATAAATTATTCAAAAAAATTTAAGAGTGTTTATGGATGCGATATTCCAATACATTTAAGTTTGTGGTTTTACAACTAAAAAGTTTGAACAATGAAATTTCTTGTATTATTAGAAACTGCGAACACCTTTTATCTCAATAGCAGTGCGTGTTAAAAAACGAACATGATTTTTAGAAATAGTGAATTTTTTCTAAACCCTCACTTATTATCTGGCGCAGGGGAAAGCTAATATTACACTACAACATTGCAGTAGTCAAAGTGTGCTAAATATTTCTATGGCCAATGACAATGAACATATGAATATAACTGACACCATCTCCTGCTTTCATTATAACGACTAAAATCAGTGGTGTCCACTAAGTAACTGCCAGAGTGTCAGAAACTATGGATTAAAATTGCCAATAAGAATACTATCTTCATTTTAAAAATACTCAAAGAATTTGCATCGTAATTAAATTCAAAATGTTTTAGGGTAATCCAAGGTTTCAGTAAGTGTGAAAATCAGTGCATACCTATTCTTCTTTATACTACCACGAACAAATATTCTCATCCAAGATGCTATGAAAGCATTATTCTCTTATCTTTCTCTTCTCAGAAAAGACTAGCATAAAACTTTCTCCACCTCTTACTCATACCGATTTTAGGGCATTTTTGGCATATATGATGTGCTGATTGTAAATTTTCTTTTGTCGTTTTATAAGGTTTTTGTTTTCTGGTTATCATACAATTATGTGTTCGGTTGAAAAATCCCTCCTATGAAATTAGGGCCCACGTCAGACAGAAATTGGTCCATTACCCCATAGTTTGCCAAACCCTTTACCAAACTGCAGCATTGATGACGTAATCGAAAAACACAACCCTAATCAGTATCTCTTTAAACGCTTGCACGCAATGGCTAAGGAAAGATTGAAGAATTTTGTATATGGAGATGTCATTGCTGACTTCATCAAAAATTTTAGCATCAATAATATTTTTATTGTTCATATTAGGGTAGCAGAGTAATAAGCAGATATTTAACGAGGTGCACCGGGTGAAATATGGTATTACCAAAGTTGTTAAATCTGATATTCAACAAGAATGGGCTTGTAATATCGATTTTATTACATGCATAAACTGTTTGTTAAGAAAGAAGAATACAACAAAAATTCATGTAGACTGAGGACTGAACACAAAACTTTTTTGAAGGCGATTCCTTTTGTGCTTTTTGAAATGCAGTCAAACCTGCTATAACGACCACTTGTATAAGAGGCCAACTGTCTTAAACGACCCCGATGTGTTCATGGTCATTTGCTACTCTATAAGATGACCACCTGACTAACGCGACCAGCGACTGCTATTTCCCATTCAAGATAAATACCTGTCTAGCACAATCATGTTTTTTTCAAGAACAGAAAACAATTGTTCCCCAATTTTCTCCCCGCAAAACGAATGCGTAGTGAAGTATCCACATTTTCATTGACATTACAGAACGCGTAACTTAGAAATCAGAATGCTTGTATAATTTTAAATAGTTTCTTGCATTTAACAAGTTGAGGTGAAGTCTAAAAGACAAGAAAATCCTGTCTGAGACGGACAGTTCAGAGGCTGGTCGTTTTACAGAAATGTTTTTTAAGACGAATAGTGCTTTTTCGTTTCAGCCTCGATTTTCATAATTTTTAAACAAATATCAGCTTGATATATTCTTAATATTTTCTTAGCGTGAATACAGCTTGGAAACATATAATCAGCCTTAATAAGCTTGCTATAGTTTGCTGTTTGCTGCGTTTGGCTCCATGTAACGAAGCCATTCGTTGTTGCTTTGGCCGGATAAAGAAGTTCAGTTTACTTATAATATACGATAATATACTTCTAATTATAGTTTATGTCAAAGCTAACATATTCATAACTTGCAATAATAAAACTTTTATAATTGGTGGTTCGCAGTGGAACGTTCTGTGTTTGGTTCATGAACCTGCTTTTCAGGTAGTATGAACAGCGAAGGAAACAATATTTTTTCTTTAAGAATGTTTTAATAACTTTGACATTTATTTAATTTGTATACGTGTGCAGTTGTTGGAGTGTTTACATAATCTAGTGTGGATAATGTTTTAAACTGTCTGTCGGGATAAGCGTCATAATACATCTTCTCAATTGGCATGCATTATGATTCACTAGAAAGCAAACTTTCGACAACGTCATTCTGCCGTAAATGACATAATTAAGTCGCCGTCGTCAGTGTGTTGAGGTCATGCAATGACAGTTTAGAAATACCTGTCATGTTTAAGTAAAGACAGTTAGCGGAGAGTGCGAAAATGGTAAATATATAGTTGAGGCTGATTTTTTTGATAGTGAGTGGAACAGTGAGAGGTCGGATTTGCTGCAAAAACATGTAAGCTATTGCTGACCTTGACAATGGTTACTTTTGATAGATTTTGTTTGTTTGTTTGTTTGTTTGATATTGTGTATTTGAATATCATAGATTGGACCGTGTCGAGTAGTTTTTCAGCAACGATCGTACGAAACATCACAGAGCTCAGAATCAGTGATCTGTAGAATATGTCACAGGTTTGTATTTGTCCACCACATATAGTTTACTGCAGAATTTTTGTTATACAGAATTTTTTAGCCGGCAATACATAATAGTACGTGATAGCACCTGTGACAGGTGACGTTTTGCTGTTTTTTTAATCAAGTTTTGTTAGTTAATCTAATTTCATCACTTGATTACTCCCCGCCTGACCGATGTTAAGCGTAAAAACTCAATTCCCCGTTCCCTCTATACGGCTTTCGCGCAATGCATTCTGGTAGTTGTATTTAACTTTTCGCGAAAAAACATAAACATGGCTGGCGCAGTAGGGGAAAACGAAAATATGCAGTATGAACAAATTTTAAATTCCACCGCTATAAACAGTTTTTTTGAAAGCTCAAAAAACTTTCCTATTTCAAGTGAAAGCTCTTTATTTGAAAATAGTGGTAGCACATCAAGAAATAAGAATGGAAATCCTGGAGGTGGAATAACATGCTGTGTGCCACTCTGCTACAACAATTCCAAAAGAAATCCAAATGTCATTTTATGTTATTCCAAAGGACCCTGTGGCTCATAAAAATCAGCAGAAAGGATTTTAAACCCACTGCATCACATCGTGTATGTTCAGAACATTTTGTTGATGGCAAGAAAACATACATTAATAATATTCCCACTATAGTTCCAAAAACCATAAACAGGGTGTCTAGTGAATTTCGGAAATCAAATTCAGGGTCATTCAGGGTTATTTTGCCAATATTTTGTAATTTTTCAGGGTTTTTTCTTCCTTTTTCAGGGTCCTACAAAGATACCGTAAAATAAGGTGGGTGCTTTTCAAAAATCAAGCATTTTGTAAACAGGATGAAGCAATATCTACAGAAAATATCTACAGGTATAGCAAAATAAAAATAATCTTTTCACCTGAAGATATTTTCTTAGAATCAGAATAAAAATAAAAACCAAATTTGATGGCATAAATGCACAAAGAATGTGAAGCATGACATATTTTAAAATCAAGCATTTTGAGGTTATTTTTCTCAGTTTCATGAGTTAGGTAGTGTGATAACAGGAGGTTACGAATTTTGAAACTCATTCAATCGGTTTATCTACTACATGACTACTCATTTGAAAAGAAAGAAGAGAAACAATCAAACAACAATACATCTGAAAGGTGGACACTCAAAAGCTTAAACTCCTCACACAAAATTCACAAAAATAACAAAATTGAACAAAAAGATAACAAACTTTCAACAACTAGATGTGAACTATCCGAAATGAATTATTTAAACATTTTATATTCATCTTCCAATTTATCTAAAGCCATTTTTAAGCTCTTCGGTGTAAGTTCCTTCTCTTTCAAAGTTTTTGCAAATGAAGAAGCTTTCACTGCATGAGTTTGGTCACCATCAGCAGCAATAGCCTCACTGATAACATTTTCACGCAAAGTTTGCACACTTTTCTCCACAGCAAGTTTATGAATGTAATATTTCCACTGAGTATAAATATAACTCATAGAACAAAGTTTCTACATGAGGTTATATTACTTTCCTTGAACTTTGTCACATAAAACATTATTGCAAACTGAAAGAGAAATATTTTTTCAGGGTTTTAAGGGTTTTTTTGGCTAATTTTTATGATATTCAGGATTTTTAGGGCCACCTAAATAAATTCAGGGCCTTTCAGGGTTTTCAGGGTCCGCTAGACACCCTGATAAAACCCAAGGAATTAACATCTAGAAAAACCAGAAATAGTTCAGGGGTCAAACGTATTATTTTTTCTCCTATACGCGATGTTGTAGCAGATGCTCGAGAAAAAAAACTTTCAGTTGAAGAGGAGTTAAACATAGAAATTCAAGAACTAACTAATGAGCTCCAGGATTTAAAACTAAAATATGATCTGAGGGAGGAAGAAATTAAAACAAAATTACAAAACCTTGAAACAACTATTCAAAACAACAAATTTACAGTTGATCGAAAGAGTTAAAAACTACAGAATTTTACAGACTATTTTTCCATTATCTATGGCACCAGAATTGAACAAAATTTGGGTTGTATGTTGCTACCTAGTAAACTTTTTGCCTCAACTTGTACCTGACAAAGATGATGACTAACAAAAAATAACAACACCTATCCTATATTAGTGTGTATTAGTGATAGATATGACATATTACGTTTGTATATATATGTAATTATGTAATATATATATTACGTCATCAGGCTAATAATTTTCCATCATAAAATAAAAATAAAATTTTGTAAGTCTGGGGAGATAACATCCTTCCCAATACATTTTATCGAATCTTATGGTCTCAACATGAATATCAACATTTGTATACACTACAAAATCTATTTCCAAAGTTTCTGTGACAGCCATTAAACCCTGGCATCGAAAATATACATATGATTTTCCTTCAATGTAATATGATCACCATTCAATTTCAAATAAAAAAGACTTATCCGCACACGCATCTTTTATTGACATGTCTCTTTTTGAAAATGTGCATTTCACTTCGACAATTTTTCTACTTCCATCGTTAACAGGAATGACACCATCTGGACTTGCTCCCAGCCAAGGAAATTGTGGGTTTACTATAAAGCCGCATTCCGTTACAGAATTACCAGTAATTTCCTGGTATTTTTGTATCGCATATTTTTCATTTTCTTTACCCCAGGTACAGGCATTTGAATTAAATCTTTTAGTTTGCATAAGTTTTTGTAATAATGATTTGGGGTATACTGTCGGCCGCCTGTTTATTACTGATCCAAAATGTGATGAAGTAATTCTCTTTTTTATCTCGTCATACCAACGATCAGACAGCGATTGACCTAATGTTGATTCCTCGATTTCAGTGATTTTATCTACATCAACATACAAATGATCGTAGACAAATTTTTGTTGTTCTTGTTTCAACTTTGTAAAGTCTACAGTTTTTGCTCCAATTTCATTTAACATTTTTTGACTAATATTACGAACAACTTTTGATGTACCTTCTTTATTCGCATGGTATTCCTTGATCATAGTTATTCCCTTTCAGCAACATCCCAAATATATTACCTTTTCCCAAGGTAAGGAAATCTTCACTAAGTTTTTTATTTTTTTCTTGGCTTGGCGAGTGTGCAAATAATGGTGTAGCACAAAATGTTCTATTTCCTGCCACCAATGGTCGCTTACGATTGTTTTTTATATCTGCGGTAATGTCTGCTTTGAAAAAAGTTAACTCTGAAAATTTAATGGGGTTCACATTTGCTGCTTCCCCTGGAACATGCCACTTCTCTAACATATCGGTTCTATCATCTGGCACAGTTTTCAAACATAGTGTCCTGAATTCAACTAGCTGGTATAGGACAGCAGCAACATGTTTACAACACCCTCCACTACCAGCTTTGCAAGAACATTTTGCATAAAAAATATCTACAGTGTTTTGGCATAAATGAACGTAAACAGTATATTTGTCCTTTTTCATCGAAGCTGCAACAAAACACTTGACTATAAAACAAAGTCTTTCAACCATAACTTTCGATTTAATTCTCAATTTTTTCACATAATTTTCTTTGAATAACTGATATCCCAATATCTTATGCTTCTCTGCGCTCCCCTTGGCTTGTTGTCAAAACTTGTTCCAAGCACTAAGTAGGAGTATATCCTTTCCTGAGATATTGGAGGCAGATCAGTAAGATCTGCCTCCATTCTTTGATACTAGATGGAATATTTTCTTCCAACGTTTCGCATCTTTCTGTGTTTGATATTTCGCTGGAGCTTTGAGAAAAGCTAGGATCCAAGTTTTCAGAAGTTAAGAAAAAGTCGATGCTAGAATATAAATCAATTAAATCGTCCATTTTCTTGCTTTGTACTACCACTTTTCTTATAAACCTACTGACGATCTTATGTTTACATCGTATTGCTGGCGCCCCATTATGGAGATGGACGGGTCTTACTTCAAAAGTAATGCGAGAAATGTAAGCTCTAATTGAGATTTTCATTATCTCCATAAGAAAATGATAGCATTTGATTAAAACACTTATTAACAAATTTTATTCTTTTCGGGAAAGTTTTTCTAAATACAACTACCATAATGCATTGCGGATTTCTCGAATAGAGGGAACCGGGAATTAAATTGACAAGAAGTCAGAAAAGATGAATTTTTGACAGTAATGTTATCGAGTTCGTTAATGGTAGTTATTTAGGTACACTTTTGTTTTAGTTCTGGCGACGACCGACTGATAGCACCATGTCTGTGCTCTGGTTCAAGCCGTTATGTGCATGCTTCGTGTCTGGTCACGTGGTTTAAAAAAAGTGTTAAAAATCAATGCGAGCTGTGTAAATCTGATGTGAAAATCCGCAAAATTAATCACAACATTGCTTTGGTATGGTTCAACAACTGATTTTTCTTTGTTATCGACAGACTTATCTCCTCCGGACTTCTTCTGTTGTTTCCGCATGATTTTTTTACTGAGCAATTTGTCTCTTATAAAAACAGTTAGTTGATCGTCAATAAAGTATGATGTACAAATTAAACTTACCTTTCTGTGACTTTACTTTTTAGCGTGTTGTCTCACTATCTTATCTTTTTTCAGTGGCGCAAACCGGAAGATCGGCCCATTCCACTCATATGGTTTTCCGTCTTTTTTATTGGCTTATTTTTGAACGTGTTGTCAATATATGTGAACGCTTCTGAGAGCTGCAAGTCGACAGCGTGTTTGATATTTTACGTGGTGAACGGCTTTGGTATTATATTAGACGCTGCATTCCTCTGGTTTTGGTTCCATAAGTGTCGTCACTACTGGAGAAAATGGTGCGCGTTAAATCAAGATTGGTTTATAGATGATTTGGATGAAGCCAATGATGTACATGTTGAATTCGTCAGAAGTCAAGATGTTCAATTTGTTTAAAAGTCAACACTGTAACACGTAGCCGCAGTTTTATGCAGCAAACAATAGCAGAAAAATCCATTCGTTATCGTTACATAAAAATTGTTTTTTTTACTACTGCAATCATTGTTTGTTTGATCCGTCAAAAACTAACAAACCTCACCCACATCAAAAATGTTCCACCCTTTTCATTTAATGCTCATTCTCGCGTACATCTCTTTTACCGATATTCAAAGCTATATTTCCTCTGTGTTTAAAAGCTGAGTAACAATATTCTTTTTTCTTGGCTGACTTTAATTCTTTCTATCTCGGGTTGTAGCAGACGAATATTTACATAAAGAAGGCCCCAACCTGCCTTTTCCTGCACTATTTATTAGTCTTATTTTTATATATATATTACTAAATATTTCTTGCCTAAATAATGTTCCAGTTGTATTTGTTTGTTTGTTTGTTTGTTTGTTTGTTTGTTTGTTTGTTTGTTTGTTTGTTTGTTTGTTTGTTTGTTTGTTTGTTTGTTTGTTTGTTTTGTTTAAAGACAATTGTTCTCGTGTTCTTCGTTTTGAATACCACTCGAAATGTTCTACTGCGCTGAAATGATGATGGTAACCTAATTGTGAAATCCCATTTATGAAAACATGACGTGTGGTGTGAATATGGGAAATGAATTATATTTTTCAATTTTCATAAGTGACAACCACTTCTCATTTGATTTTGAAACGCGACATGCGTTGACATTGTTAATATTTTAGAGTTATTATTATTAGTCTAAAATACAATTGTTAAAAAATGTTTATAGAGGTGAGTTTTGTTATGCTCTTTACATTCACATACCATTATGGGTGGAAGCCTGAGTTGGCTTTCGTCTACATCAGATGCGCGTACGTGTTTAATGGACAAAACAATACGTCACAAAAATAATGCCGCCGCAATTTTTTTTGATTTTTTTTTTATCATATGTGATTCTGATTACATGTAACTCATTTGTGTGGTCATAAAGGCACGACAGCGGGTACGTGGCTCAATTTGAAAAAAGTTTTTGTCGCGTGATGTCAGCCAGGTTACCCAGCCATTCTTATCCCCAGAGATCTTTAATCTTTGAGAGTCCTCAAAGATCTTTGATATTGAACAGTTCTCTTCCCCAGAGATCTATGAGGTCGAGATTTAGCTCAAAGTTCCCAACAAAAACACGGGGTTGCAATCCACTTTTCTGCTTGTGTAAGCCCTGTCTAAACTTTCGTATGAGAGAGACTTTATTTTGATTTCCTCGGAGAAAGTTTTAGGTAGCTAACTAGGCTAGCATAATGTTAAGAATCGTAGCTTAATGGCTGCCGAAAAATAAACTTCATGGGTTTATATGTAATTTTGCAGTGTTACAGATGGCTATACGCATGCGCATGGGAACCTAACGAACTGTTCTTACTCAGTTAAGATCAATGATGTGCAAAAAATCATCAAAACAACTGTTTCGAAACAGACAACCGACATTTTAAAAGGAATTTTGTTCCTAAGCAACAAGGGGTTTTGTGGTAAAATATGCAGAACAAGATGTACAAATTTTAAATCGCTAATATATGCATTGTGCACTCGCCCCAATCCTCCGAAACAGGTCGTTAAAGCGAATTGATAAGAGTTGAGCATGCTAAGCGATTGTAGAAATAAAAACAAACGTGAAATGTTAGAAAAGATACATTAGTGGTATTATTGTTAGCTATACAGAATTGGGAAAGGTGACGATGCAGTTAGCGGTGTGTATATAGACTTGTGTGGCAAAATTAATTCCATTTATTCATTTAAACGATCAGTGTTAGAGATATCATTCAGAGCAATACAGTAGTTAGTTTTTTATATCAACGACATTTTCTCGTCGTATCTTTCAAATATGTCTTATCTGTCGTGTGTTGACGTTTCATTATTAAGGCCCAGATACACTTTTGTTTTTAAACTCATTGTTTAATGATCATTCCTTTTAACGTGTTCGTCTTTTCATTTTTAATGATCATTGGTAAGAGCATGCTTAATAACTGCTCAAAAACAATGTTCATCAACAATGATTACAAAAATTTGAGTGTATCTGAGCGTTTATTTGATGTACACGTGAATCTGTTACTATGGTGATGATTACATTTTTCTATACCGGTTTGTGTGTCTCATGGTAGCTGTAGTGTATTGAAAGCACAAATTCACAACTGGACTTTTTGTATCAACAAAATCTCAATGGGCTTGTCTAATATGTATTATCTTATCACATCTACTCGATAATAGGAAAGGTTACGAAACAGGATGTTAGATGGCTGTGTAGGTTGTTGTTTTTGGTCGGAGTTTAACCTGAAACGATAGCATCCAAAAAACAATGTTAAACCCTAATAAACGGTTTAAAACATTTGAAATAAACAAAATATTTGAGAAAAATACAAGAACGTTTCTTTGGCTTATGTCAATGTCTCCTGAATGGAAACTTAAAAACGAAATAGAAAACGTTTACCGATCAGATTTCTTCAGGTTGTTAAATTATAAAAACCGTGATATAGTTTTGGATGATGGGGATTTAAAATGGGAATATATGCATGTTGCTGGATTTTAAGCTAATTAAACAATGAAGCGGGGCTCTTTACAGGAAAAGTCCCGTCGAACATAAGTCGTAGTCCATGGATGTACTAAAGATATATACTTCTATGCACTCCTTTTTGTATCTCTATGGATAGCGCAAGTGATGGGGATTGTATTCTTTGTTATTTGAACAATCCAAGAAATTTCTCCTGTTTGACTGCTTTTTCTTCGAGTAAGTGTAATGTTATAGTAAATATCAGCGTACAATTTCCAAAGCAAAAAAAATGTTCCGCTCAACTTTTTAAACACCGTATTTTATTCCACTAACTAACAGTAAAGATACGTGCATACATGTTTTGAACCAGTAGTAATAGATCTACGGGATCCTAAAAAAATGAGGAAAAAACTGTTGTATGCTGGCGCAGTATCGAATCTTCATAACTGTTAGTTCAGCTGTTTATTCAATTTAAAGTTTGAATTGTAATGAGAAATTATAATTCCTATTGAAAGTTTTTTGACACTAGGATGTGCGTAATTACCGTTCATCATACTCGATGTGGTGAACTTTCGACGTCGTGGTAGCAACTTTAGTCTGTGGCAATTATATGTGGTAACGTACAACGCTAAGTTGTTTGTTTGTTTTTTATTTTTTATGATTATTTTTCCCCTTTTTAAATTTGATCCCTCTTTTTGCATGGATTTTGTATGATTCCAAGAGTTCACGGGTTCTTACTTTGATGATAAAATTTTAGTTGGATGAAATTATATATGTTGCGGAAAAAATATTATTTTAAAGCATGCTAAGTCACAATGTTACTTAAGGGTATCTGTTTAACCAACACAAGATAAAGAACTCTACTTCTAAATTGGAATACACTTTTTTGTAATAAGAAACAGGCAATAGTTTGGTTTAAGGCGAAATTCCAATTTAATCTTTTAGCTAGCCTGTTCAAAGTGCACACAAGCCTGAAATTCTTCTTATTTTGTTCTTCTATTTTAAGATTTTTTTATACAATACATAACAAATATTTGCTATGTAAAATCTTGCCACATGTTTTGTAGACAAAAATTCATTTTGCGAAAATTTCCTGTAAGAAAGGGATTACGCGTTGTTGTGTTTTTGGGAAAAACTAAAATTTCAGCCTTGTCTCTGTTCTTAATTTGTTCTTATTTTCCCCCATTACAAACCTTATTGTTTTATTATTCTATTAAAGTTAGCTCCTGGTAACTCAAACACCGAATAACTCGAACTTTCATTACCATTTTCTTGGGTCCTTTCAACTTTTGTTAATACTTTCTTACAAAAAATTCCGGTTAACTCGAACCTCGGATAACTCGAACATTCGTTAACTCGACCCATTTTTCGTTCCCCCTGAGGCTCATTTTTTTGGATAAATCGAACTTCTTACTCAAGAAAAGGAAAGCAAAGACGAGATGAATGTCATATTTTAATTTATTTTTTTTTAGTTTTTATTAACTCCTGATGTAATATAGATAATGTTGTCTCTCAAGGAAAATTCGATTTAGAAGGGACTTGCAAGCCTTTTTCATCGCCAAGATTGCACCTTTTCCCGGGAGCTATTGTCCCAACTTTTGAAAATATCGCTCTAACCCGAACTGTAATCTCATTTTAGACTAAATTCGACTTAACGGGAGCATCGTTTAGCTCGAACATTCGCTAAGTCGAACTGAGTTGACTGTCAATATATTGGCCAGGCATTAGCTAGCTGTTAACGACATAAAATATGTGAGCGTTATCTTAAAATGTATTTTTTCCTCTAAAACAAGTATTGTACTCCAGTATATTGTACTTTAACAAACATCCATTTGGGTTTATTCGAAGGTAGGAACTCATGATTGTTTTAATGAAGTATTTACGATAAGTTTTTATGATATAATAAATGTTCTTCTGCATTATCGTTATTGCAACTGTTTCACTTCGTGCATTCTGAAATGTTTGTAATCTTTTGGGAAAAAGCCAGGAAAAGATATAGTTGGAAAGCCCTACTGGTTTTATTTTATCGTCGTTGGAGTCAGACCTCTTAAAATATTAGAAATGTAAAATTTGAAATCAAGAGTTTTAATATATGACGTAAGTTACTGCCAATACCAAATTAGTGCTGTGTAACTTGGTCATCAAAATTTGTGCTACTTTTGAATTTTCTTTACTCTACCTATTCATAGATGTTTAACTACACCTGCAACACCACCGCCATATAAGTTAAATAAATGTTCATAATATATAAGTATTAAAAAAAATTAAGTTTTAGTTTTAAAAATACGTGGTGCAAAAACAAGAAATTTAACCTTAAATATTGTGTTTTTCCCCATTTCGGTCACTTCTCCTCTTGAATTGGTTTTTTGTCAACCTTTTTTTGGATTTAATCCGATTTTGACGTCATTACGTTGCTGGGTTGCGCTACTTATATGAAAGGGCCAAGAGACAGCCGCTATACCACCGTCAAAATTACTTTGAGGTTTGTTGCTTTACACGGGAACTGTTATTCAAGATGGCGATCGGATTTGCATGTTTAACCTTGCTTGTTTTATCATAGTACTCCCTATAATTGCGAATGAGGCAAAAAGAGATTTTATAAATAAATGTTATATGATATAAGTGTATTGGGATAAAGTTGCTTTCAAGTGAGAGGTAAATTTTAAATAGCGTGCTTCAATTCAACAATTGTCACGATTTTCTTAAGAATACTTAAGGCCGAGGCAAACCAGTCCTTGGACTGGTTTGCACATTATAATAATTTTGAAAATTTCAAGAAAGAAGAAAAAAATTGTGTTGGATGATGTTGGATGAAGTTTGATCGCTGTCAAACATTTCATCCAACAATTTCGGCAAGATCAAAGAAAGTCTCTGATTGAAATGCGTCATTGTCCATGTTGGATTGGTTTGGTGGTATGTTATGTCCAACATCTACAAATTCTGTGAATTTCGAACGTTAAAGGTTCGAAACATCGTTCGAAAACATTTGGGCAAAACACAGTTACTCATTTGACCAGGTGAAATCAAATAGGAAATCTCATTAAGTATGAACTCAAAATCTCCCACGTCCATTCTCAAGATTTCCCTGAATCCAAGTCTGCCTTCGATTTTTAATTCCTTTATGATATTATTAAAATATCCATTTTGCCCTCTCCTCTTTATCCACACTCTTGTTTTACCACGTGTTGGCTTTTCGTCATCTGATTGAAGAAGCTCATTCAGTAACACAACAAGCACTACAGACCTCTTGTCATCCGTCATTTTGTTTTAAAGAATGAATGAACGATCAAACTTTCAAACGTTCAAATGTTGGATGAAAGAAGTTCCCACAAACCTAAAATCTTACTTCATATCCAACATAAAGTTTTTCATCCAACATTTCATCCAACATAGGAGAAGCGTTGGACTGGTTTGCCCCGGCCTTTAGACTTTCATTAGTTCTAAAATTTTCTTAATTTTTAGAAGAAAACTGCACTTGAAATTTCTTAACCACAAACTTCACCATTTGATTAAACTTCTTCTCCTTCAACAGTAATGTTCTCTCGTACTTAATCTCCTTCAACAGTAATGTTCTCTCATACTTAATCTCCTCTCTATTTAGTTTTGAACCAGCTTGTGATAATTTTATTTTGCAATAAACAACAACATGTATGCAACTAATCAGTCTAAATTTCTCAAAAATCAACCATCAATGGAAAATATTTACAAAAGACTAAGTGTCTAATAACTTAAAATTAAATTTATATTTTAGGTTTAAAAGAGAATTAATGGGGCTCAGTGAGCTAACTAATACTTGGTTTGGGATTGTCTTCAGACGAAAAAAGATTTTGCGAAGATCGGCAGTACAACAAGGTTTTTCAAAATGTCTGAGTACTCATCAGTTGATTCATTTGGGAGTTGGTGCGACCTTAGGCGCCGGAACGTATGTTGTAACCGGTCAAGTAGCAGCCAACATGGCGGGACCGGCTGTGGTGATATCCTTTACCATAGCTGCAGTGACATCAATTTTATCTGGTTTATGCTATGCTGAATTTGGAGCACGTGTTCCGCAAACTACTGGAAGTGCTTATACCTACAGTTATGTCACGGTCGGCGAAATATGGGCTTTTTTTATTGGTTGGAATTTAATTCTGGAGTACATGATTGGCACAGCAGCTGATGCTGCCGCATTGTCCGGATCGTTTGACTATGTTTTAGGTTACCAGATAAAAAACTGGACACTAGAAAACATAGGAACATTTAATACTGAATATTTAGGAGGCTACCCGGATATTTTGTCATTTATTGTTACAATCATAGTTACAATTGTGTTAGCTTTCGGTGTCAGAGAATCTGCTCATTTTACGGTTGCATTCAATATCTTTAACATTGTTGTAATTATATTTATAATAGTCACCGGATTATTTTATGTCGACATCAATAATTGGACAAGTGGTGCTGGTTTCTTTCCCTACGGAGCGTCCGGTGTGTTATCCGGTGCAGCCACTTGCTTTTATGCTTTTGTTGGGTTTGATATCATTGCAACAACCGGTGAAGAAGCGAAAAATCCATCAAAATCAATTCCGATAGCTATAATAGCGTCTTTGGTCATTATATTTTTATGTTATTTCGGCGTTTCTGCTGTTATTACACTGATCATGCCATTCGACCAATTAGATAAACTCTCTCCCATACCAGCAGCCTTTGCGCAAAGAGGATTGTCATGGGCACGCTATGTAATTTCGATTGGTGCAATATGTGGTTTAAGTTCGAGTTTGCTGGGAAATTTATTCCCTTTACCTCGCATAATTTTTGCTATGGCGCAAGACGGACTTTTATTTTCGATGTTTAAGCAAATGAGTTCGAGAACGTTAGTACCAATCAACGCCACTATATATCCTGGTATTTTAACTGCCGTGTTTGCCTTGCTATTCGATCTGGCCGAGCTTGTTGAAATGATGTCAATTGGGACACTTTTAGCATATACTTTGGTTTCATTGTGTGTTCTCATTCTACGATACCAACCGGACGAATATTTTCGTGACGATCACCAGATGCAGCCTCTCATTGAGGCGCAAAGTGGCAGCGAGACTGAAGAACTAGCCGACGAGGAGAGTTTAGAACGTACTTCTAGTACTGTGAATGTTCCTAAACGTTCGGAAGAAAGCACAGAAGAAGAGACACTTTTTAATGAGAGCAACTTAAAGACTCCGCCGAGGTTAGAGACAATCTATTCACCTAAAAAACTCCCTGAAACTGCTTGTGATGATAAAAGTGAGGAAGAAAATAAACCGTCGAGATTAGATCAAGAAAAACACGATAAACGTGAGCCGACAGAAGTGACTGGTCGTATTGTGACGTGTGCTTGTCTGACATTGTTTCTGTGGTTTTTTGGATTTAACAGTACGTTGCTATACGCATTTGATCAAATCTATGCTAAAGAAATGTGGGCTATACTTCTGTTGATTTTTTTTGGACTTCTTATGATAATATCTATAGGCTTAATTTACACTATGCCACAGTCAAGTAAAAGATTTGGATTTATGGCGCCGTGTGTACCCGCCTTACCCATACTAGCTATATATGCAAACACATTTTTGATGTTGAAACTGTCCAAAATAACTTGGATTCGATTTGGAGTTTGGATGGTTCTAGGAACAGGTATTTATTTATTTTACGGAACGTGTCATAGCAAAGCGAATAATGAAGTCACACGTGAAGAAAGGACTTGAAAATTGTTGATTTAACATTTAATTAGTTGATTTATTTACAACTTATGATTGATCTATTATCTAACAATTCTTAGTGCCTCAAAAAAATTTCTAAATGCTGTATATCTAATGCACATTTCCGACATTTCTGTAGCATGCCTACACCGTATTCCATTAGCGCCTGGGGCATTTGTTTAATTTTGGGACTTTAAGGAGAATGCACCACAACAAAACAAAAATAAACCTACACACTATAGTTTATTAAAGAAATCCTAAATAAGTCCCGAGCAACGTTTTATGGAACGAGCGCTTTTTTGAAAATAAAGAGGTGCTCGTTCGAGTAAATGCGATATGCTAATTGTTAAAATTATGTAATGCTAAAATCTTTTTTAACATAATGGACCTAACTTGATCTTTATATGTTTTAAATAATAAATGGAGGTGGAGCAGAGGTGGTGGAGGGTGGGAAATAGGAAACATAGATACTGCCATGTTAATTTTTATAATCGAGCTAATTTGGTTACTCTTGTATGTGGAGCAACATCGTTGTTCATTTTCTTCTTCAGCTTTTATATTGCATTTCAATATGTCGTTTTATTCAAGAATCCGGAAAGAATGATTATTCGATACACTAGAATTACAATATTATAATATTTTGTATAAGTATAGTTTTGTATCTTCACGAAATAATATAGATTTAAATAATTTAAATGTCGTTATTTAGACATATCCTTAAAGAGGAACTGGGGAAGAAGTGGCAAAATTTCCCATTCTAAAGGTATTTACAATTAAAATTAGAATACTACTACACTTATTGTGTAGCAAGCTCTCTCCCGACTAAAGGCGGGTTTCCACTCAAACAAATGTGGTCAAATCGATCGACGTCGATCGCATCGATGTTACTAACAATAGAACATTACATAATCTTCGTCGATCGACGTCGACTTGCCGGTCGAATTCTATCGAATTCAAAAGTAGGATTGTATCTAATTTTTCCTCGATCGATTGAGTTTAATTAAGTGAGATCATTGATTTATACCCACGTAATGTAAACAAATCGATAAAGAAATAAACATTCACCGAGAAGCGGGAAAATGTGAAAAATGGTTGAAGACATTTTACCAAACGAAAATTTGCATATTTGATGTAGCAACAGCAATACACTATTTAACACAAGCAACCGTTAAACGACGAAACTGCTGAAAATGCAACACTGATACCTTATCGGGGAAAAAAAAGTCGGGGGAAAATTTAGTCGGGGAAAAATTAAGTCACTTTTGAAAAATAAGTGACTTTTCCCCGACTAATTTTTCAAATAAGTCACTTTTCCCGACTAATTTTTGATATTCCTGTAGATAACCTCACAAGGGAATTTGAATCAATTTTTTTTTATTTATTTATGTATGTTTTTCATACAAAAACAACTACGAGAATAAGTATAAAAATCTAATCCAAAACAATTTTTGTTTCCATTATGTTTTTTATGTCCCCGATCCTTTTTTGTAATCTTCCTCGCAATTTATTAAGGTGGTAACAATGAGAAAAAAAGTTTAGGATAAAAGAAAAAAGTCGGGGTAAATTCTTAGTCGGGTATAAAAAAATCGGGGAAAAGTACTAGTCGGGGAAAAAATAATCGGGGGAAATTTTGGTCGGGGAAAAATTAAATCACTTGCAAAAAATTTATTCACTTTTCCCCGACTTTTTTTCCCCCGATAAGGTAAGTGATTATTCGCAGATGAATGTCGAAGAATTTGAAATAGCATTTGTTGTAGAAGAAGTTTGCAGATTTCGGTGTCTTGGGTCACTTTCTCAAGAAGTTTCAAAGAAAGTCTCATGAAGCAAAGAGTTTGGAAGCAAAGACAGTGAAATTTTAAAAGAATGGTACAAAAATAGTTTTGTTCATCGTATTTATGTCATGAAATTCTAAGTACATGCTCAATATCATTATTTCATATCAAATTTGTGTTATTGTTTTAAAATAAATTCGAATGAATCGCCATAGTCGAATTTAAATGGAAACCAATTTTAATAAAAACACCATCGATCGATTCGACCACATTCGTTTGAGTGGAAAACCGCCTTTATCCAATAAGATTGATTTATACCCACGTGATGTAAACAAATCGACGAAGAAATGAACATTCACTTAGAAGCGGGAAAGAGAAAAATGGCTGAAAACATTTTAAACAAGAGAAAATTTAATTGCATATTTGATGCAGCAACAGCAATACACTAGTTAACACGAGCAACCGTTAAAAGATAAAAATGCATATCAAATTTGTGTTATTGTTTTAAAATATATTCGAATGAATGGCCATAGTAGAATTTCCAATTTTAATAAAAACGCCATCGATCGATTTGATCGATGTCGATCGATTCGACCACATTCGTTTGAGTGGAAACCCGCCTTTAGAGCGGACACCCGCCTTAAGTGAATAACAAAACATAACGTTATTTTGCACATTTGATAATAATTTTCAAATCATATCACTTTGGAAATAAAGAGAACATCAAATTAGCCCGTCCTTTATACATCGCATTTCCTGTGTGACGGGTGTTAATATAGAGGAGACCAGTTTCCAATAAATTGTGATGTAATATATTTTATTCTGCTATGATATATGACCTGCTAAGTATCCTCATATATACAACAACTACAGTAGACTCCCGGTAACTCGAACACCGGATAACTCGAACTTTTATTATCTCTAACTATTTTGCCCGGTCCCTTGAACATTCCCTATTACTTTCTTATAAAAATCACTCGTTAACTCGAACCTCGGTTAACTTGAACATTCGCTATCTCGAACCATTTTCGAGTCCCCCTTCAGACAATTCCTTCGGATAACTCGAACTTTAAAGGAAAGAGGAAAAACAATTTGTTTGATAAAAATTAAATTTCTTCAATTCTAATTAATTCATTTTTTAAAATAGATATAAACTTCACTTGTCCGGATATATTATTATCAAAATCAGTAATCTTTGACTATACAAAATGTGATACTTTAGTAGTTTTTTTTAAAAAAGAAAAATCGCCTTAACTCGAACTATTATCTTATTTTTCCTAAAGTTCGACTTAACGGGAGCTTCGCCTAAGTCGAGCATTCGTTAAGTCGAACTAATTTTCCCGGTCCCTTGGAGGTTCGAGTTAACGGGAGTATACGTAATCTTACGGGTTACTGCAATATGTCACAAATTTAGTCTATATATTTTTAAAGAATAATTTTAAATGTATCTTGACCGTTAAACAAAAGGCTAGCCGTAGCTATGGTTGTTTGAATTCTGTCAAAAACAAAAACAAGAAAAAATCAAAATCGATATTCAGTAACAAAGTCAAAATATTTAAATATTTTATTATCAAAACGGCGCCCTGTTTAGCCTCGAAACAGTCAAGGAAGTTTCCAAAAGTAAGTAAAAAAAGTAACGATAGATTAAAACGTACTTAATTTCGAGCTGTCCAATTTACAAAAGAGAGTGGTTACGGTACAAGTGCATGTTGAATTTTTATCGTTCACCGTATGTTTACGACATTCTTTCAATAGAAATTAGCACCATATTGGACTTTTTGTATCAACGAAATTGTGGGCAGGTTTATCATGTCTCGTATTTTCTATCCTTTTTCTGTTTTTGTTACCAAATTCGACATTTCTTTACAGGATTCATAGGTGAGCCAACAGGACATTTGTATGCTTTGCTAAAATCTTCGCTGTTCTGTAATGTACCAATTACTCTACGGAAACAATAGAAATGGTGCTTTTATTTTTCCAAAAACGAGTGAAAAATGTTCAAATCATATTGTCTTACTTACCTGAACATTGATAGTGAATGAACACCTGTTTCAATCTGGTTAATCGCAGCTGACTCTCTGTAAGCAGTACACCAAACCTTTAAAAAAGATTCAATGCCTTGTTATTTTCACAAAAAATAATTACTGCTTATGGGTTACGTCGTATTACGTATGTAATTTGACGTCAAATTACATAAACGCTAATTTTACACTTCACTCACTGAGAAGACACAGTCGTTTTTAATCGAAAAGGAAAAAGAGAAGAAATGAGGAAAGAAGAGAAGGAAACAAAACCAGACGAATTAGTGGAAGATCTGCAAGCCGAGCATTTACGTCTGCAGCGGCAGTTTCGTCTCCTTGAAGACGATCGACGAGTGTATCGCGAAGAAACGGAGTATTCGCTGCGTAAACAACGCGAAACAATTCGCAACTTGAAGATCGAGCATGAGGAACTCGCGAAAGAAGATAAATTAGCTGGTAGTGTGAAGAATCAAACCTTTGATGCGCGAAACACTGAAACTTTGCGTGGATTGCTGGACGAGGAAGATAGCGCTAGGAAAGCATTCCTTGAACAGAGCTCAAGATTGAATAGGGTTAACACAGAAATCAAGCGTCTACAAAAAAAGATGGAGACACAGAGGAATGCTATGGGAGGGTGCAAAGAATCTGAGCGAAGATGTAAAGCCATCATAAAGTTGATCAGCGTTATGGAGAACAGACTAAACAAGGGGAACATCAAATTTAACACTGCTCTTGCAGAGAACCACAAAATGCGCCAGGAGATCGATCACATTAACGTTCAAAGAAAAAGATTCGAAGATTTGCACAAAAAGCTAAGCAAAATGTTTAGAAGTGGAAAAGAAAGTAAAGACTATCTTCTTGGCAGCGCAACATCCCTGTTTAACAAGTTAGTTTTACCTTTGAGGGAGGTTTTACGCGACTTGTTGTTTTTCTTCTTTATTTTTCTTACAAGTTTAGTTAGTTATCAGTGGCAAACTTGAGGTAAATAGAAAATTTGTGTAGTTGTTTTTCATCAAAAGAAAGGTTAATATTTACGTATTTTAGCCGGGACGAAGCTCATCACCGTATGCAATCATTGCGGGAGAGATCCGAACGAGATTTAACGCAATTTACATCTGAACTTAAAGATTTGCTACGAGTAATTGACCACGACAAGAAACTTCGCGACTTCATGAATACAAAAATGGAAGAGAGAGGAGAGCTGTATGAAGCAGCCGTGCAAGGAAGAAAGGAGAAAAAAATGATTGATCAAATCAAAGTACTACAGCTGGAGGTTGAGCAGTATGAAGACATATTTCAACAGCTTGTTGAGGTAATATTTGAATATACGAAGGAGAGATCTACAACTCTCAAAATCAACTTGTCAAAAATCTTTAATATTCTACAAACGATTTTAAAAATTGACATATCTATGTGCGCTGCAAATTACCTTTATTGGTAAAAAGGGAATCGGTAAAAATATTAGACATGTGCAAAATTTAGTCACTTTTTGCCAATTAATTTTCGGAAATACCTATTGTGTTAAGAAAAAAGGAAATAACTAGTCGGTAGCCCGCGGATGATCTCACGGATTTGCCCATCTTGTAAATATCGCATTCCGTATTTCAGTGCATTGTGCAAATATGTAGTGATTTTTTTTTTACCGATAACATGTGCATAAATTTGCGCCTTATTCAAGACCACGCGCTGCATGAAAACGAAAGTTGTCATCATATGTGTTTTATTTCAGGTGAGCGGTTTGGAAGATATTGACAAGATGGTCAGTATGTTCATAAAGGTTGAGGATGAGAATTTCGCGTTGTTCAATTTCGTGAAAGAACAAAATCAGTCAATACAACGCAAAGAGAGCGACATTGCCGAGTTTCAACGACAAATTTCGGTCATAGGAGAAGAGGATGTTCACATTGAGAAGCAACACAAAAAGATTTTAAAGAAACTACAAGATGAACAAACTTTGATCTTCACCGATAGTCAAAAAGGTGCTGCACAATTTAAGTCAGAATTGCAAATTCTCGAGAAAGTCCGCGCAGAAGTAAACAAAACACTAAATCGAATCGATACGGATCGTTCGGTTATGACTGAACAGCTGGGTGGATCCAACATAACAAACGAGAATCTAACTGCGTATCTTGGATTAATCGAGCAAAAAGCAAGTGAATTAAGTCATGCTAAAGATGTGCTGCACCATAAAACAATTTCTGAAGTTGAAAGAGAAGCAAAGGACCAGAAGATTTCTTTTAGCACAGTTGGAAACTTGGTGCGCTGTCTCGTCGCTCCGCCATCTTTTCTGACAGATACACCAGATTTATTAGCCACGTCTTCAAGTGATAGTCTCAATAAACCAATGAGTCAGAGAGAAGCTCGTCTGGCTGCACAAAATTTGTTTAAGCATGAACGAGAAACAAAGATGGCAGAAGTTAACGCGAGACGTTAAACTCGCCTGTTTTTGAATATTTAAATATGAATATTTATTTTTTAATCTTGTCGTGTATCTTGTTTCCGTTAAACTTTTTCAAAAACTTTTTCAAACTTTTAAAACATTCAATTAAATATCTATCGAACAACGAACTAACTTCTAAAATATACAACACAAAACGGTGACAACTTTTTACCTGAGCAAATGCCAGAAAATAAAGTTGCTCTGGAGTTAAGTCAAGTCCAGGAAGTTTGTCTTCTTCGCCATTCTTAGATACCCAATGTCGATACGCCTGTTACAAAAAGGAATATGTTAATGTTTTATTGAACAAATCTTTTTTTTTCGATTAGAGCTTAAGCGTCAATATTCAAAAAACCAATAACCTGCCTGTATCGCCAACTGCACTTACCTGCAGTGCTTGGCGTAGACCACCATTATCAGCTAAATCTTCTCCGAGAGTTTGAGCACCGTTCATCTATAAGAAATGATCACATTGATATTTATTAAGGCGGCTGCTGAAAAAAACACCACTTGTAAATTACGCATCCGCTTTTGAAAAGACTCCTTTTTGTCAGAAAAAAAATTAGCATTCCAAAATCCAAAGTTTTATTGGTGACTAATAAAAAATCTAGATGTTTCATGTTTGTTGTCGTTGGTTAATCGAACTCACCCCCCTTTTAATATGTGAGCAACACTTTTCATAACAACCTAGTCCTCAGTAGTTATGGCGCTCCAATTGTGGGCTGTCATTTCCTATTTTTGACCATTTTCGATCCGTAGTCTAAAGATTCAAAACGTGTTCTAAACTGAAATTTTTATTGAAAGGTACCTTTTTGTTAAATAGAGTGAAATTGCTGTATTGATTGATGAAGCATTGTGATTTTTGTTTGAACTGCGTTAACGAGTGATTTGTCCACCATGTGTCGAAATTTCCTTCGATCGTAAAATCTTTGCCTAAAGTAAGATTCGAAGAAGTAAGTAACAATAACAATAAAATAACAAAAATAACAGCAACAGCAACAGCAACAGCCGCAACGACAACAGCATCATTATCAACAATAACGACGACAACAATAACAATGGCATCAATAAAAACAACAATAGCAGCAGCAACAACAACAACTACAACAACAATAACAGCTGCAGCAGCGGCGACAACAACAACAGTACCTTGATCATCAAATCCGTGTGTTATTTCATGACCCACCACCATACCAATAGCGCCATACGCCACCGCCCTACACAAAATATTTTGGCAAAAATGTTATTAGGCAATGGGTTCATTAACTTACGTTTGCGACAGTAATTTTTGAGTAACATTACGGAGTTTCATACCGCACAGGTCTGGGCACTAGCGAAGCGCTTTGTAGGGACAAATTTTTGGCTTGTTTTCATTTGTCTCGATAGCCCAAATAATTTTCATGGTCAGTTTTTCACAACTATTCTGGTTAGTGCTGCGAAAAGAGGCAGAAATGCAAAATCCTGCCTGATGTTTCTTCAACTAATTTTTTACTTTAACTGACGTTTTACCTTTTAATAACACGTTTAAATGGTGTTGCTAACCCTCTTTGTATACCACATTGACATGGGTAAGATGTTGGAATCGAAGAAAACTTAAATTACTGACTTTTACAGAGAGACAAGAGAAGACACATTGTTGATGTTGGTTTTAGGGGTTAGCTAGCTGTAGCAAGCTACATATACCATACATTTTGTGTTGTGAGGAATAAAGTAATGGTTAAAAAGAAACACTATTCTATCATTATCAGTGCACTTTGACAAGAAGAAATAAAAATTACAGCTAGCTGGGAAAAGACTTGAAGGAAGTTTTTCTACAGTAAGCTATGCTAGCTATATATGGATCTGCAAGTTTGACATGGATTAACGTGGTAGAGCATTTAATAAAGGATTTATTTGCAAAGTATAGCTAACTGGCTATATAAAAAAGAGCGCAGATGAAATTGATTGAAAATAAAATACACACTTCAATGATATAATGACTGGCTTTGACTTTTTGTTAGAAATTATTGTATATATATATTACATAACTAGCTAGGAAGGGATGTATATAATAGCATGTTACACTGTATTACTGTGTTCTTAATTTTGGTAAAATGCAAGAATAAATTTAGGCAAGGTCCACTTTTACAATTTTGTGATAGCTATAGTAATTTTGGTACATTGACATAAGAAAGATTTTGCACATATTTTGCACAATTCTGCAAAATTGGCAACCGAAAATATTTGACGAAAACAGTTAAAGTCACTAAATTTGTTTAAAAAGTTATTTTCCATTAAATTTGTTTATTTTAACCACAGTATATATATTATTTTATTTTTCGCAGCGGTTGAAACTTTGTACTTTACAGATTACAGAGGCGTAGCAATTTTAAGGTTAAGTTGGTGTTCGAACTGCACTGTTTGATGTGTCTTGAAGCTGAGTGATATTAGAAATGAGTTTTTATGATCCTATTTTTAGCATCTGGGCACTTGCCCACCTATATATATATCTGATTACTGTATAAATAAGGCTACGATATATATGAGTGACCCAGTGTGACCCCTAGCTAAGAAAAACTACATAGAGACAGATACAGCCAGCTTTTTGACAATTTTTAATTTGGTGTATAAAAAATGCAGGTAGCCCAGCCCTGGTTAGTTAAATAAAGTTTCTAGCAAACACAAAATAAGAACTTTTGGAATTGTTTTTTAATATTATAGCTAGCTAGGTATCCGTTTTAATGAGCTACATTATTTTGTCTGTACTAGTAGCTATATAAATCTTGAATGACATGCTAGCAATTCCTCTTTGATCAGCACTGTGATATTTTTAAGACAATATTAAAACTTGTGATGTAACTAGCTACCAAAAATAAGGTTTCTTTCTCTTTTGACTGCCAACTTTTCATGATGAGTGTACCCCCACAACTTGAAGCAATTAATAACCAAGTTTAGGTCTTGAACTTTCATAATATACACTCTTATGTCAATACTGAGTATCCTTCCTTTAAATAATTGTGAAATCAATATATCGCACCAGCTTAAAAAGTGAAAATACAAAGGAAAAAGTGAATAATTCTCTGCGTGCTGCATGTTTTTCCTAGCAAATGCCTTACGCTCTGCGGGGGGTATAAAAATTTGTCCCTACAAGCGCTTCGCTAGCGCCCAGACCTGCGCGGTATGAAACTCCGTAATTCATGATAAGAAGTCTAATTGATTATTTTTATTCACTGCTTTTATTATTGATATGCCATATACAATTCTTAGAAATGGGAAAAACGTATAAACCGCATTTGGGCTATACAAGCCAGACCTTATTTACCAGTCTTGGAGTATGTGTAACACTGTGGATTTTTTTGCTATGTTGACAGATTGACACTATTAAAATCCATAGTAAAAAAGATTAAGAGTTTTTAATACCTTGGTGCTCGCTTGTCGTAAAACGGCCACTGTAGTATGCCAGCAGGAAATCCTAAAACGGAAAGTTATCTTTAAACTTACAAAGTGATCTTTACAGTAACTTAGCAGTAACATGGAGAAGGAACTAACCAATTTTGTTCTCTGTAGGCGCGTAATAAGCATTAACAGTTGTTGGAAGTATACCCCATTCTGATTTATCAACGGGTTTTCCTCTCTTTTTATAGTTTTTCAGGTTTTTGTATTTTCTTCTCGTCATGTAGTTGTCAAAATGCTGACCTTTTTCGACTTCAAGCTAAAAATATACCGAATTTTCTTCAAAGGGATTTTCGGCAACCACATTTGCAGGTTAGCAATCGAACAGTACTGAATGTAAGACTTACTCCAATGTATTCCTGTTCCAAAGCAGTGCTATTTAAAATGAAATCTGGATAACCAATATTTTCAAGTATTTTCTCAGCCTACAAAGTATGATATTAGAACTAACAACTATGCTCTCCACTTAACCGTATTTGTGCCGATAAAGTTGGTATTTGAAATTACCGTAATAAACTGCCTACGCACGTGACGATTTTTTTAAAAACAATAGAAAACGTGAAAGATCAGCTGCAAGCGAGATTTGCAGTCCACTACACGCTCGACAAACGCCGTAGCCATTTAATTAAATCATTACCGTAGTATCGCTAACTGAGACAGAAGGGATATCATTACCGTAGTATCTCTAACTGAGACAGAAGGGATATCATTACCGTAGTATCGCTAACTGAGACAGAAGGGATATCATTACCGTAGTATCGCTAACTGAGACAGAAGGGATATCATTACCCAGCAGGAACACGACGCCGTACAGACGTCTGTTGCTAGTCGCTGCTACGTCGCGACGTCGGCCACGTCGTTACAACGTCGCTTCGACGTCGTAATTTCCGACGTCGTATTTCGACCATAAACCGACGTCGATCCAACGTCAGGATTTCCGACGTCGTATATCGACCATAAACCGACGTCGATCAGACGTCGGGTTTATACTTCAACACGACGTTGTACCAACGTCGCATCAACGTAAGATTCGATAACTCTTTCAGGGAAAAATTATTCTTAAAATTTTCTTAGAAAAATAAAAAACGGTTTTTACAAATGAAATAACTGACTGACTTTTGGAGATTGTACGAGGGATACGTTTTGATTATAATTTTATTTTTAAGAGATAAAGCGCAAAAATTTCCAGTTCAAATTTGTAATAGATGTGACCAAACCATGTGATAAAAATTATGCAATTTGATTTGTTATATATTCGAACGGAAAAAGAAGTCGCTTCGAATTTAAAAACGTTTTTCTCTTTACCAAAGAAAGTAGAAGTTGCAAACGTTTTGAAATTTATTTGTTGAAACGACGTTATAATATGTGTCAGTTTCTTTCGCGCTAAAATCGTTGTGTGTTAATTTCAAGCATTTGTTGTTGGTAAAAGTATTGTAGATTCTATTTTTACGAAGATATAGAAGAAAAGAAAGAAAGTGGAAATATTTCAAAAGATATTGAGAAGGATCAGTAAGTTTTTTTAATTCCCTGTGTTACCCTGAATATTTATAAAATACAATGTATACATATTTCAAGTTTATTTGGTGTCATTATTTCGCATATGCTATAGAAAAATTTCTTTATTTTAGATTGATGAAAAAAGCGACAAAAAGGAATTGAGAAGATTCCCGTTTTAAGAAGAAGAAACAGTAAGTAATTCTAGTTACTTTATAACTAACATTGTATCTAGGCACATCAATTGAAAACTGTTGAATCTGTTAATATATATTTCTTTGAACACCTAGCTTTACAATTACACATCTTGTCATTTCCGAGAAATGTTCTTATATAAAAAGCGTGTATATCTTCGCTCTGTGACAAATTCTCCTTGCAATTCATATCACTAGTTAGATCATATTTTAATACCTTTATTTTCTTTCTATAGCAAATAGAAGAAATGTCGATGAAAAATCGTTTCGATACTGAAGATGCACGTGAAAAATGCAGTGGTGATGAAAAATGTTTATGCTTCGGAACATAAAGTTATTGTAAATAAATATGAGTTATCAAGTGTCTTCTGATACTAGTGTAATTTAACGAATGTGAATACTAATTGATTATAAAAGAAAATAATTTTAAAAATCACTTTTTGTTTTAAAGAGCCTCTTTGTTACGTCTGTTAACATCGCAGCTAAGTCGCTGTAACGTCAGTTAACTTCGCAGTTATACGTCTGTAAAAGGTCGGCAGACATCTATACAACGTAGCCACGACGTCGATAGGACGTTGTGCTCTGACGTCGTACAGACGTCGAAGTCCGACGTCTGCGCGACTTTCCATTCTGACGGTGAGCGGACGTCGCACCGACGTAAAACTCGACGTCGCTACGACGTCTCTGCGACGTTGGTGTGCCGGCTGGGTACCGTAGTATCGCTAACTGAGACAGAAGGGATATCATTACCTTTTTTCGGGCATATTTCTTTGTTTTAGCATCCATCCAATCCATTTGCTCGAGATTGTCTGTGAACACTCCTTTTATAGCTTGTATCATCTCAGTCGACTGAAAGAGAATATTGACGCTTCAATACCATCAGTATAAGAGTAATCTTTCTTAATTCTAGGTTGATACGTACCATTGTTTTAGCTGTTCTATCGTACACTTCTTCGACAAACGATCTGGATAACGCGTAACCAAACGCACCCAAAGTACTTCCAATACATATTTCCCATCTCGGCTGCCGGTCTTTTGTACCAAACGCAGTCATAAAGTAATCGTCTGTGACATCCTGGTATTTACCAAGAACGACAGGAGCCATAACTTTTACGGCTTGCCAAATCACATATGAGGCCTGGATACTACAAAAGAATCAATACATTTTTGCATGGCGACTGTACGTTCTAGTTCGGTATCTACTGCATAAATTATTGCACTCTTTTGTTATACTTACTCTGGACGTAGCGCTGTGAATAATTTGAATGCTTTTTTGATGTATTCCACATTGAACGATACTATTCTCTCTGATAGTGGTACATTTACACCCCCAGAAATTTTGTTGACAAATTCCGACAGCCATTTTTCCTTGAACAAAAAGTATAAATTAAACAGTCGGTAGTGTGAGTATAAAACTTTGGAATAACAAAGTGGACTTACAGGTATTTCCGTTTGATTGGCGAATTCTGCTAATGTCATTGTTTTGTATATAAGTCGATAGTCTCTGCGTTCCATAACAGACATTGTTATCTATGAACAGGGCGCCATCATTATTAGGAGTTTGAGAATTTAAGTGTAAACACTGGAGTAATTTAAAAGAAAATGAACCTCAGCTAGCTGTTTTTCAAATTCATACACCTCATCCATTAATCTAATACCAGTCTCATTTGCTCCCATCAGTTTGACAATCTCTTTCACCATCTTCCGATATGCATTGCGATTCTAAAAAAGCAGACCGTCGGTTAAACAACAAATTTCCCATGAGCTCAGTCCTAACATGCAGGTGATAACCACGTGGACAAAAAAACAGTTTACCTTTGCGTGGTATGTGGTGTTTAAAAGGTACGAATCTTTTGACATTGATAATCCCGATTGATCAAACTTAAAAAAGTGAAAAATTATTGTTTCAAAATAGGAAAAATCTGATAAAATAAACGAATGTGCGGACAGATAAACAAATAAAAAGATAGGTAAAAAATACGGCCTACCACTATAACATTTTCAGTTGAGTTTTTTATGTCACCAGCCACATATAAATTAAACACGGGAGCTTGACTGATGTTTCTATGAATTTGGACCATAGCCTCCATTAAGTCCCAAGAACTTGCGTTAAAATTTGAATTGGTAACGGGCCATGAACCTAATTATACAAACATAGTAATACTAACCTGGTGCTTAGACCTTTTTTAGCGCAAAAAATATATTTGAAATATACTAAACACGCCTTGTAAAGAGTTTTCTGGTAAGCACAACAGCCGCCCATTATCTTACCCAGTGTTTCAACAAGTTCTAACATTGGTTTATCTCCTAATTTTTCGATTGTCTTCGTATCCATGCAAGTATGATAATAGGTTGATGCTTTGTCTAATGCTGGAGTCTGAAAAAGAATATATTAGCGAAACTTTTGGCGAAAGATTACTTTGAAGAAAAGAGTAATTGCAACATTTACTAAAGAAGCGTTCCTTTTTCAACTATACTCACGGAGGCGTTTCTTTGTCCACTATTCAAATCATTTAGAATTTTTTTAATGATAACAGAGTTTTGTTCAGATAATTTTTGAAATCTGCTATATCTAGTTCTGGAGTCCGGAATGGGCGTATTGTGGAGCCAACCGCCGCACGCGTATTGATAAAAGTTTTCACAAGGACTGACTTTATGATCCATTGCCTCGATTATTCCTATTAGAAAACATATAAATTTAAAAAGAAAACAATTGAACAATGAAAAATAAGAAAAAAACAATGAAATGATTGACTAATGAATGAATGCACAAACGAATGAATGCACAAATGAATGATTACTGTAAGCGATGAAGTGATGGAACTTACTGGCTGAAATTTGCACACAATCTCTCGCACTACATGCAGTTGTGTTGTGCTTTTTTGCAACTTCTTTCATTTTGCTATCCTTGTTAACATACAGCGTTACCATGACGATAAGAAGCACGAGTAAAAGTAAGAGCAGAAAAAATAACACGATAACCAATCTAGTTTGTCGTTCATTTCGCGGTTTGCGCACATATGCTTCATTCATTGCGAAGTGATTGTTATTTGTGAGTGACTTTTTGTGTAACGGACTTTTGACATCATCTGTGTCCATACTTGTTTTCGGCTACCGTAAATATTGATTAACAATTCTTTACTGTTCGCACAAATAATCTTAGTATTATATCAGCATGTTCAGTTGAATCTAATTTGCTTTCTTTGTACTATTTACCATAAACTATTGCAACTAAACACAACAACAAAATTTAGATAATCTTTTTACACATCATATATTTTGTAAAATTGTCTTTCTGCGTTACTCCTTCTTTTTCTACTAAATTGCTTCTACGATTAATGAGGATCTTAACGGTTGGACAGATAAACAACATTTGAAAGCAGCAATTAAATCAGCCTTTCCTTTCCTAATTAGCAACTTATTTATAATTTTTTTACTGCGTTTATTATCACTTAAGGTACTATCGATTCAACAGTGTGCAACAGTTTACGTGGAGCCAACATCAAGTGCATTTTTGTATGTCAAGGTCAAGTGACATTGAATACTTTCACGAACATACATTTTCAGTCCGAAGCAAATTGATGAAGCGTGCATCATAAATACTCTCCTCGCGTTTGTCATTTACGTCTGACATCTATTGACGTAATATATCGCAACAACAAACGCGTCACGCTTCGGATGAGTCCACTACCGTTGAAACTTAAAACGTTCATTTGCAAAAAGAAATGCCGGAAGTCACACCATGATTTTACACGTCGTGAAATCAGTTAAAAAAACACATCCGTTTAACGAAGAAAACCTACATTCACTATATAAACGTTTAGGGAGATTAAGCTCTTTAAAATATCACGCAAAGCAACCTCCGCTTGTTTGTCTTCTTGAATATTAGGGCTGAGATTTTGTCAAAATTAGGAACATATTGAAAACATACTCAGTCTGAATCCCTTTAAGAATTAGAAAGAAACAATTATTTTGAACAAATTTTCCCCTTTATTGTAATACACGTTTTTTTATAAGAATACCAATATTTTAACTAGGCTGGTCATTATCCTAATTTTTTTATTGTTCTAAACAATAGACGCATTGTTCTAAACAATAGACCTATTGTTTCCAACCTAAATTCCGATTTTCTTTAAAGCATATTTTTTTTAAAAACCCGTGTATACGTATGGTTTTAAATGGATGACTTCAACACTTATCCTTCACTGCCAAAAATTCTTAACACACGTAGGTATTTCATGTATTTCCGTATTTTCTTGTTGAAAGATCTAATGTTGCAATATTTATCAGAACTTAAATAACAATATTCCAGGCTGAAAGTGAAAAAAAGAAAATAAGCACATTCAACGTCAACTAAAATTTAAATGTTTCAAATAAAAAGAGAAAAGACAGAATTTGACCTTACTGTAATGTAACCGCTCATTTTTTTACTGTATCTGATTGGGAAAATTCTTGGATTATTAAGTTCCAGGGTGTTCGTCGCGTTTATATTTATCAAAAGACATCTTTGCAAAAACTAACCATGCAATGATAAGAAAATGAGTTATGAAACAAAGTGAAAAAGTTAGTCGCGTAAAGCAAACTTTAAAAAAAAAAGTTAGTGTGTTGCAATCCATATACCTGCATCAATATCTAACAATACCATATGCACCAAACATTTACGTGTACAAAAAGTACATAGTTTGAGTGCGTTGACATCAAATCGTTATGCTTTTAGTTAAAACCTGTACTTGATTCATGCGAGTCAAGTTTTTCATTCATTACATTTTCTGTTGTTTAAAAATAAGTTTAACAAATCGCATATTGTACTTAAACAAATGTAAAACTATTTTTCTTTTCGACTGTGAGATCGCATATATCTGTTGTTGACATTTCCATATTTACTAAAGGTAGAAAAAGAAGCAAAGCATCCTGTGTAAATACAACCTTATATATGACATGCATTACACGAGGTCATTTTTCTAACGTTAAAATCTGATGCAGAGACATTATTTAACACCAAAACATTGGAAAAATGACTGTGAACATTTTGGGCCAATTTTTACTTGGAAAGATTATAACCAGATACCGTCGCATCAAAACTAATTAGAGGAGTCGTATATCGAAATATCCTTAATAAACATGACTCACTTGAACAAAAAACAAAAATCTGTTTTGAGAAAAAGAAAAAAAAACTCGGCGAGATAATGCGTCAACGATTAGTTTAAACAGACTGAAAATGAAGCCGAAATACTGCTCCTTGTAATTATTTTGATGAAAAATATACCTTGCTATGGCTACACGTAAACTAACTGTGAATTATGTTTCTGATACTGGCCAGTTAAGCGGCGGTAAAGACTTTGTGTAAAAACCTTATAAGAAATCAGTCATTGTACTTTTTTTCCTTAAGCTTATCCGTTTTGCTATGACGTCATATTTTTTATGAAAACACTTTATTTTTCACATTTAATTTAGTTTGGTGGGTAGTCCTACGTAATAACCCTTCACAATATTAGGCACTATTTTGTTTTAAAATGGGAAATTTTTCCACAAAAAGTTACCCAATAAAAAAATATTTACATACAGTCATTTTAGGAATTGGTTGTGGATTCCACACGCCGCACCTCCGCATTGTAAATAGAGCTAAAGAATTCTATATTAGAGACGTCTTAAAAAGGAATCACGCAAATAGTCTCGGTTAATTTCTTATTTAAACACATGCATTTTCTCGTTTTGTAAACAAACAAACGTCTCGGGTCATTTATGAAAATTTGAGCTGCTAAAAAATAAGCACAAAAATGTACAAAAAGAAGGACAAAGTAAAAGAGCTTAACTTATAAGCATATCAAATCTTGTTAGTATTCTATACCTATCATGTTAAGTTTCATTGCGAATGAAACGTGAAAATAACAACAACTCAGTCAGCGAGACAAATAAAATCGGATTCTCGAGGAAGTAAAACTTAATCCACGCTCTGTACCATAGTTCAGAGCAAAAGAGTTTTTATCTATGTATCATGAAATCACAATATCGTGCACACCTGCCGTGATATGCAACTTCAACATGCAACTGTGAAAAGAAAGAAATTAGAGTGTTTTTTTAGCTGTTAACCTTGCCAAAAAACCGAAGCATGCTAGAATTCCAGTCTAAAAATTTATACATTATCTAGTATTTACATAGACTTCTGACACAACACATCTATTGTTATATGATACCTACTTGGTTTTATCGGATTTCTATTCAACAATAATGTTCATGAAAATTAACTAAAAGGATATATTTTGTTTTGCTGAAATAACTAAGTTCATTTGATTGTTTCTTTTAGCTCGTCACGAAATTATTTCACAAAGAAAAAACGTACACTGGAATCTTCCTAAAATGGGGATACGTGCCGGCGAGGGAAGGGGGGGGGGGTGTCTATTTTTTAAGATTAAAAACAAATTTTAAAGCTAATATAAACCATAACTTACGGAAATACCGTTTGGAAGTCCCTACGGGTCAAAAGCAGTCAGTTGGATAAAAAATAAAACAGATAAATAGATAACAAGTACCAGAACCAAAAATATTTACCGCTCAATTTCAGCAGCACATTTCACAAGTCAAACTGCTTTAGGACGCTTCTACTTTTTTAGGAAAGAGTTTTTTTTATGAAGAAGAGTTGAGTTGCTAAAACATTTCAAGATTGGACCTAAATATTTTATTAAGCGGCCTTACATTTATACCTTGACATTATCATAGTTTGAGAGATAAACCACAGGACTTTCAAAATGTCAAGAAATTAGGTGTAAAGATTGTACTAGCTTTTAATTAACCACTGAGAATGTAATGACGTTTATAATGACGTCAAGTAATAATAATAAAAATTCTGATAGTTTCCCGGCCTAATGCTCACAGAATATTATACACTTTTATATTTATTTTTCGTCATTCTTAAAAAATAACGTTTTGAGTCTTAATAATTCTTAACGTGGTTGGTACGGAATCTATAAAGTAGATGGAATTCAATTCAAATTGTCGAGAAACGCGGTAACATTTAAGACATGGTTGAATGGATGAGAAAATGGCTTAATATCAAATAGGTGAACCAACGAGAAAATGAATATCTCCAGAAAAGCCATGACGTAACAACAAGAATCGTAAGAAATGACGTAACAACGCAAATCGTAACAAGAAATGACGTAACAACAAGAATCGTAGGAAATGACGTAACGACGAGACTCAATTTTAGAGAAAAGGTGAACGTAAAAATAAAAAAGTGCGCGTTATGTAAACCTGCTGATAGAAAGGCGAGCACATATTTCTTTCACTTTTCTTCACGATTGCATGCATTTTGAGCATCCATATTTGAAAATGAGATACTAAGAAAACCTATAGTATTTTTTATAACAACTTTTAACCAGTTCAAACAAATGAGTAACCAAGCAATTCCAAGCACAAGTAGTTGTTCTAACATTTTCTCCATATCTTGATCGTGCTATAACCATATAGGCTATAACGAAGCTAAATAATTAATTCCCTATCAAAAAAACAGAAAATAACAAGCAAATAAACGAGGCTAAAGTTGTCTTGATGATACAAACATAATATCTTTTTTTTATTTTTATTTTACTTTCATTCAAGAAAACAAAAACAGAACAACATCATTTACGTAAGACTATCACGCATTTGATAATTATGTAGTTGCTTAGCGACAGCGAAAGCCTCTATTTCGCGTCAAATATCGATTTCTTGTTACACTTTTACTCTCTTCTTTACTCTTCGAATGAAAAATTTCAGATTCTATCACCTAGTTTTTATTTCGTTACGAAGGGAAGCGCGTTAGGACGTGATAGATGAGAGCTGTATTGTTTCTGGCCAGTTTTCCAACAAAGAATCACACAAGGTGCAATATATCCTTTGAAAAGTTACTCGACTGGCTTTACCGAAGAGTTAGACAGCTGTACGCGAAGAACAGTATGAAATATATCAATAATAAAAAAGTTTTAATTGTTTTATTGCGAATGAAATTTTAAAATAATAAAATAAACACTTCATTCTTTTCTTGTAAACCTCGTCTCCAGGCCACTTTTAAAAAAGCTATCATGAATTTGTTGTAGCGCACCACGTAACGTCAGTGAAATTATTTGTGAAAAGATGAATATTTGAGGAATCCACTCCCCTATTATACGGACATGTCGGTTGTTTCGCAATTTCTTAAACATATCTGCTATGACCATGTTACACGAGAACAGCGACCCATTTCTTTAACGTGACGAAAACTAACGCAAAAACGAATGGATAAGAAGGCTATTGACATTTACTGAGGACGAAAATAACGCGATTTTTTCAAAAACCTGAACAAACCTAAAGTCTGAGACTCGGGAATTTAAAGAAACAACATTTAGTCAAGAGATAAGAATTCAATTATGCAACAATATTCGGTGAATCAGTGAATATCACTACTCGTGGAAAAAGGCATCTTGGTGCCTGTATCGGATCAGAGGACTATCGACGAGAATATTGTGGAGATTTGGTCGAAAGGTGGACTAAAGACCTTGAACCATTGTGTGAAATCGCCGACACCCAACCGCAGGCTGCTTATGCAGCTTTTACGAAAGGATACAAATCCAAATTTTCTTATTTCATCCGGACAATCGAAGGATTTGAGCAATTCACTGAACCCATTGACTCGTTGCTTAGTGACAAATTCCTACCCGCCCTGTTCGGAGGCCAATGCGAAGTATTTAACAATCATAGAGACTTGCTCTCCTTGAATCCATCAGAAGGAGGACTCGGAATTAGCACCATTTCAACAATAGCAACCGAACAACACCAAGCCTCCGTTAAAATTACAGATACATGTCAATGCAATTTTAAGTCAGAAAAATGTAATGCCTGAAACCGATGGTAACGGAAAATCGATAAGCGAATTAAAAGCAGAAGTAAAATCAAAACGTACGACGTCGAAAAAAGATGAGGTTAAATCCATTCACGAAAAACTTCCCGATAACTTAAAATCACTGGTAGATCAGGCATGCGACAAAGGAGCTAGTGGATGGTTGAATGCTTTACCTATTAAGGAGCAGAACCTAGACCTTAACAAAGAGGAATTCCGAGACGCCCTTCGCTTAAGGTACAATGCGGCACTCAAAAACTTACCAACATATTGTGCGTGTGGCGAAAGATTTAATGAATGTCACGCAATGAATTGCAAGAAGGGTGGATTTGTAGTAAACAGACACGACAACATTAGAGATTTTTTTGGCAGTGTGTTTAAAGAAAGTCTGCAATAACGTAGAAACAGAACCGCGTTTAATGCCTATCACAAATGAGAAATCTTCCTTGAAAACTGCCAACACCGGCGACGATGCGAGGTTGGATGTTAAAGCGAAAGGTTTTTGGAGGAAGGGAGAAACAGCATTTTTCGATGTTAGAGTCACGCACAGTAATTCAGAATCCTCCAGAAACCTTGATACGCAAAAACAATTTAGCAGACACGAAGAAGCCAAAAAACGCGAGTACCTTGAACGAGTACTGGAAGTTGAGCACGCCTGTTTCACGCCACTGGTCTTTGGGACAAATGGTGGTGTTGGTGACAAATGCGGACGTTTTCTAGCTAACTTAGCAGCAAAAATCTCTGCTAAAACTGATGACAATTACGCAGCCATAGTGACATGGTTACGTACACGACTCTCTATGGAACTGACACATGCCTCTTTGCTTTGTTTAAGAGGGTCAAGGACTCCATTCAGATCGTACAATACTGAGGAGATCCGTTTGGACAATGTTGTTAGTGGCTTAGGCTAGCTTTTGTTTTAAGGTAGCTAAAGATTTATTCTCGTAGTTTTCCCATAACCTGGTTTGTGGTTTCAAGTTTCTATACGCCACGCGATTTGTTCCCTTTCTGATATTCAGGAGTCGTGTGTTTTCACTGTTTTCTCGACTGAGTCCTTCCTGTGCTTCCCTCACAACAACAAGCTTTTATTTTTATTTTATTTTTATCTAGTTTTTAATCCGTGTCTAATTTGAATTTATTTGTTTGATTATATATAATATATTATCTTTAAAAAATAAATAAATTATGCAACACCAACTTTCAGCTGTTGCTACCAACGTTTCTTGAGAATGAACCCAGATATACTCGAAACGATTGCCAGTAATTGTAAGCAAATTTAGTACGTGAAGCAAATAAAACTGAGCGGAGGATATGGCAAAAAAAACAAAGTATTTGTTGCAACCTCGTGTCCAGGTCCACCTGCTATTCATCGAAACCGCACTGTGACACTGAGTTGCCAGTTAAAGTTGCCAGGACGGAAGTACAGCGTACATAGTACCGCATACTCCTTATAACGCCAAGGATGTGCACCTCCAAATATTGGTGGAAGTCAAGGGGGATTCATGAACAGTTAGCGTTACCGGAAGTTAGAGTAAGCGGGAGTTCGCTTTACTGGAAATTCGAATATATTTTTACGTTCTGTGATGTTGCAGCGCAGACCCATTTAAAGGCCGGCGCAAACCGATCAAATATTTCATCAAACATTTTGTTTCAATGTTTGATGGAATATTTGAAGAAAATTTGAATGTTAGATGGAATCAAATTTTCGGTTTGCGTATTTTTATCAAACATTGTTGATGCAGTTTGATAGTTCATTCATTCGCATCTTCAAAATGGATGGTAAAGCATCAATGGCAATGTTGGTCGTTTTAAACGAGTTAGTAGATTCTAATGACGGAAAATCACTCGAGGAAAAGCAATGGAATGGGTGAAAAGAATAAGACAAAATGGATTTTATAATAACATTGTTCAAGAACTAAAAATAGAGGACCGATTCAGTTTCAAGATGTTACGGATGGACCGTTTCAGACTTGGAATTTATCTTAGAAAAAATCTCACATCTAATATCTCCAAAGAAAATCAATGGAGGCCACCGACCAATTCTAGCTTTTATCACTCACTCTCAACAAAAGTATCCCTAAACAGATTAACAATTCGAACGTTTGACGTCCGTAAAAAAATAAGAACGTTTGAAAGTGGAAATGTTAAAAAACTCCACCAAACCGATCAAACATCAAATTTTCCCATTTTGATTAAGAAAAATGTTTGATGAAAATATGTTCTGGAACATATCATCAAGCACCATCAAACACGATTTTTTCTTCTTTTTCAAAAAATAAAAAAATTTATGCATATACGCAAACCAATCAAACATTTCATCAAACATCAGAAAATGTTGATGTTTGATGAAATGTTTGAGCGGTTTGCGAGTTGTGAGTAGCTATATAGAGGATAAAACAGGCTATTTGTGGTTTAAGAAAAACAAATTTGATCTGTTTTTATTTGGAAGAATTTCTTTTTGACGTCACGTTAGCGTAGAAATTGCAACTAATATTATTATGAAATGATAGTGTTTTTTTAACAACATTCTTGTAAGGAAAAAAAACTTGTGGCGAGTGTTTTAAATATACCAAGTAATATTACGTCTAACTTGCTAGGCACATGAAACTTAATAAACATCATCACCAAAAAAGTTAGCGGTAGTGATGTATTGGTTAGCGTTCTCGAATTCCACTTGAGAAAACTTGTAGTTATGTAATCTCAACGGAGCCATCTACTGGCTGCACTACAAACCGCTTATGCGAAATGAAAGTAAAGTTCACAAAGTGCGAACTGTGTGTTAAATCTAGTTCACCTGACGTTGCAATGTTGTCAGAGCTGAAACAATCGCCCAACAATTTCACGATATACCTGCGAAGGTTGCAAAACTAATGGTCAATCAAGCAGTTAATATAATAAAAAACGTGCCACTTGTCTGGGTGAAGCCCTTAGTACAGGTACGTAATATATGTAACGTTTGCACAACATTGGTTAAAAAAACAGAAGAGATGTTACTTCAATATAGCCAGCTAAAACAGCAATCCAGGATTATTTATTTCGTAGAATAAATTTCTGTGAAGCTTGTAAAAATTAATGGTAAGCAATGCTCGATCAAGCAGTAAACACATGTAAACGAGGCTGCCAATAGAGAGCTCTTGGGCAACGTCATTTCCAAAAAATAACTTTATCGCACCGTTGGTTTAAATAAAAAGACAAGGGTCGAAACCCTGTGATATAACTAAAAAATCACCCATACACCATGTCACTTGCTCGTCCGGTGTCACCGCAAAAAGGCACTCCCCTAAAAATGTACTCCCCAGTACTTATTTCCTTGGAAATAAGTACTCCTTTGGGAAAAAAGTACTCCCAGACTAAAGTCTATTCCATTTGAATATATTATATTATTGAATTGTTAAATTGCTCCGAATATTTCTGAGATTCTGACAGCTTTTGAGATGAATAGAATCTAATAGAATATAATCATTGAAAGAAATGAAAAGATATCTTTCATCTTATGAATAAATCAGTTTATTCTTTATCAGATCATAAAAAAATCAACATCGAAAAATAAAATTAAAACCATATTCAAATAAATTGTCTCTTTAGCTTTGCTTAGCTTAAATTAAGTTGATTGAAATATCGAACCTAATAAGGTTTAGTACTGCCAGGATTTTATTAAATAAATAAAAAAAACTCGATGGAACAAAACTTTTTGACTAAAAAACGAATAGACTTTATAAAATAATCAAAATGAGACTGTTAAAATGCCTGTATTTCAGTCTCCTTTTATAATTTTAGAAAAAGTAAAATTCCCTGTGACCAGCGTGAAAATAAACTAAATGAACACGAATCGCAACCTCGCGATAACAGTCGGGTTTTTGTATTGAAGCTTTGCCTACATTATTACGGTCAAAAAAAGTCAAAAGTTAAAAAATATCAAGATATTCAAAAAGTACCCCCCTAAGTAAATCTTGTCAGAAAAGAGGGGAGTACTTATTCCCTAAAGGGAGTACTTATTTCCTAGGATATAAGTACTGGGGGAGTATTTATTTCCTGGAAATAAGTACTCCGGGAGTACTTATTTCAGGGGAGTACTTATTGACGGTTACACTGGGTGGACCACTTAGTACAAGTGTCTACCACACATCCGCAGAACCCCCTTATCAAATAATAACTTTCGCATAACTTTGGTTTACCTTGCCATTATTCAACAGTCACGAAGTTTTTAAAAAAAGTTCCCACGTTTCCAAAATTAAATTGTGGGAGAAAAATAGTTGAAGTACCCCCTGGATTGCTAGCTACATTCAAACATTAAAAATTCTCTGAAAATTTCGTCTGTTTTTTCACTAGCAATAGGCAGTAAAAAAACAGCTAGCTATGTCTGTACCAAAACCACAGATTGCCAAAGCTATACATACAAGACTAAAATGAATAAAATTGTGCTTTGTAGAATAAAAGGCATAACATAAATAACAAGAAAATTACAAAAAGAAAGTGCTAGCTCCCCATGAAGGGTACGTTAAGGTAGCCAAAACCTTTTTGAAATTACTTTATTATGAATAAATGATTATTTTAACATGAACTGAGCAACTTCCAAAATAGCCGTCGTCAGGATTTGCGGTTGGTTTAATTAGTGGAAAACTGTCGCTGATGTGCCGTGTCAACATATTAAAAAATTTCTTACGAACGTGAACCAAACACTCGCGTATACGCGATCGAAAAATGAAATTATCAAACTAAATTTTAAACTCCCCAATTCACTTCGATAAAATGTTGTGAAATGGACGCGAGTTGGTATTGTCGCAGTCCTGATATGAAGGCTGAACACAAAGTTTGTTTATTAATCATGAAAATCTGATAACAATAGATGAATAAATGAATGAATAAATGAATGAATGAATGAATGAATGCTGATAAAATTATATATGTCGGTAAACGATTGTAGGGCGAACATATTATGTCAGGTGAATATGTCAAGTTTTTTGTTGTGGTATTTTGACAAGTGAATATGCAAAATAAATTCACAAGTAACTCACGTAATATTAATACGCCATGCTACCATGTTTGTGACAACAGAACTCAATATGTTTCATATTATTGTCGTCTTCTGTTCAAAGTCGGTGATAACAATTGAGAATAATAAAAAAAAATGCACTTACTGGACGCAATGATTACTTTTTCTCCAGCTGAAAGAGAATTACAGAAAATTATATTACGTGCATGTTATCAGAATATTCTCATTTAAAAATTTCTAATCTTCCTTAACGAGGACAGAAAGTTATTTCACAACTTAAGCAAATCCGAAAACTACTAAAATTTAGTATCAGAATATCATAGGCGTAGAAGAGCTTTGGGGACGAGGTTGATTGCATAGGACATTTTTTTTTAATTTTCCAGGACAAAATAAACGATAGTATTTCAAAGATAAATGTGTATCGTGATGCTATCAAAACAAGGTAAACTCAAATAAAATCGAGATTATACAAGTCGTGCCATGCCGTGACAAACTCATAAAATATATACAGTGGAATCTCTCTATCTCGACTACTCTCTATCTCGAACTACTGTCTATCTCGAACTAAAGTCTCGGTCCCTTTGTGGTCCGAACTTTCTCTATCTCGAACAAATTTTTTGGTCCCTTGTGAGTTGGAGATAGAGAGATTCCACTGTACTTAGTTCGAGTCGACCCAGCTTATAAAACCAATACCTGGCCGTGCAGAATCGAGCCACACTGCTGACCTAGCTTTGACGCACGCCGAACCGAGGCATCATGAATATTTAAGAGTTCGGTTTGGCACAACACAGCTTATATAAGAGTCTGATAAACATAAGAATTTTGAAGCGCGCAGCTTTACCTTGCCCCTTCTTCCCCGCGGATTAATTTTATGACTTCATGTTAACAAGCAGACAAAAATGCACGAAATACCGATGTGAGTTAACGACTAGTCATAAAATATAAGAGAAACAGTCAAGTACACAAATCAGAACATTCGGGATTAAAAAAAGTGTAAAAAACAAGCACATCAAGCATTATCTGAAATTAAATGAAAAAAGCGAGTATATCACGAGCGCATAGACCACGTGCTACTCAAAACATCATGTTTATACATGCATGTTGAAACAGGATGTGCCGTGGAAAATTCATGTGCCAAACACGTAAGCATTACAAAACAAATCTACGTGAGCATGTCTGGTTTTTTCAACCGTCACTCACACCAGCGCAATAGTTACGTAACAATATCTGCTAAGCTATATTGCGGTAGGTAAGCTATTAAAATTGTTTAGTTGATTAACATGTAAAAAATGGTGGTTAATCCAGTGAACAAAGCTCGGTTTCCAGTATTTTGGTGTTTCTTACTGGGTAATATTGCTGGAAAATTCACGGCAATTCACTCGTCTTAACAAAATCGATAAAAAATATATCAAATTTGTTATTTCCCCAGAACGATTTTTTTTCTCACGAACAGAGAGAATACGAGTAATAGAAAAGATAGAGAAGAAGACTAGTCGACAGCCCAAGGACAAATTCATGAGTTTCCGTCCTATGTATCCAACATGTAAGTGATGCCAACAAAATGAGAGTATTATTAAATCAACGGAAATTTTGCCTTTGCTGCTTGCAGCTATCATCCTTGGCTCACAGACAGACTAGCCGTAGCCCGTGGAAACATTCACTGGTTCGACTGTCGACTCATTATATCATCACTCGTTGTATATATCAGGGACATAAATATTTCGTGCATCTTTATCACAAAATAGTGATTCGGCCATCACAATCTTCATTGCACAAACGACCGCTATTTTAAAAATAGAATAGTCGTTAGTACGTGGAAAAATCCACGAGAATGTGTCCATCCAATGTGCCCATGTGTCCATCCAATGTGCCCATGTGTCCATCGCATTGGTATTTCGTGCCTTTTTTCACCTGACAACGGCTAATAATATATAGACATCCTCAATTTGTTGAAAATCCATGGAAATTCGCCCGTGGCACATATATTTCCAGCATCGATATTTCGTGCATTCTTGTTCGCATGTTAGCATGGAGTAATAATATGCAGGATTCGGAATACAGCTGAGCTTAACTATTTTGAGCACATAGAATACGGCTACTATTATGGAAAGAAGACAATGAGAGCTTCATGTTAACAGAGGCGAACTGCGCTGCGGCACGGCTGCTGAGTTCATGATGAGTGTTGATTTTAAAGACCAGACTGACTGGGCTTGGTCGTCCATAAAAAACTCCTCACTATAAATCAATTTTGTTTACATCTTTGTGAGTGCTGAATTATTTGTAATTGAGTATTTTTACACATTTTCCAAACGGGTGGCTAAATTAAAAAACAATGAAATATATTTCTCTTTATTGTGATGGTCATGGGTCAATGTCCACAAAGTAATTACAAGAAAAAGTTGAAGATCAAAATAGCAAAAATGTTGAACAACATGTGAAGAACATTATTTTTATTTTTTTATATTACTTATAAAATATGTATATATATTTTTTATATTACTTTTTTTATATTAACTTGCTAAAAAAAATTTACGAGTAAAGATAAAGAAAGTAAAGAGTCAAGGAATAAAGATTTTTAAACAAATAAATTCAAATTATACACGGATTAAAAACTAGATAAAAATAAAATAAAAATAAAAGCTTGGTGTTGTGAGGGAAGCACTCAGTCGAGAAAACAGTGAAAACACACGACTCCTGAATATCGGAAAGGGAACAAATCGCGTGGCGTATAGAAACTTGAAACCACAAACCAGGTTGTGGGAAAACTATGAAGCCACCATGTTGCGCATTCGATTTGTTATTGAATGTTTCCGGTGTCACCGGAATTTTTAACTCCCCTAAATAATGACTCCCCAGTCATAATAAACTAGTTTATAATGACCCCCCAGTTAAGATAAACTAATTATTAATAACTCCCCAGTCATAATAAACTAGTGAATTGTTACCCCCTAGAGTCAACATTTCTTAGGAAATAATAACTCCCCCAGTTTATTTTGACTCCCTTATATTTCTTTTTGGATAGAACAATAAAAAGCCGGTTTAGTTGCTAAATGTTATATGACCAAAATTTTACCAGACTTTTTTGTACCCGACCAAGATCTTTCTCCGAATTTTTTGCCTTAACTAAAAAATTTGTGAGCAAACCTTTTTTGCATTTCTTGACGTAAATTTGTGCTTTGAACTGAAAATAAAAAATAGAAGGTTTTGAGTGATTTGAAAGATCTAGTCGGAAAGAATTTACCAATTTTCAAAGTTAATCGGCGGGAAGTGACAAAACTTGCTGTAAAAAACACATGACTACAGAATACGAAGTACAGTAGATAAGAATTTTTTTTTCGAAATCCTGGCAAAATTACAAATTAATAAAAATAGGAAAGAATAAAGACACTGTACCCGTAAGGTAAAGATAAGGTGTCTTTTATTTATAAATCCTAAAAAACGTCAAAGATTGATAGAAATAAAAAAAATTCTTGGTAATTTGTGATGCCTTTTATGAAAGAGTTGTTTAGTGTGTATTCTTAGTACAAAAGTAATATGAGAAAAATCCTTCAGTTTTACTTTCAATGACATTAAAAAAAAATTTTCTGATAAAAAAGAGATAAAAAAATGTTGTAGAATACAAAAGCATGAAAACTTCCAACATGTTCATAGAAATAGAAACTAAAATAACGTCAAAGTGGGTTAACTATAGGAAAGAGTATTTTTTCTGGTACCTTTCAAGACTCACTAAGTATGTACGTAAATAAAACTAAAGTTAACAAAAATAACGCCAGAAAGTGTTTTAAAATCTCGATTATCAATTCACTACCTTTGGAAATGGCATCAGTGTCTGCTGCTCAAGACATATCATGAGTTGATTCCTCATGTTAGCGATATCGAACACTGCTTCCATTGGTGAATCGCCATCAAGGATCTGTGCTGTGAAAGTGATAGCGAAGACTCCACAATTGAATCCATTGGTTTTGCACGGATAGAAATGTTGGGGCAAACATTTTGAACTTCACTAACTACATGCGTATACAATGTATAGATGGATTTCTTAGAAACACGATTCAAAGTCGATTTCAAACTATCGCAAATCTGAATCCGACCATTTGAGCAAAAGCTCAAAAACCAATGCGAATCTCCCGTCGTGTAACAGTTTGAATATGGTCTTGGTATACAGGATCAAAAGGCGGTGTTCTTTTGAGTATTCAAATTCAACCAAGCACTTTTCGAGTTAAGGAAATCTTCAATTTTGAGAAAATATTAATCATATTTGATCCAAAACTTCTCTTGGCTCTCCTCTTCGATATCTTTGAAACAATGGCATGTCAAAGAAATATGATTGAACGAAGAGATAGGAAAATGCCGATGTTAGGACAGACCCCTTAGCACTTTACCATTCCACGTCAAATTATGGATCATCCCCGTTAAATCAACGATAGAAGAGTCCATAAAATCCGTTAGCACTTTACCACTTTACCTCAAATTATGGATCATCCCCGTTAAATCAACGATAGAAGAAGAATTTCTGTCCCCACCCCAATCCCCGCCGTGTCCCCCCCACCCCCCTGGGCCCCCACCCCCCCAATCCCTGCCGTGTCCTCCCATTATAGTGATATGTGTCTATAATGGCCTCTAGCGTACGTAGTAATACCATCTTCCATAATTATGCGCTTATCATCATCCGCATTGAGCGCGAGTTTGTTTGTTTTTATGGTATGAACATCATGCTTAATCGATCGAAAGGTCATCTGTTCTCTGTAAACATTTTCACCCTCCAACAGGCATCTCTTATAATCATCGAAACCTATGGTCTTCCTTACCACACACTTCTTGACCCCCTTGCACCTCTTATCCTCCCTACCACATAGCTGTTTGTAAGCGTAGGTCTTCGCTCTTAGGGCGACAAACTCCGTCATTACCTTGCCACCTAACTCGTCCTTCATCAGCCCAATGATCTTTTTATTCAAACCTAATGGTAGAGGTCTACCATCTTTCTCATCGTACCCTGATGTGTCAAATCTCAAAGCTACATCGTCGGTGATATCTTTGTAAAAGTCGTCGGTTTTTATGTGGTAGACGAATGAATCCGTATCCATGTAGCAAAGCTTTACATCCACACCATATTTTGGTCTCATGTAATCATAGTGGAACTCATACATAACCATCTTGGACAAGTCGAGAATTGCCAGTCCTAGGTAGATTGGCTTATTCATTTTGATCTTGATCTTGGACATCTCTATGCCCATCAGTGTTTCCGAGAACCACGTGCTACCCTTGAAGTTGGGCTTCATCACCAGCTTCTCATATTGTTCTTTCTTGGTAGCCAAGCGTATGTCTTTTTGTTTACGTTGATTCTCCATAGTTTTACCAAAGACAGAATTGTTCATAAGCTTGAAAAAGTCCTTTTCGAAGTCATTCGTTGATTTGGTACGCAAATCAGTGTTAAAATCTATGTACGACTTCAACCACGCACTCTGATCAAATCTCAAGACCCTATGAACCTTCTCAAGAACAAGACCATGCTTCAACGCTTGATCAAGCGCACGGATATGAGTGATATATTTCTTCTTGTCTGAAAGACATGGTGTCAGCTTCTCGACGCCATTAATGATCTTCCTCTCGGGCATGAAAGGAAGGTCGTTATGAGAATCATGAAGCTCCCGTGGATAGCTAACATCAACCTCAAGGATGTACCCCTTTTCACCGTTTTCCACAGCTAATCGTGAAATCAGTTCGGGTGTAAAATCAGAAACCATTCCCTTTCCCGTCCTAGGAGAGTTTACCGAACGATTGAAAGTGTTTGTTACCGGATCGTGAACAACTTTTCCACTATTAATAAGACCTTGGAGAAGTGCGTTTCTAAGAGTTGGTGCAGGTCTCGAGGGTATCGGTGCTGGTACGGGTCTAGGCAATTTACTAACGTCATCAACCCACTCAAACCCTCCGGTCGGCATCTTCTGAATCATAGCCCAGCCGTACAAATTATTTGCATCGAGGTACTGGAGATAGCTATTCATATCCGATGTGTTGTACTCGTCCCCCATATACTTATTGTTGGCTTTGACGTATCGGTGGACAGCCTGACACAATCCACCCCTAATACCACTCTCAATGAACATGACCATCTCCATATCCGACAATAAATCTAGACTAACCTTGGTCTTTTTCAAACACGCCCTCCAGGCTAATCCTGGAGCAGTGTAAAAGTGAGCAGGGTCTAGATCGTAGTTTCTCAAGCATGTTTCTCTGAATGTCTCAAACACATCACTCAGAGCAGAACATCCGTCTTGAGATAGATATCATGATAAACGCCCATATTTTCAACTTTCATGTCCTTCCACACCTTTTGGGCATGCGCATAATCGGCATCGCTGATACCATTCATGTTCAACTTGCTATAAAAGTCATCTTTCAACGGAAGCTTAGTTTCATTAAACCTATCGAATGAATCAACATACTCATATGGGTATACACCCTTCCTTCTCATTATGTTGAATTGCTCATCATTGAAGAATTTTCGAAGGTTTTTACACTGATCATCAGATAGATTGTTTACCAAAGAACTTAATCCGCTTGACATAAATCTAAATGAGTCTATGAATCTCAGCTGTATCTTTTTGTCTTTGGTCTCACCATTTTTGTCAATGTATTCACCAACCTTAACATCCGTAGAGAAAGAGATATATTTCTCTTTATTTTCAGCGATAACGCTCATGCCACCTTCTCCATACTTCTTCGCAAGCTCTTTGATAAATAGATGCGCATCGTAGCCACTCAGATTGTGGAAGACAACCGGAATATAATTAGGCACTTTGTATCGGATATTACATTCTTGATGGGCAGCCCCGCGAAACTTACCGGTGAAATGGCAGTGATCCCTAACCTTGATGTCATCCTTGTCATCAAATTCTTCCATGCAAATGTGGCACACCCTGGCTCTCTTGAAACTGTCACGCTCCTCATCCGTCAGTGGATCCATTGCTTTCTGAGGAAACATGTTATATAACCTTTTCGCCTCAGAAACTACATGATCTACAAAGCGCGGAACACAGTCCTCACCGCGGTAAAGATTCAGAGGGTCCGGCACTTCACCATGAGCATATTTACTATAACAACAGAATCCGGTGGGAACATGTTTACCAACTTTCTCGGTGGATGATCCGCATTTCTCTCCTCTTCTGGCAACTCTTTTGTAAAAGCTTCGAAATCGGCATACATGATGAATGGGGCTTTGAGCTGAAACTTACCATCAGTGAAGGTTAAGGTGCTACCCTCCTTAGGGAGTTTGAATCTTAGCAGCATCGTTATTCTTGCAATACTCAAAGTGCTCATCCCTTTTCTGTTCGCTTGGAAAACCAGAGAGACAATTCAAGCAGTAATACTCCTTATGTTCATGCTTCGAGTTGGCCTTGCTCAGGACACCGCTCAAGTTCTTAACAGCGATATAATGTCTCTTACCCCCTCACACAGTAAAAACAAAACAACCGTCTCCTTACGATCAAGATGCTTCGACTTGCGACACATGTAGATACCTTCTCCCTCATCCTTTGTCAAAACATGCACAGCGACATCGGGGTTCCTCCTCTCGAAGAGATCTATCTTGTTTAGCGCCATTGGGAAAGTTAGACCATCCCAATTATACTTATCATGCTTCTTAAGGATTGAGATTCGTTCAGGGTGATTATCGATCTTATCATGATTGAGAGCAGCGATAATAGCCCATCTGAAACATTCATCATCATCATCCTCGTTATGAGGGTTAATCACAGATCGCTTTCCACTGAAATTCTTGGGTACAGCAAGTAAGAACTACCTCTGGTTAATTTCAGTTTATGAAAGTCCACATGCATATGTAGGATCCTTTCGATTGTGAACCCGCTGGCGGGTAGAGCAGGGTTTTCAATCTGCTCGATTATCTTATTACACATCCGATCGAAAACATCAGAAATGTCATCGTGGGCGTGCAGTATCTCCATATAGCTATTGAACGCTTTATCGACATGTACACACGGGGCATCAGCCGAGCTAGTGTCCTCCCTTACCCACTTCACCCACAAGGTTGCCTGAGTCTTCAATGACTTCTTTTGCCTGAGCACGTCACTCATCAACCTCTTGACGACATGCTCGACCTTTTCGAGAAAAGACCTTGACATTCTTCTTCCCATCCGAGTTTATCTTGAAGCGTTTGTATGAACCTACAAACGCTTCTTCAATAGGAGTATAAGGATTTTCCTCTTTCACCTCTTCCTCCTCTCCTCCTCTTCACCTCTTCCTCTCCACTGCCCTTTTTATACAAACCCATGATCTTATCCTTCATGGTTTTGAAAGCTTTTGTTGTTTTATCCTTGATAGCCTTAGGTACATGTTTCATCAACCAGTATCTCCATTCAATCAACTTTCTTTTCACAATAGGTCTGGTTTTAAACATTTCTTGCTCTTCAAACAAATCCATGTCTTCTTGGGGTGTATTAAATGGCCTCGGTGCTGGTACCGGTCTGGTGGGCCTCGCGGTGGGGGCGGGTCTCGGCGCTGGTACTGGTCTGGTGGGTCTCGGCACGGGTACCGGTCTAACCGGTGCTGACACGGTAGTGGGTGTCAATAATTCGATCAGATCGGCCTTTCTGAGCCTTGAGTATCCATGTAGACCGCGTTCTCTAGCGAGATCCCTTAATTCGGAAACTGTATTTCTCGAAGTCATATCGGGTTGTGATATACGATCTATGGGACCTTTAAGATGGTTTTTTATAATCGTGAAACTAAAAAAAGATTCATAAAATTTGTTACTCGAGCGAGTAACAATCCGACCCCTCAAATATATTGTCTAATGACAAGATCTATTGATGCGCGACATATGGGGCATTTATCTCCCCTCTCCTCCAATATATACGCACACGATAAACAGCAGCAAAAATGCCCTGTTTTACCATGAACAATGGTCGCGTCCTTTCGTTGTGAATAACAAATTATACATTTTCCCGATTCATCCAAGGTATCAATGTCATAGTCTGGGATGGTCGGCTGATGCGGCTCATCATCGATTGGATCCATGAGTATCGGTGCTGATCCATTTGGTCTCGGCACGGGTACCGGTGCTGACACGGTAGTGGGTCTCAATAATTCGATCAGCTCAGCCTTTCTGAGCCTTGAGTAGCCATGTAGGCCGCGTTCTCTAGCGAGTTTTCTTAATTGGGGAACCGTACTATGTCGGATGTAAAATATGTCTGAGTAAAATATGTCTGAGTAAGAAACTGTAGCCATGTCTGGTTGTGATATACGATTTTATGAATCTTTAAGATGTTTTTATAATCGTAAACCGGGGTGGAGGATCGTTAGGGGCTTCGTTCGCATAACAACCACCGAGGGTTGTGGTGGTAAAACGCGGTTTATGATACTGACATCGCTCCACCATGGATCGTTTCCCGGGGTGTAAATGTGGGTGGGTACTCCCCCAGGGAAAAAAATCAGGACCTCCGAGGTTCGCGAGAGCATCACATTTGTTACTAGCGCGAGTAACAAAATACGTTTCTAGGTCCAATCACTTTTGGAAGATCGCTTATCGTTATAACGTTTTTGACATCTTAGATATGCCTCCCTGTTGTTCACCCTCCAGTTAGTACAGTATCCATACCATGCTTGTTTGGTATCCAAGTCGATGGTGTAGGATGGATCAATATCATTCCTCTCAATCACCTCAATCAATTTAGCTTTATTCATTCCACAAATATACTTAATCCCACGGGATTTGGCAACCTCTCTCAACTCTTTGATTATCATCAATTTGTAGTCGGGTACACCACCATCGGTGGAATCACAATGTAGATCAGTATTCATGTCAGACATCTTCATATATAATCAGTAAAAATACTTTTAAGCACTTTTATCGTACCACATCATAACAAAAAGGGGATAAATAAAGGTGTGCATAAATAAAAAATGTCAAACTCTAAACTTCAAGAGACTTACTATCAACCTCAAAATTTATGGAAAGGACAAAAGGCTGTTCAGAATTTAAGAGGATTCGGCTTCAGGCCAAAGGAGATTAAGAAGTGGCTATCAAAACAAGCATTTGGCAAGTACATTTACCCGCTCCAAAACATGTTGAAAGACCACATTATGAAGTTACCACCCCTAATGATTTACATCAATTTGATTTATTGTACATGCCTGGTGACATACTGTATGGTAATAAATATAAGTACATTTTGTCGGGAATCGATGCTGCTTCCAGATACAAAGTAGCCCGACCTTTGAGGAGTAAGAAAGCCAAAGAGGTTGCCGCTATGATTGAGGACATCTACAAGGCAGGACCATTAACTTATCCGAAAACTTTCCAATGTGATAACGGTTCAGAATTCAAGGCAGATGTATCAAAATTGTTGGAGAAGCATAAGGTTGAAATTAAAAGGGCGACTACAAAATATAAGCATACGCACACAGCTTTTGTTGAGGCGTTGAACAAGATACTTGCGGAAAATTTATTCAAAATACAAGATGCTCAAGAACTGAATGATTCGGAAAAGGTATCATCTACATGGGTTAAGCATCTGTATAAACTGATTGATAGGCTAAACGATACAAAGACGCAGATGATTGGTATGAAACCAAAAGATGCTATTATAATGAAAGAGGTGCCTCTTGCTAAACTAGAGAATTATCCACCTGAAGTAGAATTACTAAAGATGGCTTGTATAGATATCTACTACAACCCGGTGAAGAGCATGATGATGGGCGGAGACGGGCAACCGATAGAATATGGTCGAAAAACACATATAGATTGCGTGAGGTAATAGCGCACCTGGTAACCGTGTAATGTACTATGTTCAAGACGGACCCAGACGGGCTTTTGTAAAAGAGGAATTGATGTTAATACCTGAAGATACAGAATTACCTCCTGATTATGTGCAAGGTTGGTGAAAAAAGGGGACGATACATAAAAAAGTATCTTTACCTGTTTCTGGTAAAGATGATTGTGCCGAGGATCGCGCGGGGCGGTCGGCAGATAGGGCCGCTATGGCTCAGTCTTGGGGGAAAAGGGACGATCGCGCCACATAATGTCAACAAACCGCCTTACTTTCAAATATTAATTTTCAAATAGCACACGAAATATGCTAATGGTATGCAGGCACACGTTACTAACTTTGTTCCTGATTTAACGTCTTTTTTAGACTTTGAACCTCCGCCATTAAACTTTTTTTCGAACTGATTGCGTGTTTCGCTCTCCATCTTTCTGTCGGTTTTTGTCATCTTGTCTAGAGCTTCGTAGTATATACCGCACAGGCTCTGAAATTCCATGTGACTAATATTATCATCATTCAATGCTCGTGAAAAGAGTTTTTCAAACACAGCAATGGCAGATGTTACAACATCATATAATTTCATGACTTTGTTTAGTTTATTTTGATATTTTTTAATCAAAGCCGTGATAATGCCGGTGGAAATAGAGCCAGATAGGCCACACCACCCAATCCGACAGAAACGGGGATTCCAATAAGGGTAGCGCCAGTTACTATTGAACCAATACCGGAGGCAATGGTTAGGGTGCCCGCGCCGGCATTTAAAAGCACTAATCGGTGTAATGCCTTGTTGTATTTCTCATACTTTGTGTTGAATTTGTTTTTTAATTTTATCAACTCCTCAAGTTGAGAGTTCACGGTATTTGTGTTAAACTTGTCCCGCTCACTCGAATACTCGGGAGCTGTGGGTAGCTTTGGATAAATCTTAAGCTCGGCCATTAGTTATTACAAAGAAAAACTTTCCTCTAAATAACCTATGGTTTATCTAGTTTATCCAGATCCTCAAGAGTTCTGTGATATGTATCACACAAACTTTCAAAATCCGCTCGACTAATATACCGCTGCGTGGTAATGTGTTATCAAACACGTCAATTGCATTTTGGATAACATGACATGAGGCCCCTGACTTTGTTAAGTTTCTCCCGATATATCTTAACATATTCCGTGGTAACTGCACAGGAAGCGGAGCTTAATAGGCACATACCCGAATGTTGCATGTAAATCCTAAAATTTCCATGGGTGGGTGCCCATGGTACTCCACCGAGTCCCAGTGAATTTCTAATAATGGTTGCTGCGGTCGCTATCGAACTGGTAACGGCCACGGTTTCAGATATCCCTCCAGAAGCGCCAATATGGTCAGAGATTTGCCGTATTTGGCATATCCTTTCATGGAACTTGCCTCGTAATTTTAGCAACTCCTCAAGTTGAGAATTGGATATATCCGTTTTAAACATTTCTCCGGGACTAGAATGTTCGGCCATTTCTATTATCTTAAGAAAAAACTATCCTCTAAATAAAATAAAACATGGCAGACATTGACATTGATCCATTTGGGGACCATGGTGGAACGGATGAAGGTACCGATGATACTTTTCCACTAATACCAACCGGGGACCGTACACGGGTACAAATACACACACCGGGAGAAGAAGAAACATCATTCGGAGGAGGTTCCACTCAACGTACCAGAGTTTTGCATGAACGGGTTGAATCACTTTATAATGAAATATCAGAAAAATTAAATCAATACCCCGGGGTGATACATACAGACAATTTTGAAATTAAGGATGGTGAATTATACCACAGAGGCAAAAACGATCCTTTGACAAAAAAGGGAAGACTAAGGCCTATTAAAACTATAATTAGGATCCTAGGCAAGAACAGGCTATATGATTTAGGGTTTGAAGAGGTGACTGTGAAACAAAGAGTGAGAAAGATGGAAGAAGAGCTTCCCTCAACATCTAAAATAGAAACAGCAACCGTTGAAGAACTAGAAACTATATCTGGGGATGTGATAAACAGTACGGAAGATATAATTTCATTGTTGAAACAACAATCTGTAGACCATGAAGCAACCCAGACCGATGATTTGTTTAAATATCCTGTGAGTGAAATGCTCGGATTGGATAAATCCGTACAAAAAGTGCGAGGAGGTCTTCAGCTTGCGACCGCTAAAATGGTTTCTACCGAACACAAAATCGATTATGAAGAAAAGAAGTTGAAAGAGATGGAAGATCCTGACAGATCTGCAACATACACGGATGAACAGAGAGAGATAGTGAAAAAAAGGTTGGAAAAACTAAACGATAAGTTGAAATTTCACCATGAGAAGATCGATAATCTCAAAGGTAAACTTAACACTCAAATAAAAAAGCATCAAGGAGACTATTGCTAAAATACTTGACAAAGAAACAACATTGGGTGAGAAGATACGAACACTATTCCGTGAGCAGGGTGTCACAGTTGTCAGCGTACTAACGGCATTTGGTATGGTTATCGGCCTTCTCGTAGAAGCTTTGACGCCTGGGGGTGGGGGGTCATCCACCGATACGCACAAAAATCATGAAGGGGTACAACCGAAGGTGGTGCAAGGGAATGGATAAAAAACAAGTTGAATGCATTAGGATCCCTATTGGGAAGGTTGGCCGGGATGGCAGCCGCAGCCCTACCCGGTATAATAGGATCCATCGTATCGTGGATACTCAATCGAGCGAAAGAAGCCGTTGGTTGGTTGAGTCAAAACTTGTGGGCTTTGATAGTTGGAATCGGAGGTCTGATATACACCTATCTCGTGAACAAAGCGTTAGATCCATTGTATAGATTATATGTTACATGATACATGTAACATAGAGTACTAGGAGTACTAGGAGTACTATCTTTCAAAATACCACACGGCACCACCGACACCGATCATACTTAGCGCGATAAAGGCCAATTCCCTTTCATGTTGATCCTTACTCGGTGTATAAAAGTCGCTCAATACAGGTTCCCTAGGTAGATCTGTAAGAGTTGATCTCTCTCCAAACACTTTTTTATATTCGCGCATTGCATCATTTAGCTCTATGAATTTCCTTCGGCCTTCTTTTCAAGTCTGAGCTGCTTATTGATAAAGTCTACTCTCTCTTGTCTTTTACGTTGCCACAAAACCTGGGCTTTTGTAACTGTTCTATGGCCAGATCATGACGCTTTCTTTCCTTATCTATTCTGTCTTTGGATAAACTTGAAAAGAGATAGCTTGATCCGGTAAAAGCCAAAGCGTTTGCAAAGGCACCTCCCAACATCATTGCAATTGAAAGCCATGTTTATATATTTATAGTTTCAGGTATAATTTTTTGCTTAATTAAGTATTCCCTTGACATTTCACTAGCGGCAACGATGGCGACCAGCTTTCCAGTATCTTCCAAGTCAAACTTTTGAATTGAGGGTGGTGACATTTTTAACACCTTTTTTCCCAGCATTGAATAGCCTACAGCGAAAACGCAGACGACCGATGCTTTATAAATATCGTTGATTATACTTTTCTTGTCCATGTTATTTCTATACTGCGAGATTATAATATCGCGATATTATCCCTTTATTCCATTTCAAGTTTACTTATTCTCACGGTTTTTTAGGATCGGAGGGTGGTGGGGTACCCTTCACCTTAATATTTTTGTCCTTATTTTTATACACGAAATAAGCACCAATTAAGACGAGGAACTATCACTCCTCCCCCCATTATGGTGTAGTTCATGGGCCCTCCATCTGGTTTGATGGTAGAATCCACATCTATTACAATATCATTTGAATCTTCGGGCTGTGTTTGTGCTTGAGGCGTCGGCTGTGTTTGTGCTGAGGCGTCGGCTGTGTTTGTGCTTGAGGCGTAGGCTGTGCTTGATTCTGTGCCCATGAGCCATTTTTTATATTCCTCCCTCTGTTTACGGTTGTATTCTGCCAACCTCTTACCAGATTCAACCTTTTTAGGGTTCTTCGTTGTCACCTGAATAGGAGTCTGTTCCTCTGACATCTTTATTATCTATATCTATATTATTATTTGCGTTTAAATTTCTTCCAGCGATATAATGCCTACCTGTAATTAGACCTACACTGATTGGTGATAAGAATGAGCCGAATCTATAATACAAATCACATGTGAACCTTTGAAGTGCGGAGTTTAGGAATGGGTCATTCTCAAGGTCATTCCTCAATTCATTTTGACTTTTTATTCCTAATACCGCACAGGCTCCCATTGAATACATGTGAATGATTGATTGCCCCAATGACTTTACCATTTGACCGATAGTTTAGCTTCATAGATACTAAAGAGTTTCTTTACCTCTTCATCTTTTGAGCTTTTGAATTTGCTCGTCCGTATACATTTTCCCTAGGTATAGCTTGCTATTTCCGGTTAACACACACTCGAGCAATTTTTGCCTCTTGCCATCATCGGGTGTAGGACCCTGAATAAAAATTAAGTTGTCAATTGCAGTTTTCAGCCATTTTCAATAGCGATAGGTATTTTTTTAACACAAAAAAAAGCAAAAAACTAAGTACTACTACTAGTATTAGTACTAATATTATGAAATTGATATATTCTATCATGGTCCTATAGTAGTCTATAGGAGTATTATAGTAGTCTATAGGAGTATTTATTAGGATAAGTCTTATAGTAGTCTATAGAAGTATGTATAGGATAGTCTTATAGGAGTCTATAGATCTGTTAACTTTTTGTTTACAAGACTCTTTGTAACAAAAAAAACGTCCAATCTAGCAAATCACATAAGTTCTTGGATGTTCCATTCTCATGACTAATGTGTGTATTTGCCATCTTTTAGCCTTTCCTTAACCATCTGGATCTCTGATCGTGATTCAATTACATCATTCTCTTCATGAATAGTTGCGAGATCTTGTCTGTCTTTTGGATACCACACATATAACATTTTGGCCTGCCTTCGTAAATTCTTCGGTATAGCGGTGTATGATTGTGTGAGTAGCCACATGGTGTGGTTTTCGATGTCGTCCGCTAATGGCCAACTCTAGCAATGGCTGTCTCTTTTTGTCTAGTTTCTCATCTGCGATGATATCGTCGATCAAGGAATAATGTTTTGTATCCGGCACAGAAAATCCGTCAATCTTTGAATATATTCATATAACATACCTCTGGGCTCAATTAGAATACCATATCTGTCGTTCCAAAACCATTTCGACACATATATGTCTTATTCCATCTTAATGTTGGAACATATAATCACTATGAAATCAAAGTGATCAAAGTATTCATTCTCTAATAATTTTACAACACGTTTGGATTTTCCGCAGCCCGTAGGACCAACGAATAATGCCGTGTGGGGATCTTTCATGTAGTCCATCTTAATATAGTACATCCATAATTTCACCGTTTTGAATATTTAATTGAGCGTCCATGATTAGATATATATAGGCGTTTAAGGATCCTGCGGTTTCAGCTGTCTTTTCAACTTGCAGTGTGATCCCCTCACTCGCATTTTCAATGCGTCGACCGGTCCCATGTAGGGAGTTTTCATCTATGGTTCTGAAATCCAACCATAGAGCATATTTTGTAGTTAGGTAATCGGAGACTTTCACATCGTGTAATTGCAAATGTTTTTGGATTTCGCCGGCATTGCCATCCCTTGGTTTACCCTCGGCAAAATACTTGCAAATTTCATTGTAATGTTCAAATGGTTGCATCCCTTGGGCGAAAAGTTGGTTAGGCTTACCCTCAACTATGGCGGATACCTTTTTAATTTTAGGATTATAGAACTTACCGGTATCCCGTTTGTAGGCTTGTTCGTCTTCAAACAAAACCAATATACCCTTCAAAGATTTGCAAGGTGTATTGAATGACCAATTCCACGTTGTGTCCGACTTATCCACTCTAATTTGTCTATGTCTCAAAAACCTGTCGTATAGTAAAGCCATGTTTTCGTATTCATTTGAAATGAATCTGGCTAGGGTGGGTTGTGACACAATCTCATATTCTAGAGATATGTTAGAAATTTTATATTTAGCATCCGGTGTCGGTGCCGGTGCCGTGGCAGAACCGGAAGGTTTGGCCGGAGTTGATAATACAACCCTGTCATAATTATTGAATGTTATCTCATAACATAACCTATTCCCTAATCCGGCTTGATAATATGGGATCGTGCTATCCAACATTTCAAAATCCAGCGGTATGGTGAACTTGTTTTTGTATGCGTCAGAAATTGCTTTGTCTGAGACATTAGATGCATCTTTATCCGAAGCGCTTACTCTCAATTTCATACAGTTTTCCGTACACCCATCACTGGATATGATACCTTGTCTGATTGCGTTTCTCTTTTCATACTTGTTTAGCCATAAATCTCTGTAGCATCCGAAAAGATCAAAGTCATCAATGCTCAAAATCTCGGTACCCTCAAACTTGATTGCTAACTTTTTAACAATCGCTCTTCCAATGTTAGAGACCAATGTTCTTTTCGTGTCTACTTTTGAATCTAGTTCAACGTCGAAACTTAGTTTTGAAGTACCCGGAACAATAACATCATCGCTACCTAAATTAGGAAACCTAACCAAAAGTAACTGGTTTTGATCAATCTCACTTGGATTGTGTGTCACAATTACTTTTTGGTGTGATCCTTTTACACCATGAGCGGTTCTAAGTGAACGTTCAGGATTTAACCTTTTTCCGTATTCCATGTTTTGTTATTACTTTTATTTTATTTTACTTTTATCTCAGTTAGCGTATACTTCATCAGACCTATGACCTTTTTTATTCAAACCTAAATTTCCGGTTCTTCCGTCTCTCTTATGTGAAGGACAACTGTTGTTCCCAGACTATCTTTTACAAGATCTCCATTTTGATCGGTGATTTTCAAAGTAAGTGATTGAAGGAAACCATTCTTTAGTTTCTTATATTGTGGGTTTTTTGGCTCAATATATGTAACATCACCATACTCAGATATATGATATGTTAGCAGGTTGTTGCTATATCTACCATTTTTAAGATTTAATGTATTGTCCAATTCATTCAGATTGAAATGTAGTTCTGTTATGTCGATTAGCTTATTTGTTTTTATTACTCTAGGGTCTTTGATTAATGGTGTGGATGTGACATCACCCTCACCCGCTAAAGATGCGTTCAACTCCCTGCTGGTGTATTTTCCTTTTTTTTCAAGTTGATGAACAATTCGGTCTTTTCCAATTATCACTTTTAGTGGAGCTGTGATTTCATATGTGACATTGTCTGAAAACGCCTCCATGATCGCAACTTCTTTTGTGCCATGTGGGTTGGTTATGGGGCGATACAAATAGATTGTCTTTTCACTATTTATGTCATTTATTGTGATATACATTATTATATTAGAGAGTGGAATTATATTTAAATCAAAGAATGGATAGCATTTTCAAATATAACCCGAATGCGACCTATAGGCCAAATGGAGGACTGAACCTTCAGATATTAGATGGTAAGGATCTATACAAACAGACAATTATTGTCTCTGAAAATGGCTCTTTCCCCGCTGTCTTTCCTAATATTTTTACCAATTATGAACTGAATCAAAACGAGCAACGTATGAAAATTTGGAATGAGCAACCGTTTAGATTATGGCAAACCCAGCTAAATTTTGCCACTTGGTGTGCTTCAAGTGCTTGTGGAGTCAGTTCAGAACACCTGAAAGAAGGTAGATCTATGATCAGATCGGTATATCGTTTTCATGTCTATTATCACATTAGACGAATCATTAAACGCTTGCAGACACCTCTACCTTTTGAGGATAGTTTTAATCAATATGACAATCCTTATTCAAACGAAGAATTTCTAAAAATATGTGGTGAATATGACGTCGATTCTAATCCTATGAAATACAGAGGTCAATACTTTTTCAGCTCATATCAAAAAAGACGTAAAAACTATCCAACTCCGGGCTTGAGTTATTTCACAGACGACTCCATGACACGATGGATTGTGGAAAAATCTAATGGCTTTACAAAAACAGGCCTTGTAAATATTTCGAGCAGTGTTAGGGCGTATGCTTATCTTGTTCTTAGTTCGCAAGCCTCGGCCCGTTCTTCTATCTTGGGTAATGATTCAAGCGCTTTGACGGCCAAAGAGTTTTTATGAATAACCTTGAAGACATTGTTAACCGTAGGGTTGATATTCAGGATGACATTAAACGTTATCAGGATACGTTAAACTACGCTTCAAGTAAGGTTGATTATTCCGTTGGCAAGGTAAATCATTCGTACAACCGAAGGCTGGTGCAAGGGAATGGAAAAAAACAAGTTGAATGCGTTGGGATCTCTCTGGGAAGGTTGGCCGGGATGGCAGCCGCACCTACCGGTATATAGGATCCATCGTATCGTGGATACTCAATCGAGCGAAAGAAGCCGTTGGTTGGTTGAGTCCAAAACTTGTGGGCTTTGATAGTTGGAATCGGAGGTCTGATATACAACCTTCTAGTGACAAGCGTTAGACCATTGTATAGATTATATGTTACATGTATCATGTAACATAGATTCGTAGGAGTACTATCTTTCAAATACCACACGGCACCACCGACACCGATCATAACATTAGCGCGATAAAGGCCAATTCCTTCATGTTGATCCTTACTTCGGTTGTATAAAAGTCGCTCAATACAGGTTCCCTAGGTAGATCTGTAAGAGTTGATCTCTCTCCAAAAACTTTTTTATATCGCGCATTGCATCATTTAGCTCTATGAATTTTCCTTCGGGCTTCTTTTCAAGTCTGAGCTGCTTATTGATAAAAGTCTACTCTCTCTTGCTTTTACGTTGCACAAACCTGGGCTTTTTGTAACTGTTCTATGGCCAGATCATGACGCTTTCTTTCCTTATCTATTCTGTCTTTGGATAAACTTGAAAAGAGATAGTTGATCCGGTAAAACCAAAGCGTTTGCAAGGCACCTCCCAACATCATTCAATTGAAGCCATGTTTATTATTTATAGTTTCAGGTTAATTTTTGCTTAATTAAGTATTCCTTGACATTTCACTAGCGGCGACGATGGCTACTAGCTTTCCGGTATCTTCCAAGTCAAACTTTTGAATTGAGGGTGGTGACATTTTTAACACCTTTTTTTCCAGCATTGAATAGCATACAGCGAAAACGACAGACGACCGATGCTTTATAAATATCGTTGATTATACTTTTTTGTCCATCGTTATTTCTATACTGAGAGATTATAATATCGCGATATTATCCCTTTATTCCATTTCAAGTTTACTTATTCTCACGTTTTTTTAGGATCGGAGGGTGGTGGGGTACCCTTCACCTTAATATTTTTGTCCTTATTTTTTATACACGAAATAAGCACCATTAAGAGAGGACTATCACTCCTCCCCCATTATGGTGAGTTCATGGGCCTCCATCTGGTTTGATGGTAGAATCCACATCTATTACAATATCATTTGAATCTTCGGGCTGTGTTTGTTGCTTGAGGCGTCGGCTGTGTTTGTGCTTGAGGCGCTCGGCTGTGTTTGTGCTTGAGGCGTAGGCTGTGCTTGATTCTGTGCTGAGCCATTTTTTATATTCTCCCTCTGTTACGGTGTATTTCTGCCAACCTCTTTACCAGATTCAACCTTTTTAGGGTTCTTCGTTGTTCACCTGAATAGGAGTCTGTTGTGTCCTACATCTTTATTATCTATCTTTATTATTATTTGCGTTTAAATTTCTTCCAGCGATATAATGCTACTGTATTAGACCACCACTGATTGCGTGATAAGAATGAGCCGAATCTATAATACAAATCACATGTGACACTTTGAAGTGCGGAGTTTAGGAATGGGTCATTCTCAGGTTCATTCCTCAATTCATTTTGACTTTATTCCTAATACCGCACAGGCTCCATTGATACATGTGAATGATTGATGCCCCAATGACTTTACATTTGACCCTTACCATAGATACTAAAGAGTTTTCTTACCTCTTCAATCTTCCGGACTTAATTTGCCCAGTTATAGTCCTTGCTACCTTATACACACACTCGAGCAATTTTTGCCTCTTGCCATCATCGGGTGTAGGACCCTGAATAAAATTGCGTCACCCCATTTCAATATCCGATTATAGTATTTTTTAACACAAAAAAAGCAAAAATACACAAATAATCAATAAATGATATAATCATTCAGTAGTCTAATAGTGAAGTATGATCTAGTAGTCTATATAGATATAGTCTTTATAGAGTCTATAGGAGTATTAAAGGATAGTCTTATAGGAGCTCTATAGATCCCTTTTTATAACAAGAGTCCCTGTAACAAAGCAAAACGTCCAATCTAGCAAATCACATAAGTTCTTGGATGTTCCATTTCTCATGACTAAATGTGTTGTTGCCATCTAGCCTTTCACTTAACCACTGGATCTTCTGCATCAGGCCCCACAATTACTATCCCTCTCATAATAAATACGCTGTCTAAACAAAAACATCCTCGTTAAATTCTTCGGTATAGCGGCGTATGATGTGTGAGTACACATGGTGTGGTTTCGATGTCGTCCGCTAATGCCAACTCTAGCAATGGGCTGCTTTTTGTCTAGTTTCTCATCTGCTAAGTCGATCAAATGACGGTCAAGAAATCCGTCCAATTATATCATAATCATACTGCTCTAAATAATTCTCGTATGCCAAAACCACGACACACATATGTCTTATTCCATCTTAAGTTGGACATTATATCCACTTGAAATCCAAATGATCAAAGTATTCATCTCTAATAATTACAACACGTTTGGATTTTCCGCAGCCCGTAGGACAAACTAATAATGCTTTCATGTAGTCACTTAATATAGTAATCCATAATTCCCGTTTGAATATTTAATGAGCGTCATGATTATATATAAGGAAATCCTGCGGTTTCAGCTTGTTTTTCAACTTGCAGTGTGATCCCTCACTCGCATTTCAATGCGTCGACACGTCCGTAGGGATGATCACTATGGTTCTGAAATCCACCATAGAGCATATTTTGTAGTTATGTAATCGGAGACTTTCACACCGTGTAATTGCAAATGTTTTTGGATTTCGCCGGCATTGCATCCCTTGGTTTACCCTCGGCAAAATACTTGCAATTTCATTGTAATGTTCAAATGTTGCATCCTTGGGCGACAAGTTGGTCTAGGCTCTACCTCAAACTATGGGCGGATAACCTGTAAAAGAGGAATTGATGTTAATACCTGAAGATACAGAATTACTCCTGATTATGTGCAAGGTTGGTGAAAAAAAGGGGACGATACATAAAAAGTATCCTTTACCTGTTTCTGGTAAAGATGATTGTGCCGAGGATCGCGCGGGGCGGTCGGCAGATAGGGCCGCTATGGCTCAGTCTTGGGGGGAAAAAGGGACGATCGCGCCACATAATGTCACAAACCGCCTTACTTTCAAATATTAATTTTTCAAATAGCACACGAAATATGCTAATGGTATGCAGGCACACGTTACTAACTTTGTTCCTGATTTAACGTCTTTTTTAGACTTTGAACCTCCGCCATTAAACTTTTTTCGAACTGATTGCGTGTTTCGCTCTCCATCTTTCTGTCGGTTTTTGTTCATCTTGTCTAGAGCTTCGTAGTATATACCGCACAGGCTCTGAATTCCATGTGAACTAATATTATCATCATTCAATGCTCGTGAGAAAGAGTTTTTCAAACACAGCAATGGCAGATGTTACAACATCATATAATTTCATGACTTTGTTTAGTTTATTTTGATATTTTTTAATCAAAGCCGTGATAATGCCGGTGGAAATAGAGCCAGATAGGGCCACACCACCCAATCCGACAGAAACGGGGATTCCAATAAGGGGTAGCGCCAGTTACTATTGAACCAATACCGGAGGCAATGGTTAGGGTGCCCGCGCCGGCATTTAAAAGCACTAATCGGTGTAATGCCTTGTTGTATTTCTCATTACTTTGTGTTGAATTTGTTTTTTAATTTTATTCAACTCCTCAAGTTGAGAGTTCACGGTATTTGTGTTAAACTTGTCCCGCTCACTCGAATACTCGGGAGCTGTGGGTAGCTTTGGATAAATCTTAAGCTCGGCCATTAGTTATTACAAAGAAAAACTTTCCTCTAAATAACCTATGGTTTATCTAGTTTATCCAGATCCTCAAGAGTTCTGTGATATGTATCACACAAACTTTTCAAAATCCGCTCGACTAATATACCGGCTGCGTGGTAATGTGTTATCAAACACGTCAATTGCATTTTGGATAACATGACATGAGGCCCTGACTTTGTTAAGTTTCTCCCGATATATCTTAACATATTCCGTGGTAAACTGCACAGGAAGCGGAGCTTAATAGGCACATACCCGAATGTTGCATGTAAATCCTAAAATTTCCATGGGTGGGTGCCCATGGTACTCCACCGAGTCCCAGTGAATTTCTAATAATGGTTGCTGCGGTCGCTATCGAACTGGTAACGGCCCACGGTTTCAGATATCCCCTCCAGAAGCGCCAATATGGTCAGAGATTTGCCGTATTTGCATATCCTTTCATGGAACTTGCCTTCGTAATTTTAGCAACTCCTCAAGTTGAGAATTGGATATATCCGTTTTAAACATTTCTCCGGGACTAGAATTGTTCGGCCATTTCTATTATCTTAAGAAAAAAACTATCCTCTAAATAAAATAAAACATGGCAGACATTGACATTGATCCATTTGGGGACCATGGTGGAACGGATGAAGGTACCGATGATACTTTTCCACTAATACCAACCGGGGACCGTACACGGGTACAAATACACACACCGGGAGAAGAAGAAACATCATTCGGAGGAGGTTCCACTCAACGTACCAGAGTTTTGCATGAACGGGTTGAATCACTTTATAATGAAATATCAGAAAAATTAAATCAATACCCCGGGGTGATACATACAGACAATTTTGAAATTAAGGATTGGTGAATTATACCACAGAGGCAAAAACGATCCTTTGACAAAAAAGGGAAGACTAAGGCCTATTAAAACTATAATTAGGATCCTAGGCAAGAACAGGCTATATGATTTAGGGTTTGAAGAGGTGACTGTGAAACAAAGAGTGAGAAAGATGGAAGAAGAGCTTCCCTCAACATCTAAAATAGAAACAGCAACCGTTGAAGAACTAGAAACTATATCTGGGGATGTGATAAACAGTACGGAAGATATAATTTCATTGTTGAAACAACAATCTGTAGACCATGAAGCAACCCAGACCGATGATTTGTTTAAATATCCTGTGAGTGAAATGCTCGGATTGGATAAATCCGTACAAAAAGTGCGAGGAGGTCTTCAGCTTGCGACCGCTAAAATGGTTTCTACCGAACACAAAATCGATTATGAAGAAAAGAATGTGAAAGAGATGGAAGATCCTGACAGATCTGCAACATACACGGATGAACAGAGAGAGATAGTGAAAAAAAGGTTGGAAAAACTAAACGATAAGTTGAAATTTCACCATGAGAAGATCGATAATCTCAAAGGTAAACTTAACACTCAAATAAAAAGCATCAAGGAGACTATTGCTAAAATACTTGACAAAGAAACAACATTGGGTGAGAAGATACGAACACTATTCCGTGAGCAGGGTGTCACAGTTGTCAGCGTACTAACGGCATTTGGTATGGTTATCGGCCTTCTCGTAGAAGCTTTGACGCCTGGGGGTGGGGGGTCATCCACCGGTGGCGCACAAAATCATGGTACAACCGAAGGTGGTGCAAGGGAATGGATAAAAAACAAGTTGAATGCGTTGGGATCTCTCTTGGGAAGGTTGGCCGGGATGGCAGCCGCAGCCCTACCCGGTATAATAGGATCCATCGTATCGTGGATACTCAATCGAGCGAAAGAAGCCGTTGGTTGGTTGAGTCAAAACTTGTGGGCTTTGATAGTTGGAATCGGAGGTCTGATATACACCTATCTAGTGACAAAGCGTTAGACCATTGTATAGATTATATGTTACATGTATCATGTAACATAGATTCGTAGGAGTACTATCTTTCAAAATACCACACGGCACCACCGACACCGATCATACTTAGCGCGATAAAGGCCAATTCCCTTTCATGTTGATCCTTACTCGGTGTATAAAAGTCGCTCAATACAGGTTCCCTAGGTAGATCTGTAAGAGTTGATCTCTCTCCAAACACTTTTTTATATTCGCGCATTGCATCATTTAGCTCTATGAATTTTCCTTCGGCCTTCTTTTCAAGTCTGAGCTGCTTATTGATAAAGTCTACTCTCTCTTGTCTTTTACGTTGCCACAAAACCTGGGCTTTTTGTAACTGTTCTATGGCCAGATCATGACGCTTTCTTTCCTTATCTATTCTGTCTTTGGATAACTTGAAAAGAGATAGCTTGATCCGGTAAAAGCCAAAGCGTTTGCAAAGGCACCTCCCAACATCATTGCAATTGAAGCCATGTTTATATATTTATAGTTTCAGGTATAATCTTTTGCTTAATTAAGTATTCCCTTGACATTTCACTAGCGGCGACGATGGCTACTAGCTTTCCGGTATCTTCCAAGTCAAACTTTTGAATTGAGGGTGGTGACATTTTTAACACCTTTTTTCCCAGCATTGAATAGCATACAGCGAAAACGCAGACGACCGATGCTTTATAAATATCGTTGATTATACTTTTCTTGTCCATGTTATTTCTATACTGAGAGATTATAATATCGCGATATTATCCCTTTATTCCATTTCAAGTTTACTTATTCTCACGGTTTTTTTAGGATCGGAGGGTGGTGGGGTACCCTTCACCTTAATATTTTTGTCCTTATTTTTATACACGAAATAAGCACCAATTAAGACGAGGACTATCACTCCTCCCCCATTATGGTGTAGTTCATGGGCCCTCCATCTGGTTTGATGGTAGAATCCACATCTATTACAATATCATTTGAATCTTCGGGCTGTGTTTGTGCTTGAGGCGTCGGCTGTGTTTGTGCTTGAGGCGTCGGCTGTGTTTGTGCTTGAGGCGTAGGCTGTGCTTGATTCTGTGCCATGAGCCATTTTTTATATTCCTCCCTCTGTTTACGGTTGTATTCTGCCAACCTCTTACCAGATTCAACCTTTTTAGGGTTCTTCGTTGTCACCTGAATAGGAGTCTGTTCCTCTGACATCTTTATTATCTATATCTATATTATTATTTGCGTTTAAATTTCTTCCAGCGATATAATGCCTACCTGTAATTAGACCTACACTGATTGGTGATAAGAATGAGCCGAATCTATAATACAAATCACATGTGAACCTTTGAAGTGCGGAGTTTAGGAATGGGTCATTCTCAAGGTCATTCCTCAATTCATTTTGACTTTTTATTCCTAATACCGCACAGGCTCCCATTGAATACATGTGAATGATTGATTGCCCCAATGACTTTACCATTTGACCCGATAGTTTAGCTTCATAGATACTAAAGAGTTTCTTTACCTCTTCATCTTTGAGCTTTTGAATTTGCTCGTCCGTATACATTTTCCCTAGGTATAGCTTGCTATTTCCGGTTAACACACACTCGAGCAATTTTTGCCTCTTGCCATCATCGGGTGTAGGACCCTGAATAAAAATTAAGTTGTCAATTGCAGTTTCAGCCATTTTCAATAGCGATAGGTATTTTTTAACACAAAAAAAGCAAAAACTAAGTACTACTACTAGTATTAGTACTAATATTATGAAATTGATATATTCTATCATGGTCCTATAGTAGTCTATAGGAGTATTATAGTAGTCTATAGGAGTATTATAGGATAGTCTTATAGTAGTCTATAGGAGTATTATAGGATAGTCTTATAGGAGTCTATAGATCTGTTACTTTTTGTTACAAGAGTCTTGTAACAAAAAACGTCCAATCTAGCAAATCACATAAGTTCTTGGATGTTCCATTCTCATGACTAAATGTGTGTATTTGCCATCTTTTAGCCTTTCCTTAACCATCTGGATCTCTGATCGTGATTCAATTACATCATTCTCTTCATGAATAGTTGCGAGATCTTGTCTGTCTTTTGGATACCACACATATAACATTTTAGCCTGCCTTCGTAAATTCTTCGGTATAGCGGTGTATGATTGTGTGAGTAGCCACATGGTGTGGTTTCGATGTCGTCCGCTAATGGCCAACTCTAGCAATGGCTGTCTCTTTTTGTCTAGTTTCTCATCTGCGATGATATCGTCGATCAAGAATAATGTTTTGTATCCGGCACAGAAATCCGTCATCTTTTGAATATATTCATATAACATACCTCTGGGCTCAATTAGAATCACATATCTGTCGTTCCAAAACCATTTTCGACACATATATGTCTTATTCCATCTTAATGTTGGACATATAATCACTATGAAATCAAAATGATCAAAGTATTCATTCTCTAATAATTTTACAACACGTTTGGATTTTCCGCAGCCCGTAGGACCAACGAATAATGCCGTGTGGGGATCTTTCATGTAGTCCATCTTAATATAGTACATCCATAATTTCACCGTTTTGAATATTTAATTGAGCGTCCATGATTAGATATATATAGGCGTTTAAGGATCCTGCGGTTTCAGCTGTCTTTTCAACTTGCAGTGTGATCCCCTCACTCGCATTTTCAATGCGTCGACCGGTCCCATGTAGGGAGTTTTCATCTATGGTTCTGAAATCCAACCATAGAGCATATTTTGTAGTTAGGTAATCGGAGACTTTCACACCGTGTAATTGCAAATGTTTTTGGATTTCGCCGGCATTGCCATCCCTTGGTTTACCCTCGGCAAAATACTTGCAAATTTCATTGTAATGTTCAAATGGTTGCATCCCTTGGGCGAAAAGTTGGTTAGGCTTACCCTCAACTATGGCGGATACCTTTTTAATTTTAGGATTATAGAACTTACCGGTATCCCGTTTGTAGGCTTGTTCGTCTTCAAACAAAACCAATATACCCTTCAAAGATTTGCAAGGTGTATTGAATGACCAATTCCACGTTGTGTCCGACTTATCCACTCTAATTTGTCTATGTCTCAAAAACCTGTCGTATAGTAAAGCCATGTTTTCGTATTCATTTGAAATGAATCTGGCTAGGGTGGGTTGTGACACAATCTCATATTCTAGAGATATGTTAGAAATTTTATATTTAGCATCCGGTGTCGGTGCCGGTGCCGTGGCAGAACCGGAAGGTTTGGCCGGAGTTGATAATACAACCCTGTCATAATTATTGAATGTTATCTCATAACATAACCTATTCCCTAATCCGGCTTGATAATATGGGATCGTGCTATCCAACATTTCAAAATCCAGCGGTATGGTGAACTTGTTTTGTATGCGTCAGAAATTGCTTTGTCTGAGACATTAGATGCATCTTTATCCGAAGCGCTTACTCTCAATTTCATACAGTTTTCCGTACACCCATCACTGGATATGATACCTTGTCTGATTGCGTTTCTCTTTTCATACTTGTTTAGCCATAAATCTCTGTAGCATCCGAAAAGATCAAAGTCATCAATGCTCAAAATCTCGGTACCCTCAAACTTGATTGCTAACTTTTTAACAATCGCTCTTCCAATGTTAGAGACCAATGTTCTTTTCGTGTCTACTTTTGAATCTAGTTCAACGTCGAAACTTAGTTTTGAAGTACCCGGAACAATAACATCATCGCTACCTAAATTAGGAAACCTAACCAAAAGTAACTGGTTTTGATCAATCTCACTTGGATTGTGTGTCACAATTACTTTTTGGTGTGATCCTTTTACACCATGAGCGGTTCTAAGTGAACGTTCAGGATTTAACCTTTTTCCGTATTCCATGTTTTGTTATTACTTTTATTTTATTTTACTTTTATCTCAGTTAGCGTATACTTCATCAGACCTATGACCTTTTTTATTCAAACCTAAATTTCCGGTTCTTCCGTCTCTCTTATGTGAAGGACAACTGTTGTTCCCAGACTATCTTTTACAAGATCTCCATTTTGATCGGTGATTTTCAAAGTAAGTGATTGAAGGAAACCATTCTTTAGTTTCTTATATTGTGGGTTTTTTGGCTCAATATATGTAACATCACCATACTCAGATATATGATATGTTAGCAGGTTGTTGCTATATCTACCATTTTTAAGATTTAATGTATTGTCCAATTCATTCAGATTGAAATGTAGTTCTGTTATGTCGATTAGCTTATTTGTTTTTATTACTCTAGGGTCTTTGATTAATGGTGTGGATGTGACATCACCCTCACCCGCTAAAGATGCGTTCAACTCCCTGCTGGTGTATTTTCCTTTTTTTTCAAGTTGATGAACAATTCGGTCTTTTCCAATTATCACTTTTAGTGGAGCTGTGATTTCATATGTGACATTGTCTGAAAACGCCTCCATGATCGCAACTTCTTTTGTGCCATGTGGGTTGGTTATGGGGCGATACAAATAGATTGTCTTTTCACTATTTATGTCATTTATTGTGATATACATTATTATATTAGAGAGTGGAATTATATTTAAATCAAAGAATGGATAGCATTTTCAAATATAACCCGAATGCGACCTATAGGCCAAATGGAGGACTGAACCTTCAGATATTAGATGGTAAGGATCTATACAAACAGACAATTATTGTCTCTGAAAATGGCTCTTTCCCCGCTGTCTTTCCTAATATTTTTACCAATTATGAACTGAATAAAAACGAGCAACGTATGAAAATTTGGAATGAGCAACCGTTTAGATTATGGCAAACCCAGCTAAATTTTGCCACTTGGTGTGCTTCAAGTGCTTGTGGAGTCAGTTCAGAACACCTGAAAGAAGGTAGATCTATGATCAGATCGGTATATCGTTTTCATGTCTATTATCACATTAGACGAATCATTAAACGCTTGCAGACACCTCTACCTTTTGAGGATAGTTTTAATCAATATGACAATCCTTATTCAAACGAAGAATTTCTAAAAATATGTGGTGAATATGACGTCGATTCTAATCCTATGAAATACAGAGGTCAATACTTTTTCAGCTCTTATCAAAAAAGACGTAAAAACTATCCTACTCCGGGCTTGAGTTTTTTCACAGACGACTCCATGACACGATGGATTGTGGAAAAATCTAATGGCTTTACAAAAACAGGCCTTGTAAATATTTCGAGCAGTGTTAGGGCGTATGCTTATCTTGTTCTTAGTTCGCAAGCCTCGGCCCGTTCTTCTATCTTGGGTAATGATTCAAGCGCTTTGACGGCCCAAAGAGTTTTTATGAATAACCTTGAAGACATTGTTAACCGTAGGGTTGATATTCAGGATGACATTAAACGTTATCAGGATACGTTAAACTACGCTTCAAGTAAGGTTGATTATTCCGTTGGGCAAGGTATTTATATGATACCCAGTGACATGAATCTCAGAATTAAGACAGGTGTGGTGGGTTACAATAACAAGATTTTGATATCTGGTGAGGATCTTACCATTGGGATTAATCGAAAAGTCAATGTGATTGAAAAAACAACCGAAGAGGTTGTTACCTCTAAAAAGATTCCCGATAAACATATTACTGTGCCTATTCCTAATAAACACATTACCGATCAGCATATTACTGTACCCTACCACAAAGATACTCCTGATGAAACTCCTACACACGAAGATGAGAAGATCGCTCTTGTGATGGCTATGACAACAGGTTATTTCATATGGTATTTGTTTAGATAAAGAATGACGTCAATTAAATGTCAATCAAACCAGATTAACAATAGAGAACAATGCATTCCTTACATACCAAATATCCTTAGCAACGGCTACTTTCGTTTTGACTTTTTTCTTATGTAAACAACTTTCTGGTATGTAAAATCCTATTGTTATAAGCGTTTGATTGACAGATGTTTTAATTATATAACAAAAACTGCTTGCGTGTTGTTATTTGAGAATTTATGTTTATGTTTTTATTATCATTGATGGTATTACTACGTACGCTAGAGGCCATTATAGACACATATCACTATAATGGGAGGACACGGCAGGGATTGGGGGGTGGGGGCCCAGGGGGGTGGGGGGGACACGGCGGGGATTGGGGTGGGGACAGAAATTCTTCTTCTATCGTTGATTTAACGGGGATGATCCATAATTTGACGTAAAGTGGTAAAGTGCTAACGGATTTTATGGACTCTTCTATCGTTGATTTAACGGGGATGATCCATAATTTGACGTGGAATGGTAAAGTGCTAAGGGGTCTGTCCTAACATCGGCATTTTCCTATCTCTAACGATGTAAGGGATTTTGTAAAAGCTTGTACAAGGATTATCTCTACGATTTCATCGGGTAACTGATTCCATCTGTTTGGCTTACTAGCTGGCTTTTTGTCATCGTGAATCAGGGGCAGTTTTTGTTCATCGTCTTGGGTCGGCGATGGTTCGGGCACATCATCGTGATAGAGCGGTAATGGTCCGGGCTCAACATCATGGGGCAGTGATGGTTCAGGTTCATCGTCATGGGGCGGTAATGGTTCGGGTTCATCGTTATGCGGTGGCAACGGTTCGGGCTCATCATCATGGGGTGGCGATGTTTCAGCTTCATCGTCAAGCTGATTCAAAGGATTAAGACATGATTTAAGGAGACCAGCATTGTACTTTTTAGCTAGTACACGACCACGCTCATTTTTCAACGCGCAAAAGCTTAGAAATGCTCTCCAATGTATATGGCCCCAACCATTTGAATGTAAACCTTTACTATCAAGTCTCTTCTGATTTTGGAGCCAAATTTTATCTTTGATTTTTAATGTGGTTGGTAACAAATGGCGACGGTTGTAGTCACGTTGTTGTTTCTTCTGTGCTGCTGTGATATTTTTGCTTGCTTCGTCGTTGGTATCTTGTCTCAATTTCAAGGATAGTTTCGAACTCTTCCAAGTCAAACGGAATATCTGAATTCTGTAAGTCTGAATCTAAATCGTACTTTAAATCGATGGGTATTATACTTAAAAAAGAACGGAGTAAATTTGGTTGAAGAGTGTTTACTCACTCTGTGTGCAAACAAAACACCTTCAATTACATAAGGCCATTCATCTGCCCGTTCGTTCAAAACTTTCACCAGCGAGTCCTTGATGGTTCTATTGAGTCGTTCAACGAGACCATTGGCTTGAGGATGGTATGCTGACATTATTCTTTGATCTGCACCAGTCATTTCATGCAAATTCGTTATCACTTCGTTAACGAATTCCTTTCTCTGGTCATTGATTAAATTTTCATCCAACTATGCCTACAAATAACTTCGTACAGGAATGTAGCAACTGTTTCAGCTGATTTGTCCTTCACTGGCTTAGCTTCAGACCATTTCGAAAAATAATCAATGCAAACGATCAAACATAAGTCAATCCCAACTTGACGCATTACCTCACTAGGTACGGGGACACTCTGCAACTCAGGAGAAATCGTTTTAATAAGTTTTCCTTGCTTTTGGCTTACGAAGCAACGTTTGACAAATTCAGCAATGTCATTCAACATATTGTGCCAAAAAAATCTTTCTGCACATTTTTGATAGGTGGCATCTCTTCCACGATGTGAAGCCATTGCCTGTACTTTGTTGTTGTTTCCCAGGCCTCCATGGATATCTTGGATGATTGTTTTTCTGTTCCTCTCGTGGTGATTACTAATCGTTCCTTCTTGTACATGAACTTCTCACCTACAAGTGAAAAATTTCGACAAGCACGGCGAAAATTTTTCTTCTTTCCTTTGTGCCTTAAAAATAGAATTTTAATTGTTTTCATAAAATTTGCAGTAAAACTTAAAGAATGATAAGCTATGGATAGTTCATTCCACTTTTTAGATTTAAGGTTTCAAATCATTAAGACAAAACTATAAAAATACCCCCTTTAAAATATCAACTCATATGTTCACCTTTTTTAAAAATAAGTCAGAACTCAAAATAAGAGTTGTCATGAAATGGGGAAAAAAGACAAACTAACCTGAGAATCCATCTGGATATTTTTTGGTTTCCAAATATACTTTAATTTCACTAAGTGGCACATGTTGTTTGGCAGCCATTTTCAATAAGAAAACATGTGTGACTATTTTGCTCACAACCACCGAACCACTCACGTGAATCAAAACAAAACATTCGAATATATTAGGAATACTGCAATGACTTCGAAAGGGGAGTTTTCAATAACCAGTTTATTTTAACTCCCCTTTGCCTTTGAACTTCTCTTTAAAAAATAAGGGGAGTGTTTATTAACTGGGGGAGTCATTATTTACTAGGTTATTTCTACTCTAGGGGAGTTATTATTCTCTAGTTTATTTTGACCCCGGGAGTCATCTTTCACAGGGAGTTAAGATAATCTGCTACACCGGTCTGTATATTTATTTAAATTTGGCGCCATCTCATCATAACAAACTTTATCGTTCGAAGTTGGTAGTATGTTGTGGAAAAGGGACTCAAAACATGAAAAAAATATTGTTGTTGGTTATGACAGATATTTCTTTAGTTCAAAGAAGTTTAAACTATAGTACGTAAAATATTCTTGGGTATCTCGAGTCAAAGATCTTATTTTTGATGTTTCCTGGTTGTACATCCAAAAGCTACTTATTTTTACCCATACAGCCATGAAAATTATGTAAAAACGTTGCTAGGAAGATATATGGATACTTAGTTGTGAAATATAGTTATTTATTTGTTATTACAGTAGTAGATTTTAGGATTTAGAAATCTATAAAAAATTTTCTCTCGCTTAAAATTTATTTTCTGGCTGCCATAAAATAATTTTTTGTTCGCCTCTCCTTTAAGACAAAATTTAAATTACGTAACTGTGTCACTTACTGACGGTACTACAACGAGATGTCATCTAATGACTTTTATTTTTTATTAAGTTTATGACCCTTCTTTGTGTAAGCGTCACTCTCCTCCAAAGAGTTTATAATCTTAACACAGACTTCGCTACGTGTAAACGTTCATAGTAAACAATGATGTGATGATGGAAGCTGCGTGGGCAGACAGCAACAAACCATCACGCATTTCGTGTTCGCAAACAGAGCCTGAGAACGAATTATAATCTTAAGGTAACTTTGAAATAGAACAGATTCATGAAAATCGAGGAGTGTACTTGTTAAAAACTTTATATCATTTACAATTTATTGCGTTTTGGTTTGTATAAAACACTCTGGTCATCCATCTTACCTTACCGTGGCTAATTTACTAAAAACGAAATTACCTTTGACATATTCCTTCTTTAACCTTCGTACTTTCTTGCTTTGCACGATAAACGCTCCTAACAGAATGATGACGAGGACGAGCAAGAAAACACATGTCCCAGCCACTTTAACGCTGTGTCGTTCTATAATCGACACAAAACTATTTCTTAAAAATTCTGAGAAAACATACAAAATATTTAGTCTAGCATAAAAATGTTACCGTGCCTAAGAAAGTGTTGTTTTTTTTCTCTTCGCAAAGCTCCAACTTTGAAGAAGTTTGGTTCTCTTTATCAGGTTGGTATATGACATCGCCAGTCTCCATCTTTCTACTTCACTTTCTTATTGAGCTGTTACAACACGTTGTGATAGAACGCTATTTGTTTAAAATCCATGACGTTGGGTTTTCTTAATAAACAAACCAATTCAAACGAGCTACCATGTTTGTTCAATGAAAACACTTAAATCCATCTCTCCTTTTTTATAACGGATGTGTAAATGCAAGTAAAAACCGTGCATATTATCAAGTGCGTCATTCTCGCCATATCTCAAATAAGTTACTGTCTTTTTTAGCAGTTACCTCTTATAATGGCCTGTTATCTCAAAATTTCGCTTTCATGAAAATTTAAGATATTGCTGGCTTTTGCAACGTTTGAAGCTTGAAAAAATCAAGTGGGGGGGACTGATTCATAGCGTGGGTTTGATTGACGTAAAATGTGCAGGGTAGCCACGCCCATTAAAACCACAGAGATAGAATTATCATGTTTATTATGGTTGTAACTACAAATAAATACAAAAATATAAATAATTGCAAAAAATTCACACCCTAAAAATATTTTGCCCATAAATGAAACACCAAAACAAAATATATGTAACGTGGTACAATCTGTCACACGGGACGTAAAATTTTACTTATGTGCACGTGTATATACGGCTGATCTAGCTACATGTCCGAAAAAATCGTGTAAATAAAATATATGAAAAAATGACCCATGACCGTGTGACATCCATAGGGGTTGTTGACAAATCACAGTATTGTAATTTAAAAAACTGGAAGCATTTTATTTCTGTCAAATCAATCCTCGACCAAACCAGCGTATTTCACACAACAACAACGGGGAAACGGTTTCGACACACAGCATGTTTGTTTACGTACAAAAAAAGCAAGTTGTCAACTCCTAGACGTCAAAATTTTCTGATTGGTTGAACCCTTTGACTCAATAAACACATTAAAGTTTTTGCACGGCTCGACGTGTGAAACTGAAGTTATTTTTTTTTAATTTAGATATATTTTTTTGCTTTCAGAATATTATACAGTAAAAAAATATGCATAGTAAAAATAATTACGTTTTTTTTCATAAGAAAAAAAATTCAGCTGACTCTTAGCCTTAAATGTTCTTATTTGTGTCCCACAGAAAAATTTGAGAAACTGGTACTCATTTTTCGTATATTTCATAAATATATTTCAAAACTGACCTCACACTTGAATAAAACATTATTTATATGTCTATTCTTAACTTTTTTTCAAACTCTCAGCCTCGACGTTCTTATAAACTAGATTCTTATAAAAAAACGTATGCACAACAGGATAGCAGCTATAACTCGATGTGTCTGTGCTCCGAGTTATCAACTTCATCACCCACGGAGTTCCATACATAACGCTCCCCATCTTCGGGTTGATAAATCGGATCATGGTCAGGGTAGCCGTCTTCATTTTCATCAACGAATTCACTTTGAGATGATAGCTCATCGGTTTCACCTGATAGATCATAAAAAACTAACCCTTACAAAGGTGTTTACCGACAAAAGGGGAACACGTCAACTTTAATATGACGCATTGTCGTTATAGCGACTAACGTTCGTTGACAAGGAGCAACAAATTACCGCCTACCGTTTAAAGTCGACGTAACATCATGGTATATCTCCTCTACATTGGTTTGAACACTTTGTTCTTTCAGTCCAGCCTGCTTCTCGTTATCTTCCTCTTCTTCAGAGGGCTGGTAAATAGGTTCATGGTCTTCCATGACTTCGTCATGAACGAGATCTTCTTCATGCTTGGATAACTCACCGGCGTCAGCTAATATTTCTTCAACATCATCAATGTAACTCAGAATTGGTGCATCCTTTACGTCCTAAAGAGAGAAAATCCCTTTTTCTTCATATGAACTTATACCTATTAGTCCTGGCATTTCTCTTCAAGCTCTTACCAGCGGTGCAAGTAGTTTTTTGAAAGAGTGATTTTCAAACTTTCACTTGTAAGGGGAGTACATGGAGTTGATTTTCATATATTCCATCTCGTTAGCCCAAAAAATATTCCGTTTCATAGGTACTTAGGATCTCCAAAAAAGAAAAACATTTTTACTTCTCAAGGCGACGAAACGCGATATAAATGGTTTGACTATATGGGCAGGTTAAGAAATGTCTGATCTATAGCTCATCATTAAAATTTATGTACATATTTCTTTCACTATTTTAAGCTTGTTAAGTTTCAGTGACGCACACAGGAATTATTTGATAGCTTTCTAATACTCACATTTTTTAAAAAATATACATAAATTCAAGTAGCTACGTCAAAAGTAGTGTTTTCATAAAATTATGTTTTTTCTGGATTTCCGGAAAACTTCACAACGCGGTCGCAATAAAACAAAATATACCCAAAAACTATTTAGGATCACCAATAAGTCTATCAAGTTGAAATGCATACCAGTTCGTCGTCAATGGCAATTTCGTCTTGATTTTCCATTTCTAATGGTTGGTACATCGGTTCATGAGCCGGATAATCGTCGTCAGTTTCTGATGGCTGGTACATCGGTTCATGAGCCGGATAATCGTCGAATTCCTCAAAAATATTATTATTATTTGATTCAGTAGATTTCTCTAAACAATAAAAACCCGAAAAGAGTAACCATGGCAAAAACAGGCTGACACAAAACAAAACATCGGTAATATTTCTTGTTTAAACATACTATATATTAGACAATATTTATTCTTGCATTAACAATACTATCATCGACGAGCTGTATGCCGTCCACAGACATCCTGAACTATTTTTTATACTATAATCATGATGAAGAACTTATTCGTAATTTTAAATGTGTAACAACATCTATTATTCTATAACTAACTTTTTTATATATTCAAGATAAATCCTATGAAGATCAATGCGAGCATATGCAAAAGGAAAGCACATACAAAAATCAAATCATACTAACCGGAGGTATACTTCTTCTGATAAAGAGAGGTGACTCTGACTGCATTTTCTCTCACAATATCGCTTGGTATGATGACATCATCCTTCTCGTTATTCAGCATCTTGAAATTCTTTTCACCCATTATCTGCGATCCGCCTAGTTCCTAAAAAAAACACAATAGCAACTCACAAGTAATACTTCCAAAAAACCCACAAATGTAAAACGCGATTACAAAAAAACATTACCTCATATTTGGCAATAAAATATTTTTTATAAAAGATGCCAGATTCAGACGAACTTTCAATTATCTTCATAATATCTTGTGAAGAAAACATAAAATACTCGCACTCCCCAGGAATAACACGGTTTCCTTTTTCAGCATTTAAAGCATCCTAAAAAATTGACTTTTTACATTCATGTTTTCTCGAATAAAGGTTTAAGTGACGTTACGAAGTTTCTTACTTGGAGTTGAGATAAAGTCGATGATTGAACGTCATTTAAGTCGATATAACCCTTGTTTGTAGTGTCGAAGGTACGTAATAACGTCTTCACAATACATATGCATGGAACACGACAACTGCCGTCAAAATGCTGTAAACACAGATAAAACTAAAGTTAAGTTTGTACGATTATTGCTATACTCGCGCAGATTTGTAAACTTTCGCGTTCAGTTGCAGTCAAGTCAACTTTTCCCGCGGTTTTCGTATAGTTTAACTTCTATTATTCATTCGTGACATTACACTATTAACTTACCCATCTACAAATTCAATGTAATCCTTGAAAAGATTGAAACCGCCATTCGAGATAAACTTGTGGGTATAAAATTTGCCGTATTTAAAAAGTTACCAACGTCATGCGTTATTAAAGTCATACAAGAATACAGTTTATAATATTACTGAGGCTCATAACAGCTAAAATAGAAAAATTAAGGAAAAATGATAACCAGGTTTAAAGCTTATCTGGACAAATTTTCGCGCGGAATTAATTTCGCGAGGATAAAATTTCGCGAATTCGGCCTTTTTAAAAATTTCGCGAGAATTTAATTTCGCGTCTTTGCCTTTTTTAAACTTTACATTTTGCAAAAGGTGAGTAAAACAATGTTAAATATCGGGATTTTTTTCTTGGTTTACATTTAGCAATGGGGTTGCCATGGCAACTCCCAAAATGGGATTTCAAATTTTGTCTATAAAAAGTTGCCAAATGAAAAGTATTAGTCACCAGTGAGCTTCAGCTCTGCTAGAGCAAAATTTCGAAGTTACAATTAAAAAAAAGTTGGTGGTGGAACCCACCTCTTCCCCTTGCCCAAGTACAAAAGGGGCTATTAAGGGATATTTAAGCTTAGTTTTCATACTGCAAAAAGAAAATTCACCTTTAAATACTGACAAAGAGTTTCCAGATGCATTCCAAAAAAAAACTAAAAGCACAGTTTTCACATACATAAATATCCTGTAATGTTGCTTCATCTAATTTCTCATATGTACCGATATACGTTATAAAAGTATCCCTAAAAAGATGAATAATGGAATAACTGTAACATCGGTAGTTAAGTTACGTGCTCACTAAACCTTTATTATCAAGGAAGCGATTTTCATATCACACTACTTATACGACGAGGTGCTTAGCGAGCTTTATTAATTTTACTTTACCTCAATGTTACGACAAGACGAGAAAAAGGCCACAAAATATGCCAGGCTGGTAAAGTCAGATTTCTACTTACAAAAATAACATGCGCATAGTACCGAAATCAGTTAATTTGATTGGACAAGCTTGATCTTTTGGTTAATATGTGTTGATGCGTGCAACAACTTTTTTGTGCAGTACAGTGTCAAAAATTAAACAAACAAAAGAATAAGTAAGAATAGTTTTCTTTTGAATCAATCAACCAAAATATCACGTTGTTGTACAGTATACTCTCGATAAGTGATACACCGGATAACTAGGACGCCCGCTATGTAGTACACTTTTTCTCGGTCCCTTGAACTTGCTTACCCTATTCAAGCAAAAAAACTTCGCATAACTGGGACCCCGGATAACTAGGACGCCCGCTATGTAGTACACTTTTTCTCGGTCCCTTGAGGCAAAAACTTCGGATAAGTGGGACATGCAATGGAATGACTTCATATTTAAATGAAGTAATAGCTGGTTCCAGGCAAAGCAAATTGACAGAATTTTTTTCCGTTTAATGTAGTGTAATCTTATGTTATATTGAATGGAATAGAAAAGTAAATGCAATTATCACCATTTCTTATTTATGAATTTAGCCTCAAAGTCCTCTTGTTCGCTAAGTTTTACAAAAAATCTCTCGATAACTAGGACAAATTAAGCCTTTGTATGAAAACCCTACTTACAAGGAAATTCGGATAAGTAGGACGCCCGCTAAGTAGTACACTTTTGTTCGGTCCCTTGAGTGTCCCACTTATCGAGAGTATACTGTAGTTCTAAGTGGGAATCCGGCTTAAGGACTGGGATTGGACACCAAACCTTAAGTTCTAAAATGAAACCATGCGTTCTATAGAGTATTAAGTACCACTTCTACCTCAACCTTAAAAAACTCCATACCTCAGCTTGAATAGGTCTTCCTTGTTAAGAGTCTGGGAGAAATTAGCAAAATAAATCCATATTTTTTTCGACAATGACAAGTTGTTCAACATACTTCCATCGCAACCCCAGTTGTTAAAACTTTTCAAATAAGGTAAAATTACAGACACTTGTAGATTTTGCATGCCAAATGAATTAACTTGATGCCAGTACCCTAAAATATAAACGAATTTCACAAAAAAAGTCTGCATCGTTCTCACAAAAAATTAAAAAGCTGTAGAACAAGATGTACATCAAGCTACTTGCTTCGTGGAAGAAACATGCAATCTCCTGCATTCATATTGGCGTGGTGGTAGCGCACGGCTGCAAATTTCGGATATTTTTTTAAATCTATTTTTTCAACATCCAGTAGAGAATATTGTCTGTAATCTTTTCCCTCCGCTGTAGGTATCTAAAAAAGAAATGTTTTTGCGTTAATTTAAAAAAGGATCACAAAAAACCGAAAAAGTTTCGCTGGACGAGAAAATTAAAAAGTTTTTTTTTTAATATCACTGTCTTTAAAGAACAGAAATAATGAAGTATACGAACACGCGTCATCATCCAAACTTCGGTCTGGGAAGGGTGGAAGAGTGTTCTTTTAAAACATTTTGTTTCCAAGTAAAAAAAGTATAAATGCGTACCTTTTGGAGGTTCATGTTTGTGATAATAAAAAAACATTAGGTATTTAGAACAAACGTAACATAGATGCAAACTTACATGTTCTGTAGAATTCGGATGGATTAGTATCCAGTCCTTTGTACCATTCAGTAAACAATGAATCGTGTTTTCAGCGTCATATCGCAGCGAACTCTTTTTTTCACCAGAACTTAACCATAAATTTGAATTTAACAGTCTCTCCTTGTAACTACCACAAGTTAAAAATGGTAGTACAAAAATATCTTCAGACATAAGATCAGGCAACTGAGAAAAAATGTGTTTGTCCTCGCTGGTATAACTCTCTAAAAACGTTTTCATTGAGTCTTTACCAATCTTTTGTATGTTTGCTGGAACCTCTTTCCTCCCGAGTATATATTTCACTTCCAGGTCTCCAAAGCGGTCAATCAAATATTCATTTGTCCATTTTTCTTTCGCAGGGAAATTACTCCCAGCCCCGCGGAAAAGGCAAGGTTTCTGTATATGTATACACTTATCCCAGAATTCTTGGGGTGCTGGAACTTCATCGAAAATATCTATATGACCATCACTGTTTCGATGTCGACCAAGAGGTTTGTTATATCCGGATTCATTTGACAAACCAGTGGAGAGTATAGATGATAGTAATAGGACAAAAGATATGGATAATTTTTGCTTCATTTTGGTATTAATCCCACTTTACATTTTTTTATTTCAGTTGGTCATTTTAACATAGCTAAAGTATAAAATAATAAGGATCAACGAAGATAAGGGGAGTCAGATAAACATGGTATTCCACAGACATATTTTTACATGCGAAAATTTTACTGTCTAAAAAAATTTTTTTGAAAAATTTTTTTTATCAACATTATCATAAAGTATGTTAAAGACTGTAAAAGTGCATTTTATAATAAATTTTTAAGTTTCCCTTCAATCAAGCACCATTCAAAACGACCAATATATTTTACGTGAAATTAAAATTTGGAATTTTAAAGAACCAAGTTTAGCGGTTGACAAAAAAACTTGATAATTCGCGGAATTCAATTTCGCGATATTGAGAAGAAAATAAAACGCGAAAACGCTGACAATAATGTAATTTTTTAAAAACCGATTTTTGCTACCCTTGGTTTCCTGAAAACTTCAGGTTGGCTGTTGTTTAGAAGATGCTTCGTTTTTTCTCGCGTTGTGTATATGAAAAGAGTTACTTAATTGACGCAAAGAAAAAAGGGTTTCGAGAAGCTTTCCAGATAAAAAAGAAGATAAGTGCAAATTTAATGTCCATATTTTGCTGTTACGCTCAAAAACAATGGTATTTAGTATTAATAAGAGATTCCTTTTCTCTTTCTTTAAACCCTTGAAAATTATTGAGTGTTAGCGAAAATTTATTTCTAAGAGAGATTCAACTGCACCCGGTCAATATGAACAAATAAACAAGTAGTACAAACAAACGCATATACACGAAAGCATGCAAGAATATAGATGTGTGGTAGTCAATATGAACAAATAAACAAGTAGTACAAACAAACGCATATACACGAAAGCATGCAAGAATATAGATGTGTGGTAGTCAATATGAACAAATAAACAAGTAGTACAAACAAACGCATATACACGAAAGCATGCAAGAATATAGATGTGTGGTAGTCAATATGAACAAATAAACAAGTAGTACATACAAACGCATATACACGAAAGCATGCAAGAATATAGATGTGTGGTAGTCAATATGAACAAATAAACAAGTAGTACAAACAAACGCATATACACGAAAGCATGCAAGAATATAGATGTGTGGTAGTCAATATGAACAAATAAACAAGTAGTACATACAAACGCATATACACGAAAGCATGCAAGAATATAGATGTGTGGTAGTCAATATGAACAAATAAACAAGTAGTACAAACAAACGCATATACACGAAAGCATGCAAGAATATAGATGTGTGGTAGTCAATATGAACAAATAAACAAGTAGTACATACAAACGCATATACACGAAAGCATGCAAGAATATAGATGTGTGGTAGTCAATATGAACAAATAAACAAGTAGTACATACAAACGCATATATCAACATTGAACAAAAGAAGGTTAAATTATAGATTTTAGAAACGTTATCTTTTTCAAATCAATATATAATTTTCATACAAAACTAAAATTACCAAATGTTAGCATCCCCACAATATTGCCACTGCTATAAAAATTTTCCATCTCTCAAAAAAAAAAGGTTGTTAAAAATTTTTAGATGCCAAAAAAATTAAAGGATTTGTACAACAATATAGGATAAAAATAAAAAATAAATAAAATGAAAAAAAAGAAAAATATATTTCTAAAAATTGGATGAAGGTAATGAATTACTCAGTGTTAAATAGTATATAAAATGGGAAAGTTTTTGCATTTCTATAAAACATATCGTGATTTAATAAAAAAACATTTGTTCTTCCAAATAAAAATTTGCAAGAGACACAGTTATTGCAATTGTACAATATTCGAGTGTTGGTCTTTAATTTGGTTTTGGTACAGGTTTTGACTTCATCGACGCTCTACATGAAAAACGAAACAAGATTATTAGGCTTGTCCAGCCGCAATTTCATTAGTTGGCATACATCGGCCGCAATTTCATTGGCTGACATAAAGCAGGGTGTAATTTAATTGGCTGGCGTAGACCAGGCTGCAATTTTATTGGCTGACATAGACCAGGGTGCCAAAAGGTTCAACATACATTATATTTCTAAACTTCTCTTAACAAATTTACTTTAACTTATTCTGTTCAAGACAGGGATAAACGAGCTTTTTATATCTCCCTGGCAAATTCAGCTGGGTTAGAACAAGTCGACACATGCAGGAATCTTATTAAATGCAGTGGACTCTTGATATAACCAACCCCCGATTAAGTGAACTCTCGATTTAACGAACCAAATTTTTTTTTTCCCTGACCTTAAAATACCTCTATATAACGAACTCAAGGCACTAAATGTAACAGAAACTGAAAAATATTTTCAAAGTTTTGTACATCATCGGTATCGATATTATGTTTCACAAACAAAACAGTGCAATGTCATCCAAATCGAACATCGAATCATAGAAACATTGTAGAGCATGCAGTAGAACAAAAACAAACCAAACTTTGAACTTTCAGATATCATCTTGTCAATAACATTTTTATCAGCCATATTTTCTTATAGGAAATGCCAACGCAATGAAACAAGTGTTAGAACTACTGATCTCTAAGAGATCATTTGCTAGGTTTATGTAGACGTTGCATTGTGTAATGTAAACAAAAACTCAAATATGCTGCTTTGATTCGAATTTGTTTTGATTTTGGAATGTATTCGAGTAGAGTTCTACTTGAGCACTTCAGGCAATATGTTGCACTCAACGCTATACATTTTTGTAGGGTTAAAAAATACAGGATTTCAATTAATTGAGGCAAAATTCCAATTTTTTTTTATTTTTCGGTAAACGAACTCTCGATATAACGAACTTTCTCTTCGGTTCCCTTCGCGGTTTGTTATGCCGAGAGTCTACTATTTCCTGCTCACTTCAAATTATGATGTAATTTCATGTAGCATACATATAATACGAAAAAAGAACATACCTTGTTGATCTAGGCGGAGGGGGTGGTAAATCTTCTTGGCCACCAGTCAAGTCAGACAATAATTCGCTCATAGCGTCCAGGTTACCGTACAGATTTCTAGATTGCTAAACAAAGCCGGCATATGTTAGATAAGAAAAAACAAAATATAGATTTCCAAAAAAAACTCTTTAACAAGTCCTAAATTTTTAACCTATTTTCTTTCTCAAGATATTCCAATTTAATTATGATGCAAGGTACGACGTTAAATTTTAAATGACAACAAATCATTGTCCGCAATTAGTTATTTCGGGCCTGTGAAGAGATATGAGACTGAAAAGAACTTTAAATAAAAAAAGATTTGGTAAACAACTTGTCAAGTTCTAAAACATAGTTATTTACTCAGGGAACCCTTTAAGCTTTCAAAAAGAATAATTACATTTGTGTATAAATATCACACTGTTTCTAACCAAATTAAACACTAAACACTAAGAGATAAAGGTAAAATCTATGATGCAATGACCACTACAACGTTGCACATCATCCGATTCAAATTTTTTATTGACAGAAGGGATCTCACCTGTGCTCCAACCTCTCTTCGTTCCACTGTTTCCATGAAAAATACCACAGCGTTATATATGAAGCGATACTGCGCCTGCAAAAAAGTGAAGATTACGACTACTTAATGCTCGCTATGTACAGATCAAGAGCTAAAACAGTGTTTCCAATAACTTGGGGAAAGTATTTTCAAGCTACTAACTATTTTTAAGGTTAATATTAAAATTGGATACTTTATTTTTGAGACATTTCATGCAAGTGTTAAAAACTAATAAGTTATAAATTTTTTTAAAGCATCTCTGACTTCTGAAGACAAGGATGCAAATTTTGAATTCATAAATATTTGGAAACTCAAAAATGTTGGGCCTGTCTAAAACATGGGGGCCAATGAGATCAAATGGGATATTTCAGGCTCCACAATGCAGGCATACCAACATTTTATGAAAATACTAGAGATATCAAATTGTTCAAAAATCTGCATATTAAATCTCTTTCTTCATATCCGAAAATGCAAATAAATCTTGAACAAAACTACGGCATCTTAAATCTAACAATTCAAAGATTTTCGGACTGTAGTTTTTCAGCTATTTCAGTAAATTACTTTAAAATGATCTAGAATATTTTAGTTTTTACCAAAAACAACCTGAAAATCAATTTTTCAGGTTTCTCGCCAATTCCAACAATTTCATTGAACGTGCCAGTGTAAATTTTTTTCTCCCCAATTTACTTTGTATATACCCTCCCCAATTTACTTTGTATCCACTCTCCCCAATTTACTTTGTATCCACTCATACAAATAAGGGTTAGCAAGTCAACGTTATCGTTGAAATCGATTGTTTATACAAACAAAATGATGAATATTTTCATCGGTAAAGACAACGTATTAAAAGCAAAATGGTTTACCTCAGTTTGAACCATGCCTGAACGTTGTAGTCGAACCTTCTGAACAGTACGTGGTACATCCCTTTCTTCCAAATGTCCTACACAAACATTACAACAAATAAAGGGCGCGTAGTATTGTAAAAACTCAATTATTTTTTTGGGCCTTCAAAGTAGAAGACTCTGTATGAGCAAAATTTGGGAAAAGATGCCAGTGAAGTCTCATAATTGAGGAAGTAAATTAAAAGATATTTATATTATAATCTGCTTCGCAAATACGTAAGAACAGTCAACCCTTCAAATCACAAATCACTCATAGACAGGCGACTCACCTTTTATTCGATACAAACTCATCAGCATACTGATCACGATAACCGTCCCAGTCCTACCAATGCCAGCACTGAAACGTAAGTGAAAAACAAAACACTAAATATCGGCTGCCATATGGGCATTAGGGTCCATAACTTGACAGAGAATGACCAGTGACAAAACTCGAAACAATCGTAAAACAGGGTTGATACATTCAGCTTTTCAGACACTACGCTCAAATTTGACCTAAATAGATTAAAAATAAGACCAAACCGAAATTATTAAAATCTTTTATTTTTCAAATATATTTAAGTGCTTCCCCTAATAATAAATCCTTGCATAAATTCTTTGTATTTTTGAATCCTAATACCGTAACTCCTCTTTTTACTCCAGGGGGTTTATTAAATATCAGGGGGTTTATTAAATATCAGGGGTTATTAAATATCAGGGGGTTTATTAAATATCAGGGGGTTTATTAAATATCAGGGGGTTTATTAAATATCAGGGGGTTTATTAAATATCAGGGGGTTTATTAAATATCAGGGGGTTTATTAAATATCAGGGGTTCCGAAGACGGTGTTTAAGTACCTAAAACTACCGGCTAACCTGCAATGGATAACTGGAGGTCCTGGATATTCAAATGTTTTTTGAGTTGCTTCGATGAGTTGCATAACTTCCAGTAAGGATCCTGGATCACCAGGTACACCATGATCAGGCCAACCAACGAATTGATAGAGAAAGATTTTGCGAGGCGGTGTTGGTTGATTTCCATGTAGCTGAAAAATCCATATTTAGTACCTAAATCAGCCTCTTTTTAATCCGCTCAGAGTCACAATTATCCTGATAAAATTTAAAGAGGGGCTTATTTTTGCTGTATTTTTCCAAATTCTTAGGGCAAGTTATTTACCAAGGGGGGAATTTTAGATTTAGCAAAATTTATTGAAGGATTTTTATCAAAACAGATGCTCAGAAAGCTAACACTATATAAGTGGTTACCTATTTGATACTATACCTAAATGCATACCTCGTCAGAAAGCTCTAACTGCCGCACGACATAATCACGCGTCGCCGTCTCTCCAGTATTGGTGACGATTTTTTTCCCAACATTCATCGATACACCAGGTTCTGGCCAATATCGAACACATTTAATCTTCCAAAAAAAAAACAATGAGGAAATTGACAAAGTAATACGTTATATCACACTGACGTCATCAACATTTTTATCAACGCCCGACAACCTGGGCGGCTTGAATGGAAAACAGGGTAAAATGATCCTACTTTTGCCTTTTCAACTTCGTTTGTAACCATTATAATAATTCTGGAATTTTCTTGATCTATCATGTGCCAAAAATCATTTACAGTAGCTTTGACACAACCTTGCGACGCAATAAATAACGCCCCACTTTCGTCATCCTAAAAATTAAAAGCAGATCCTCAAAAATCGGTAATTATGTTAGGATAACATTCTACATTGTATGACACATTCAAAACTAAGGCACAGAATGGCAGAGTTGGTACAAAATGTAAGAGAATGTAAACTTACAAAAATATAACTAGAATTAATATAATCTGAACCCGAAATATTAGGATCGACATTTCGTAGAACAACGCGTGTGTGGTCAACTAAAAAAGAACATAATATAAAAAGATAAAAATTTTAAAATAAACGTAAGATAACATTTTAAAATATTCGTTCACACAAAAGAGAAAAACAAATAATAAATAACACGCTATACATGGTAGAATGTTTCTGTATCTGTTTTTTCCTCTGTTCTCTGGTTTAAGTCCTTCACTCTTTGTATTCGTGTTCGCTCTGTCCTCTTGTTGCAACCACTAAACAGAAAAGGTAATGTTTTTATTGACAGTGACGTTGAACCCTGTCTGTATTAAGAAAGAGATGTAACAGACACGTTGATGAAGATGATTTATTGCAAAATGGGAACATCTAGATGATGCTATCAATTTTAAGTAAAATAACGTTAAGGCGAAGAATGGAAGTTTTCAATATTTAAATACATAAAACATATCTTGAAGCTATACTTCCAGAAACACTTCTCCTTTTTCAAAGTTTGTTAAAGGCTTTGTTTAAGATTATATGAAAATTTTATAAATCAAATTTAACACTGTTTCGTAGGAGAACTTTGGAACACGGCTTTGGTAACTCGTTTTAACGCTTTAAGATATGACGACCAATCGAAGAGATAAAAAAAAATTTGTATTAACTATTAAACGCAAATAAAATATTTTGAAAAATAAAAAATGTCACAGTCAGTTATTTAAAAAAGTTTGCAAAATTTCCACGTATTGACTAACTTCAGGGCAGCGCCACGTTTTTTAGGAGAGGGGGGGGGGCAATTGTTTACACTGGGGATTGTAGAAGACTGACTTGAAGATCATACCTCAAATTCTTTTTTCATTCGCTGGTCATTCTTTCTTCTTTCAGCAGTATCACACAACGCCTGAAAAAGATAAGTAAATTCAACAATAACTTCAACAAGAGAATGTTGAATAAATTTCTTTGGAAAAAAATCCAACCTCCTTCAAAGGGACAACATTGCCATGAACATCCATAGGTGGATGCGCAGTGAAATGGTTCAGCAAATGTTGCATTGTAGGAAATTTTAAAGATTTTGTTCCAGACACATCAAATGTACCATCAGTGTACTCGATAAGAAATTCGGTTACTTCATTTTTATGCCTGAAAATAAAAAATGCGTGTTATTAGTACATCCTTACTTCACATTTAAGAAAAAAGGTTATGCCAGCAAAATGAAGTTTTAAAACCAGACATGTTTTTTTCAAATTTTATATCAAGTATTTTCCTACTCCATGGCAATCCAGGAATTTTTCAGATTTTTTAGAAAGATTCTTTATACCAAGAAATTATAAAACGTAACAAGCCTGGTGTTCTTAATGGTAGCTTTGTGATAGTGTGTTCGCTTCTCGTATTGAAGGTTGTGGGTTCACATCTCGTCGTACAAGAAACTATTATTTACAAGTTTAAATCGATCTTACTGCTTAACGTTCAATATGAGAATGGATTAATATCTTAGTTCGGTGGTTACTGTGTTTTCACAGCTTCCATACCACAGACGGGACCGTTAAATGTATCAGTACCACCAAAAGTTACAAAAAAATGCACTATGCAGAGCCTAATTGCACTAAACAAAAAATGAATTCCATGCGATTATTTTAAAAGAAGCTTGGTCGAAAAAAAGCAAAAATTTAAGGATGATAAAAACATCAAACAAAAGAGTTTCTAAAATAGGCGTCCATATGCATTTTTTAAAAAAGTGAATAAACCGTTGTGAAAAATTTATTTTCATTAAAAGCAAACATGAAGGAAACTAATGTACATCCTTGGCACTGTCACGTTGCTAAAAGCTTTAATTTTTCTTCTTTCATAAGAATACTTTAAGGACATCGATTGATTCAGAACTAACACAAAAACAATAAAATGTCACTCAACCTTATCGAAAGGACGTATGATCCTGGTTTTGACCGACTCTCACGAACAAGATACGATCCATCTTCGCCTCTCTGTTTTAAGAACGAATGAGCTTCTCCGCGACCTATTTCTCCAAAAAACCACCTATAATCAATAGAAAACGGTACCAGGGGCATACATAAAAGAGTTAGCAAAGATATTAAAATTTAAGGATACATGAGCATACTGTCTACAATTCTTAAACTTCAAAAAAAAACTAGATACAAGTTTTATTTTCTAAAGTAAAATAAATTTCCTATGGAATAGTTTTGTCACAAAATAATAAACTGGGAAAACGTAAATAAAATTATCGAACACCTTTTTCGTGTTGCAGAATCTTAAGCCAACAGAAGGTACAGGTATTTTAATTTTGCTTTTTAAGGTCTAGTTTCGATTATATATCGAAAAGTTACTTTTCGTGCTTCTCCGTTGTACTTTTTTACCGTTACACTGTGATAAAATCTTAACAATACATTTTTACTAAAAAAATAACAGACACCGTTAGAGAGGTTGTTAATATGTAAAGAACATTCCCAGTATTCATAAATGCATGTACATTTTGGCCTAAAACATAAAGGATGTTTGAGCAAAAACTATTTTCGCGACATAGAGATCTAAACTTTGTAAAAAAATAAACTTATTAGAAAGAACTGTTGACAAAAATAACTATTTGGATGTTTCATTTATCCTTAATAAAAAAAAAGAGAGCAACTCTAGTACCGTTCTTTATCCAAACCAGGATCGGTATCATCATCATAAGCAACAGGCTCACTCATTTGCACACAGTTGCCATCCGCATCTATGAATTTGTTAGGATTTTGTTGGTAGTATTCAATCAAATCCGGCACAGATGCGAATCCGTCGTTTTCATACAGCTCAAAGCAATCACCATCGTTTCTTATCTTAAAATGCCACACTACATTGCCACGCCTGCAAAACACCAACATGGACAAACTCACAATACATGGCAACAAGTAGCAGATAGTATGTCTAGTTAAATATTTAATTAAAATAGTAGTCTCAAAAAGTTTTAAGGAAAATACTTCGCTACATTAGAAGTAAACATAGATTGAAAATAAAAAATAAGGTGCCAACTAAATGTGAGGATACATACTTCACAGATAGTGTGTAACTTCCCGGAGTGGTTGCACTTCTTCGACACAAATAATTTCCATTAGCTCCTTTTTTCTTTAAGTATTTTTTCAGCTTCATCAAACGTTAACTGGGCATGAAAACCCCAGGAAGACCTAAAAAATATATACACCACTGGATTGGCTGATTGAAGATTAAAAAGAAAACAAACAAAAAACTGTTTACACACCTCATTGTTCACAAACGTGAAGGTTTTCCTGCTAATCGATTTTACTTCAACTTAACCATGAAGTTTTCTACTTTTTCTAGAACACATTAAATGACAATACGATCATATATATAATGCACATCAACACACGCAGTATGGTCACGATAAGATTCATCAAAAGTAAAGAAGTTACGAGCACCTGGCTGGCTGATTGGCTAATTGCAAGTTTGGTTCCAGAAGACCAAATTTATGTAAAAGCTGGATTAAACAGAATCATTCAGCACTACCAGCCTGGTATTTTTAGAGTTGTGTGTTTTGGGTGTCATAAGTTACTGCTCGAAGCATTTTATTTGTGTGCTTCAAGCTCGAAGCATGACCTATGAGTAGATGTGAATCTGAATCGTGTAAAGGCTAGAGCAACATGCTAAAATTTCTATAGAAAGGAAACAGATATAAAGGAGACACAGATATGAAGGAGACACAGATATGAAGGAGACACAGATATGAAGGAGACACAGATATGAAGGAGAAACAGATATGAAGGAGACACAGATATGAAGGAGACACAGATATGAAGGAGAAACAGATATGAAGGGGAAACAGATATGAAGGAGACACAATTTTAAAGGACACAGATATGAAGGAGACACAGATATGAAGGAGACACAGATATGAAGGAGACACAGATATGAAGGAGAAACAGATATGAAGGAGACACAGATATGAAGGAGACACAGATATGAAGGAGACACAGATATGAAGGAGACACAGATATGAAGGAGACACAGATATGAAGGAGACACATATATGAAGGAGACACACATATGAAGGAGATAGAGATATGAAGGAGACACAATTTTAAAGGAGACACAGATATGAAGGAGACACAGATATGAAGGAGACACAGATATGAAGGAGACACAGATATGAAGGAGACACAGATATGAAGGAGACACAATTTTAAAGGAGACACAGATATGAAGGAGACACAGATATGAAGGAGACACAGATATGAAGGAGACACAGATATGAAGGAGACACAGATATGAAGGAGAAACAGATATGAAGGAGACACAGATATGAAGGAGACACAGATATGAAGGAGACACAGATATGAAGGAGACACAGATATGAAGGAGACACAGATATGAAGGAGACAAATATATGAAGGAGACACAGATAGGAAGGAGACACAGATATGAAGGAGACACAGATATGAAGAAGACACAGATATGAAGGAGATACAGATATGAAGGAGACACAGATATGAAGGAGACACAGATATGAAGGAGAAACAGATATGAAGGGGAAACAGATATGAAGGAGACACAATTTTAAAGGACACAGATATGAAGGAGACACAGATATGAAGGAGACACAGATATGAAGGAGACACAGATATGAAGGAGAAACAGATATGAAGGAGACACAGATATGAAGGAGACACAGATATGAAGGAGACACAGATATGAAGGAGACACAGATATGAAGGAGACACAGATATGAAGGAGACACATATATGAAGGAGACACACATATGAAGGAGATAGAGATATGAAGGAGACACAATTTTAAAGGAGACACAGATATGAAGGAGACACAGATATGAAGGAGACACAGATATGAAGGAGACACAGATATGAAGGAGACACAGATAGGAAGGAGACACAGATATGAAGGAGACACAGATATGAAGGAGACACAGCAAATCCTAAAAGAAGTGTAATGATGTCGGGAAAAACTTAACTTAATACAAAAAAAATTCACAAATTTGTGTACAAAGTCATCAATATACTATTACAACCATAAAATATCATATCATTAATATAAAAAACATCATTGTCAGGTATAAAGTGATATTAAAATTCACTGAAACAGTTTACTTTGGTTCAGAGTAAAAAGCATCTAAGTAACAAGAAATTGACTTGAATAGACTGAGCTTATGAGCACAAAACTTTTAGCAGTTTGAGATAAAGCTTTTAAAACTTAGTGGAAACTTTATGACCTTGACACTTTGCTTTCTTGTATGACATTAAGAAAGTAGTTATTTTATATTTTCAGAGCAACCTAGTTTCACTAAACGTAAAAACATAAATCTATGTGTAACTTAATCATAAATAAAAAAATATTTCTTTTTTTATCAAAAATTTTTATAATCGTAAAAGACTGCAATTAAAAAAATAATATTAACAGAAACCCTTGCATAAAAATTCTTAAGGTATAATGATAAATTTAGGTCCATGCTTCCGATTCGATTTGCAACTTTTTCGACTCTCTACGAAGAAATTTGACACAGTAAGAACAAGTAATGATAGCAGATTACACAAATCTCAATCAAAGTAAAGTTGTTAAATTGGAAGGTTGTGTCCACTTACTCTTCATCTCTCAGTCTCGTCCACCACAGCTGGTTTCGGCATATATCACTTACATGGTTGTCGAGGTTATCATAGTTTTTTGTTTCCTATTCAGTTGTAAAAAAGCAATGTTGTATATTTAAATTTCGCAATCAATGAGATGAGTGATAATATGGCGAATCAAAAACTTACCTTTGACTCTGCTTCATCTTTTTGGGCTGATGTCTGCATAAAATGTTTCATTGCTTTGTAGACAAAGCCGTATTGCACCTTGAAAGATAATGACAAAGAAATTCATATTGCATAATTGTTATTTTCTTTTGAATTACTATCACGACTTGTGATGAATTCTACGCATAGGAACATTGTCTGCACAATTTTTTGGGTCATCATTCTGGGCAAAATTAGTGCTGACAGGGTTGCAGAAGGCGGAATCAAATGTTACTTCCAGCAGTAATGAATAGGTTGTCATTGTCACAATAATTAACAGTACAAAAACCGAATCAGATATTAAGTTTAAACTTTTCCAATTATAATTAAATTATCTGAATATATTTAATTTTAAGTAAACACGTTTACAAATTGCATAACAGTAGTGGTGAATAACTTTATGTGCAACAATATGACTTACTCAATGAAGCATTTTGTAAATAATATCATTGGTGTATACTGACAAACAAACAAACAAACAAACAAAAATTAAACATCTACAAGCAAGAAGAAATCACCTTTGTTTGAACCATTCCTAACCTTTGAAGTCGCACATTACGAACAGTCTGAAAAATGGCTTCATCCTCTAACATCCCTGTGATCAAAAGTAAGGTTTTAAAAAGAAATATTTCCCACATACACTATATGCAGGAAGTCTAATAATCAAGACGTAAATAAAGGGTTAGTGAATCACAAGCAGTGTTTCTTACATCTGTGCACCCCTTTAAACATTTTTGTTAGTTAAGAGTCTATAGATAGTGATGTCCAATACAGAACTCCATGTACCTCTACATACGGTTGTGAGTTTGTACAAATAACTCTTTCGATAATTTTCGTTACTTGTTTAACCAACAGAAAAATGAAGGCAGAAGTAAAACTTTGGGAAATGTAATATGTCAACGTGTATTGGATATATATGTATTTAACCAAAGCAACTCTAGAAGAACACAGTATACCGAAACACCAATATTTTTTGGCGTAAGATATAAATCGAACCATTATCTGATATCTACACATTGTTTTTCGTGACGACGACTCAGACTAATACTCCTTCTATATCTTTATAACATTCCTATTGTACTAACATGTCTTTTATTGAACAACAGAAAGCCTCAATTATAATTTACCTTTCATTTGATACAAATGCATCAGTATGCTGATGACAATCACTATACCAGTTCGACCAATGCCAGCACTAAAAGTTAAAAAATTAAAGCATATAAGGGCTTCGCATTGCTGTTCCATAACAAGAGTTGCATATTATATCATTACACTAGTTTGTTTATGGAGGAGTGTATTCGTTCAGTGCCTTTCCATGCTGTTTTTTTTTTCATATGACAAAAAAATCAAAAATTCGGTCTGCCTGTGTATTTAATATTATTTATTTCTGTAGTGTCGTACATCATTGCAAAAAATATTGTTTCCATTCTGTCATAAATATTTACGCAAAAACAAACACAAATACCACTCTTGCAGAAGAAACGAAAGGAAGGACAGAAGAAATTAAGAATTTTTTTCATTTGCTTTCTGATGAGAAACCTTGAAAGGTAAAATAAAACCTTGATCGCACCTACATGTTGGATTTGATACAAAGTACAGAATAAAAAAATAGTTTGAAAAAGTAAATATCTTCCATGTTGTGATCTACAACACAAGAAATTTTCTGCAGATCGTTGGAAAATTTTTATGGGAATTAAGAAAAGTGAATTTTAATTTGCTAAAAACTCCTTCACACTTGCCTTGCATTCGCATCTTAAGATATTTAGATTCTTCTCTGGACAAGTGCAAGGGCTACAAGGGTTTTGTTGTCTATTACTAACACTGACTCAGCAATTACAAGAGAGTTAAAAAAATAATTGTTTAATAAATAATAAAAGTGTTGCATAGTTGCAGAATGATGAAAAAAAGATGGCTACAAATTATCTGCAACATTACTTGCTCGTTAACTGTTTTGGAACAAATCGCTTTATACAACTTGACAGGGACAACATCTGCAGAATAAAAACAAAACGAACCTGCAATGTACAACTGGTGGTCCGTCACATCGGCTCTTTCTTTGTGTAATCTCTACTTGTTGTATAAATTCTAGTAGGGAGCCAGGGTCGCTAGGAACACCATGTTCAGGCCAAGCGATAAATTGAAAATGATATATTGTTTTAGTAGAAGAAACTTTGTCCTACAACAAAAGCTTAAATGTGACTATTTAAAGCTTTATTATAGAAGGATACTGAACCCTGCCAATCCCTCCTAGCAATAGTGAACTGTGTAGGACAAGAATAAAAAAAACATGCAATAAACATATTGAAAAAGAGAATTCAAGATTGTACTAAAGTTAATTGTTACCACACACCTCGGTTATTTCCAATTGTCGCATGATATAATCTTGTGTTACTGTTTCATTCACATTTTTAACAACAAGACCGTCAACATCAAGAGACAAAGTAAGTTCAGGCCAGTATTTGACGCATTTTCTCTGACAAAAAAAATAGAATTTGCATAAGTTAAAAACAAAAACTTTTGTATAGCAGAATAATATTAAAGCTTACCTCCCATGAAAAATCAAGTCAATTTCATATGAAAGACCTTGTATAGGAATTTGTGTATTTTTTCAAAATTCTTGATTGGTTCTTACGAATTTGGACTCAAAAAATCACTACATATACATGACGTCATGAACTAGCTCTGCGTGGGTGTTGTTTTTAACAGTTTTGACAAAGCATATAGGGTTAAAAATGTTTTTTGGCCCTACAATTAAACGTTTTGAACATTTTACATAAAATTCAATATTTAGTTACTATAATTATGCTGAATAACAGCAATCACATATTGGCTAGTTCATGACGTCATTATATCGCAAAATTAGCAATAAAATAAAAAGATTTCTAAATAACTTTCAAAGGTCTTTCATATGAGCTCAACTTTTTTTCGCAGGAGGTAAGCTTTAAGGGGAAATTTCTCATTTTCTTATTCTTTTTTGTTAAGCCTTAAAAACTTCAGAAATACACTCTATTTATTCACATTATAGATTTACAGTTTACAAGTGTTTAGAAAGAAAATTGCATTACACCTGCAGAAGCACATTTTGTGAGAGCTTTATCAGAAAACTTTGATCATTAATTTAATTTTTATTTGTAAATAAACTGCTTAATACCAGATTATTTTACGTAACGTCCAATATACTATGCAAAACTTTTTACTGTATAAAAATGTTAATCTTGGTTTTCACCAGTGAATAATGTGAAATAACATCAAAAAAAATCAAATTATGCTTTCACTAAATGAAAGCAACTTCTTTAACATGTATACCATACCTGGATTTTCCTGATTTATCATGTGCCAAAAGTATTTTTTCAATGTCCTTATTATTGTTAATGAATAACTACCTTATTCGTACAAATTTTGGCGAGTATTAAATTTGGCGATTTTGCTCTGAAATCGCCAAATTAAGTGATCGCCAAATTTATTTTTTTCATCCATCGTCAAAATAAATGCTCGCCAAATTTAATTTTTTTCCATCCATCGTCAAAATAAATGCTCGCTAAATTTAATTTTTTTTTCATATTTTGCCAAATTCAATGCATAAAAACTCTACAGACAAAAAATGCATTTTTCGGAATGTCGTCATTTTAAAAAACAATGTTTTAATACAATTTACTTAATAATTAATCATTAAATACAATATTGTGTTTTTCTTTCGTCCTTTCATTTTTCTTGGTTAATTCCGGGATGTTTGTTGGCCGTAAAAAAGTTTCTAATGTCTTGATGCTGAGTATTTGTAGGTTTATTTGCAGGTTTCTTCTTTTTCTTTTTTTTTGGCTCAAAATTGAGTGCTTCGTCAATTGCTTCAACATTTAAAACGCAACCAATAATTTCCTCATTTTTCGGTTCGACGTATTTTTCTGCTACTAATTGTTGGAACCTTTCAATAAGCAATTGGTTCAAAACAGTCCCTGGCATTGTCACAGTGACCAAGCAAGAAATTTCTAATCCACCTTGGACGAGTGGTGACCTTCGGTAGTGTGTACTTGTTAATTTTGCAGTCACTTCGGCTCCTCTGTCTTTTAAAAATTTCGTGACACGCGATATTTCCATTGTCAAATCACCCACAGTTTCGTTGTGGGGAGTCTTACAAACCTTTATTGCAAACAAATCGAATGCATTGTCAACTTTGTGGGAACATTTCAAAACCTGTTCTGGTTCTGGAATCCAAAAACGTTTGTAATAGTGATAGCCACGTACTGCTGCGCTAAACTGGAACGTTTTCATGCACGCCATTTTTCGAAACCACAATATTAAAGAGTGTTAATGCACTTGGAAAAAGAAAAGAAATGCATTCAACGTAATCATTGACGACAAAGACGACCAAGAAAACTTAATTTTAAATGACTGTTACAAAGCATGTTCTTGTTTAAAAAATCGTTTTTTATCTTTTCTGTCCTTCCCTCGCCAAATTAAATACGCGTCAGATTTAAGTCAAAATGGCCATCGCCAAATTAAATGCAGGCCAAAAAAATCAATTTGCTCCATTGCCAAATTAAATGCTCGCCAAAATTTGTACGAATAAAGTAGTATAAAATAATTACCTTTCCTGCTTCAATTTCTTTAACAAGCATAATGATCACGCCTGAATTTTCCTGATTTATCATATGCCAAAAGTCATTAAAAGTTGTTTTTAGACAGCCTTGAGTGGCAATAAACACTAATCCACTTTTGTCATCCTAAGAGAGTATAATAAAAGTTTTCCACATGAAGAGCAACAGACAAGCAGTTGTGCAATAAAAAATTTAACAAAATACAAATTATATCTAATAAAGTTGTATTTAAACTTACAGATATGTAACTGGCATTAATATAATCTGAACCAGAAGTATTTGGGTCAACATTTTGTAGAAGGACACGTGTATGATCAACTATACAGAAAAAAGACTTTCTTTGCAAAGCTTCTTACAATGAAATTAGTTTATTAAGGTTGCAACAAAACAAATGTACATTTTTTTTTTGAATAATGGTTTAAGAAGAGTGTTAACAGACATTGCAAAAACCTTAAATTGTCACAAAATCTAAATTTAATTTATTGTCATACAACCAATTTTGCTGTTGGACTTTTAAAGTATGTTTCTTTAGCTTTATATCTTGGAAAGTCCATAAAATGTCAGTTAAATAACAGTGCAGTTTGAATGCTTCTATAACCTTGAAGCAATGTTTACATTTACACAGTAGTAGTCAGATGCAGCATCAAATGCAGGTGGAAGCACAGTGTGAACAGTCTTGTATAAAAATACCATTAGGTAATTCCAGCAAGATCACAATAAGGTATAAAATAACCATTTTATTTTATTTGAAGGCTACAAATCTTCAGAATATAAATTTCTTTTTTCTAAAATGAAAGGCATCTCAAGGTGAGAAATGATTTTATTATTGAGCTTGAAAACTTGTTAAACAAGTCCTTAGCGAAATTTTTAGAAAGCTCTATCTAAAGGAAGAAAAAAAGTCCGATTTTACGTTTGAGAAAACACTTAAATTTTCTTCTTGAGATAGGATTCTAACAAGCGAAAAATTACATTTTGAACAGTAATGAAACGATTGAGGAGCAACTACAAAATTTACAACTATACTATTCTTGTGATGATTTACTGGATGAGATGATGCGTACCCGGAGAGGGAGAAGGAGAAAAATTGCATTTTGTGTTGTTTCAGTGTTGTTAAAATAAATGGTGTAGTTGTTGAAAAATTATTGTTAGTTTCAGGAACCTCTTTTTGCTTTGGAAAAGGTTGAATTTTGATCCATGGTGGTTGTGTTTTGTTTTTCTTCGGAACGTTCTAAATACTGTTGGAAAAATATTGCTGCTGTTGTTCGTTGCATGTGTCGTATGCCTCAAATCCACGTAGTTGTTATAACCAGTGTTTGAGATGATATCGCATTTTTCGACGTGGTGTTGTTTCTGTTTTTCACCAAAGTTTTATATGCTTAATGGTCAGTAGATTTTTTGTTCGAACCGGATAGAGGAAGTGTTCAATCGTATTTTTATTCGGAAATTTAGTTTGTTTACACCCATCGGTGTAGCTTTAAACCAAACTTCATTTTGAAGGTTTTATTGCAGAAAGATGGTCCACACGTTCAAAGCTCTTTTGGTCGTTTGCTAACATATGTTTGGGGTAGACTTGCTGGGTATCTTAGATCTCCTGTGGCGAACATCTTCGGTAGCTGCAGCCTTTGTTTTTCGTAAAGTCCTTTTTATATTCTACTCCACCATCTGCTTGTTTAAGGCGAAATCCTCATGTTTTATTTGATGGAGCTCCTATCGACCTCTTAATCCAAAGTGTTGTGTTATTGTCCATCATAGCGCATTTATGATAGCCATCGTGGTGTTCCCTATCCCACTTTCAAGCAACACCACCATGGCTCTGCCTTTAATACAGTACGCGATGAGTTAAACTCCCTTGATTTTATGTTTGACAAATGATAGCCTCTCTCTTTCAAATACCTGTCTATAGCAGCCTGTATCATTGCAAAGTAAGATGGTTCGTATTCAGCACAATTCTGCTTTTTACCCCTGCAAAAAAATGTTGGAGGACTTCATCTCTTTTGGAGGGTTTTCAATATTTTTTTGTCTCTGCTTTTTGCGGATAACCAAGATTCCATAAAATGTATCCACTTCCCAGTAGCCTTTGATGTGTTTTTATTTCTTGCGTTCATAATGAAGGGCTCCATTTCGTTACTGCAAATCGTGACATATCATTTAATTTGATCACTCTTGCTTTCATTTGTTTATTCTTTTGTGCACATTTTCATTCGTTCTTGTAAAATTCGAAAAAGCATTCGATTGGTATTCAAACTCTTTTATTGCATTGTTTTTTGAAAATAAAGACAAAAATGCATCGTTTATTAGCCGATTAGAGTAATGATAAATATAAAAATTTTAAAAAGTTGCAATAAAAATATTTAAAAAATGAGAAATAATGCATACATGGAAGAATACTTTTAAATGTATTCTTTCTTATGTTTTCTGGCATCAGACCTTCATCTCTTGTATATGTGTTTGTTCTGTCTCCTTCCTGTAGAGCCTAAGGAATAAAATACATAATAAAGATAGTACAAGAAAAAAGATGTCATTGAATCAAACATGTTAATTAAGCTATGGGTAAATGCCGCCCATGCAGCGTATTTCTGCAAGTCAATTCTAGCTTTCTTACCTCAAACTCAGATTGTATCTTTTGCAATTCGTTCTCTTTTTTTCTTTTTTCAATAGTATCAAACAAAGGCTAAATTTAAGCATCATATATTTAATAAAAAAATAGACATAGAACAAAAAGGGTTTTGAGGTATTTCATACGTAGCAAGAAACAGATGATTGAAACCAAATTTCCAAGGCCATTACCACAGAGCTGCAAAAAAGTACTAAGCCACTTGGGTGTAACTTAACATGTAAATTCACAATTGTGGGGTAACCATAATCCCCCCTCCTAGTAAGCCAGACCTGTTTACTATTTCTTTAAAAACAATTTCTAAATCACCAGAAAGTAAAATAACGACATTGAACCTAGGCTAGAAATAAACTTTGTATTTGTGTTAACACAATAAAAAGGCAGTGTACCAATATACTTACCTCAAGCTTAAACACATTTGACACTGCCTATACTGATGCTGAATGGTTCTTAACACATAAATCCTGCGTGATCATAAAATTTTGGAACGTTTTAGTTAGCAGCCTTAATCTGTTTAAGCTAACATCACCTGACAATGTTTACAATGGACTGAGGATCTTAGGTTATTTGTCTAGATCCTTAACACCTCTAACTGTGATAATTCATGCTGACGTCAGCATGTCCAATTTTACCGATTTCTTGGATTTTTGCAGGCAATCGCACTAATCTATATAATAATACGTGTTCATTTTCCTTTGATCTAGCCGAAAAAGTTATGTCTGATATGTTAAATTTTCTGACGTTACGGCGCGACGTCAATAACACTACTCTAACGTCAATATCTTACTTTAAGTTAATGAAGCCATTACAGTGTACTTAAAACTTTGAGGCCAAATAACTTGGAAACGAGGTGGTGACGTCAATGATTTTTCACTGCGTGGGGAACTAGGGACCACCTGGGACCAATTTGGGTAATTTTTAGTAGGATTTGTATTACCTACACATTATAACTGACCCGAACTGCAGAATACAACCAAATCTTCCTCACACAATTTGACAGCAAAACAGAAATAAACATATATAACAAAAAAGTATCCTTATTCACACTTTATTTAAAACTTGCAGTAAAGACTGAGAAATATAGGCATGGTGTTGGTTTCTTTTTTCATCATTCTGGCCACAATGTACTGTTTAAGTTGTTGATTGTCGGTATTGCTGTTGATTGTCCGTACTGCTGTTGATTGTCCGTACTGCTGTTGATTGTCAGTATTGCTGTTGATTGTCAGTATTGCTGTTAATTGTCAGTATTGCTGTTGATTGTCAGTATTGCTGTTGTCAGTACTGCTGTTGTCAGTATTGCTGTTGTCAGTACTGCTGTTGTCAGTATTGCTGTTGATTGTCAGTACTGCTGTTGATTGTCAGTACTGCTGTTGATTGTCAGTATTGCTGTTGATTGTCAGTATTGCTGTTGATTGTCAGTATTGCTGTTGATTGTCAGTATTGCTGTTGATTGTCAGTATTGCTGTTGATTCTCAGTAGTGCCGTTGATTGTCAGTACTGCCGTTGATTGTCAGTACTGCTGTTGATTGTCGGTATTGCTGTTGATTGTCGGTATTGCTGTTGATTGTCAGTATTGCTGTTGATTGTCAGTAGTGCTGTTGATTGTCAGTAACTTACTTAAATTCAAATAAATCTAATCATTGTGATAAAAATAACAAACAAACAAAACAACAAAACAAAGATAACAAAATCTTATACTTCTTTTAATGGAACAACACAACCATTTACATCGAAGAGGTCATTGTGAAGATAATACTTCAACAAACTTTGGATTGTGGTGAAATATACAAATTCCTCACGGATATGGAATCTCCCATCTTTATATCTAATTATAAAGTCTATGACGGCCCCAGCAAGTCTAAAGCACAAAGCCCTAAAACTGTAACAAATTTCAAGTTCAAAACATAGGGGTTTGCTCCATGAAATTTCATTAACCAGACTTTCTTCTGGCAAAAATTATAAATTTCTGAAATAAAAAAATAAATAAACCAGGAAGTGGGATAAAACAAAAAAAAACATTATTTCTTTTAATTGCTTATGGTGTTCACACTTTCTTATTTGGAAGTTAAAGAGAAACTTTAACTTTAAAAACAAATATATAATATATCAATGTGGTTTCTTTTAACACATTTTAACAGGTCATCTTTAAAATGTTTTTTCTTGTAAAGTAATTTTTACCATACTAGCTTAGAATTTTTATCGACAACTCCCCTCAATCTCAGTCAAAATATGATGCAAACAACGCTGTTGTGTCACTAATACTCATAGCTACGAGACTTTGTTTTTTCTAATTCTAAGAATGATTTTTAGCGAGATAAACAGACGAAAAGAGAGATATACTTAATACTTATAAAATACTTATGAGAAAAAATGTCATATTTTTCGAACGAAGCACTTTTTTGAAAACACAGAGCAAATCATTGGAGTGTATGTTTAAGTTTAGATTTTTTTTATCTTTTAGTAAATATATTATATAATTCTACACAGAATTTATTCATCGTTCAGAACTTAAATTCCAAAAGAGAATTTATCTTGTGATTTGCAGATGTTTCAAAAGTACTAAGTGTGTGTCTAAAGAGGTTACCGTATCCTTAAAGCGAAATGTTCACTCACAACATTCATGTTTAAAGTAATAACCTATGCAGAAATACGCCTTTACACACACTACTGGCGATGTACTAAAAATCAGTTGTCTGGTTGTTTTGCCCAAATTAACCAATAACTCTAAATAATCTTACAAAACCTTATAAAGTGTCTGGGGATAAATATAAGTGTGCCGGATTAGAAAATGAAAAATATTTATGAACTGTGGCACATAACACAAAATTTCATGACTTTTCTTCAAAATCGCCTCACATTTCTTGACAAGTGTGGAAGTAAACTATTGCTGTTGATGTTTACAAGGCTGTACCAACCCTAAAACATATACAGGTATATTTCTTGCCTTACTGCAAGTGCATAGGATCCTGGTTCTGATGAACTCTCACGAATAAAATATGAGCCTGATTCTCCTTCCTGCTTGAGCAAGCTTGTAGTTTCTTTCATGGAGATATACCCAGCATACCATCTAAAAAGATTTTTTTATGCAACTGTCACATTACACAAAAGAAGGAAATTTCGTCCGGGTTACAGAATAAGCTTAGTTTAAAATATATCATACCGCTCATTGAGGAGACCGAGTTTGAGTAAATCTTCACTAGGAAGAGGCTCGATCAACTCTATGCAATCTCCAGCTGAATCAATGAAATCGGTAGAATTGTTTCGATAATATTCAATTAGATATGGCACTGATCGAAATTCTTTTGCTTTATGTAATGAGAAGCCTTGATCAGTTTTTAGAATTTTAAAATGTGAAACGGTACCATGTTTTCTGCAATTAAAAAAAGAAACTAGTACACACGTGTGCAAGTTCAACACTTTAATTTAAGAAATTTAACAAGCAATACAGTAGACACAAATATATTTGCTGACCATTCACTTTTAAATATACACAATATAAACATGTCAAGGAAATACCTTTGATTGCTAAAAAAAATCTGTAAAGCTTGGATTTAGCAAAATATACCAATGAAAAGAGAAAACATATTTTTTGTTTCAGTGTTAATTCTTCTGATCAAATAAAAATTGAGATATCCCATTTAGCTTTTTTTTCATTTCTTCATGTACTTGACCATTTTATATTTAATAATTTTTGTAAGCACATAAAAAAATAAGAGAACAAATTGATTCCTTATTTTTATTTTGAAAAAGTTTAGTAAAATCATTTTTGTATGTTTTAACACTGACATACACACATAAAGAATCTGCAATGAAACGTTTTACCTGGTTACCCTTTGTGTGATTATCATCACAATATAAAAGTGGCAGCAGAAAATAAAATTACCACATACCGAACAGAGAGTCTATATTCATCTTGAACTTTCTCACTTCTTCGACAAATATAACTGCCATGTTTGCCTTTTTCCAATAGCAACTGTATGGCTCCCTCTAATGTAATATTTGGATGAAAACCCCATGTAGGCCTAGAACAAAACAACAAAAAATCAAATGCCAAAAATTTTGCTATGGTCAACAAAGTTTCTATTTGAGTAACTAAATATTTTTTTTCAATTAAGGACACCACACATTTGTGTACTGTCAAATCGAGACTAGATTTGATTTCGTTTAACCATCATGGGTAACCCAATAGTGAAATTCAATTTCAAATTTTTCGTGGTTTTAAGCAGCCATGTTTGTCTCCCAGTCTCACAAAAGTAACGTCACAAAATTGGATGTTTCACCAAATGCAGATGGTGACGACTGTGAAGAGTAAAATAACAAGATATTTGGAATTTTAAGGAGTTTTAATCAATTTTAGAGATTAATTACGTTATAACTAGGATTCTACATTCTTAAATCATAATCTTAAAAACATTTTTTGACGTTCATTCTTCTTCAAATATACCTATCATTTTATGAATTTCATTTTTAAAAATTAAATGTTAAACTCACTCTAACGTTGTACATCTTTTGATACAACTTTTTAGCATTCTAGAACTGTTCAAATCCAAAAAGGTACTATGGAGGGGGGGGGGGGAGATTCAGTTTCCTATATGATCAGTAATTCATCAAAAACATGGCCTCACCTCATATTTATAAGCAAAGGTTGTGTGACATCTTATGTTGTTTATTTAAACTAACACTAAACATTAGAAGAAGTAAATAGGAATTAAAGTAAACAGAAAATTTAACAAAAATGGTACTACAGAAAATAAAAATGTTATAAAATTGCTGAACAAACACATGGTTACAGAAGATAGAAAGTGTTATACAGTGAAGTATCCATATGCTTTCCTAATTTCTTCAACTCTCGTATAAAAACTATATAAGTTTAATGTACACTAATCTTTCTGTACAATTTATAATTGATGCAAATTGTAAGACATGTATAGGATATTTCTGCCAGTTTCGAAGTACTTTGAAAAAGTTGGCATATGGTCATGACATCCAGTTAAATGGACTCAAGTGAATTGTCAGGCTAAGACAACTATTGTTAAAATTCAAATTTATGTATTCTCTTGAAATTGATAATGACTGCTACAACCTGGACATGTGTGTAATGTCTCGTGAATAAATAAATCACAATCGTTACAAAAGATTTGATTGCACTTCTTGCACATGTACACCTAAAAAAATGTGAAAAATGCTAACTAATGCACAAAATGGTTTTATAATAATTTATTTTTTTCAAAGCGATTCCTTACTTTAACATCTTTACATATATTCAGACAGCCTTCACAAGTTCTGAAAAAGAAACAAAAAATTATTTTATTTATTAACTAATTGTGTGTTGTAACTACAATAACATTTTGTTTGACAAAACAGAAAGTGAAAACCAATTAAATTTTATTCAAAAGTATCAACTAAATCCCAATTAAGATAAGCGTAAAGCATTGTTTAAAAAAGTAATTACTCAGTTTCATCTCGTTGTTGTTCTTCAAAAGCAGGTAGAGGAAATAAATGTTGATAAGATCTGGCTAGATGAGGTGCAGACACCAATGTCAGATCTAAAACCAATTTAAAAAAAATAATTATATCAACAATAGTTGATACATAAAAAACAAAAAATATAATTAACACATACTGCATATTTTGCACTCAACAGGCAACTCACAATATTTGCTTTTGCACTGAAACAAGATGAGAAAGTTATCAGCTTTAAAAAACAACAATGAGATAAACACTTAGAAATACTAACTGTACAAAACACAATCAAATGTTTTGTAAAGTTCCTTCATTAATTCAATTCCACAATTTTAAGTTGGGTTTCAGTTTATTTTAGAGTCCTGAAATATTTTAACAATTTGAAGATAATGGACATAAGACAAAAAACCCTGAATAACACTGCCTAACTAAAAATGTCCTGATCTCAAAAAACATAACATGTTGGATACACATGAAAATTCTTCCCAATACTGACCTTGTTGCATTTTTAAAAAAGCAGTTTGGTTTTGGATTATGCCATACTATAGTTTATTGCTTGTGGTAGATGTGTTTGCCTCACAGTATTTAATAAATTTATTGGAAGACTTAGCTTATTCATCATGTTACACAACTGCTTGACTTTACAAGCCAAAGTAAAGATAATTAAAGATAATTAAAATTTTTAAAAAATCCCTAAAGGTGAAAAAATAACAAACTTTGAATGAAAGGAACACTTTGAAAGAGATTGTCAGGTAAGTCTTTGTCATTGAATAACATAGATATTATCATGTCATAAACAAGCGAGTTTATTCTAGGCTATGTTTCAACAGCTACAGCTGTCGTCAATGGGCAATCATCTTTGCACCTGGGGAAGCGACTATTTAGAAAAAGTGCAAAATGGTTTGAGACACACGTAACAGAAAGCGAACCCTTTAAGAAAGAGAAATGTAATCTGCATAAAGCGAACTTTTAGAAAAAGGAAAGATTTTAATCAATCTATTGCTTCCATCTGGGTCAGTAAAAAGTTAATTAATTTAATTGCTGTGATCTGAATGGTGGATTTTTATCCTCTAATTATATCCTTAACTAATATATAGCAAGGACCTGTTATACACAAAAAAATTATTTTGGAATTTTGTTTACCCATTTCCTCTATTGTGTAGGGCTTGAAACACAGGTCAAAATAATGTATCATGTGCTTTTGACAACGTTTGAGGAGATAATGGGGTTTAAAAATTTTGCTGACGTCAGCAAAGACCTGCCAAAGTACTAAAAAAATGTTTTGAAATTTGATTCAGAGTTACTCCTATTGTATAGAGCTTAAAACACTTGAAAAACAGTTAAAGAGATACTGAGGTTTAAATGTTTTTGATGACGTCATCAACCCGCTGTTTCCGAAACGGGTGGGTTGACCCAGTATTGGAAAATTGGCCTAAAATTGGTCTCAGGTGGCCCTTAGTTACCCATGCAGGAGATGACGTCAATTGTTTCCACCAGTTTCCAAGTTATTAGGCCTTAAACTTAAAAGTGCAATGGAATGGCTTTACTAATGATAATTTATTTATTGACGTCAAACTAATGTATTAACGGCAACAAATAGCTAATCTGTCGGCAAACAAATGAGACAAAAAACGTCCTTTTTGCAAAAGTTTTATGCCTTGTTGCTAGACAGTAAAATAACAAGAGAAAAAAAATACCTGCGGACAAAAGTAACCAGTACAATCAAGGCCTTGAATTTTGTTAGTTTCGATATGACTAAATCAAAATATATACAGAATCAGGATACAGCAATACATAAAAAGCATATAACAGGGTTGCAAACATGAAAAATACTTAGTCATTTTTTAGAATAAAATATAACGATTCTATGTTTATACGGCTATTTTATCATCATTTTAAAAGAAAATACAGTGATTTCCAAGTTTTATACGGCTGTCTCATTGTCATTTTAGAACAAGATTCGGTGATTTTCAAGCTTCATACGGCCTAATATCAGTCATTTTAGAACAAAATACATGGATGGTTAAGCTTCACACAGCTTTTTTTTACCTGATTTAGCAACAAAATAATTTGTAAGATTTGCATAGCTGTGTTTAGTCATTTTGAAACAAAATTTAACAATTTCTAAGCTACATACCGCCATATTTTCATCATTTCAAAACGAAATACAGCAATTGTTAAACTTCATATATTTGTGTTCGTCCAATAGTCATTTCCCTGAAGTTTTTATCCATGTTTAATACTTCTGTTACAAACAGTAAAATTTTGCAAAGCAATGGAATTCAAAATTTAAAATTTAAATGTTATTAAAACAGAAATAAATCACGAACGAAATACAAATTTTGTATTTTTAAAAATAGAAATACGTATTTCGTATTTTTTGAAATACAAAATTTGTAATTCGTATTTTTCAAATAAGAAATACAAAAATTTCGTATTTTTTCCTGGAGAGCATTACTGAGCACAATAAAACGCCCTCACAGACAGAAAAAAGTTGAATTTTCACATCAGTCAGAAATCATCTTTCATCAAATCCTCAATTATTTCTTGGCCTAGTCTGGAACAAAAAGAGTACTGGATTTTTTTTCCAATTGACATAACATTCCTACTAAAAAATATTTAAAATATTTACCAGCTCGATTTTAACAATAGCAACAACAATAAAAACAACAACAATAAAAGCAACAACAATAAAAGCAACAGCACAGAGTATAACAGCAACATACCACATACACAAAGATGGATAATCATTAGTCAGATGCTTTGGAAATCCTAAAGAATTTATTTGCTTTATAAGACAAGATGACAATAAAAAGTATAAAATTAAATAGGTTAGTATATAGTTACCCATTCTAATCAAAGATGCGTCAATGTTAACCTAATAAAAACAACACAAAAATATGAAAAAAAAATATTTTTAAACTTCCTAATTTCATAATAAAGTAATAAAGTTTTTATAAGCTTTATCTTATATATTAATTCCCTTGCGTGAGTAAAATTGTGAGTCCACGACACGCAACTCACGGGTCACTTTCTTATGACGTGGCCGTACGCTAAAATTTACTAAAAAAATAAGAAGCCGCCAAATGAGAAAACAGGGGGTCCATTTGTCATTTATGCTACAGCGCCGTTCTCGGAAATAATTTAATTTTACCCCCGGTTTACCATGTGCGCGCCGTATCTCATGGAAACAAGTTGTTTATCAACTGAAAAAAGAAAACCGAAGCGAAGAAGGTTGTCTGTTTTTCAAGTTAATCCTGAAAAAAGTTACTTCAAACAAAGCATGCCAAAGTTTACTCATCATGAGGTTAGCTTAAAGCTTATATGTTGTTCTATATTTTACATTTTTGTGTTCTGGGACTGAGGTTGTATCGCATTCGAATATGAATGTAATTCGAATCTAAAATGTAAAAAACAAACTGTTGTTGTCGAACGAAGTTAATAATGTTGTTGTCAGAAATATTTTTTAAAACGAAGAAAAACGTACAATGATATAACATCACAAAAAGAATTGATTGGAAATGCATCAGACAATTGTAGCTATACATTTTCAATGCGTTCTCTTTGGGATGAAGCGAAATTTAGTAATCGAAGTAAAAAACTGATTGGACTTTTATTCAGCCTAGCTAGCGACCTGCTGAGCGAGAAAGCGAAAGAAAAGCAGGTGTGTTTTTTAGCCGTTTCTTTCAGAGCTAAATTTTTCCTTAAATATTAAGTTTGTTGTTGTGTCTTGAGCCGGAAAATATTTTCTTTAAGCACTTATTTTGTAAGAATATACTCTGAAAAATGGGTCAGAAGTTTAGCATATCCTAAGAATATGTCTAAGCTTGATAGTTTGTTTTAAATATGAACATTTGTATGACGCACAAAATTGATTAGAAGTTTTTTGTGTCCAAGCAATGGGCTGGTAGTAGAATTGCCATTAGCTAGCTATAGTAACTTATAGCATGCTTTATTTTATTAAGGCATTATATATTTTCAGGCCATAGTCATGTTAAGAACATATTGAGAATATTGAGGATAGCATTTGTCCAAAAAGTTGAGAACATCGAGGCTGAAACGAAAACACACTATTCTTATAAAAACAACGTGTATATCCTAGAGAAGAATTTACATAAACTGCAAAAAGTAATTTTTCTGTTGTTACTGTTTTTAACACTACAGACTGTGTGATTCAGTGTTGATGTCGTTATAAAAAATCTAAACCTAAAACCTAAACTTAAATCAATGTTTACATCTGTTACGTTACGATCGTTTGAAATATATTCGATTCTTAAATTCGAAAACACTGCATTGTTATCTTCTTTGATTTTATGCATGATTTTATTCAGTCCCCTGAAAAACAAAAAACTCTTCTTTAGAAATTTGCACTGTAAAATCCACTTAGGCAGGAGTACATTGGAAAAGAGAGCCGTAACTTGTATTTTGATGACGTCTGCCAGAACCCGTCAATACACAATTTTTTTCCTGAAATTTGTTGACACGTTGGTTCCAATGTGTAGAGTTTGAAACACTGATCAAAATAATGTATAGAATCATGTACAACACGAACAATAATAATAAAGTCAGAAATAACACATCTCAAATATTTACATCTTATAAAGTGATTACGTTTGATTAATATTTCAATCTGAAGTGTCAAAAAACATTAAATTTATATCTGGAAAATCATTTATTCGGTTGCATACTATCCTGTTCCCCAAAAATATACACAAAATGTAAAAATTAACTGGTTAAGAACACAAATTTTTTTTTCTTAGTATGATGATCTGTAGTGACCTTTACCAACCATTTTAAACTTAAATGTCAAAAAAGAATAAGGAGTAAATTTTGAATCAACAAAGATATTATTTTTGGAATATATATGGTCCGTCCTCACAAAATTTTACACAAAATGTAAAAAGATCGGTTTTTGAGGAGCACATCCAAATCAACAAAAATCAGTTCATTTAGCATGTTCTATATTGCTATTGCCCATAAATCTTTCACAAAAGGGTTATGAAACACATCAAATTATAGAAAAATCAGGCATTTCATAAAAAATATAAAAAACAAAAAAGTTTTAGTCAGAACAATTAGTAATTTTTTCATTATCACCAAACACAGTTATTACTACATTTTTACTACTACTATTTTAAAATTCTTAACAAAAACGTGAAACCATTTTCTTCCAGCAAAAATGACATCCCATACAGTTTAGTTCTCCCCAACAAAAGTTTATAATACCAAATATGAAAAAGCCATTAGCTTACACAAAAGTTTACACAAAATTTTAAAAAACAGCAGTTTGCAACACAAACAAAAACACGAACAACCATACCATCCTCTCATAAAATAAAATAAAACCACAAACCCACGTAAATTGCTACAACTCCCTGTAAAAATAACCTGGCATTTTACATGTAGGCTGACAAAAGTTTAACAGGACTTCAGAAACAAAACAATAAAAAATAACTTAACACACACGCTTTAAATTCTGAAAAAATTTATTCCACTTGTCATATTGCACGTGGTCCCCTTGTAAAGTTTACAGGAAATGTGAAAAGAATTATACTCTTATGGGCATAAAAATACATCACACTATCCTGCAAAAGTTTTTTGAAAGATTTTGTAGGTAGCTAGCTAGCTTGTTACATCATAATTCGTGCTCATAAAAGAAGAGAAGTTTGGAAACTAAGCTAGCTATAGATAATTAAAAAAGAAGAATAACAACATAAGTCACAGGTTAGAGCTAGCCATGGGACGGGGGAGCAAGCCTTTGGAGGCTAACATTAGTTAGCTAACAGTAGCTAAGACACCCCGTTAAATATACTTAAACTAGAAACACTTACCTAAAACTAAAGCTAGCTATTTATGCTTAGTAAAACACATATAAAGAGAAACAATAGTAATGTAAAAATAAAAACATTACAGTGAGTTCAACAAACCAAAGTTTTCCGTTTGTTAGTCAGCTAACAGCTTTATGTAGCATTTTGAATTTTAGGACAAATACATTAGTTACGCGCCAGGGGACACATTAATTATGCAACAAAATGTAAACAAATAGGCTAGGTTTTTTTTAAAAAACGCGGTAAAATATGAAACTTAAAGAATTTGAGGCTTTTAAGTGGCTTTTCCTGGAAAATGCGAGTCTGCTTGCTTCAGCGACATAAAAACCAAACGTCTAAAAATATCAAAGTTCTTACTATTTGTGATTTCAAATCCACTTCAAACTCTAGCCTTTATTTTCTACTTCTAACTTTATTTTACTTCTAGCTCCACTTCTCACTTCCAACTTCACTTTTCTACTTGGACTTTTTTCTTTTTAAATATGCTTTTTTGAACCACTTTTTTTACTTTTTTCAAGATAAAGGGATCGTTCTTTTGTGTGTTTTTTTGGTGCTGAAAGGACACCATTTTTCGAAAGTTAGCCGTTAAATTTATTTCAGCAAATCAAATTGAGTCGTTTTCATCACGTGATGTAAACAAAGTAAACCCGCTAGCAAAATGGACATAATTTTTTCGGCGACTTCAGAGAAAATCCACTATGACCATCACACACACTTCGTATTATTATATAAGATTTTTACACATTCTTTTAATTTTTGGTTTAGTATTTTCTGTGTTATCTTAGTTTTTGGAACAAAAATGCAATTTTTAAATAAAAGCCGTTATTTATTTTCTCCTGAGGAATTAAATTTAACTTAAAAAAAGTTTGTATTTAGTTTTGCGGTAAAATTTATGTAGTTGATCTTGATAAGTATACTTTTCCTATATATACCACCAGGATTGTTTCGAAATATGTTCTCAGTTATAACCTACTTGAAGAATTAAAAAAATCTAAAACATGCAAAAAGTATTAAAAAAGTAAAAATTCCTTTCACATCTTCACTTTTCTTATGATAAATCATGAATAAAGGTAAAATATAACCTGGCCCTGTGTTTAGATTTGAATTTTAAATATCTCTAATTGTAGGAAACAAGGTACGTGTCTTATACAAATGTCAGGCACCTGTCATCATAGTTTAAAATATGTGTAGATCCTGCCCATAGTGATCTATTAAACATAGATCTCCAAAACCAGAATATATTTGGAAGATGTTTTTTAAGATATCCAGATTCTACTCAGGACAAGTGTTGATACCATGAGGGTTTTCTTGTTTGTTATATTAGTGTGGCTAAATTCAAAGCAATTTTTCAAATCTTTCATAAACATCAAATTTAAGGTAATTTTTACATTTTTCGGGATTTGATGTCATTAAAAATATGCTGACATCAGCAATTTTTAACCAAATTGTTATTTAAGGCCTGGTTAACACTGTGTTAAATTTCAGGACCAATGAACAACTGTAGAAATTAGAGAGGGAGGTGGTGAATCAGACCCTGCATCCCCCTTGTATTGAGGAACCCTAATGTACCAGCAGGAATAGGGTTAAAAATATTTATTCTCTGCATCATTAGAAAAGTAAATTTTCATAAAATATTTTTAAATGAAGACCAATTGATTAGTCAAAAGTGTGAATATATCTTATTTGCAAGACTGTTGTTGCCATGCAAGCTATAATTGGAAAATATGTTAAGTATAACAGCGGAACAAAATGTGACAGAAGTTAAGTGACATGGATGGTGTTTACTTCTGGTAATAAATAGCTGCAAAAATGTGTCTAGTACACATTTTTGCAGCTATTTATTTCCACATTTTTGCAGCTATTTAATGTGTAAAGAAATAAGGGCCTGTAACGTTTTTTGATATTAGGACGAAAGGCGCACCAGTTTCATCCTCATATCAACAAATGATACAGATCCTGGGATCAAGGTTGATGCTTAAGTTGCTTAACTGCGCAATTTTTAGTCCCACACTGCACTTTCATGGTAACAGCTTTAAAAAGCATTGATATGCGGATGAAAGGCAAACGCGTTTCATCCTTATATCAATAAACACTACAGGCCCTGGGATCGAGGTTGACACCTCAGTTGCTCAACTGCACAATTTTAGTCCTGCAAAAATTCCTCAAAAGAGTTACCAGTTATTTTTTCTTCCCTTAAAGTACTGCAAGAAGAGTGTGTACCCATGTAAGTTATATAACCAGGACATGGGACAGATTAGATGTTCTGAAACTAAATTCAGCTTTTTAAACAAATGTTCTTGTAAATAATTTTGTACACCTGTGTTCACCTCTACACTAATAACGAAGCGCGTGACTGTGCAAGTCTTTCGCAAGGCTTAGCTACACACAACGAGAGGCCTAGATGGTAACTGTGAGTAGCGATGATGGGAAGTATCTTGTGGATTTTCTATTGGCTAGCAACTGGTGTTATGTTATAAGTCAGTCAGCAGTTCATTTTGGGGCAACCTTGGTTCTAGGCCGTTTTAATCAAATTTGTAGGGCATACATGCTAAGGAGACGAGACTTAATACTAGGCAATGTATGATAAGATATTGATTTTTTTTTCTTACTCATTTGAGCAATTATATGCAAAAATAACTTTTGTTTCACTTTGCGGCAAGAAGGCATCTGTTTTGGCTATAACAGTTGGATTGAAGCAGACTTGACATAATATGAAACAGGGTCATGTGCCACGAAAAAGGACTGGATCTAGTTTGAAAATTTTAACAAAAAAGAAAATCTGAATGGCAGTCAAGGCGTCAAAAAAAAAAAACTATTTGAAGAGCTATATCTATGTTTCGAGAAGAACTACCGTGATGTAGTTATACGTGAAGAAATACCGAACATCAGTCGTGGAGAGAAACAGACGCAGTCGGCAGAACTTCATATTTACAAGTTGTTATGTTATATATTTGTGTTATTTAAAGCCATAGTCAGTGTGGGAGACATCACAGTAAGTTATTTGCTTGTTGTAGCTTACTGAGTCTCTCTGACTGGGTAATATTGAATACTATTTGTATATTTTCTAGGTTATTGAACACATTCATTATACGTTCGTTTGATACTCGATGTTTACTTCCCCCCGGGCCTAACACACACACAAAACATTCAATAACTGCATCTCCAGTATTCGATTCACATTACATTCGACCGAACAGTCACTGAAGTCGTAAAGTACGAGGCTTTTTTTTGATATTATTGAGGTTTGTTTTGAACACAGTATCACAGCTGAATTTGCTGCATGAAACTGTTGCCATCTTTAATTTTACAAACTATACAGAAGTAGAGATCCGTGTTGCTTTGGAGATACTTCGTACCTGTACCTAACGGGCTAGTTCGCTGTGTATTCACCACGAAAATAAAACCGATATACGCTCTGATTTGATATATCCGTATATGAACTGTGAAGATGAGTGAAGAGAAAGCAAGCCGAACAAGAGCAAAACAGAAATTCACCAGATGCAGAAAGAATGTAGTAGAGGCTGTACAGAAAGGCATTCTGTCGAAGACCGTTTTAAGCAGATTTGAAGAATTAAAAGAATCATGGAATATTGTCCAGCAAAAACATGATAATTATGTAGCTTCGCTTTCAAACGAAGAAGATGCCAAAGAATGGATCCAGAAAGTCATTCGCGAGTTCTGCGAGGCAGAAGAAGAAGTTGCTGCTTATGTTAACGGTCGTGAAAAAATGGAGGAAGAACAGGATAAAAAATTGCTGCAAGAAGAAGAACAACGTGAGCAGAGAAATTTGATACTGATGAAAGAGAAGCTAGTGATCGAAGAGAAGGAAACGGAACTATTGAAAGAGCGTGAGCATATGAAAATACGAACAACAATAGATCACATCAAAAAAACTTTAAATGCGGGAGATAATAAGGACATAATATGTGGCGTGCTGCAAAAAGCAAAAGCGGAGTAACAACATCTCAACAAAAGCTTCGAAGAAATTAGCTTAAAATACATTTCCATCAGTCAGGACGAACCAAAAGTGAAGAATGCTCAAGACTGTATGTCTTCTGTCTGGGAGGACGTACAAAAAACAAAACATGACGTCGACTTCTTTGTTTGCGCTCATAAAACAAAAGCGGTTACCACCAACGCAGAAACGGATGAGCGTAGCAACGATAAGACGAATATTAAGCTCGAAAAATTGCGATTTGAAACATTCGACGGGGATGTTCGAAGATATCCCAGATTCAAGTCCGACTTAAGTAGCCATATTCAACCACTCTACCCTTCAGTACAAGTTGCATTTGTGTTAAAATCGTACCTGTCCAAAGACATCAAAGACGAAGTCGATAACTTGGGTGACGATGTCGATAAAATTTGGGATCGATTGGATAAAAAATATGGAGACCAGTGCAAACTAGTTGACGCTATAATGACAGATATTAAGCTTATCAAAACAACTAGCGCCAATGACGATGGAAGCACGTTGCATATGATCAACGTTATAGAAAGAGCTCACAGGGACTTGGTACACATGGGGATGGAAAAAGAGATCAATAATTCAACAATCATCTCCATGATAGAAGAACGCATGTCGAAACTTAGAAGAACTTAGAAACGAATGGATGAAAATCGTCACAGGGGAACTACGCGACAAAATTATGGAGGATAAGTTTTCCCATCTATTAAAACTCCTATTGCAAGTTCGAGAGAGGATTGAATATAAAGCATCTGCTTTGAGATCTAGCATAGATCGCCAAGGCGAAGTGAACCTTACTGATTGAAAATTTGCTGAAAGGCATTTCCTAGGCAAATTCAAGAACAAATGTTGGATCCATCAGACAAATGGTGACCACCCAATTTGGAGATGTCGAGCATTTGAAGTAAAGACACCACATGAAAGGATACAGCTAACGAAGGATAACAAGGCATGCTTTGCATGTTTAGAGATTGGACATCATGTGGAGAACTGTACCAGGAACTTCAAGTGCAAAGAAGAATCTTGTGGATTGCCTCATCACCACCTTCTTCATGAGGCACACGTTTCCGGTCTAGTTTTTCACAATTACAGAAGCAACAGCAACCTAGCAAATCGAGTCGAGACGATTCTTCAGCTCCAGACGATCTATGGTGGTCAGGAGCTTGGTAAAAAATGTAAATTGAACATTATGTGGGATGGAGGAAGCACACTTTCACTTATCACATTTGAGAAGGCAGCGAAAGTTCATCTGCCAGCACGCGATATCAATTTAAAGATTGTGAAGGTTGGCGGAATTCAGGAAGAAATCAAACCGAAAGAATACGAATTGACCTTACACGATAAGACAAACCGAATTGTTAGAGTGCAAGTGTATGGCATAGAAACCATTTCCATGGACACAGTTGACGCCAAAATAGAGAAGGTGATTCCATTGTTTGCATCCATGAAGAACTGTAAAATCGATCTCCCAAGACAAGGGGAAGTTGACTGCTTGATAGGATATCAATATTCTGCATTCCATCCAGTAAGAAAAGAAGCAGTTGGTCACCTTCTGATTTTAGAGAATCGCTTCGGCTTTGTTATAGGAGGATCTCATCCCAAGTTAAATGAGCAAACATGGATAGTGGTCCAACATGCTGATGTGTATCATGCCAACATCCAAATTGAAGATTTCTACAATATTGAACAACTAGGCATTAATTGTAATCCAAAATGTGGTTCGTGCAGATGTGGTCGCTGTCAACCTGGTGGCAAAAATATGTCACTGAAAGAAGAACGCGAGTTAGACCTCATCACAAAAAATCTAAAATTCGACGATCAAAGGCGTCGATGGGCAGCTCATTACCCGTGGATTCGTGATCCGGCGCAGCTACCAAACAATAGAAGCGCAGTAGTTGCTAGATTTAATTCTCTTGAACGGCGACTGTTATCAAACAAGGATCAAGCCACTTTGTATCAACGACAGGTAGAAGATATGACAGTGCAAGGTGTTGCGAGGAAAGTTTGCAAAGAGGAATTGGAGAATTATCATGGTCCGATACACTACATTTCCCACCATCCTGTGATGAAACCTGATTCTAAGAGCACTCCTTGCCGGATAGTTTTCAATAGCAGTGCAAACTTCGATGGTCACGTTCTGAATGGCTATTGGGCCAAGGGACCAGATATGCTGAATAACCTTCTGGGGATCATTTTTAGATTTAGAGAAGAAAAGATAGCGTTTGTGGGAGATGTGTCAAAAATGTACCACTCCATCGATATTCCTATACCCGATCAGATGACGCACCTGTTTCTATGGAGAGACTTAGATCAAAGTAGAAATCCTGATACCTACGCAATCACAGCTGTGAACATGGGTGATCGTCCATCAGCGACGATAGCTAATGGATAGCTATAGCAGCAATGCAAAAGACCGCAGAAATGAACACTGAAGAATATCCTGAAGCAAGTGAAACCATCATTTCGAATAGCTACATGGACGATATACCAGATAGCGTATCAACGAGCGCCCGTGCTGATGAAAAAATGAATGAGATTGAAGCTATTTTGGAAAGTGGTGGGTTCAGAATAAAGGAGTGGATCAAATCGGGTACTTGCAGGGAAACAGGCGAACAATCTCCTGATCAAACGGCACTACAGTTACTAACTGGTCAACATCGCACCACAGCATGTGAAAGGGTGCTGGGCATGGTGTGGGAACCTGAGAAAGACATGTTTCTATTCCAAATGAAGATCTTCGCATCGAATCAGACTGGTACATTTTGTGGTACAATCACGAAGCGGCACATTTTGTCACACGTCAACTCCATTTATGACCCCCTCGGCATAGTGTCACTATTTACAGTACGAGCTAAAATAATGCTTCGAAAGTTGTGGGGACAAGATCAACAACTTTGCTGGGACGATCCTGTTCCAGAGAGCATTGCACGAGAGTTGTTGGCGCTTTTTCAGGAAGTTCCACAATTGAATGACGTACGTTTTGCGCGATGTGTAAAACCAACTGAAGCTATTGGCGATCCGACATTAGTGATCTTCTTGGATGGTTCAGGGGAAGCCTACAGAGCAGTTGCCTATGCCCACTGGAGGATGTCTAATGGTACATACAAAGCGCACCTGCTTGCTTCGAAAAATCGTATAGCACCAATCAAAGTTGTGGATATAGTGCGACTGGAACTCTGTGGTGCAGTTATTGGAACACGCATACGCCAGTTCATATTAGAGTTGAACTACCAGAGTGATTGGCAAAGTGGACCCGAATTTCTAAAACTAGCTGTTCAAGATTGGCCGGTAATTTATCAATCTGACATTAAAGAATTGCCTGAGCGAAATCGCAAGACATTCGTTATTGCTTCTGTCGAAGGGACAGTGGAGGAGGACTTGTTGTCAACCATCAATATCAAGAGATTCAGCAAGTTACGCCTGTTGATAAATGTCACCGCGCGCATACTCATGCAGTACAAGAAGTTTCACAACCGTAAAAAGGGAACCTTCAAACTCTCTTAACCCCAGTGATATTGAAGAAGCCGAAACAATGTGGATTAAAGACGCGCAAAAAGATTTGAAGAACGACGTTAAAACTGGAAAGTACATTAAATTCTGCCCAGAAGATAAAGACAGAATAATTGTAGTCGGTGGAAGAACGGAAAGGTGGATGATGTCCACTTGGAATCGTCAGAAATTTATTCTATTGCCAAAAAAGGAATACTTGTCATATTTGATCGCAATAAACGAACATGAAAAATGTGGACATTTAGGTGTAGAATCGACAATTGCTCGAATAAGATCAAAATATTGGATATGTGGTGTGCGAAAGCTGGTGTCAGAAATCATTAAGAAGTGCGTAAAATGTAAGCTAAAATTGAAGAAATTCTCAGAGCAAGTGATGAGTTCATTACCAGAGGAACGAATAAAACCTGCACCACCATTTGCCACAACTGGTGTCGATTTCTTCGGACCTTATGTCATCAAAGGCGAAGTACAGAAACGCGTAAGAGGAAAAGCATTTGGATTGATATTTACGTGTTTCGCGTCTCGTGCTGTCCATTGTGACATCAGCTACGATTACTCAACTGATGCCTTTCTACAAGCACTGAGACGCTTTGGATGTATTCAAGGATGGCCACAAAAAATCAGAAGCGACAATGGAAGCCAACTTACTGCCGCTTCAAAAGAATTGAGCGACGCGATTTCGAACATAGGTTGGGATATTTTACAACGATATGGAGCGTTGAATGGTGTTACATGGGAATTCTCACCTGCCGATGCACCTTGGCGTAATGGTGCAACAGAGTCATTAATAAAGCCGATCAAAAGGGCATTGAATGCCGCTGTCGGGGAGTCTGTTTTAACGTTTAGCGAGTTACAAACAGTTATGTACGAAGCTGCACAGCTAGTCAACCAACGCCCCATTGGTGCTCACCCAAAGTCACCTGAAGATGGTCCTTACCTCTGTCCAAACAATTTACTGCTAGGTCGTTCAACTACACACACGCCGCAAGGCCCATTCCAAGAGCGTTCGAGTACCAAACATCACCTCGATTTCATAGAAAGCATTGTGAACCGGTTTTGGAAGAAATGGTCGAGAGATGTATTTCCATCCCTTGTCATAAGACCGAAATGGCATGTCAATCATCGAAACGTTGAAATAGGGGACGTCGTGCTCATTCAGGAGAGCAACGTGATGTAGTTATACGTGAAGAAATACCGAACATCAGTCGTGGAGAGAAACAGACGCAGTCGCAGAACTTCATATTTACAAGTTGTTATGTTATATATTTGTGTTATTTAAAGCCATAGTCAGTGTGGGAGACATCACAGTAAGTTATTTGCTTGTTGTAGCTTACTGAGTCTCTCTGACTGGGTAATATTGAATACTATTTGTATATTTTCTAGGTTATTGAACACATTCATTATACGTTCGTTTGATACTCGATGTTTACTCCCCCCCGGGCCTAACAGACACACAAAACAATCTAGAGTCACAGAAAGTTTTAACAAAAAGTGGATATATCATTGGGAATTTCTCATGAAAATCTTTCAGGTAAGTTCAACCATGCACCCCTTCAGTTAAGGGCAAAGCTACAACCTGAAACCTGCTCAGGGGCCTGCTTTATTTCACTTGTAATGGGGAACCTAAAATTTTGAATGAGGACCTAAATTTTGATGTATAGGACTTTGTATCATATGTTAAAAGGAAAAATAAAAATTTGTTTTTGCAAATGGATATTTTATGAATTTGTAAATGAGTATATATTCTATACATATTTTACATATACATATTTAACTATGAGACTATGCCTACAGGATTTCTTTCAGCTGGAACTTTAAAAAGACGTATTGCCCTTCACTGCAGCAATATTTATATGTTTTACATCTCAAAAAAATACAAGCTTAAATAAGCACCGTGGAAAAGAATCTCAATTGGTCAAGAGTCATTTTCAATGTATTTTTACAAACTTTAAAAAAAATTAATTATGTGTGCATATTTAAACCTTTGAAGAAAAGAATATTTTTGTACAGTTTGTTCTATTAGACTATAATCCCAAACTTAACATTTCGGCAAAAGGCTATTTCTCAAAATGGCCAACCAGCATCACTTGGCCAAGAGCTTTTACTTTGACAGGGGTGTAGGTCAGGTACCCAACATTGAAAATAAGCTAGCTGCACTTTATACAATGTCCGTATTATGAAACAATCCCCTCCATGACCCAGAAAGGTGCGAACATGATGAAATCTGGGCGTGCTGACGGCAGCAAAAATTAGATCTTTTTGGGATGTTAGATCTAACCAAATAACCTGCAGTTAAAATTAACAAACAAGTTTGGATTGCGTGTTACTTGCATAAAAACGGCTTTCTCGATTGCTTGTGTTTATGAGCTTTGGAATTCTGCCCCAAGTCATGTCTAGATTGTGGATGGATCGTTAAGATAAAGTATATCATAGGACAAATAAGATTGATAGCATAAACCAAAAAATTTTGAAATACATAGTACATCCTGTCTTTTGATTAATTGAATATATTTTTGTGTTTTTTTATTTTTATTTCAGCAAGAAATACTTTTCACAAAATATTTTTGACTTAACATATTTCATCCTTTTTAATAATTTACAATGCACTCTTGCTTAAAATTAAAACAATTACCTTTGTTTCTGGTGGACGTACATGTTCAAGTATTAAGTCTTTACAATGATTTTCATCAAGTATAACACTATAAACACCTGTAAATAAAAAAAATAAAATGATATGTCAAAGATAGTATTACCATCTTAATTAAAATGACCCTACATGTTGAAATTTATAGTAAACATACCTTTTGTTTCAGATGTTATAGTTTTACAAACTTTTATTTCAGCAGATAATCCAACAACTGAACATCTGATGTTTTGTTCTTTCAGATGCTAGAGTAGAAGTGTCAGATATATTTGACTCCTAGTATTTTGTTAGAAACTGAACAGAACTGAACAAGTAAGAAATGGTTGTTTCCAATTGAAGAACACTTACAGACACAGTCTCAAATATATCACTAGGATCACAGGATGTCAAACTGCCATAAACAACTAATATTTCACGACTTGCATGACTTGGTAAGTTCCTACATAAAAATTAAAATATTGAATTCTATAAACAATACTAATAAATACTACAACAAAACAGACTGGTCTAACTATTATAAGGATTGTCAGTAAAATCATATGGGAATATGCAAATCCATAGAGGTGTTCTCTTTGAACTTTTTTTTCATAGAAAATCTTTATTGATCAAGTAATAAACAAACAGGTACAGTTTTTTACAAACTGAAGTTTTTAGCGTTGAAAAACATTGATCTTAGTTTCAAAACCATATGACAGGCATGACGTTTTTTTCACAGTTTCTCAGTTAAATCACAGACCAGGTGTGGTGTGAAATTGAGATTATTCTGGACTAACTGGAAGAGCGGAAAAATATCTACACTCACTTTAGAAGCTTTAATGCCATTTCTAGACAATTCTGGAGAGAAGCTTCACCTTCAACCTTTTTTCCTGCAGCCTCTTGCAATGCAGAAATATGAATTCTAGGATTTCCTAAATATAGAACAGGACCATTCATTAGTGTACAACATTGGGAAGTCACGTTAGAATTTCACAACATTGGGAAGTCACGTTAGAATTTCACAACATTGGGAAGTCACGTTAAAATTTCACAACATTGGGAAGTCACGTTAAAATTTCACAACATTGGGAAGTCACGTTAGAATTTCACAACATTGGGAAGTCACGTTAAAATTTCACAACATTGGGAAGTCACGTTAAAATTTCACATCATTGGGAAGTCATGTTAAAATTTCACAACATTGGGATGTCACGTTAGAATTTCACAACATTGGGAAGTCACGTAAAATTTCACAACATTGGGAAGTCACGTTAAAATTTCACAACATTGGGAAGTCACGTTAAAATTTCACAATATTGGGAAGTCACATTAAAATTTCACAACATTGGGAAGTCACGTTAGAATTTCACAACATTGGGAAGTCACGTTAAAATTTCACAACATTGGGAAGTCACGTTAAAATTTCACAACATTGGGAAGTCACGTTAAAATTTCACAACATTGGGAAGTCACGTTAAAATTTCACAACATTGGGAAGTCACGTTAGAATTTCACAACATTGAGAAGTCACGTTAAAATTTCACAACATTGGGAAGTCACGTTAAAATTTTACAACATTGGGAAGTCACGTTAGAATTTCACAACAATGTACCACTCAAATCTGTTAACTTTTCACATCTTTTATTTTTGGTAATGATAATGCCAAGCTAAAAAAAGTAATGTGTAAAAGTTAGTAGAACTTCTGAGGTTGGAAAACCCTATGTTTCTGTGTTTTATAATTTTATGCAACTGTTGTAAAGCTGATTACAATTTTACCTGAGATATAGGGTTTTGGTCGAAGTATTCGACAATGAACAGTTCAAGAAGCTGAAAGTAAACAATATAAAGAGATTTTTATTTGCTCCAAGAAATTTTCAAACAGAAGGAGAAAACTCTGAAATCAAAAATACAATTCCAAATCCCTGCAAAAATGTTTTTAACAAAAAGCACCTGACCAAACAGCTCTCCTTCAGATCCCCATCATTTTGGTGCACTTTACAACTAGGTGTGAACTTATCTGTGCAAAACCCAGAGTTTGTATTATGATTTTTTTCTTTTCTATTAAAATGCTCAAATATTTCAAATAATAGGTTGATTGCACAGTCGCTCATAGTGGGTTGGTATTGGGATAGAAATTTTACAGAATTTGTAAAAAGCTTAAAATTTTCTTTACAAGAATATGGTAAATTCTTTTTTCAAATTTAAGTAAGTAAAAACTATAAAAAGTAACATGAAATTGATAGAGAAACAAAATTAAAAATATTTTTTTTGTAAAAATTTTGAAAAATAAATTTGGATAAAATATTTCTTATAGGTGCATATGAAAAGTCACCAAATTTCAACATTTATCCCTTACTAATACTTCAAGCTTGCTGTGCTATTAAATGTTGAAATGCAAAATAATTCAAATTAATGTTACCTTAGTGACACACGCAATTTTTGAAGGCCGCAACAGATCACTTTCTTTCATTGACTTTGACATATCAACTACAACATACAAGTGCCGCATCTATGAAAATAATAAGAAAACAAACCATTGTACATTTTTTTGGGCCAATATTGATGTAACAAACAGATGATAATGTGACTTACCATCCCAAGACGTACATTTCCTTTGCGTACAAGCAGCCTATCAATTAATTAGATACTCAGATTAGATTTACTTGAATGAGTGTCTCTGCTTGTTCAATAGAACATACCCCTTGAATGAGACCCCCTCTATTTTTTAAAAAAGTACTAATTTGATAAAATAGTGTTCGGAGGTGCCCTTATAAGTTACTAATAAAACTAAAATAATGCAACCAAATTGATTCAAGAGCCTATTTTTTGAAATAGTGGTAAAATTTCTAATTTTAAGTGTTGTGTTTCTTTTTTTTCCTTCGATTTCTGTGAAATAATTAAAAAATTTAAAAATTTCAATGTCTTTTTAACATATGTAAACACCTCCTGCCAAAAGTGCCTCCAACAAATTTAGCGAGCAATCCAGGCATTCACTAAGTTAAAATGGTACTTTATCTTTATTAGAGTATAGACCTGAAGATACAGTGCCACATGCATCAGGTTATTCCAGTATTTTTTAACAAAATACACTGACAATGAGAAAAGTAGCTTTTCAAAACATTTACTCATAAAGAGAATAGAAGTTCTTAAATATAGAATAAAACACAAAAATAAAGTCATATCTCAATTGTTTCAGTCTAACCTCTTTCGTTTAGCCTTATGTATGATATCATCAATGGAAGCTTGTAAAGATCCATCATCATCTTCTTGAATAGCTTCCCTAAAATATTATAAAATCTAATTTGATATCTCAAAACAGGTTATTTCAGATATTTCAATAGGTTTAATCAGTTCGGCTAAATATTAAGATCTTTAGATCAATATCTAAATGCAATTCTAAATTCGCTACATTTTAAATGCTATATATTTAATGACTACAAACTACAATTCAATCTCCAGACTATACAGGTAAACAAAACTTCTAAAAATGATATAAATTCATAAATATTTAGCCTAAGGTGACTCCAACTTAATTAGTTGTTTTACAGGCGAAGTCGATAGTAGCTTACGGTCAGTCGGCGAAATAAAAATAATTTTATCGAGAATGTGTGGTGGAAACAACAAATAAAAAATAATAAAAAATAACAATGGAGGAAGGTGTTACGACAAGCATATTTTTCTATGTATTTTCGCATAACACACGCAGTTTTTATTTTTTAGTTGCGAAGGAAAAATAATAATTTGTCTCACTAAAAAAATGTAACTAGCTCCCAAGGTGAAAAGATAAGAAGAAAACCAGTCGGTTTGAGCACACAATCCAATCTTATAAATCAACCAAAATATGGTCATGAAAATCTGTCGATGCAAGAAAAAGAACATGTGCAGGAATATGAAATAGACTTCATAAGATAAACAATTATTAATACACTATAATAAATACTCTATGTTATATTAGAAATAAATGAGCAGCAAAAACTTCTGTTCATTCCATGCATTCTTGCATTGGGCATTATGGCTAAATTTTAAAAGGTACATATTGTAAAATAATCAAATAGTTTATAAAACTATTTCTAAATTTATAATTGTAAAGGTCACACCATTTCAACATCACTGTATAAGAACTCCTCAAGCATTATTTTCATGGATTTATAGGTATATTTATACCATTTGCGTATGGTGGTACAAGAAGAAAATATAAACAACAGATCACCAGATAGAAGAAATCCAGTTAAAAAAAGTTAAAAAAGTCAATTTCAGTGTTATAATAAAAAAATAATCTATATAAAAGGTCCGCTGAAGGATTACCTAATGTTTTTTTGTAAAAATCCAGTGAAATGCACATCACGCATGGATATCAAAGGGATGCCGAAACAATAGCAATTTAAATAGAATTTTAATGTGCACTAAGATGAGTTCAATCTCTATCTCTATTTCTACATCTATGATTAAAACAAGGTTTTGTAAACATTCTTGGTACATACACTTCATTCAACATATAACAGATTTAATTGTGGAAACCAAAAAACACAAACTTCACTAGAAGCTATAAAGCAGCTAGCTAGCTAAATAAACTCTTAGGAAAAAATATTGGAGTCTGCAAAAATAATTTTAAAATGTTTGCCATGCAACGACAGCGACCAAGAATGTCGATGAAGGATCTGGGACTTTATTGTAATGTTGCCCACACACACCTATTTGATAAGCTAACTAAGCAGGTTATGCTAATTAGACGATTCTCTAATTTAAGTGTAAGACGTTTAGGATATTTAGGCTATATATAACATTTTTGTAAGATCCCAGTTCATCCCCTTTTGATACGCAAACACGAAATCTATCATTTTACCTTCCTAAATATAAGGCTAAGCTCAGTTTAGTAGCCATGTACACAATTTAGAAAAGGCATGGGAGAGATTGGTTCTTTTTCACTTATTTAGGCTATTTTCTGTAGATGATTCAAGCCACGTATGCTTTAAAAATTGTGGAAAACAAATGATGTAATTCGCCAAAATAAAAGATTCCATGATTTGGAATTTGTTAGCTTAATTAGGCATTCGTCATCTAAATTAGGCTAGATTAGCTGCTAATTAGGAGCAGTATGTAGCTAGCTAGCTATAGGCTAGCTAGCTAGCTCTGCTGTAGCTAGCTAGCTAGCCTATTATAGCTAGCTAGCTAGCTACAGCAGAGCTAAGTAGGCTAGTGGTATAGTTCACAAACTTAGGCTAGCCAGCTACTAATAAAAAAAATACCAAAACATTTCACTCGTTTAACAAAATATATGTAAACAATATTTATTTGCTAACTAGAGCTCTACAGAAAAAATTTAAATAGAGCATATTCTCACCTCACCTTACCTGTCTTGTCTTTTCGACTTTCTTCAAGTTTTTTGTCGATTTTCGAACAAAACCTGGCCTGGCAGTAAACGATACTTTGCTAGTCAATGCAAATAAAAAGTTTTGGGAAGTTATAGTTCAGCAAAAAAAAAAGAATATGCCAAGAACTTCACGTATGAACGCATAAGAGCTGGCTCCGCATAAAAGATTCACCAATGTGTTCATTTTTTTCCGGAGACGAAGAAAGGCTAAACCAAACACACATTCCTGTGGATTGTGTGAAAAATACTTGCATGCTCAAAAACATGTTTTTAAAAGTTATGCAGCAAGAATTTTTCTTGTGTTGTTTTGAAAGTTATACAGCAAGAATTATTCTTGTGCTGCTTGAAAGTTACACAGCAAGAATTATTCTTGTGCAGTTTTGAAAGTTAGACAGAATATACTTGTGTTGTTTGGAAATACAGCAAGTTATACTTGGGCTGTTTCGAAATTTATACAGCAAGTTATTCTTCTACCACTTAAAATAATATAAAAAACAGAAAAATTATTTTAATAAAAAATTTTAGTGTTCTTTTAATGTTTTTTGCACAGAAAATCTAAATTTAAGTGCAAAATCTTTTTACGGACTATAGTTTAGTTGACAATATTTAAAGTCTTTTGCGGCATAAAATTATTTATTTAAATTCATAACGGAGGAGGGTGTTACGACAAGCGTATACTACCTTTTTTATAATTTTTCCTAAATGGTATTGACTAAAATCTTGCAGTATTACTTTTAGCTAGGGTAATTTTAAACATATATAATAATCATAAGGAAGGAGGGTGTTAGGACAATAATAATCTGTCTTGTTTTTTACTTGTATTATAACTATTTCAGCGAAAGAAGCTAATTTTTGTTATAAATCACAAAAATTTAAGCTTCTGTTTAACCACGTAACTATTTTTGTTATTACAAAATTAGCGCACCGCACATTTTAGTTTCATCACAACAAATTACCATGAACAAAGAATCCAATGCAAGTGGCCTTATCAATGGGTGTCCTAAAGTAACGTTATTGATTCACCTTGTTAAGTATAATTGTAGATTGACATTCAACCAACAAAAAATAACATTATTAAAAAAACATATTTTCACGAAATGGGATGAGAAAATGTTTGTTTGTTTTTTTATGTTTTTTCTTTAAAACTTTTTTTGCTTGATATTATTATTTTGTTGTTTTCGTGAAAATTAGGGTCGGTCGGGCTCGTAGAACAACTAATTAAGTTGGAGTTTGCCAATCTGTAAATACAAAATTGTGACAAAAACACAGCAACAATCTACCTTTTGAAAATGACATAAATTTTTAGTTTGCTTATGCCTTTTATGACAACAAATATCAAATGTCAATCATATAGGGCTGATATTGAGGTTGTGCCTAAAGAATTTTTTTAATAATAAAGCTCCGTAATAAAAAAAGGTAAATTTGTGTAAAAATGTTAAGAAAAAAGCACTGAGGTTATGGGAAGTTTAGGTGAATTATTTGCATGCACGATAATGAGTTTCAGTGCAGGAAAATTGTTGTGAACGAACGTACATGTTAATTCATCTAGCATGCACGAAACCTTATTTGTATAAAATATTAATTCACAAAGGCTTGTAACTATAAGAAAAACCAGAACCTGTTAACACTATCTAATGCCACATCATCTTTTTTATGTGGGTTGTGGCTGACACCAATGCTGTATTCAAAGAGATCTGGAAATAATCTTCAAGATGGGTGTTGTGTGATCTTTTGAATCAAAACACTAAAGAACAACACTAAGTATATTCAGGGCATTTTACTTCTGGTAAGTAATATCGTGTGACTGTTCTTCAGATATTAGGTAGCCTGAAGGTGAAGTATATGTGCAGTTCTGTATCGTATTTGCTGATACACGGATTCTTACTAGTTCAAATTTACTGTTAATGGTCCCAATACTGACCTCTGAGGCACTCCTGATAAGACAGTGGAAGGTTCAGATTTAGCACCATTGAGTAACACTGATTGTTGACGTCCATACAAAAATGAATAAATCCATCTTCCACCCATACCTTGTCTTTTCATCTTTTTCTTTGAGAAAAACATTGTCATTAGGTAGTGTAAATACTGAATGGAATTGTGTGGATAGAGTTTCTGCCATTTTTTGTCATCGCAAATAAGATCACCTTTCTCATCTCTCAGAGGACCAGTATTGTGATGTATTTTTAAGAATTTTTTATCATATGAGTAGAAATATTAAAAATTGTTTTTTGTAGCACAGATGGCCCTTGGCTCTTTAAACCATTTAGATTGCTTTCTTGACATTTGCAATTTCAAAGTTTATTGTTCAGTTTGTCAAGTTTGCTAGGCAATTAAGTTGCACAAGTCTTTTTTTATTCTTGCACAGCGTTTTATAAGTAACCTGCGGTCACGAGGAATAATTGTTCTTCTTCTGCATATAGTTAATTTATTTGGGTACATGTTTTAAAGATATTTCATAACTCACATTGATAAGTTTTTCAAACATTTCATCTTTATTAAGATCAGCAAATATCTGCTCCCAATGTATATAGCAGACATTTCTCATATCATCCCAAAATGCTTCATTGCTATGAAGGTTGAGTTGCTTAAATATAGATGAATGAAGGGTCTCTCCTTTTTTGCTCATTCTGTCTTTCAAGTTTTTCAAGTTAGTTGAAATTCCAACAAAGAAGTGATCAGTATAACTTCTCAGGACAGGCTTAGAGATCTTTATCTTGTACACAAAATCAGCATGGTTAGTAAATATTAGATCTAAAACATCTCCTTGGATATGTGTTAGCTCGGATACAAGTTGTTCCAGAAAATGTTCATCTATTATAAGATTGATTAAACTAACTATCACCACTGTTTCACTATAAGTAACTCCACTCTGTGTGTACATATTTTTCCAGTCAGCATTTGGCAAGTAAAAGTCTCCACTAATAATATAATTGTGGGATGGATACTCCTTTAGCACTTGAGACAGTTTGTTTATGCTTTTGAAAAAGATTCAGAGGATGAAGGTTGTCTGTATATACAGGAAAGCACAAGTTTCAAAAAATCTGAAACAATTACTAAAGTCCAACTGATCTATTGGAGAATTGCTCAGCAACATTAAAAGCGGGTGCCACATGATCTGTCAGGTAAATTGCTACCCCCTACTGTTTCTCCCATAATTTTTTTTTTGAAGTTTTTTGTCAGATCTAAAAAATTTATATTCCTCAATTTTAATTTCTGGATCTGATTGTCCTCTGAACCAAGTCTCTGACATGAATAACAACAGCTGCTGCTTTTCATGCATTATATCACTCAAAAAGTTACTTTTGACTGGACAGTTTTTGGTTGAAGACCTCTTATGTTAACATAGGTGAAATAATTCCAATAATTTACTGATGCATTGGTTGGTTTGGATACATTTCCATTAGTCTGGTCTGGCATTGGTGGTTGCATCATTGTTTGGACTCGTGGTTAAAGGCTGGGTAGATATTGTAGATTTGGTCCTGAAACTGTAAATATGTCTACATATTTACAGTTTATATACACACTTTAACATTCCTTATTTTTGAGGGAAGAAAAACACATCTTTGGGTGAAAGTATTCACATTTTCTACCTTTACGGCATCCAAGTGTAGGATGCGATCAGGTTACATGATTTAGGGTGGTCGTATTGACATAACCATCTTTTTTCCAGAGATAGCATGACAACAATTGCCTTTTTGATGTTTGCAGAGATGTTTTCAATCCGTTGTCATCACTTTTTTTTGTACATTTCGAGTTGAATTTGGTTCATTATGTTCTGATAATTCAATAACACGAGTTGGGTCAATATAATCCTTAATTTGCAGCTGTCATACGACTTGGACAGTTCAGTGTTATTTTCAAATCACTGTTTGGTAACAAGCCTTCTCTGTCTGCATCATTTTTCCTATTACCAAAATATTTAGGAGAAGGGTGACTAAAAACAATATCTTGTTCACAGACACCACAAAGGTAATGAAAGGCTGGTATGTCAAACAATGTCATAAATGGCAAATTACTATCTTCAATGTATAGATTCAGGGATATATAAGTTTATTTATATAGCATTCCTTGTGAACTTCTTGTCCACATGAACTGCATGAACAGAAATGTTCATCCTCTAATGTTATACAATATTCAGTTTTGCAGATTTGGCATGTATCAGGAAAAAGGCTCTGAACCTTTGTGATCAAACGCTGAATTATTTTGTCCTCAGTGAGGTTGCCAGGAAAACCCTTGAGATATTATAGATTTTTTTAAAGTGGTTCCTTCTGACATATTTTGAAAGCCTGGTATAACTGTTTAGATGTTTTTTCGACATCATAATTAGATGTGCATATTTTACATCGCTAGCCTCACAAACATCAAGGGATCAGCCCTTAAAATTAGCGTCGGCATTCGGCACTGCCGACGTAATTGCCGACGTAAAATATGAAGATACCATAGTTGCGTCGGCAAAAATAATGGCGACGTAATTTTGTGAAATTTTTAAATAATAATTTTGGTTTTGTTTAAGCTACTCCGACTCCTTGCGACTACAAAATAATTACATTCGATTTTCAGTAAGTTAGGCCATTATCACTAACTAAAATCATTCAGGCTACAGAAATACTATCAGGGAATTCCATGAGACGCGTGCGATAGCACGCGCATGCGTCCACACACGCACAACAGCTATTCAGGCGTGCGATTCATCGCACGCGCTAATTACGCTCTTTACTCGCGTAAAATAAAAAAAATTAACGAAGGAATTATAAAAGTTGATTTTCTACAGTATAGTTAATGTCGCCGCTTAAGGCTATGCTTTAAGCATTTAACTATTAAAAACTGTATTCCAAAAATCAATCGTTTTAATCGACAGCTTCAACTGTATCATTAAAAACAGTTTATAACCACTTGTGGTTAAATTAAAATTTTTTAAAAAAGTTAATTAAATGCCGTGTTTTTTTTCCCCATGTTTAAATTAAATGTGTTTTTTTCTGCCTGTGTGAAATTAAATGTGTTGAACATTTTATTTTAAAATTCTTAACTGTATAAAAGAACATAACATACTTGCAAGAGAAATTTTTAAATCTTTTTTTTCTTTATTGTCGAAGAGAGGAATAAATAAAAAATGACTCCCATTTTTACCATTGTTATAGATAATAGATAACATACAGAGAAAATATAACCCTGGGAACAAGGTTGGGGATAAATAGCACTACAAACAAAATGGCAGACCATTGCAGTAAGTGCAACGTGTGGCACGTGTCAGCGTCTCTTCGTCCACTGTTTAAATTTAATTATATGGTATTTACCTATTATAAATTAATTCCTACAACGAACCAAGGTGTTTTGTTAATATATTTAGCACTTTTACACCACTTAAAGAACACTCACGGGACTGATAAGAGTGAAATAAACCAGGAAAAAAATCGGAAAAAACGCACGCGCAAATTTTCTAAAATAGATTTACGCGTGTGATGTGTAGCACGCGTGTTGTTTTCTTCGTGGAATTCCCTGTACTATGGTGCCATTCGATTCGTAATAATAATCGACAAAATTGTATATCGTATTAAAAAGAAGTCCAGAAGTTCTTTCTTCCACACGACACAGCAGGCAATAAGTCAGCCCTGCCCTCGGTTTTGTGAGGAGAGATGTTCTGCGAAGACTCTAACAATTGGGTCTCCTGTACAGTTTTGCTTCATGTTAAACTGTGCCGGTGACAAGCATTTTTAAAGCATGTCACCGGCGACTTCTGCGATATACAATATACCTAATGATGCCCTAACCTAATGAGTTCATCTCGAAACATAAAAATCAGTTGGCAGTGAACTATTAACCTAACGAAGTTCACCATCCGGAAGGTATGTCAATAAGACTTGTACTCCATTCCCATTTGTCATCGTCTTAGGAGATAATGCATCGGATTAATGAGAGGTCTAGCCCTAATAAAAGGTGAATGACGAAAGTTATTGCCAGCTGAAAAAATTTTACTACAAAAAAATATTGCCAACGCAATGCCGACGCAAATCAGTTAAAATGTATCTCACGTCGGCAGTTTTATTGCCGACGTAAAAAAATTCTAATTTTAAGGGCTGAGGGATATACCCTGTCTATTATTTCCAGGAGGGGCCATCGCTTAGATGGGGAGTCCTAGAGTATTTAATGCTCATTTTGAGCTACGCAGACCCAATTAGGGTCCACGCTCTACTAGACAACTCCCTGCAACATCCAATGGCCCACACAGTGTGCCATCTCCCCAATTTCCCTCACATGGCTTCGGTTAACCCGGGGCTATGGTAACATTCACTTGCCCATATTGAAACGCCGCCAAGGGGAATCGAAGCCTGGTCTCCTGCACAAAGGGCGAGAGTTATAACCACTAAACTACGGCGCCACAGACATTCCCTTATGACATCACTCAAAGCTTTAGAGAATAGCTTACAAAATATATTTATTTATTTTTTTATTTATTTAAAACATATTTATACAGGGTGGCTACCGTCAATTTAAAAAATAAACTGCTATCAATGGAGGCCCTGTGTATAAGATAAATAATGATAAAAAATATATATTTTTAAATACATAAAAAGATATGTTAGTGATTAGTATATACATTAAAATCAATTAGAAAAGAAAGAATGTGAACAACGCTGTAGCACTAAATGATGATGTAAGACAGGAAAATAGTAGGAACTGAGAAAAAAAATCAAATAAAAATAATTCATATACCTCTATATGTGCAGGCCACTAACACGCACAGCCAAGAAAAAGATCAGAAAAAAGCAAGAACAAAGTTATAAGGAAACAAAATGCAGATGTAAATTTTAGGAAAATGCTTGCATCAATAATTTCTTAAATTCAATAAAATTTTCGGTTTTTCTAATATTCATATTCAATTCATTATATAGTTTTGCGCCAGTGTACTGTAATGATCCACGATAATACTCGCGTTTTAATTTTGGCAATCTCAAAAGACATTGGTTATTCCGTGTACAACTGTTAGTTATAATATCAAAGTGATCTTTGAACCCAACACAAACATTATTATCAAGACATTTACGCACAAACAGACAAGCTCTAATCTTCTTTATGGCAGTTATTGTAAGTAACTTTTCATCTCCTGGGTCAATAATGGAGACTGCCCTGCGGTGGAATGATTCTAGTTTCAGTTCGTTCGTGTTGCTCAGTTGTAGCGATGATAATGCACAGTAAGTGAGTAACGGTTCGACCATAGATTGGTAAACAGTTTTAGCAGCCTGTGATGTCAGCATCGAACGAAGTTTTACAAGTAATCGGAGTCTTCCTGACGCTTTTTTGTACGCAATATCGAAATTTTTGTTCATATTTAGTGCACCATCGATCACTATTCCAAGGTATTTATAATTAACGCATGTTGTTAGTGTGCGACCTTGAAACGTGATGTTGAGACCATCCTTGCATTTTGCTAACATTTGCTTGGATCCAAAGAGCATTGCCTCGGTTTTACCCTTTTTGAAATTCAATATAAGGTCGTTGTCATTACACCATTTCTCGATGGATGTCATGTCGATTGACAGTTTTCTTTCAATTTCAACTAATGATTTGTCACTGACGTAAATTACCGTGTCATCAGCATATTTTATAATCTGACTGTGCGAAAGAACCAATGGTAAATCATTAAAATATATAATGAACAGTAACGGACCAAGAATGGATCCTTGCGGAACACCATTCAGAACAAAATCAGGTTCACAAAATGAATCGTTATACAAGACTTGTTGCTGCCGACAAAACAAATAGTCAGTAAACCAAGCAAGCTCTGTATCATTAACACCATATAATTTTAGTTTGTGTATAAGCTGAGAGTGACCAATCGTATCGAAGGCCTTGCATAAGTCAATGAAAATAGCACCAGCTAATCCATTATCATTAACAAGTCGTTTAACACTGTCAAAGAAAAGAGTAGCAGCTGCTTGCCATATTTTGATTCTTGAGTCGTCATTATTTTCACCAGACATCACAAAATGCAACCAAATAAGATCTCAGTCTGATTGAATTTGAAATAAGAGTAACTAATGAGCTGGTGGGTCTGTGTACCCAATGTTGGTTCTTACCACTATTTTTGCCAGTGACAAGCTGGTAGGACTGTGTTAGTGGGTTTAAACAGCCAGTATCTGCTTTTTTCACTATCGCAGCTAGTGGCAAGCTGGTATGGCTGTATTAGCGTATTTTAACAGCCTGTATCTGCTTTTTCTACTGCATCAACCAGTGGCAAGCTGGTAGGGCTGTTTACACTATTGACGGGTCATGCACGGCTTTCGCCAACCCTTGGACATATGCTCAGGGAATAAATAGTAGTTTAAGTAATTTCTTATTGTCAATCACCATATAAATCACCATCAGCAGTTTGAGGCAGAATTGCCAGAGAATTTACATAATGGCAAATGTTTTGCAGGAACTAATGATTTTCTGCAACTTCATAAAACACATGGTAAGGCTAAAAAAGGACTGCTGAAGTCTAGTAAGTTTTTATATATGGGAATAAAATGTTCTTGTTGATCATTATGTTGTTATTTATTTATTTATAGCATTGATTATAACTGGGGGTGACATATATAAGTGTGTATGTCATTGATTATCTCTGGTTGTTATTACTTTTCATAAAATACATGGTTTAAAAAACACTTGTATTCATTTCCTATGATTTTAGTGTAAAACTCCTGTGGTCTAATGGTATGATTCTTAAGGAGAAATTCTGTATGAGATCTATAGGTTCAATTCCCAACAGGAGTTTATAGGATAGATTCACATACTCTTTTTATAAGACACTTGCCACATTACATCAAGTTTAAGTGTACCAATTCATTGACAAAGGTAAAGTCCCTCTGAGTGCAATGATTAATGCATTTTTTAGCATGCCACTTTGGTTTATGCAGAAATAATCTGCACAAATGCATTGATTTATGTAGTGTGAAACTCACTGTAAGTAGGATTTAGGTATCTCAGAAACAGGAAGTCCAAAATATTGAATCCTAACTTCCAAGGACCACTTTAATGTGACCAGATATTGCTGAAAACATCTAACGTTTAAAGGAAGGAAAAAATTATATTCAACTAACAAATTTCCCGTGGTGGAGCTTGAAATAAGCATATTTAAAATCAATTGCTTTTTTTTGTTTTCCAGAAATAATATTTTCATTATATCAGCAAAAGAGATACTTGGTTTATTCTGCTGGTAGTTGATTCCCTTTTTTATTTCACCAGAAAGTGTTGGTAAAAAGTACTCCTATAAATACTGCCGGTAGTTACTACCTATATGATTATTATATTAGCAGAATATTTTAGAGATTTATTCTACCGGTAGTATGGACCTTTTTTTTGGACACGGTAAACTTTGGCAAAATACTTGGGGCATTTATTCCGCAGGCAGTAACACTGTTCACGGCTGTTTCGTAGCGGACAACATGTTGGCAGTGTAATAGGATCATCTGTTCTTCTGGTAGTGTATTGATAATGATAAAACAGACTTAATTATTTAGACCTTTTTCTAAGGTTTTTATCATCTATATATATAATACTAAAATAGAAAATATAACATAGTAGTTTACTTGCAGCAGAATAAATTCTTGCAGACGGGTGATGAACGTACAAAACCGAACAAAATGACTTCCGAGGTGGACTTTTTCAAATTGTTCCCCGATTTCAAGTTTGTTGATGAAGTTAAAAATAAACAGTGAGCATTTCAAACTTTCCCACCTTCTGATCTAATCAAAAATGGCGGTATCGTTAGGGATCATCTACAAATTCTGTGCCAATTCTGCTCGTCAAAAATCGTCTCCGTAGTTGAATAACATTCGTCTGTTTGATTTCATACGAGACGATATTATTGCTAGAAAAAATCAGCTGAAATCGAATTTAATTTGGCTCAATTCGTCTATAATTCATCTAATTTTTTTCGATCGAAAAATTTCAATTCGTCTTAAAATCTTCTCAATTGCAACGTTATAAATCGGCTAAATTCGGCTCAATTCGTCTTAATTTTGTGTATTCTTTTCTGTTCAAAAAAAATTCAAATCGTCTCAATTGGAACAAAAAACGTCTCCATTGGGACGAAAATCGTTTAAAAAATTATTCTTTTTTTTAATCTTAATTTTTTCGTCGTAGACTTGTGAAAATTGCAACGCTGAGTTATTAGCTATGCTAGCTTTTAATTCTTCGTAAACTATACTGTAGAATTGATTTTATGCATGTATAGTTCATGGAAGTATAGTTTTGTTTTTCAAAGCAGCGGAAAACGGTTTGCTTTTATCCTCTTTTCACTGACGTGAATCGTACGCTGGCATAAAATTTTGTTTGCCATAGTGCACTCCCCTTCGTCCCTTATGATAGATACTTCTAACGCGTTCTAGGCGAAGTGAAAGTTCACGCCAGCGTAAAAATAGCAGAAAATTGCGTGTAAACACAACTTTTTTTCTTCCCATACGTATAATGGGAAAACATACTCTTTCTGCATAGGTGAAGTGAAATTCACTTCGGTTAATACTTCAGCATATGTTTGATACGTGTAACCTTTCTCTTCGGCTAAAGATTGCTGGCGGGAGTCAGATATCTTCAGTTCTCTTTTTTAAATAAAAAAAAAATTGATACACTGTTTGCACTGCTCGTTTTATTCATTCAAACTATCTGCAACATTTTTTTCTTTACACTATTCGATTTCCTTTTTCGCATTCAAAAGTTTTCTCCAGAGACAATGGACGGCAACTAAAACGGAAATAGACGCAATCTTCTTTTAAAACGTGGTTGGGATGGACACAAGAGCAGAGGTATTTCTTATTTTTTTGCGACATTTCTCTTTTACAATTAAATAGATGCTATTTTTACAATGTTTTTCTTTAATATATATTTCTAAAATTGTAACTATTATTCGCATTTTTATATCAGAAACTGTGGCTGTAGCCTAGAGAACTTTGAGGCTAAAACATTAAATGCGAGTAAACTTGCGCTGTTTTCAAATCGATCGTGGGTAAAAAATTTACGAATTATTGTTGGCTTCCAGCGATATTCTTCGAGGGTATATCAAGGGTTCTGTTCTTAAGCTGGATTAACATGGTCGACAAAAGTGTTTTAAGGACTTAGTACCGAAAAGTTTAACTAAAAAACAGTTTTACTTTTATGCAAACCAAAATTTTATTAAAATGTTTCGTCCATTGTAAATATAGCTTTATAAGAAGCAATGTTCCTACAAAGAAATACGTGTATTTTTTGTCCAATAAGGTATAGTGCTAAAGAATTGTAAAACTTGTGGAACGCTTTAACAGAAAAGATAAATTGCGTTTTGTACAAATTTTGGCGCGAATTTAATTTGGCGAAGGTTTTTTTTATAAGAACGCCTAAATTTCAGTCGAGGATGAATGTTCTTCTGAAAAATAGCGACATTATGGCCAGAGTTACAAATGATAAGGAAAATTTTTAGGTTTGGGAGAAAAAGATGTTAAAGTTTTCTTTTTGTAAAAAACAGACACGTATATACTGGCAAAGAATAATAAAACTATTCGGAAATAATTGTTTCTTCGTAATAGACTCCCATTATTTTGTTCTTATAATATGTGAAGGAATTCTTAATATGTTCTTAATTTTTGACAAAATCTCAGCCTCAGCGTTCTTATAAACTAGGTTCTTATAAAAAAACGTATACCTACGAACTCATAATAGAGCAAACTTTAAAACAAAAGGAACTGTGTGCATTTAATTATTCTTTAATTTGATGCCAATTAATTTCGCGCCAAAATTTATACGAATATAGATAATCAAACGATCCTAATCATAAACATTAGCCAAGTCTCTTTTCTTAACTTTTTGACATACTTTTCTACACTTCGAATTTATAATCTCCCCGATATCTTTTATGTCATCAAAATCCTCCCTCAAATTTTTCTTCGCATTCGTAAGAATGGCATTCAGCCTGCCGGGGGATAGTGCATCTTTGTGCTGAATTTCGTTTTTGAACTTGCGAGGCCCGGCATGAAGACGCCCATTCGCAAGTTCCTCCTCACTAAACCTTTTAGCCAATTACTCTTTAATAAATTTGGAACATCTGTTCACTTTCCTTTTTTTTGAAATTTGTTGAGGTATTGGCGTAACAGTTGGAAGAAAAGCACTACTGATATCCACTTGTGGCATGTCGTCTGACATTTCAAACGACAGTGGCACATCCAACGATTGCAAAACTCCTTGCAGGTTAACTTCTTCGCTTTCAAGAAGCTCCATGTAGCCTTCTGCGGGCATTGGTTGAACATGTGGCGTGCTAGTAGACATGTTGTATTTTTCTTTCTTCTTCAAAATTCTATTCTCTACTTTGACCACCCTGTCCTCTAGTCGTGTAGCCACATTTTCAATACTTTGTAAACAGACAATGATGCGCTGGTTAGCCTCATTAAATTCCCCTCTCATTACCTCGATTCTATTCAAAATATCGGCATTAGTAATTTTTTCTGAGGGGGCATTAGTAGATTTTTCTGGAGAGGGAGTTCGGGGGTTCAAAAGGCCTTTCTCAAAAATGGCATTTAAGGATTTAAGACCGACATGCTCGACGGAGTGTTCGTTACTTAAACCGTCAGATATTTCCTCGCTTGTTTCGTTCAGATTATCATTACTCGCGCCCTCCTGATCACAATGAGGTTCAGTTGCATCCGTTAAACCACCTAAATCCTCTTCCCCCCCAATCTCCTTAATGTACTCATACATGATAGATATACTGCATGTTGTTGTGATCTACAAAAAAATTAGAACAATTTCACAATTAACATTCCTTTTTAGGATATAAAAATGTACAAAGATTTCGAGATCAGGTTTTGATTGGGAGATACGCATTCGATTATGTCGGTGTTAAAATTGTGGCGATGTTAAAAGCGGCCAATTAGAAGTTTACACTAAAGCAAAACATTCGAAACGATACTCTTATACATTATATTTATAAATAGATATGATTTGTTACCTCGGCATTAAATGCATCATTTTGGGCCACACAAAAGTTTTGTTTCCGAACAGTGTCAAAGATTATATCTCCCGCTTGCAAATACTTAGGGTGCTTTATTTTTGGAAAATTTTCTGCTTTAACTGCATTCCGTGACACCATTGATCTTTCGGAATAGATGCCCTGACATGAGTTGCGCAGAGCCAGCAGTCGTATTGCTTGGAATAGCCAGGCCAAGTCACTTTATATTCATCATTTTTTTTTTCAATTACGACAGCATTGAGCCAATGGTTAGACTCAGGGTCCAAAGCTTGCACAGCAGATTTTATTTTGAAAGCCATTGCTATAAGTTAATTCAAAATAATGATTAGCAAAATAATTTGCCCCAAATTTATTCAAATATACACGCTTTTTTTATAAGAATAGTGCTTTTTCGTTTTCGTTTCAGCCTTAATACTCTAAAATTTTTAACAAATATCAGCCTTATATATATATTTTGAGCCTCATGTTTCTTTAATTCGTGTTTTAAAAAAACCCGTGTAATCAGACTTAATATTATAGGCTTGCTATACACGTTTTTTTTATAAGAAACATGTTTATAAGAAACCTACATGTAGAATCTTCAAAAATTAAGAAACTAAATAAGAAACTTTTGGAACTAAAAACATGGAATTTCAGTCTACAATAGAAACTTTTAGAACTAGGCCCTTCACCAGGTTTCTTATAAAAAAAGCGTGTAATTTGCTACGTATATTCTTAAAAAAAAAGCGCGTAATTAAATTCAACCATAAATAAAGCCCAACCTACCTCTATGAAAGAGTATTTGGTAGCTAGAAATAAATTTTGTCTTGTCCGGAAATTGTCGCCAAAATTTACTGCTTTTAATTTTGGAATCTTATCGATCGAATACGAAAATGCAGTGTAGAGTATTCACAGGCAGTGAAATATTTTTAAAATGTGATTACTCTTCTACAACATGTTGTTCTATCTAAACTTTTTACTATAACTATTTGTAACTTTAATTTGTAAATAATCTTTATTTAACTAGTTAAGCTGGGTTCACGGACGCCTGAAATTGTTCTTATTTTGTATACATTCCGCATTTTTACTAAAGTCGCAACAATTTTAAAAGATGTATTTCCCCATGTTTTTATGGGTTTTTCTGGACAAAAGAGAATATCATTAAAATTAACCTTGCTTTCCAGTCATTTCCAGTCCTTCATTGTTCTTTTAAAATTGTTCTTATATAAAAATTATAACAACTTAAGAGCCATTTTTTTTAACAGTCAGGCAGCTCCTGTAGGAGGTAAAAACAAGGGTATTTAAAATCTCCTGATTTTTGCACCAGTGAAACTATATCATATTGTGAGTTTACCCTGAGAATATAAGCGTCCAACTCCAACCGGTTCTTGAGATATAGTCCGTCAAAGTTAGTACAATTTTGCCATTCTCGTGACCTGAGAAAGTCACACATAATGGGGAGCAGTGTTCAAGTCACAGTTACTGGAAACTTTTGACGCATGGAAAAAAGTTATGATCATGAATTTGATCATTTTCAATTTTTTTCGAGCGATAAAACTAATAAAGTTCTACTAATCACCCAAATTTGAAGTTGTTAGGAATTGTAGATTTCCAGTAACTGTGACTTGAAAACTGCTCCCCATTATGTGTGACTTTCTCAGGTCACGAGAATGGCAAAATTGTACTAACTTTGACGGACCATATCTCAAGAACCGGATGGAGTTGGACGCTTATATTCTCAGGGTAAACTCACAATATGATATAGTTTCACTGGTGCAAAAATCAGGAGATTTTAAATACCCTTGTTTTTACCTCCTACTGGAGCTGCCTGACTGTTAAAAAAATGGCTTTTAATACAGAACGGTTTTTTACGCTTTAACTAAATAACATGCTTACATGAAAGTAAAAATGGTTTTAAAACAATTTTGCTGTCCATGTAAACCCAGCTTTTTGGCTATATAAATAAAAAGAAAAAAAGGGGAGGGGGTTCTAATGAATCATCAAGTTCATATGTCTATCCTTGTCTGCTTGTGAAAAAAATAAATATGAACATCCAAACGGACAGCTGCCAAAGCCAGTTGTTTTGGAAAATGTACCTTTTCGTTTCACGTGACTCACCCGAAGCATTTCAATCAACGTTTTATAATGTCCTTGATAGACCTCACTGCATTCTGGTGCAGGACAATTACCACCAAATTCGCAGAGTTGCTCTAAGAAAGCTTTCTCCCTAACTGGTATGTTTGAGCAATAACCACATGTGTTATCTTCGCATTTGATAAATTCTAATTGGTAAGCTTTTCTATTACCATGTTTCACGAGAAAAGAATATAGTTCTTTTAACTCTAAAAAAGCCGGTGTATCTTTGAGGTTTTTTTTAGTTGCGTTCGAAAAATCTTTCAGTAAGGTGTGAGTTTCTTTGATTTTATTTACAACTGGGTCTTCACTGGTCATGGTGTCAACGCAAATCTTGAAGCCGTTGTAGACCTTCATGTGCCAAAACCTTGCCAAAGTTTTGGCTGCATTATCCAACACTTCCATCCACCCGCCATTATCATTATAAGATGGAACGACTCCATTGATATCGTCTGGCAGTATCACTCCGACTATTTTTTGGGTTAAAAATGACCAGCAACGCTCGATTGGATTGAATCTTGAATGATGCGGAGCATAGCTTTGTATGACTAAAGTATCAAGGCATGACTTTTTCCATAACATGCCGAGTGAAACAAAGTTTATCACGCCTTTCACCGACCAGTCTGGTCCACCATCAGCAATTAGGGTAACGTTAAACACATCTTTGCACACTTTTTCTTTGTTAATTAGATTCATTAGGTGATTTGCATGCATTACATTTGGTGCTTTCTATTAACCGTGAAGGATAAAGTTGGATAAACAAGGGACCAGAGCGCGGCCACTTTACTTTTTCACGGTTTAATTTATCTCTGGTAAAATTAGCGCGGTGAAGTGCAGCGTTGTTGAAGCACGAGCTCTCAGATAGTGATCTTTTTTTTATTCTTTTTTTTCCTTTGGTGGAGATAAAGATCGACTCCTTAAAGATTTTTCTTTTAAAATTAAATAACCGGCTGGAACTAATTTTGAATTTGGATGGGGAAAATCATGATCGTTATAATTTGGCCCATTGTCTTGAATATAAATTTGCCATACTTGGCATCGTCTACTTGTCGCTGGAATCCCTACATCAACCTTATTTTTGTTGTCGACAGAAAGTGAAAGCGTGTTTGTGCTATGAATGACTGCCAGTTCGTTGACTAAGTTTACTTGAGCACATGTGTATTGGAAGTCATCATGAGTGGCTTTTTCTCTATCGTTCCTTTTTGGTGGAACACACGCGTTAATCAAATGTTTGTATCTTTTGCTTGCAATGGTCTTTTGCCGAGGAGGTACCATTAAACGTTGGATTGTGTTCTTGTTAACGGATATTCCCAATGTATTTTTTACGTGGCTAGGAATTAAAAACACCTTTAAGAAAAACTTTACAAACATGCTGAGCCTCAGCCAAGTTTTCAAGCTTTTTGACAAAGTTACGGTCGGGTTCTTTTTTCTGTTTTTAAAAATATACAATGTTCTTAGCATGCTCTAGAGTTTTGGAGCTGTAAAGACAATTTCCGAACTCTCTCTATAACACAATCCTGGGGATATTTTCTCTTTTATTTTAAAAGTTATTTTAATCTGTTTACATCCGTCCAATCATATTCAATACATTGAAATGATTTGCTTATTATAATAAAGCAGTATTGCAGGTATCTTTTTTCGTTGTTATTGACATGTATTTCACAACCTAGTGCCCAGGACTTAATTATTAATTGCTGTTAAAAGTTTCAAAAAAATGTTACAATTAAATGTTGATGTTTTTATTTTATTTCTTTTATTTTTTTATTTTCGCTACTTTTAAGCAACAGGTGGCCACTCATAATAAATATATATTTACAAAAAAATATAATAATAAGGGACACGTGACTATATCCTCTCCAATGCTGCAAGTCATTTGATCATACACACTATGATTGCTGAGATATAAATGGATAGCAAAATAACAAAGAAATTATTAAAGAACCTTTCGTACTTCGTTGTTACAGACGCTCCGTGAATATTCAAGAGAAATATAAAGTGAATTTTGTTCGATGACAAACATAACAAATTTATTTGAAACAGAGATTCAAAAGTTTTTAAAACAATGCGACTCTCATTTAAATATTAAATTTTAACGAAGATAATGCGAATTTTACACATATAATATTTTGAGTGAAAGAATTTTCTTACCACTTCCAATTAGCTGCTGGATAGATTCCACAGTATCTTCCTCTTCGTCTTCTGAGTCGTCAGCGAATAACCATTCTAGATCGCTTACGCTATCACTATTGCTTGTATTATCAGTCATGATGTTTTTATAACGAAAAGAAGCAAATTATTAACAAACTAGTCGATTAACAAATTAAATCGTTGACGAACGAAAATAATAATTCGTTTACATTCGCATACAGTCCAACAACAAAAACATTCGAAATTTTATTCTTTATAAAAGATTAAATTCAGCTCAGAACAATCGTCAAATCGTCCCGACATTGGCTCATTTCGTCTCGCATTATTTTTTTAAATTTAAGCCGATTTAAAAAAAATTGTCTTGAGTATCAGCTTGAGGCGAATTAAAATCGTCTAAAAGAACAGTAAAATTCGGTAAGGGAGACGAATTAATTCGTGCCAATTCGGTTATATTGGGAGACAGAATTTGTAGATGGTCCCTTAGGTATGCTTCCTGAACTTTATTCCAGCCTTTCTTTTTATATTTCTATGACATCCTTCACACGAATCCATAAGGGCGGCATTTTGTTGTGCGCTCGCTCTACGTTTCATTGTTGTTTGGCTCGAGGAGAAAATAAAGGTGAGTGTCTGCTTGAAATTCAGTATTTTTCGATGCTATTGTGTCGTCTAAGCACTAGATAAGTGTATTATCTGATAAGTCAGTATTTGATAGACATTAAAGTGTCAATTCTTGTGTTTTTGTATTAGTATTTTTGTGTTCTGTGTTTTCTATCTAGCCTTTTTTTTTAATGGCTAGATCTCATCCGTGTTCTATGTGTGGCAAATCTGTAAAAGAAAATCGACCTGCAATCTTATGTGATTCATGTGACCTATGGTCTCATACTCAATGTAATGGCACTTCTCTTTCTGAGTACGAAAACCTACAAGAAAGACAAGATTTTGAATGGCAGTGTCTGAAGTGTCTTCTTCCACAAATTGGATTATTAGAACACTCTTCCTCTGTTTCGTCTGATGCTGAGTCTCAGGCCCCTCAACAGCATCCTTTTACTTCAAATTTGAAGGACTATCTTGCAGATCTAAGTAATGTTAGTAATTTTTCTGATATGTTTGAGAATAATATGGGACTGGGAGGGGTCAACTGCAAATACTATGACACAGATGAATTCATCAATCTCAAAAACAACACTCAAACTTACTTGTCATTTTTTCATATGAATATTGCTTCTTTAAGTTTACATTTTGACGAACTAAAGGCTCTATTGGGCAATCTTGGGGATGATTTCGGCATCATAGGGATAACCGAGACAAAATTCCATAACACTCTACCAACCTCTGATTGCAGCCTAGCAAACTACTCCTTGGAACATACACCTTGTGAAGGTGAATGTGGTGGAGCACTTTTATATATTTCAAATCATATCACCTGCACACCTAGACCTGACCTAGATAAAATGACTTATAAATCAAGGGAATTAGAATCAAAATTTATTGAAATTCACAGGAAAAATCAAAAAAACATTATTGTTGTATGCATCTACAGGCATCCTTGTATGTCTGTTGGTGAATTCAATAATGAAACTCTTTCTCCACTCCTTGAAAAAATTTCTGTTGAAAACAAATTGGCTGTTTTGATGGGTGACTTCAACATTAATATTTTACATTCAGATACTTCTGCAGAGGTAACTAGTTTTCTTGATATAATTAGTTCCTATTGCCTCTTGCCTAATATTATTCTGCCTACTCGCATTAGTACGACCTCACAAACTATTATTGACAATATTTTTTCATCGCCTGAACTACGTAAACCAGTGTCTGGAAACATAATTACTTGTATTTCTGACCATCTTGCACAATTTATGTTTATAAATAAACACCAAAGAACAAATAACCAAGTTCGCTTCAAGACTAAACGTGACTGGTCAAAGTTTAACCCTGACATTTTCTTAGCAAAACTTCAATCTGTTGATTGGAACGATGCTCTTCAAATCAATCTTGAAAACCCGAATATTTCATCAAATAACTTTTTCAACATTATCGAAGGTTTTTTGGAAGAGTCAGCTCCTCTAAAACGTTTCCAAACAAAAAATGAGGTTAACCTTTGGCACCTCTCCATGGATGACAAATGGAATCCTAACATCTATGAAAATACGTGATCGCATTTATAAATCTTTTCTGCGATCAAAAGAACCTAACCAAAGACTATATCTTGAAGCCAGATATAAAACCTATAGGAATAAAATAGTGTCTATATGTAGACAAAGCAAAAGTAATTTTTATCAAAAATATTTCAGGGAAAATATGAAAAACATTAGCAAAATCTGGAAGGGTGTCAATAACATTATTACAAACAAATCAAAATCTGAACATACAACTTTATCTTTGAACATTGATGGAAATGTTACCTCAGACCCTCTTGCTGTTGCTAATGAATTCAATACATTTTTCTCATCCATTGCTGACAACATTAAAAAGAAAATTCCTCGTACTCCTAAAACTTATAAACAATTTCTTAAAAATCCAACAAGAAATTCAATATTTCTTTCACCTGTTTCTTCAGATGAAATTGAAAAATGTTTTTCCATGCTTGACTCTAACAAGGCTTATGGTCCTCCTAGTATCCCATCTAGAATACTGACTATAGCAAAAAAAGAAATTTCTATTCCTTTGCCATAATCAATATGAGCTTCACTAAAGGCATTTTTCCTGAGAGACTCAAAGTTGCCATGGTTCTACCTGTATACAAAAAAGGCAGCAAACTAGACTGTAACAACTACCGCCCAATATCTTTATTATCCAACATTGATAAAGTGTTCGAAAAACTGATTTATAAACGTGTTTACCATTTTCTTACTTTACAAAAAACCCTTTTTACGCACCAGTTTAGCTTCAGACGTAACTACTCTACATCCCATGCCCTTCTAAATATGTGTCAGAAAATTGCTGATGCATTAGATAAAGGAGATTATGCTTGTGGAGTTTTTATTGACCTTCAGAAAGCCTTCGATACAGTTGACCATAATATCTTACTTGATAAACTTAAACACTATGGAATTCGTGGCAATGCTCATTCCCTATTTAAGACCTATCTAAAGGGTAGGCGTCAGTTTGTCACTGTAGCTGGTTGTTCTTCTGTTGAATTTGTTATCAGACACGGGGTTCCGCAAGGATCAGTGCTAGGACCATTGCTTTTTTTACTTTATATTAACGACCTAAACTATGCTATCAATAACTCTATTGTACATCACTTTGCTGATGATACAAACCTACTGCATTTTAATAAGTCACTAGAATCACTCACCGAAAAAGTCAATTTGGATTTGAAATCTCTCTGGCATTGGTTGAATGCCAATAAAATTTCATTAAAGGCCAGCAAAACTGAATACATTCTTTTTAGACATCCCTCTAAACCTATTACTCAGCATATCAAACTAAAAATAGGTGGAAAATGCTTATTTCCTAGTGTCACTATTAAGTACCTTGGTGTTCTATTGGATTCCAATCTTGGTTGGAAATCTCAAATAAATGCAGTCGCACTCAAACTCAAGAGAGCAAATGGAGTCTTAGCTAAACTTTGTCACTATGCTCTTTTTTATTCTCACTTGAACTACTGCTCCCAGATTTGGGGACAAGCTATTAGCACGAATATTAATCGCATAAGTACATTGCAGAACTATGCTCTACGTCTCATGACCTTCTCTCACTTTAGAGATCATGCAAATCCTTTATACAAAGCTCTTAAGGTTTTAAGATTTCAAGACATGATTAAAATTCAAAATATTCTGTTTATACATGACTTACATTCAAAAAGCCTTCCATCTGTTGTTGTGTCCACTTTTGACATTGAATTTTCCCATTCCTACAATACTCGTGCAAATCAAATTGGATTAATTAATCATCGTTGTGAACGAACTTCTACATACGGATTAAAATCCATAAGATATCAATCTATTAGTTCTTGGGTAGAAATTCAAAGAGTTTTTCCATCTACTCAACTTGTTAGCCTAAAAAAGCCTAAACTGAAAAAATGCCGTAAATAAATATTTTATGCTTGTATTAATGTCACCAGACTTGTAACAACGTAATGACATATTTGATAAAGTTTTGTCTTTTTAATTTGTTCTTTATCTCATGCAGCAAATCCTAAAAGCCAAGCCCTACATTTTATTATTTTTGCCACATTTGTGTTTGTCTTTGTCATGCTTAGTCATGTGCTATGTCTTGTGCTTGTTTAATGTTTTTGTGCTGTCCATGGTGGCTTCCACCCAGATAGTTTTTACTAATGTGTTGGTTTCCGGGGCAGCTAACGTCCCAATAGCCACAGAATGACCACATTTTTTATATGGTCATTGTATGACATACATCCTGTATTAACTGTTAGTTGCTGAAATATACGTCATTTCATTTCATTTCATTTCGAGTCATAATATTGGTTGAACCAATCACGGGTAAGTATTCAGATTAAGCAGCCATTATGAAATGGTGTACACATGCCATAATCATAATGTTTTTGTGGTGAAATCTTTATAAATACAAGACTGGATTTTTCAAGGAATTCTTTTTTTTTGGAGTCAAATCTTTAATATGTTTTAGATACTGCTTAATTTTTGCCATTTAGCGACATTTTAACGCTGTCTTGCTTGTAAATTCTGTTTAATTAAGATTTCTACTGTGAAGGTTTGACCGTGAAAAGTCCACTTTGTACCCCAAAGGAGAGCACGAAGGAGAACATTCTGACTGCAAGAATACCTTAGTATTAATACTAAGGTATTAATACTAATACCTTAGTATTAGGAACCTTATTGATACCAGGATTGTTTTTATGAACCCTGATTAGGACACCTGTAAATAAATATGAATAGTAATAATAATAATAATAGTTTAGTCTGCCAGTTAGTTAGTACCAGGTGAGTAAATAGCCCAGTTTAGTCTGCCGGCAGGATAAATACCCCACTCAGCCCTTAAAATTAGAATTTTTTTACGTCGGCAATGAAACTGCTGACGTGAGATACATTTAAACCGATTTGCGTCGGCAATTTTTTTTATTAGAAAAATTTTTCAGCTGGCAAAAACCTTCGTCATTCACCTTGTATTGGGGCTAGACCTCACATAAATTCGATGTATTGATCTCCTAAGACGATGACAAATGGAAACGGAGTACAAGTCCCATTGACCTACCTTCCCGATGGTGTACTTCGTTAAGTTAATAGTTCACTGCTAACTGGCATTCTATGTTTCGAGATGAACTCATTAGGAAGTACTTTGTGCACGTGCTAATTACGAACTGAAGGTCAGGGCAGCATTAAGTTGTATATCGCAGAAGTCGCCGGTGACATGCTTCGACAATGCTTGTCACCGGTACAGTTCACCATGAGGCAGAACTGTACAGAACATCTCTCCTCAAAAAACCGAGGGTAGGGCTGACTTATTGCCTGCTGTGTCTTGTGGGAGAGAGAACTTCCGGACTTCTTTTTAATACGATATACAATTTTTCGATTATTATTGCGAATCGAATGGCACCACGGTATTTCTGTAACTTGAATAATTTTAGCGATAATGACCTAACTTACTGATTTCGTTGATGTTGAAAACGAGTTGTTGTTTTTTAAAAATTTCACAACAAATTTACGTCGGCAATTTTTTTGCCGACGCAACTACAGTATTTTCGTATTTTACGTCGGCAATTACGAATGCCGACGCTAATTTTAAGGGCTGCCCACTTATTCTGCTGGTACTGTTCTGCCCAGATTGTTTATAAACAGGACTGCCGGATTATGTACGCATGGCCCGATTATGTTTTTTTTGCCCTGATTATGTCGTGATGACCGGATTATGAACGCTGTTATATTGGCTGGCCAGGCAGGCTGTGACTGGCTTTTTCTTCGAACTTTTGTAAACGAAACATTGACGAATTATTGTCACAGAATGATAGATTTCTCTGCAAGATAGAACACCATTGAAAACTAGGCATAGCGAAAGAAAAAAAGTCTTGACGTAATTTTTCTATGCAAGATAAAACACCATTGAAAACTTGGCATAGCGAAAAAAAGTCTCGGACGTAAATTGCGAATTCCAAAATTTAGTTTCCACGAATTTCGTTTCATTTGAGAACAAAACAACTTTGCCACCAGGGCTATTTGCTTGTCACAAATGATATAAAAGCCAGTCGGCCCCGTTCTATAAGTGAGGAATAACGTAAAAGTGTCGCACATAAGTTGACCCGCCCCGATTATGTTCGTTCTATTAAGTGCCAAATAATATTTCTAACTGTCATACATAGCCGGCCTGTCCTGGTTATGTTGCCCTGATTATGTATTTTCTGCCCTGTTTATAAACAGGCAAACTGCCGTACATAATCCGGGCAGCGTTCGTAATCCGGGCAGAACAGTACTGGCAAAATATCCACGTTCAAATTAAAGATGCATCCTGATTCCGAAAACGAGGGTGCCGACTCGCCGAAAACGCCGTATATGTGAGGGCGGCCGCGAGCGTTTTTTCGGGGTTTTTTTAGGGTTTTCGTCTGTAACCGCCCGGAAAAGCCTGGACCCGTCCGAAAGCGCCCGAATTGCGCCCAAAATGCAACGCGGACGATCACATTGTTGTTGTCATTTAAATTTCGTTGAGAAGAAGGGAGGTGCTATTTTGTCTTCGTACTTACAGTTTATTATTTGTAGGGTTTTATTACAGCTATATGGAATAAATGATATAATAAGAAAGTCTTCCACTAACCACTGCTCGACCTTAAAAGAATAAATTATACATGGTAATAAATGTTTAAAAAAATGTTGTTTCGGGTTGATTCGGGTTTCTCAGGGCGAAATTTAAGTTTTTTTAAAAACGCCGGTACTGGTCCGATACCCCCGTGGTTTTTGCGGCGTTTCCAGCGAGTCGGCACCCTCGTTTCCGAAATCACACCTTCAAAAGACTGTGGTTGTCAACTGTTCAATAAGTCAGAAGGGAACTGACAAAATATTTGATGTTATTATTTGACATTATTATTTGAAAGATCTTCTGAACTATCAATAAGACACTAACCAAACATTTTTTTGTGAACACCTAAACATTTTTATATTTTCTTTTCTTTTTTTCGCAAAGATAATAACCTATACATTATACAATTTTTGGTTTGCTATGTTAGGGAAACCGTGCCTTATCATGAAGCCCTATTATACATTGATGATTAAAAAATCATTTTCGTAAATTAGCTAAGCTTACCAAGTCTTTTCATATTCGTTTAACCACCGAAAGCCACCGTCTTCGATCCCCGCCATCTTTCAAGTTTTTAGACAGCAGAAAATAGTTTTTATTTTTCGGAATACTTACAAATCGGATTTAATAATTTAATGTTTTTATAAATGAGCAATGGGGCGTTTATTCGAATGAGCGCGCCTTACTAAAATATGACGTAAGAAAAGTTGCCAAATAAGACATGCTTTTTTCGGCTAGATCAGAGGAAAATGAACACATCCACTTTGCCTGTTTCAGACACACGGACACACTCATCGTATTATTATAAGAAACTAGTCAATAAAGCCCATGAAATATCCGCTTGAGTAAAAAAGAAATGATAAAGATCCGTCATTTGAATTTTGATGACGTAGCAATGACCGATATTGCAAAAAAGAAAGTCTTTTCGCAATTTATTTTAGCCGTTCCTGTATTGCGTGAGCTTGAAACGCTAATCAAAATATGATCGCGCGGTTTTGATCAGCGGTTAAGGAGCTATTACGGAATTTCATACCGCGCAGAGTTTAAAAATATGACGTCAGTAACCCGTCCAATCCGAAACCCAGGTTACCCAATTTGGTCTCCGGTTGTCCTTAGTTACCCACGCGTTGAAAAATAACTGACGTTACCACGCCGTTTCCAAATTATTTGGCCTCAAAGTTATATATGCACTGTAATTACTTCATTAATTTAATTTTAATTTGTCTATTAATATTTAAGATATAGCTTTTTCGGTGACATCAAAAGAAAATGAACGCATCCACTTTGCCTGTCACAGACGGACGGACACAGTCTTCGTATTATATATATAGTCCAGTCGATAAGGCCCGTGGAAAAATCCACTTAGGCAGGAGAACAATGGTAAAGACAGGAGGGTCTAGGTATATTTTTTAATGACGTTAGCAACGCAAATCCAATAAGTTTTTTCGGGATTTCGTAAGCAAAATAACGTTAATTCGAACATTTCGCCAATCGAACAATTTTTCAGGCCCTAGGCTAAAAGACGCCCGTTAATTCTTTTACGCACTTATAACCTAAAACTGTAATGAAAATAAAGACCTTTTTTTTTCTTTTTTATATTAATTATGGTAAAATTTCTTTTAACTTTTCAATAAATTTTACATTTCCAGTAAAATGGAGTTTACAAGGTATCTGGAGTCCTTTTCCATCACCAAGATTAACTCTTTTCCCAGTTACTTCTACTTTGCAGCTGTTCTCGTCGCTTGTTGGAAGAAAAAATGAGATTGTTTTTGCAAATGTCAAATTTGTGAAATGTCCAACCACGACGTTGTTCTGTATGATTGCAACTGCATATTTGTCAAATTCAATTTCTGGTTCTAATCGAATCTCTAGAAATTCTCCGATATTTGGCTCTCATATCTGCGGAACTTTTCATAGGCTTGTTCAAATTAAATCAAACTTGGCACACATATAGTACGTCACAAAGGGAACAAAATAGCAGCAATAATTTTTCGCTTAGGTCAGCACGTTTTCTATGATGTCATCAAAAGCTTGAAATTTACCACTATCTGCTTAAAATTTAATTACTTTAGTTCTAGGGCGAATTTTTACATTCTGTTTGAATTTTCTGAAAGCCAAATAGAAGTTATTAAACATATTTTCCGGTCTTTACATAGTTCGCATGGAAAGTTGCAAAAAATTGCCCGAAAATCCGATGGATGTTGCAACGAAAGTTAGAAATCAACTTTATGCTAAACATGTGTTTGTGATAACAGACGGAAGGCCCGAGAATTCTATAATGATTCCAGGAATTCATGAACTGCTCAATAGCATCTGCGCAAACATATCACGATATCCAAGACAAACAGTATGAAAATATAGGATCACCTAAATCGTAATCAAAATTTTCAACGATGTACGTGAGCGCTCTTTTCAGTAGGTAGTTGACTTCTGGCCACAAACGTTCGGCAACGTAGTTAGCTGTGGAGGCAGTTTGTCGGAATGGTTCTCGTCGTGTATCATAGCGGTAAAGTGATAAAAACATTTAACAAAAATTAAGCAATACAAATTCTTTACCATAATGATCATTCGAATCTGATCCCAGAACCCATACTTGGACACGGCTGGAACATAGACATATTCATAAATCAATATAGGATTTTTAATTGAGATACTGACAAAACTTGCTACTAATCTTGAGCATCCGTCAATGTAGGTGACACGAGTCAAACCAAACTGTTGAGCTTTTCTTTCACTTTGGTCGAGGTGCGCCTTGTACCCAAAATATGGTACGCAATATGGCAAAGGGTTTGTTCTGTCTATCAAATCTCGAGCCCTAGCTTATTAGGCACGTGGTGCTACCAGCTGAAAAGCGGCTGACACACGTCGTTGACTGACAACTCGCTGTGTAACTCCAAACATAGCTCGAATACTACCTTGCATCATTTTACGGCCACACGTGTGTGATACCATCTGATGGACCATCCAAGAAGCAACTTCTTGATTATTCAAGCGGTGAATATTTGGTTCTTTGTATTATCGTCGCACACTTCTTGAACGTAAACTACGCATTTGAGGAAATCGTTCTTAGAACATATTTGCAATTCCATCATGTGAAACACCTCTTCTAACTAAATTTCTTATTTCCTCTTCCTGTGCAACACTGCAAAAATTTGACATGGTAGTATTTATGTTATAGAGAAAGACTTGAAGTTAGAGCGAGCATTGTGTTTTACAAACTCGTTTCATAGCATGATTCCATGTCTCGTCCCGTTCTTCGTAAATTACTGAATCGACAAACTCGTTCCAAGCGCTTTTTAGGTTTTTATCAATGAAAAACCCTTTGCTCGAATCCAGTGAATTGTTGTTTGGTCTATTTCTAACTTTCTTTTTGCGACAAAATTGTTGCTGAATTTACATATTTTTTAAGGTGGTTCTCCTAGAAAAAATTTCTAAATTTCAAGAATTGTCATTTAGCTGTTTTCTGACAGCAAATTCATCTTAGAATACCGTGGCAAGTAGTGCTTATGACAAATTTAGGTTTTTATTGCGCATTCTGCCACTTTTTCCAACCAACCGCAAATATAAGTGCATAGCAACGCCCATAGCAACCATTTTCGCATTTTTAGACAGCTTTCTTGCCCCTCCGTCGATGTTTAATTCGTTGCAATAGCTAGATGATACTTTAGGGCCTCCTAAGACAATATATGACAGTTCTGAATATTAAATGTGGTGTTCCACAAGCATTCAGAAAGCTGTCTTAACGACGCACCCTCCGAAGTGAACTCGTCAGAGTTTACTCAGACATAAGGTCTCAGGTATTTAGTGCTTTTCAGGTCGAAATAGTGCTGGCGTACACCTTTTGTCGATCCAGAAGTCAAGAATGTCCCTAAAATAATCTTTAAACAAGTTTTTGCCGTTTAAGTTCGGAATCCACGCGAAACAAGAATTCTCAAGATCGAAGCACCCACGCTTTACAATTTCTTCTGTGGATGCAGGCATTAGTACCACCTAGTGTTTAAACGAAGCCGATTTTCAAATCGAAGTTGTGTCTTTCAGTTATTTTGTCGAGATATTGCCTGTTTCGCCCTGTTTTAGCTTTTCTGTCGTCCAAAAAATACCGCATCAGTTCTCTGGAAGACGAGTCAGCCATGCGAAAATGCGCTTCGCTCAATCCATACACGTGACCCTTGAGGAACAAAAGCGGCCAAAAAGGCGCTTGAAATAACGCATGTTATTCAGTTATTTGGTTAGGCGTCGAGCAGCAAAATGTCATATTTTGCCTATACTTCTCCTAGCAACGGGTAACCATGGCCACCAATCAATGAAATTTTTGACTTAATTTTGTCGTACCGTCACATACCTTATCGGTAAAAAAAAAGTCGGTGTAAAAAAAAGTCGGCAAAAAATTTAGTCGGCAAAAAAGTTAGTCACTTTTTTTAGTCAAAAATTAGTCACTTTTTACCGGTTAATTTTTTTAATATTGGTCACTTATTGCCGACTTTTTTGACACCGCTGAATTAAAAGAGAACAAAGATTTTACAACAATCTAATCTATTTCAATAACATCTTTATTAATGATTTTATCAATAATATTTTGGACATCTCCCGGCTCCTTCGCATTATCTTCTTCTTCATTTTCATCATTTTTCTCTTCTTCAACACTCCCTTCTGCCTTATCATTGTTAATAACAATATCAATTTCGTCGTCGTCACTCTCGCCGTCGTCGGCTTCAAAGCTGCTGGTATAACAGAAGCAGTGGAATCTGCTAATGCTGTCTTGGAAAGAATTGAAAACCCTTTTCGTTGTTAAAATATTTACTTATTTTTCTCTGCTATTTGTATGAACAGTTTGTTGTTGATTATGTTGTTTTTGATGTTTATATTACAAAGATACCATTGTTAGCATTAAATTAAACAGTAGGAATTCAAAAGAACTTCTTTAATTTTCTTTCTCCTTTACCAGGTTTGGTTTTACAGGATCATTATACACTAACTCTGTGAAAAAGCTCTCCACCAAATATGGTCATAAATAATTGAACCAATCATTAACCGAGAAATTATTTGCTTTTATCATCTCACGTGGGTTTAAGAGAAAGCTATTGGTTCAATTGGTTCAAACTTAGTGTATACAAAGACATAATATAGCGGAGCTCCGCTATTTGGTGTATACTCCGTATAATATTGCGGATGAGGCTTCATAAAACGACAAAGTCTAAATTTGATTAGAATCCCTGGAATCACTTTGGAAAGTCAAAAAACTAAAAAATTGGAGGTTAAAAAGTAATTCAAAAAATCGGCAAATATTACTAGTCGGTAAAAAAAAAGTCGGTAAAAATTTTCGGTCGGCAAAAAAAAATGTCGGTAAAAAAATTGGTCGGTAAAAAATTTAGTCACCTAGCCAAAATTTGGTCACTTTTTGCCGACTTTTTTTTTACCGATAAGGTACTATGATATCCTCATCAAGTATCTTTAGAAAAGACAATCCTCTGCGATATAGTTTTTTTCTAGGGGAACCGCCTTAAGGAAAAGTTAAAAAAAATCGGAAAAGTCGAAAAATAAATCCGAAAAGTTGAAAAAAATTCTTGAAAATTGTAATAAAGAAAAGTGTTTTTTTGGCGATTTAGTTTGGCGGTAATCATTTAACATAAATTTTAGTAGTTACTATAATTACGCTCAGTAACAAAACAATTACATGTTTTCACACCGCATTTCTTTTTATTCCGCGTACATCATTATATGCTTTACACTCTCATTCTCTCCAGAAATCAAACATTTCTATTCTTTCCCAAATCTTTTCCAAAATGCCACTATCTTCGTTCTCACAATTTCTCCCGCATTTATAACTCCACTTTTCTTGACATACTCTTGTTTCCCAAAACTTTGTCCTCTCACGTACTCCATTTTACTCATTATCATTTTTTCCTCTTCATACTCCTCTTCCATTTTTTTTCTTATCCCATACTTTTTTATATTTTTCCACCTCCTCCACTTTTTCTCGTACTTCCTTACCCTTTCCGCCACCTCTCCATACCATCTATCCACTCCATTCTCTGATTTTCTACTGTAATATCACCTTCCTCGCAATTCTACCCCGTTCTGAATTTAAAGGCAGGTTTCCGCTCAAGCGAATGCGGTCGAATCGATCGTCGGCGTTTTTATGAAAATTGGTTTCCACTTACATTCGACCATGCCTCGATCGATGGCGACTCATTCAAATTTATTTCAAAACAATAACACAAATTTTATATGAAATAATGATATTGAGAATGTACTTAGAATTTCATGACTTATAATGACGATATAAACAAAAATATTTTTAAATATACTTCTAAAATTTCTTAGCCATTTCCCTACAAACTCTTTGCTTCATGAGACTGTCTTCGAAACTTTTCAAGGAAGTGTCCCAAGACACTGAAATCGCCGAATTTATTCTACCAATGTTATCTAAATTCCTCAACATTCATCTGCGAATAATTACTTATCAGTGTTGCATTTTCAGCAGTTTCATCGTTTAACGGCTGCTCGTGTTAAATAGTGTTTGCTATTGCTGCATCAAATATGCAATTAAATTTTCGTTTGTTTAAAATGTTTTTAGACATTTTTCTGTTTTTTTCCGCTTCTCAGTGAATGTTCATTTCTTCGTCGATTTGTTTACATCACGTGGGTATAAATCAATTTCATTGGATAAATTTCAATCGATCGACGAAAAAGTAGAAAGCAATCCTACTTTTGAATTCGATCGAATTCGACCGCCAGGTCGACGTCGATCGACGAAGATTATGCAAATAGCCCGCCTTAATAAGTTCTGTATAAACATGAATTGTTCGTACATCACTCTTGCGTTCATTGTCCAACATTGTCACATTGTACAACCCCAACACGATGTCTAAACAAGCAATCCTAACATGCTTTACCTTCAAACTCCTCCATGACTTTCTTTTCATATCTTTTTGGTTATGGGGTGATAGCTTCCTTAGTTTTAAATAAAATCTTTCCTTTGAATTCCCAAAATGTAGCTTCTTTCATTCCCCCTTTCTGTTTTTCTCAAATTCTCTTTTTAAATCAATCATTTTAGCTTGAAAGAATGGTTTACTTTAAAATACCTCGAAATATCCTTTTTTTAGTGAATTTTGTTTATCGATGGACAGTGTGACAAAATGTTTTTGTCACAATGGGTAAAAGCTGCTTTGCTAATGTTTATAAAGTGTTTTTTAGCTAGTCAAAATGTAGATAAAAAGTGCAGGAAAATTTTTATATTTTTGCACTGGTAAAATAACAGTTCCACTAAATTAGGAAATTTTTGCCACATGAAACTTGTGTTTATTAAAAAAATATTGTTTTCACATAAAAATGTAATTTATATTTATAACATATATATTTCATGTTTTTTTGTCCTGAGTTTCATTCTGCTTTCGTTCACACACGCTTTCGTAAAAGCAGTACTGCAAAAGCAGAAGTGTTATTATTAAGACGAGAGGTGAGCCATGGTATATAAAATTTGTATTTCTTTTTTAAATAAACTCCTGGAGGGTTGTAAAGCGTGCAGAAAATTTTGACCTTATAAACGGGGTATGTTCACCCATGGAGGTAGAAATACCTTCCTACCTTTTTACCTCATGGTTCACCGATTACTTTATGAAACAAACAATCTCATAAAAATGGCTAATATATATGTTCCTGCTTGATTTTCCTTATCTTGGCTTTTTATGCATTTTAATAAGTTAACGCCTAACTTTGTGGACTAGTAGTAGTAGTATTTATTTCGTGTGAGATAACTGTATATTTTACATTAAATAAATACCTACGGGGAGACCATCAGATAGTATAAATACTAATGTAGGTGATGGCCACCTATATAAGATCAAACGATTGCAATAAGCAGTATGACACTACAAAAAAAATTTTTAGTAAAATCTTTTTTATGCAGTGGAGAGATTAGTGTTATAGCAATCCAGAAGATAAGTTTTGCAGATTTTTTTTAGTTGTTTTAGAGTGAGAGAGGCTAGGTCGTATTGGTGAAAGTGTTGTTGGATATTGTTCCAATTAATAATAGATTGGTAACGGATAGATTTGAGACCAAATGAGGTAGTCCTAACAGAAGGTCTAGCTAGAAGTTTAATGGATTTACTTCTTGTTGAATGATTAGATGAATGGCAGACCAATTTAAAAATATCACAAATATTACCTGGAGATTGCAGATTTATAATATTAAAAGTTAAAATAATGTTGAGAAATTTTATAAGATCTGAAAGAGTAAGAATATTAAGATTAAGAAAAATAGGATTTGATGGTGAGTTAAAATTAGAAAAAGTAATGATTCGGAGAGCAGCTTTTTGTAAGCGAAAAATTCTACATGACTTTGAAACCCCACACTTGCGGACTATAAGAAATATGAGAAGAAAATAATGCATGGTAAATTGAAAGTAGGATATCCTTAGGCACATAATATCTTAGTTTGCAAAGAGCTCCATTTGTTTTTCTTAATTTATTGCCAATATAAGATATGTGAAAATCCCAATCTAGAAATTCATCTATTAATATACCTAAATATCTTACATGAGATGAGAATTCAAGTTTTTTGATTTCCGCCAGCGAAGGCGGAATCTTTAAAATCGCCTGAGGAGATAGAGAGATAGAGAGATAGATAGAGACAGCGCAGCTAGGCTGGACGCCCGAAACTTATCCAGGCTAAAGATTTTTTTCTGAGAACGAGGCTAAAATGAGTTTTAAGCCAATAAGAATCCTAACAGTGCATCAGATTGTTTTATTATCCAATGAACAATACTTTATTAAAGTTTATATGCTATCGAAAGTTAAAGCTCGTGCAGTGTAGCATAATGAAGATCGTCTTATAATGCGCCATCTTTGATGTTACGTCATTTCTTTCCGTACAATTTTTCAAGCACGTAGACTAAAGCTATATTCAGCAGAACTAATTAATTATTCATGAATTTTATTTTTTATTTAGCTCTTAAGGCCGGTTTCCATACAACTGCATTTTGCGCCCAGTCGTAAAAAGCGCCGTGACTTTTGATCTACGCATGCGCATTATCAGAATAATGCCGCTGACCTCGCGCTTTTGCATGCGCTGGGGCGATTTAAAAAAAGTTGAACAGGCTCTACTTTTTGCGAGCTACATTCTGCGCTTCAGCTTAACAGCCAATCAAAAGGTAGAAATCTACATGAATTACGAAAGAATTTTTAATTAGATCATTTCAAGATGGCTAGAAACTTCTCGTTTCTGTGTTAAATTTTTGTCAAAGCCAAATGAATGTAGAGAATCAGAATATATATCAATCAAGTGAAGTAGATGAAAAACAAAATAACATTAATGAGTCTGTGGAGGCACAAAGAAACAATGTTGTAAACAAACTTCAAAAGACTACTCGTGATCTGACAACATTAAATCCTTAAGCAAAACGTTGTATAGTCCTTTGATTCTTCTTTCTATGGAAAGTCGTCTCATCCACATGTTTTTCTTACGTATTTTACAACGTTGTTTATTTCTACGCCATAAAAATATTGCTAGGACTAATCTCAAATTTTGCAGCAACAAATATCGTCTGTTTACATCAGCCATGTTTTCCAAAGAACACGTGAGCAAAAATCGCTAAATGGAAATGGTTCGGTATATGTGATAAAAGTCGCGGCGCATTTTATGACTGGGCGCAAAATGCAGCTGTATGGAAACCGGCCTTTATACGCCATTCACGTTGATTATTTAGCAAAAAAACTGCATTGTTGAGATCCAGAAGGTGTAATACTTCATTCAGTTAACAAATATCATGTCAATTTCTTACATATCGTTGCGCACAATTTCGATTTTGAGCTTAAAGAACCGGTACCGGTGCACTAGCCACGTTCAAAATTAAAATGATTTGCACAGCCAGTTTTTAAAGTCCTTGTATCTCATTTGTTTCGAACAACAACAGGATAACTTATAGCTATACTCTTAAACATCGGTGCTTAAGCTAAAAGCGTTCTGAAGCTTAAAGTGCCGGGTTTTTTCGTAAAAGGCAGTAGACTTAGAGTGCCGTTTTTTTTTGCAGTGATACTTAGAGAACCGGTTTTTTTCGTAAAAATTAGTGTGCTGGTTTTGTTTGCAGTGATACTTAGAGAACCGGTTTTTTTCGTAAAAGTCAGTGTCGTTTTTTTTGGAAGATACTCATTAGACTAGAGAGCCGGATTTTTTTGTAAGACTCATTAAGACCTAGAGAGCCGGGTTTTTTGGAGAAGACAAGGTTACCTTAAAGTGCCGGTTTTGTTGTAGAGATATTAGAGTGCCGGGTTTTTTCGTGAGACTCATAAGGAGTGCCGGTTTTTTCATGCGATTCAATAGACTTAAAGCACCGGGTTTTTTTAGAGATGCTTAGAGTGCTGGTTAAAAGTTTTTTTAAAGAAGACAAGTAATCAGTAACTTATGAAATAAAAGTGGATATTGGAGTAACATATGATCAAAAAATGCAATGTACGAGATGTGCATATTTTACATGGCTAGCCTCACAAATATCGAGGGATATACCCTGTCTATTATTTCCAGGAGGGGCCATGGCTTAGATGGAGAGTCCTAGAGTATTTAATGCTCATTTTGAGCTACGCAGACCCAATTAGTAGGGCCCACGCTCTACTAGACAACTCCCGGCAACATCCAACGGCCCACACAGTGTGCCATCTTCCCAATTTCCCTCACATGGCTTGGGTAACCCGGGGCTATGGTAACATTCACTCGCCCATGTTGAATCGCCGTCAAGAGGAATCGAACCCCGGTCTCCCGCACAGAGTACGAGAGCTATAACCACTAATCTACGGCAGCAAAGAAAGAGAACATTCTAAAATTAGAATTATAAAAACTTAAATATATATTTATTCACTTGTCACGCCATATTTTCAAATACTGCTTTTGCACACTGTATCTGCAAGAAACAAAGTAGCATTACCAAAGAGAGGCATTACCTTTGGCCCTATTAACTCCTGCCAGGATTTGAACCTGGATCTCTTATGAAATTCTCCACAAGAATCTTATCTTTAGACCACAGGAGTTTTACACAATTCCTAACGAACTGTGAGAATTGCATTACTGTAAAAACTTATTCAAAAACATTTAGAGCAATAACAGCCCTAATTATTAAATTCTGTGGTGCGTTATTTGTCACGGTCATAAACCCCACCTCAAAACATCAAACGTTATGTAATGGCAGCATGAGTATGAAAGGAACCCTCTTAGCTCGTTACCAGACTTACTAAAAACAGGGAAATATGCCTCTTATATGCCTCGGAGTTTTAAATGCACTAGGCCCCCTTTGCAGAACCCTCGTTGATAGCAGTACCAATTCTTGCGGTCGGATTCGCGTCATAATACTGGTTGAACCAATCACGGGCCAGTATTCAGGTTAAACAGCCATTATGAAATGATGTACAAATGCCGTAATCGTAATGTTTTTGTGGTGAAACCTTCATAAATACAATACTGGATTTTTCAAGGAATTCTTTTTTTTTTTAGTCAAATCTTTAATATGTTTTAGATACTGCTTAATTTTTGCCATTTTGCGACATTTTAACGCCGTTTTGCTTGTAAATTCTGTTTTAATTAAGGTTGCTACTGTGAAGGTTTGACCGTGAAAATTCCACTTTGTACCCCATCGGAGAGCAACGAAGGAGAACATTCCGACCACAAGAATAGGAACTGAAGAGGCTATCCTGGGTAAATAATTCCAATAATAAGAAAAGGAGGTTCTATAGAATGTTTTTAGCTAATAAAATCATTGCGACTATGCAATAGAACAGCGATAGGCAGCAAAAACCATGTTGATAGCCTAATTAGGAGAGATAAATCGCCTAAATAGGCTATCGTAGACTAATTAGGCTATCATAGCCTAATTTGCGGTGGACCGTTTGCCTAATTTGCGGTGGGCTGTTGGATGTTGCCGGGAGTTGTCTAGTAGAGCGTGGGCCCTACTAATTGGGTCTGCGTAGCTCAAAATGAGCATTAAATACTCTAGGACTCTCCATCTAAGCCATGGCCCCTCCTGGAAATAATAGACAGGGTATATCCCTCGATATTTGTGAGGCTAGCCATGTAAAATATGCACATCTATCTATCTATCCCTGACTGCTTACCTCACTGACAGGATTTACTTGCAAGTGTTTTCCATCCTTAGACACTCTTACAGCTATGGTAAAGGGGCATCCTTGTTGCATAGTTCTATGGAAAACATTACAAAATAGAAGAGCTGACAATTTAGGAAAATCTTCTCACAAAAAAGCATAAATAAAAAAAAATTACTTACGATGAAGTTTGCAATACATGGAATCACAGTCCCGATATTTACTTGCGCGCGCATCTAAGTGATTACGTAATGCCCGATGCGCGCGCAGAAATGGAGGTAAAAATGTAAACAAACCAAGCGGACACGGAGGAAACGTTCAAAACAAACAAAATCCACAATAAAAACGTGGGGGAAATTCAGGTTTCAACATTTATTCACTATATGTTTTAACCATGCTATACTGGCACAATTTTATTTTAACATTCACACAAATAAAACATGCATTCAAAGCTTGACTTCTTTCGAGTACCGCTCCGAGCACAGCATCTATGCGCAATCTTTGTTGTCACTTTTATGCTTGTTTAGCAAAGTAATTTTCAGAAAGGGATTACGCAAAGTAGACATCTAATATATGCTTTGAGAAAGGGATCTTTTAACTATAATTTGAACCATAACATGTGGCCCTAACGAACGGTGCTTTGCACGAGCACGAATAATGATGACATAAACACTCGTGAATTGAACATTCAGTCTCTTTCCATTTTCCAAGGAGTATTGGCTGTTCATGCATCCTATAACACAGCAGTTAGTCGATCTTTTTCCTTTTTTTCGCTTTGCTAGCCTTGTGTTTTTCTGCACTAATGTTTTCGTTACCTCCATTTCTGCGCACGCATCTTTTTTGGATAGCATTACGTAATGTTATTTGATACGCGCGCAGGAAAAACACGGCACTATGATTGAGTGTATCCTGACCCACGAGATTTGAATGACCTTCCTGCGTTAACACATGCATACTTTAACTCGTAATATTTCAAATCAGGTTTTAACTCTTTTTTAACCCTTCCTGTGCTGCTTTTATCCACAATTCAGTAAAATTTCTCTGCTTATACAAGCTAATTTTTTGTTGTAGTTCTTCAAACGAAGAGTACAACTGACCCTCCGCAATGAGAGCCATTTTGGAAAAACCGCGCGTGAGGGAATGCACGCCGTATATGGTGGTCTAGGTGAATCACGTGACCTACAAATTTACCGGTTCTTTAAGGGGGATTTTCACGAAGCGAATTGAACGGCGAATTCGACGGCGAATTGTATCTGAGCATGCGCAGTTTTGTGCAAAATCAAAACAAACAAAACTGCGCATGCTCAGATACAATTCGCCGTCGAATTCGCCGTTCAATTCGCTTCGTGAAAATCCCCCTTTAGTTAAAGAGCCGGCTAAAAATGTACCGGTTCTTTAGCCACGCCGTTTAATTTTCTATATTCATTTATATAAAGAGTTTTATGTTTTGTATTTTTATATATGTTCTTGATTTCTGGGGTATCTAATGATACATTTTCAATTTTCTCTCTTTTGAACAAACGAAATGTCTATTTTGTCATCCAACCCATGCAACCTCGATCCCAGGGCCCGTAGCGTTTTTTGATATGAGGATGAAACGCGTACGAGGCCCTGGGTACAACAGACTCACTCAACCAATGAGATTGCGTGTACGGCTTTTTTAAATTATGTTAAAAAGATAATTAATTCAGAAGTTTTTTTTGCAAGCACAGCATTTTTTTTATTAACAACAAATATGGCGAGCGATGAGCATTACGAAGATTTTTATGGTTACTTGTTTATGAAGAAAATATTTATATTCACGTTATTTTTGACTTTCCTTGCATCGTTTAAATTTTGAAACAAATCAAAATTAAATAACAAATTAAAATCAAAAACATTACTTTTGTTTTCTCACTGATGGTGGAAAAGGCAGCTGACAAAACTCAAATGGAATGGTGTGATGAACATCCTGTCCTGCGAACGAAAGTAACAGGTACTCTCACCTTTTGTTGAGACACAATACTTATATTTTTAAAAAAGGAAAATTTAATTTTAGTAAAGAAAAACTTCGTACAGATGCAACTGTAGTATGGATGCTGAGTAACTGGCTATAGATGCTGTTGGCTTGAAGATGCACAAACAATTACAACAATGACAACCAATTTTTCTTAAAAAGCCGCACATGTCAAGAGATATCTTTTAAGAAACTTTGGGGACAAATATACTAGCTAAAGTATTGAAAAATAAATGAAAATAATTTAGGAAATAAAGTATAGCTAGCTATAAATAAAAAGAAATATATACAAAACGTCACAACTAATATATTATTGTTTTTAGGCAATAAGAAAGAAAATATCACAACACAAAGTTTATGGTGGGTGTGCTGAAGTATGCAGGCTGTGTGCTGAAACAAACTTAAAACGGTTTTAGTCAAATTTTCGGAAGTATTGGACTTTGAAACAACTTTAAGAAAAAATAAAAGATATTGTGGGTATCGTAATTATGCAAACTAATACTGTCGTAAATGTGAAAGACATTCAAGATTTTCTGCCAGATTGCACAAATAAGCTTTTAGAAAAATTGCAGTGTGAAGAGCGTTATATCATCATCTAAAGCTCATTAATGTTATTTTGTTTCAAACACCTAGTGCTGATATTATGTCCAGTATAATATAATCTTGCCAATGCTTCTTGCCCTCATCGACCAGCCTGTCCAAATTTGTTGCATATGTATATATAGTCTTCAATGGTACTTGTTGGACTTATATGGTAGATTTGTTTGATATATGGTGCGTAAACTCCCATACCAAAAGCAGAGGTTGCTATAATAACGTAAACGTTCAGATCTTTTTTTGCAACTTCAAGAAGAATTTGGTTTTACATGATCTTTGTTTGAGGTGGATGAAATTGCACAATTACACAATTGCTGTACTTGTTTGTTTAAAACATTTATTATAAGTTGTAAATATATCCACAAAACCCCAATCCGCAATATTCCTTCCTTGCCAACTTTTCTCTTTTTTCTGCAGAGGTATATATACATTTTTTCTATTTGGATCGACAGATATTATTGTTAAGGTTCTTAATCCGGGTATAATATGTTTCATTCTAGTCACTGTTTTTCCTGTTCCGGTAGTAGCTGTGTGACAAGTGTGTAGCTTTGAGCTAGCTAGCTATATCTATTTTATATATCACATTTTTTGTTATCCAGTTGTTATACACAGAGATTCTTAAGTATAAGTATTGGTCATATAGCTATATATATATAAAGTACAAAACAGGTGTCAACGCAGTAAGCTTCATCAATAACACAAGCTTTGACATTTTCTGATAAATTTCTATTTTCATTAAATTTCTTTCTCTTTTGATCAAAATTGCCTTTGGAAGGCAAAATATGAAGTCACAATGTTCATCAAATACAAATGATGGCAAAACATCTTCTATTTTATCGTTAAGACAGAAATCTCAAACAACATCTGTGCAGCATTCTCCTCAAAATTTAAATCATTAAAATGTAGCAAGTAATTTCTACTTCTTCGAGAAATAATTAGTCTCACGGTATGAAAATTTAGTATGTTATTGCCAGTAACCCTATACTTAAAACATATATATATGTAAAGGAATTGTAACTTTTCTTTTCAAAATATTTCACAAAAAAATTATTTCACTTTTCTTCATGGTCTTCTTAATTTATAACGGTTTACTTCCTTTTTTAATTCTCAATAAGAGAGTTGTAACAAAAGAGAGATTTATTTAAACAATAGTTAACTGAAACTGTGAAGTCGTGTATTGAAAATTTTTCATCTTTTTTTCTGATGACATCTGGTAGCTAGCTAGCTAACAGTTGAAAAATTAAAGTTTTTTTCATATCCTTTTGATGACACTCCAATGACATCCTGTCCTCGTACTATTGACTCTAAGCATTTGACGTGTTAAGGTCAGGAAAATTTCGGCTCTCTAAAAGATCTCTGAATTTTCTCCCAACATTTTGCAGCTGGTGTAAATTATTCTTTAATATTTACAAGTGCTGTAGTTTTTACTATATGTATCATACACCACAAGATGACTAGAAAGCTACCAAGGGTTGTATTTATTCTGGAATTTTACGGTGTAGCTATAGGTAGCTATCTAGCTATAAAAAATGCAGTAAAAGACTTTTACAATTTTACAAACTCCTGCCACTAAAACTCCATCTTTAATCGAAAACGTCACGCATACATTACTTTTCTCTGCATGCTTAATTTTGGGCGAATTTCAGTCTGTTGTACCAGGGCCTCGTACGCGTTTCATCCTCATATCAAAAAACGCTACAGGCCCTGGGATCGAGGTTGCCAACCCATGCGTATCTACCATTCGCCTTGCGCAAGCTGCGGTAAACAGCTAGCTAGAAATCACAACTTAGCCTTTATTTGATAGTAATATATATACTAACTATAGCTATAAGCTAAAACGTTGATTTGCTCCTTCAACAAAACCTTAACCAGTGGTGGATATCTTTGCTCTGGTCTGCTTCCATATACAGCTATACACCCTTTTACAGTAAGTGTTCATATAATCTTTTTTGCCAACGTTGTTTTAAGGTTTTATTATAACAAGCACTAACTCTTTAGCTAGTTAGCTAGCTGTTATTTTGTTCAGACAGTTAGGAAAAACTTTAAATAAAACTCTTCTGTAAAACGGAGTAGCTCAATTTGCAACTTTCCCTGACTATCAATATCCATTTACATGCATATAAACCCCTCGTTTTTTTTTCTTTTTTCCTTGTGAGATAAGGTACTGGTTTCAGCATCTATATATAATTAAGGAAATTCTTTATGATTGTGCCACACTTAGGTTGAACTGCAAGAATTAATCCCCACAAAAAATCAAAAATAGGATAATGATAAAAAAATCTTCCAGTAAGGTAGATGCGACAATTATAATTTCCTAATCAAGAATCTGCCGTAACGATTCAATTAAGCATCAAGTATTTTTTTAAGCCTCCCCCAACAAGCACTTATGTAAACACGAGGGCGCCGACTTGCCGAAAACGCCGTCGTTAACCGTTAACCGCCCGAAAAGGCCTGGGCCCTTCCAAAAGCGCCCAGATTGCGCCCAAAATGCAACGTGGGCAAGCTTCTTGTTCTCATTTAAATTTTTACAAGAAGCAAGGAGGTGCTATTTTGTTGTCGTACTTACAGTTTATTATTTGTAGGATTTTATTACAGTTATTTATCGAATAAATGATATAAAAAAACAGTCTTCCACAATCATTCCTTGACATTAAAAGAATAAATTATACATGGTTATAAATGTTTAAAAAATGTTGCTTTGATTTCGGGTTGTCTCCGGGCGAAATTTTAAGTTTATGTTAAAATGCCGGAACTCGACTGACAGCCCCCGTGGTGTTTTAGGCGTTTCCGGCGAGTCGGCACTCTCGTTTGTAAACGGGCTAAAGAATGGCTGTTAATTTTAAACTTGTGAACCACATGAAAGTCAAGCTAATGGTGGTGAAAAAATTTATGATCACTGAGGGCATAAACAACATCTAAAAATATATTATTAGGTATCCAAATATAACTGAAAATAACAAAAATGTTTTCTTCATATATATCTGGATATCCATAATTTATTCGATATCTACCTACCCTGCTTTTAACTCATGTTTTCTAGTAAAAAATAAACTTCATACTTTTTGAGCTAGCTAGCGAGTCATTTGCTTTAAAATCTTGCATAACAATTTACAACTTCATTGCACGTAAAGCCAATGGAAGACACAATAATGACTTTAAAATCTTTTGAGGTTTACCTTCTCAAAGCTAATAACATAGCACAAATATAGTTGTGTTGACTCTGTTCCCATGTCAAAACAAATTTTTCTAATATTTTCTATATTTGTTTTGCTGCCCAAAGAATACTGAAGGGAATTTTTTCTGAAAATTTTGCTTTTTTTATTAGGAATAAAAAAGAACACGTGAACATCTCTATAGAGCATAAATAGGAAATTTTCTTCATATTTTTGTTCATATTTTTCAAGGAACAATAAAAATGAAAACTATATTGTTTAATTCCGACAATGCTTCTGTCAGCGCTCCTGTCAAAAAATTTCTTATAACCCTTGTGCAGATCATTACGGTATTTGAAGTATTTAAATATCATGACTGATATTGCTATTTTGAATTTGGAAGAACATTAATGTTGTTCTGGGATATAAATATTTAATCTGTTTCCTTTTTAGGTTGGTGTTATACGGAGTTATTCGTAAAGCTCTCAGGTTCTCAGACTCTCAAGCACTCATTTTCTCAATATCCATACTTTGTTGCGTGTTGCAAGTTGAAATCAAATTTAATACCAGATCATACACATTCATTCAAAGGAGAAGGAAGTTTACGCCCAAAGTTTTATTTTCTTGAAAGGGCTGTAATATAACCCTGCGATTTTTAAATAAATATTATTTACAATAACCTTGTTGTGATTTTCTTATAAGATTTGTACCAAAATGCTGCCAAGTGAAGTGGTGGGAAGTGGAACGACTTCGCATTCATTTAGGAGAGTTGTGCGGGCTCATTTCACCAAGGCGATGCGCGATTCTCCGATACTGCCGGCATGCAGTGCATGTGCAATGCATTATTGTCTATATGCTATTCTACATTTAAAAATGCAGGGTACTGGACTCATTGGGATCTTGATTATATTTTAACACATGGAAACCGCCTTTATGTAAATCTCAATAACGGGTCTGATTTCCTTGATGTGGATGAACTTCCAACAAATATTATGCTTGAAGGTGAACGCGTTGAAATAAGTAGACTAGCTAAGTCTTCACAGCGGTATTATAAACGCCGACAACCAGGAATCGTTTCTTTCTGATTTATATCATTCGAACCAACATAATTTAGGAAAGGGACTCGTCTTTGTAGTTGGTGGTTATGGTTTCTCAATAATATGGGGCAACAATCAATTCTCCCTTTTTGATTCACACAGTAGAGATGAAAACGCTCTACCATCACCCTCGGGTGCCTCAGTTTTGCTGCATTTTGATAATTTATCCAATGTTGAAGTTTACATTCGGAAAGTATATGCTAAGGCGACCGTACGCAGATTCGAGTACTTTCAAATACAGTACGTTGACATTTCTGCAACAGACCTTTCCAGTTCACAAATTAGTCTGTTGTTAAATAGAAAGAAAACAAAAGACAAAATAGATGTTATTCGTCGTAATTTAAGCCCTGATGACAAAGAAAAAAAGAACGAATTTAGACGCATCTCTAGAGGCACTCGGAGAATTGAATTAAATGAGAAACGTCGCAAAGAATACAGCGAAAAGAAAGATGAAATAAACAAAAGAAGACGGGAGCTCTATGCAAGAAGAAAAAGAGAGAGAGAGCTACATGCAGTTAATAAAGAACCTGCGGTGAAAATAAAACGACAAAACCGTGCCCAGGATAATGAAACTGACCAAGAGAAGATAAATGGTTACATCAATTCATTTAAAAATGAAGTTAGGAATGGTCCGTTTTTCATTTGTGTGATATGTAACAGAACGTTCTACAGACGCGGCGTTGTGCAATATGGCGAGAATAAATATAACAACATTGATAATAAACATTTTCAGTTTATAGTTCAGAGTTACGACAATAGAGAGTACATTTGTCACACTTGCAACTCCAAATTATTAAAAGGACGTATTCCCTGTCAAGCAGTATCAAATAGCTTACGAGTTGAAGAACTACCGAAGGAATTTCGTGACCTTCGAAAACTGGAGAAAGTTGTAATCGCAAAAAGATTAACTAAGAGGCTCAATTTGTAATGTGCCAATCAGTGCTGAAGATATTTGCAATGTATTACCTAGGGGAATGGACAATAATGGAGTGGTGCAAGTTGCTTTAAAAAAACGGCTTAGATTTAAGTCGAATGTTTACTTTGAAGCAGTAAGACCACCAATTATTCATGGAGTTCTTTCTTTTTTAAAAAACAATAACCCTTTTTATAAGAACATTGACATCAAGTTAGATCATATTCCTGAGCAGTGGATCAATGGTATTGAGAATTTAGGAAATAGTGATGAAATTATACTTGTTTCTGGTAAGGAAACATTACACATAAAAGATTTTAATTCAGGGTTAAATGATGTTGGAAGTCATACGAATGACGACCAGGCCCAAAAAGAAGAAGATGAAAATCCTCTTGATGAATTAAGATTAACGTCTTCTGAAACTGCCTACGTACCAGAACTGTCATATGAAATTTTAGATAACACGAGCATTGCGATAGCACCAGCGGAAGGAAACGTGCCACTAGCGGTAATATGTGATGAAAATTGCGAAGTCTTAGCACATCCACATTTGTTTCCGACTGGAAAGTTTGGCTATACATATAACAGGGATATACCACTTAGTCCCACAAAATATTTCAATCAAAGGTTATTGAATTACACTCAAGCGTTTGCTTCAGAAAGTGATTACATCTTTTTTGCGCAAGCAGTTACACAGCATCTAAATTTAAACAGCAGTATTAATATTGCTATGCAAAAAATTATGGCAGATGGTTTAACTGCAGGAGAGTTATCTAGAAACTATCAAGATATAATTAAAGCATTTGTTGCGAACGATGAAGCCTTTAACTTTATGAACACTATTAAAGGTACACCAGCGTACTGGAAACGATTTCTTTTTGAAGTTCTTGCAATGGTCAAACAACTTGGATTACCAACTTATTTTATGACCTTATGACCTATGCGCAGATCTGCGATGGAATGAGTTGGTAGAAATTATTTCCAAGTTGAATAAAGTTGATATTACGGAAGAGGAAATTAAGAATATGAACTATTTTCAAAGGACGAAAATACTTAACAGTAATCCTGTTTTATTGGCCAGACATTTTCAATATCGAGTAGAGACATTTTTTAAAGAAATAATTTTAAGCGGTCTCATTGGTGGAGTGAAACATTATGCAATAAGGGTTGAATTTCAAGTGAGAGATAGCCCACATAATTTTTTGCCTATTCAAAACAAACAAAACGTCTTTCGTCTACAACTTGTAGAGCCTCTTAATTACCAAGTTCTAGACTTTTTTCTTTCATTTATCTTCAAATCAGTGACTGTTTTAACCGCTCTAAACGTTTGAATATTGTTTCAACTGTTGCTTGGGCGCATTGTAAAACGGGTTTCACCATTTACTCACGTTTGATTGACACTTTTATTTTTAACCCAATCGTGCGCATTGCTTTTGTTTTATTATGTGCCCAGTACGGTGACGACCGGCCTGTTTTCAAATATTTCTTTTGTCTGTCGCTTAGTTTTTTTAGAAAATATGCCGAAATTACTAAAACAAATTTCGACAATACATAAAAACATTTATTTATGAACTTTCACTAAAAGCGTTGGTTCACATTTCAGATTTTTCCGATTCGTGCGCCATCCCTCTTTTACATATATCGTAAAGCACCTTAATCTCAATCTTTCATTGGGCGCTGACCTTCAGGCCATAAGGCCTCTTGTTTCATTTAATTTCATAACATCGTTGTCACAACAACGCTAGCAGATAATAGATCTATTGTCACACAAACAAAAGGCATTCGAAACCAGATCACCAACAATATTATTAAAATCAAACTCGTTTGATTTTATATAGCCATGCAGCAAATTATGAGGTTATGACGCACATGTCAGGTGTTGAAATTATACATATTATAGCTATATTATAAGAAATTATAACTTATTTTAAACATATTTTAAGAAATTATATTGATATTATAAGTGATATTTCAGTGATATTGTACAAGTGTATCAGGCCCTTTACAATAATAATTGAGAATACTCAATGATTTATTTACCCCATAATTCTCCGTTTTCAAGATCAACTTCAAATTTTAAAATCTTTTAGGCTAATGGCGGAAATCTTCAAGCCCCTGGGCTTCTTGTTTCCATTTAATTTCAGCCTTATATCATAGTTGACTGCTTTATTTCTTTGCCTAAATAGGATGACTTCAGTCTTTGCTACATTTAATGCTATTTTATTTGCAGTTAGCCATTTATATATACATTTTAAATCTATATTTAAATGCTTCTGCATTTTTTTCAGATTATGGTTAGCATATAACATGCAAGTGTCATCTGCAAAATGAAAAATTTCTGAAAAAATTATTGAGTTAATTAAATCATTAATATAGAGTAAAAATAAAATAGGACCAAGAACGGAACCTTGGGGAACTCCATGTTTAATAAAAAGTTTTTTAGATTTGGTGTTAGTTAGGGAGACATATTGTACCCTATCGCTGAGATAAGAGCGAAACCAGGAGTTTGTTACACCTCTAATTCCATAATGTTCAAGCTTTGAAAGGAGAATTTCGTGTGATACAGTATCAAAGGCCTTTTGAAGGTCTATGAAGATTCCACATGCAAACTTACAATTATCTAAATTTTGTCGAATAGTTTCAGTGAGACTAATTAGTGCATGGGTGGTTGAATGCTTGGTCCTAAATCCAAATTGTTTATTGGTTATAATTTTATTAGAATCTAGGAAAGAAATTAATCGGTTTTTAATTATTTTTTCAAAGATCTTATCCAAATTGCTTAATAATGATATGGGTCTATAATTATTTGGATCATCCCTTTATTCTTGTAGATTGGTATGACACTAACCATCTTTAATATGTTTGGGAATACACCTTGTTGTAGGGAAAGATTAAAAAGTTTGGTTAATATTGGAGAAATTGCTATGTTGGCTTGTTTTAAGATAAGATTAGGTACACTGTTTGGGCCCGATGCTTTGGTTAAATCAAGGTTATTTATGATCTTTAAAACTTCTTCTATTGTTCAGGGTTAAAGAATAATGAGTTACTATTATTATTTTTTAGGTAAGATGAAAAGTGTGTGTTGTTATGTGGAATTTGGTTTCTAATTTTATCTGCAACAGAAGTAAAATGTTCATTAAAAGCATTAGCTACAGTTAATTTTTCAGAGATTATTTTATCATTTATTTTTAAGGAAGAAGACTAACTTGTTTAAACTTTTGTATCCGCCCCTGTACAATTTGTGTTGAGTAATAAATTACTTATACAATTGAATGCCCCAGTACATCGCTTATATGCACTGATATAACTAATCAAAGTACAAGGCTTGTTTCTTTATCCTTGCATATGCGCTAATTGTTCACAATAAAATGGCAGGAGCAAGTAGAAAGCATTGAGCCTTATAACCAAGCCCCTAGTTGTTGAGTATTATATGCTAATGAATGTTATTGTACATTCATATTACTATTTAATATGGCATATAACAAATATGTTTATATAAGTCGTCCTAATGTATTACTATTTCCTACATACTCTCACATACAAACACCAAAATAAATATTTTAATCGGAGCAAAGCATTATGACTTTGTATATGGAAATGTGATCAGAGGACGAGTCCATGAGCCAGTTGCCATCGAATCGGTATTCGGGTGGGTACTTAACGGTTTTTACGATTGCAGCACAACTCATGCCAATCTTGCGACTTCTCACATCTTGCGTACCAATACTGAATCCATTAATTGTTTATTGAGAAAGACAAAGAATATCTAACAATGGAAAAGGTTTTGCAAGGAGAATTATTTGAAGTGAATAACATCTCGTAATATGACAACTCTTTAAAAAAAAATGTAAAAAAATTACAATTTGATAATGACAGGTACGTCTGTCAACTTCCCTTCCTAAAGATAATCAAGGAATATTTAGACGCAGGTATTTGCGGAGGTCAAACTGGAGCAAGTTCACAATACCTTGCATTATTTGCCACACCGTGCAGTCATAAAGAATGATCGTTAAACAACAAAAGTTCGAATTGTTTTTGATGCCTCTGCCTAGCATAAGAATCAAAATTCTCTTAACGATCTACTAGATCTAAGACCATGTTTACTATCATATATACAGTATACTCCCGTTAACTCGAACCTCCAAGGGACTGGGAAAATTAGTTCGACTTAACGAATGTTCGACTTAAGCGAAGCTCCCGTTAAGTCGATTTCTAATGTACCCAAATCACACGAAAGTATTGTTACAGAAACAAAAGTTATTCATAAGGTATTGGGACTATATTGGGATACCAACACTAACATTGCAGGATGAGGTTCATATTGATTAATATTTTTGTTGGAGTGATAGTATGGTGGCATTGTGGTGGACCAAACAGGCTCATAAAAGACTGCCATCACAGGAACAAATTATTTCATCGGATAATTATGATTTAGGGGAAGAAACAAAAATAGCGGTATCGGTAAAATTATTGATTGTAGAAGGCTTGATTACATTGGAAAACTGATAAGAGTTACGGGGTATGTATGGAGATTTATAGCACGGTTGAAACGTACCAAATTTAAAACTGTAGAGTAAACAGTGCCGGTGTCACCGTAAAAACATACTCCACTAAAAGTTTACTCCCCAGTAATAATTTACTAGGAAATAAGTACTCCCCAGTACTTATTTCCCGGGATATTGTTACTCCCGGGAGTATCTATTTACCAGAAAATTATTACTCCCTGCAGGAAATTTTTACTTAGATGACCATTATTATGGTGTTTATAAAAAGAATTTATTAAGAGAACTACAGCGGACTACCGAAAGAGTTAAAAATCCGGTGGGGTGGGTCTGGCTTCTCTTTTTCAGTGGGACCATTAAAATCTATATAAAAGCTTTTATAAGAAGCAAGAGTTGTTTAAAGAAATGTCAATACAAAAAGCTTTCAGAATCAAATGATTTTAATTGTTTCTTATAAATGGTTGGTATATATGCAGCTGAACTTGACTTTAGAATAATCATTTCAAGATCATTTGATAATCCATTTTCTCACGATAACTACAACCTTACAACGAAAAACTGTAATAAAATGAATAGGAAATAAATTTAACAAATACAAAAAAGTACAATCGGTTTTGAGTTTAGAAACAAAATGATTATAGCTAATAAATCACGAGAGAAAAAATTTTTCGGAGCTTGAAATCTTATAAAATCTGGAAAACATGAACTGCTTGAGCTTCAAAATTTATAAATGAAATAAATAATAGATTATTAGAGCTTTAAATAATAGAAAAACAAACTTTTGACCTTGAGCTTAAGAACTTATCGGATAAAGTAAATAATAGTATTTTGTTGTAGATAAAATAAACGTTTGAGTTTAAAAAATGTATCAAACAAAGTAAAAATAACTGGAGCTTGACACTCTGGAAAACATAGAAAAGGAACTGTTTAAGATTAGAAATCGATAAAACAAAGTATAAAAATTATGAATAAAGGAACCTCGCGCATTCAAATTTGCAATGGAATGTCTTCATATGAGAGTTAGTTTTACTGGGAAAGTTAGTTTTTACTGGGAAGAAAGTATTTCTCCATTCATAAAAGAGTGATTTCAAGGGAGTAATAATTTCCGTGTGGGAGTAATAATTTCCTGGGAAATTACCACTCCAGGTGGGGGAGTAATTTTTTTCGGGGAGTAATTATTTACGGTTACACCGGAAATAAAAGAAGCAGAAAAACTTTGGCTATTGTATAATCAGACGTTCATTTTAAAAAGATTAAAGATTCTTTTTATTCAAAAATGGCAGTGGTTTGTTGAGAGTACGTACAAGAATTCATGGCATTGAAGTTTAGTTACGACAAAAAAATCCAATTTTCTTACGCAATGACAGTAACTGTCATTGCGTAAGAAAATTGGAATTTTTATTATTATTGGAATTTTACTTATTATTTTTAATGAACACTAATTTTACAAAGCTTATTATTTTTAATGAGCACTAATTTTACAAAGCTTATTATTTTTAATGAGCACTAATTTTACAAAGCTTATTATTTTTAATGAACACTAATTTTACAAAGCTTATTATTTTTAATGAACACTAACTTTACAAAGCTTATTATTTTTAATGAACACTAATTTTACAAAGCTTATTATTTTTAATGAGCACTAATTTTACAAAGCTTATTATTTTTAATGAACACTAATTTTACAAATTGTTCAGAAAAAAAAACTTATCGTGTTATCTGTAATCACTGTTTTAAATTTGTTTAAGTGGACTACGGTCCTCTTTATTATAAAGACCGCGAAACGGTTCGCAAGTCTTACGCGTTACTGTTTACATGTGCACTAACGCGTGCCGTACATCTCGAAATAACAACTGATCTTGCGTTACGACGATTTCATTCACAGCGTGGTTTGTCAAGTTTATCCGTTAGCGATAACAAATGGTACTTTATACTGAAACCTTTTCCTTGGTGGCGAGGGTTTATGATGATTGATTTGCTTAACAACATCGCACTGGAAAAATGTCATGTCCAAAGCGTTTCTTACGTACAATTGCAACAGAAATTAAAAGCGCAATAAACTCACGTCCGTTAATGTATGTCGACGATGACCCGGACTATAATGTTGCGACTTAAATCTTCGAACAGAATATTGTAATGTGGATTTTATGAAATCTTTTAAACAAATGGAGTTAGTCATGAAACATTTTTGGAGTTGATTTTATAAAGAGTATAACATTGGTGGAAGTTTGGTCAGAGACGTCGTATTAATAAAAGATCCAAATGTGCTAAGATACGATGGAAAAAGGGAAAAGTAACGAACGTTATTAGGAGCAAGAATGGATTAATAAGAGGAGTTGACATTACAATATTTCAGCCCAACTCTGGTACATGCGAAGTTATATCGGCCGTTATAACTGGTTGTACCCTGGAAGTAAAGCAACACGGTGAATAGTCTGCATTGCCCTCACGCCGTGCGAAGAGGCTCGCCGCAGCGAATGCAGATGCTATAATAAATTTATTAGAACAGTTACAACGATTGTCACAGGGGGGGAGGGAGGGGGGGGGGATATAAAACAATAGGTTTTTTGTTTTTATTGTTATTTACGGCAATTTAAGTGGTTAGCCAATTTCTTTTGTATTAGATTTTAGGCGTGTATGTTTTTGAGCATGTGCTCACAGTTAAAAAAAATATACTTTATAATAACTAGCATGTTTTCTTACAACATTCATTCAACCCATTTAATATTTCAAATCATCTTGTTGTACCATTTCAAACAAGATTCTCCCTCCTTTACTTCTCTTTATTTCCGTTTATTAGATTATTTTCTTTGTTAAAATTAAGTTAAAATTATAAATACGCGTTCCTCTTTTTCTTTGACCTCCTTTGTATTTCTCATTATTTATTTACACAACCTTCAGATTATTTTTACTTGGTCTTGACTCCTGTGATGCATACACTATCCCTATTGTGACCTTTTTTTATTCCAAATGTGATCCATAAACTTTGCCCGACCTGTTCATCTCTTTACACCCGACCAATTCGTTCTTGTATTCCTCTCACCCTCGTCCCCAGGGCATCTTGTATCTCACCTGGGGACGAGGTTTTAATTTCAAAGAGCTCTGAGAACGAGAATGATAAATACACTCTTCCTTTTCTTATCCAAGATCCTATTTTGATTTAAAAATCACATAATATTGTAAAAGTTATCAGTAAAATATACAAACAATTTATTATTGCGTTTTGGTTTAGCATTTTTCCAAACCATGCGCGGTGTACCGCCCGCTGTGCATTTACCAGACTGGGCGCTTTTTTATCACTGGCGGCCACTTATAATTAAAGGGTGGGCGCTTATTCGCACTGGGCGCTTAGTTGGTCACCGGGCGCTTGTGATAAAAACAAACAAAAATCTTGGGCCGGCTGGTTGTGTTGCTTTTTGCCGGCGAGATCTGGTTTGTATTTGGTTTGGCATACTTTTCTTTTATTCCTTCTTGCGGCTTGTGTACCAGGAAATGCTAGCTAAGATTGAATTTAGTTTACTAACTACACCATTTAGCTCAGCCTGCCTTCATAACCAATTTAAATCGTTGGAAGTTTAGTAATGAAATGAAAGTTTTTCGTCTAGCTGGCGTTGCTTGTACAATCAAAAACGAGCTATAGCTAGCTAGCTAGCTACAAATTTAAAAAAGGTTGCAAAGCAGTTTGCTAGTTGCAAGAAAATCTTTTTTTGCAACCCTTATTGCTTTTCAGAAAATTATATATACAGCCTTTCTAATTCATGTCAGCATTTATATACTTCGCAGTGGAGTGGTGCCATTGGCCAGGGTGAATGCCAACCGTGTAGCTAAACAAAAAATTTTCAGACATAGAGGCATTTTAATTTGAACGTGGATATTCTGTCCGCATGGGCAGGCTGAATTGGGATATTTATTCTGCCAGCACAATTACCGGCAGACTAAACTGGGGTATTTATTCTGTTGATGCACTAACTATTTGCAGAATTATAATTTGTTGGATGAATATGAAAGTTACCCTTAGAATGAAGGACAATTTCTTTCTTCTTGACCTTGAACCACAGGACACCATACAAGACAAAACATACATAAAAAACATTGCCATTTTATACCATTATACTCACTGGTAGTGTTTGTGGTCGATAGTGAAATTTAAGTTGGCAAACTAAAAAGAAAGAAAAAGAGAAAAGTTATCTCTTTCAAGTCTGAAAAGTTCTGAAGTTGTTCATTTATATATTGTTTTTTTAAAACATTTTTTAATTGGTAATTTTAATTGTGGAATGATTTCATTTCAAAAAGTTCATTCCAATTTGATTTCATTCCAAAATTAATTGTATTGGTCCTATTTACGCTTAATTTCCAGTTAGCTAATTTGGTACCCAGGGAATTCCACAAAGAAAACAACACACGTGGTACACATCGCACGCGTAAATCAATTTTAGAGTCCCGTGAGTGTTCCGTAAGTGGTGTAAAAGTGCTAAAGATATCAACAACACACCTTGGTTCGTTGTAGGAAGTAATTTATAATGTAGGTAAATACAATATTATTAAATTTAAACAGTGAATGAAGAGACACTGTTGCACTCACTGCAATGGTCTGCCATTTTGTTTGTAGTGCTATTTACCCCCAACCTTGTTCCCATGGTTATATTTTCTCCTTAGGTTATCTTTAATCTATAACAATGGTAAAACCAGGAGTTTATTATTTATTGAGGTTTCAAGTTGTGTTTGTTAGCTTTTGAGGGGGCGGCTTGTTTGAAATAGTTTAAAGTTGTTTTTTTAGATTTAAAGTTGTTTTTTAGATTTTTAAAAGTAAAATAAGAAAAAGACATTTCCGAAAAAGCCTATCTGTTATGTAGTACAAAATAATTGCAAAACAACATCTTCTAAATCAAAATCAATTTTATCTTCACTGTCTTCGCTGTTGTTGGTAATTGGCGTGTAATCTGCATCATCAACTGGCAATGGTCACTTCGTAGGGCTGTCGACTTGTGTAGTACGCCGTTTTGAAAGCAGAAGTTTGACTGCTCTATCGATAATTTCGTTGCATTCTTGATCTGACCACAGTTTGTCGTTGCATTTTATTCTGATAACATCCCGCATTGCTTCATGCGATAATCGAAGGCAACAATTAAATTCCATGCAAAGAAAAATGAATGAAAACATTCACATTTTTTTCTTTCTTCGACAAGAAAGAAAAAAAAAGATTTAAAAATTTCTCACGTGAGTATGTTCTTTTATACAGTTAAGAATTTTAAAATAAAATGTTCAACACACATTTAATTTAACACAGGCAGAAAAAAACACATCATTTAATTTACAAACATTTAACACAGGAAGAAAAAACATGGCATTTAATTAACGATTGCGATTGTGGAAGTCCCATGAAATGCCACATAGTGATGGTGTCACTTTAAAAAACACCCAGTCCGGTCTGTGAACGGTTGGCGCTAGGAAGTGCATCCAGCTGTAAAACAATGCCAAAACTCTTTATTAATGGCCGTAAGAACAGTTGATCAGACAAACTGCGTAAACGGGGCTGGAACTCTAAGGAGTGAAGGTGTCGCGCACGGTAGGACAGATGTCAGGTGTGAGCATCGTCAGACCGTTACCCAGCTATCACATCACAAGGTAGATAACACTAGGTTGAGGATGGCTAGTGTAAATGTTGGTACTCTGAGAGGTAGAGCAGGTGAAGTAGTTGAAATGTTAGAACGTAGATCTGTTGATATGTGTTGTGTTCAGGAAGTCAGGTGGAGAGGAGCTTCAGTGAGATTTGTGGAAGGTAGGAGGGCAAGGTATAAGCTTTTTTGGATAGGTAATAGTGATGGATATGGAGGAGTTGGCATATTTGTTGCAGAGAAGTGAGTAGAAAAAGTAATAGATGTTATGCGTGTTAATAGTCGTATTATAGTGATAGAGTTTTTGATAGGTAATAGGATTGTCACTTTTCTGTCAGTTTATGCTCCACAGTGTGGACTCAGTGAAGAAGATAAAGATAAGTTTTATGATGAGTTAATAGCAGTCACATCGAAGTTTGGAGACACTGAACTTGTCATGGTGGGCGGCGACTTTAATGGTCATGTTGGGAAGTCATCTGAAGGTTATAGAGGTATGCATGGAGGCTATGGATTTGGGAGCAGAAATAAGGAAGGGGAGAGATTGCTTGAGTTTAGAATGGCAACGGACATGGTGGTTTGCAACACATCATTCAGTAAGAGACAGAGTAGGCTGATAACATAGAGTCAGGTGGTTGTAAGACACAGATAGATTACTTCCTGGTTAGAAAGTCAGACAAGAAAGTGGTGAAGGACGTGAAAGTTATATCGGGGGAAGAGTGTGTTTCCCAGCATAGGTTGCTGGTTTGTGATATTATCTTGAAGAGTGTTAAAGAAGCCAAGGGAAAGTACAGGCCCTGTCGTAAAGTCTGGAAGCTGAAGGAAGAGATTGTAGCAAGACAATTTAGTGCAAAAGTTCAGCAGTTAGCCCACAATGGTCAATGTGATAGTGACAATGTTGAAAGTACTTGGACTACTTTGAAGAATTGTCTTCTAGAAGCTTCTGATGATACCTGTGGGTGGACGAAAGGACCAGTTAGACATAGACAGACCTGGTGGTGGAATAATGAGGTTGACCAGTGTATAAAGGAAAAGAGGAAACTTTGGAAAGAGTGGAAGTCAAGTGGTAGTAAAAATATTTACTTAGAAGCTAAGCGTCGTGCTCGTATAAGGCAAAATCAGAAGCAGAGAGAAACAGATTTGCAGATGTGTTAAGAAGGGAAGACCAGCGCAATGAGGTATTCAAGATAGCAAAGCAAATGAAGAAGACTAATCAAGATGTTGTAGGTGAGAAGTGTATACGTAATGATGAAGGTGTTTTGGCTAGCACAGAGGAGGAGAAAAGGGTAGCTTGGAAGAATTATTATCAGAGGTTGCTTAACACTGAGTTTGATTGGGATGAGGATAATTTGTCTGATGATGATGTTGTAGAAGGGCCAGCTATGCAGATCAAGACAGAATGGGTAGTGGAGGCTATTAGGAAATTGAAGATTGGCAAGGCTGCAGGAGTATCAGGTATTGTTGCAGAGATGGTAAAAGCATCTGGATATATTGGAGTTGAGCTTATTACAAGTCTTGCTAATCAGATTATAAAGGATGGTGCTATTCCGAGTGAGTGGCAGTCGAGTGTAATAGTGAATTGTTTCAAGGGCAAGGGTGATGCATTAGAAAGAGGTAACTATAGAGGTTTGAAGTTGGTTGATCAAGTAATGAAAGTTATTGAAAGAGTGATTGATAAGTTACTTAGAGAAAGAATTGATATAGATAAGATGCAATTTGGTTTTGTTCCAGGGCGTGGCACTACAGATGCAATATTTTTACTCAGACAGCTTCAGGAAAAGTATTTAGGAAATAGAAAGAATCTCTATTTTGCCTTTGTAGATTTACAGAAAGCTTTTGATAGAGTGCCACGTAAAGTTATTTGGTGGGCTATGAGAAAATTAGGTGTGGATGAGTGGCTAGTTACGATGGTACAGTCTATGTACAGCAATGCTAGAAGTCGTGTCAGGATTAAAGATTCACTTAGTGATGAATTTAGTGTAAATGTTGGTGTACATCAGGGTTCTGTACTTAGTCCTTTGTTGTTTGTTCTAGTCTTAGAAGCGCTGTCGATGGAGTTCAGAACAGGTTGTCCATGGGAGTTATTGTATGCAGATGATTTGGTTCTCATAGCAGAGTCGATGGAAGAATTAGTTGAAAAGTTTGAGAAGTGGAAGAAAGGACTAGAAGAGAAAGGGCTAAGGGTGAACACAGCAAAGTCTAAAGTCATGATTAGTAGCATTGCAGCCAAGTGTGACCTTGTAGTTGGAAAGTGGCCTTGTGGAGTTTTCAGGAAAGGGGTTGGTAGTAACTCAATTTTTTGTCAGACTTGCAAGCATTGGGTACATAAGAAGTGCAGTAGTATTGGTGGAAGGTTAAGAGCTGACATTCAGTTTGTATGCAAGCGTTGCAAAGGTGAGATTATAGAGAATGAAGTATTTCCAGCTTTAATGATGTACAACAGTGGCTCGTTAGAGATAGTTAAGAACTTCTGTTACTTAGGTGATATGTTGGGCAGTGAAGGGGGTGTTGGAAGAAGTGTTACTTGCAGGATAGGTTCTGCTTGGAAAAAGTTCAGAGAGTTACTACCTTTGTTGACTAGCAGAGTCTTGTCAATTGAGGTAAAAGGTAGGTTGTATGAGGCCTGTGTAAGAAGTGTTATGTTGTACGGTAGTGAGACATGGGCAGTGAAGCAGGAAGATTTTGACCGTTTAGAAAGGAATGATATGAGAATGGTTAGGTGGATGTGTAACGCCAGTCTGAGAGACAGAAAGAGTTCAGATGAGCTAAGAAGCAGGCTAAGTATCCATAGAATTAAAGATGTTATCCAGATAAGAAGATTGAATTGGCTGGGGCACTTGGAAAGAATGGAGGAGGATAATTGGGTAAGAAAGTGTAGAGACTTGATAGTTCCTGGGGCAAAGCCCAGAGGCAGACCAAGAAAGACTTGGCAGGAGGTTATAAGGACAGACTTGATACAGAGGAAGTTGAGTTTAGATCTAACACAGTCTAGATCAGATTGGAAGAGGGTCATTAAATTACCCCGTCCAACCCATGCTAGCATGGTAAACAGACGTTAAGCCGAGAATGATGATGATGATGAAACACAGTTTTTAATAGTTAAATGCTTTATGCATAGCCTTAAGCGGCGACATTAACTACGCTGTAGAAAATCAATTTCTTATAATTCCTTCGTTATTTTTTTGGCTTTTTACGCAAGTAAAGAGCATAATTAGCGCGTGCGATAAATCGCACGCCATGAATACCTGTTGCGCATGCGATGGCACCCATCTCATGGAATTCCCTGGTACCATAGTAGTGGACATTACTAATGGGTGAACAATTATGAAATACAATTGAAAGACATTTTCTGAAATGGTCAAAAGCAAAGGGCAGTTTTTAGTTTATTATAATTATTTAATGGTAGTATATTTGATAGATGGTCAGGGTGTTATCCAGCTATTTATCATAATGAAATATATCCTGTATTTCCCAGTTTATTACAAAAGCTACTCCAAAATATGAGACATAACCCATTTCATTGTAATTGTGAAGGATTATACTGTTACTTTTTATAAGAATTACATAAATCAGCCAAAGCCTTATTATTCTTTATGATTTGTCAAAAATGAGCCTAAATATTCTTAAGTGATTCTTAAATATATACCTGCAAAATTTTGTAAAAGAAGCAGGAAACACGAAAAACAAAAATTTGTTTTGAACAACTACTTAAACAACAGTAACTTTTTGCTAGAAAAAAAGAACTTTTTAGATTATATATTAAACAACACATTGTGCGACACTTCGACCATGTTGATGTCATCCTCTTCGCTATAGTCCTCCATATCATCATTGAAGATGATATGATATTTTTTAAGGTGGTGTCCCAACTATTCTCTTATAAAACTTTCATTTGTTGTATACAATAACTTTTTTTTGTTAATTGTCTGGGTTCCTCAGTATAGTAGAGAATATTGTATTATGAAATTAATTTAAACAACATCCTTCACCTTGGAACGCAATTGTATATTTGAGGAATGGATGGGAATGCCAGGCAATAAGATTTAACAAGGACAGGCAGGACAGATACATGTATTGCCAAATAATTTTGATTGAATAATCACATCAAATGCTTACCCAAGGCAAAGATAGAAATTACTGCAACATAATGCGCTTGAATTGTATGACACACTCACAATGACATGTACATCTTGGCTGCAATCCATTGTGAGTATCTCCCACGGCGTTACATCCTCATGCATGAAGGTCACTAAACTTCATGCATCGAGGAATCTCATATCTCTTTATTCTCTTCATATTCTTTAATATCTCTTATAATAATACAGAGTGTGTGTGTGTCTGTCTGTCTGTAACAGGCAAAGTGAATGTGTTAATCTTCCTTTGATGTAGCCAAAAAAGTTATATCTAATTTGTTAATCTTTCTGACATTACGGCGCAATGGCAATGCATTTAGACTGACAGCAATGCGTTTAGACTGACGTCAATGTGTTTAATAAGATTGGTGAAGCCATTGCATTGCAGTTACAACTTTGAGGCCAAATAACTTGGAAACGAGGTGGTGACGTCAGTCTTTTTCTACCGCGTGGGTAACTATGGTCAACCTAGGACCAAATTGGGTAAGTTTTCCAAACCTGAGTGCCCGAATCCGTTTTGGAATGGACGGGTTAATGATATCATTAAAAAAACCTTTAAACCCCAATATCTCTTCAACCGTTCAACACAAGTACACAATTCTATATATTTTCTTGATCAGCGTTTAAAGCTCTACATAATAGAGGCAAAGGCTAAACAAATTTCTAAAAAAAAAATTTCTATATATGTTGTGACACTTTGCTGATGTCATCGAAATTCAAGTGACGGTTCCTTTTTCCATTGTTCTCCTGCCTAAGTCGATTTTTCCACGGGCCTCATCGACTTGTTTAATAATAATATCATAAGCTAATAATAGCATCCAGTAATAATATTGAGTAACGATATAATAAACAGGCCACTTAGGGACCGTCTCAAAATGTTCGTACGTAGTTCATATAATTCGTATAAAAAACTTCGTATCGATTTATTAAATCTTTTGTATCATTTTATTTTTAATACGAACTTTTTCGTATCATCAAAATTACAAGTTCGTATAAAGTTCGTATCATTTAAAATAAAGTTCGTATGTAGTTCGTATCATTTTTAAAGAAGTTCGTATAAAAATTTGCTTATACTAAGTTTATTATAATTGGACTATTATCTATAGTCTTTATATTGAATTTTTTTTAACAATTATAAAGTTCGTTTCGTTATACGAACTTCGTTTATTTTAATTGGATTTATTATCTAAGGTCTTTTGGGATTGTCTCCACGGCATCGTAGAAAGCGAAAAGATCGCCGTAGATCGTTTAAAAATCATGAAAACGGGATCGTAGAAAACGAAAAGATCGCCGTAGATCGTTTAAAAATCATGAAAACGTGATCGTAGAAAACGAAAAGATCGCCGTAAATCGTTTAAAATCATGAAAACGGGATCGTAGAAAGCGAAAAGATCGCCATAGATCGTTTAAAAATATGAAAACGGGATCGTAGAAAACGAAAAGATCGCCATAGATCGTTTAACAATCATGAAAACGGGATCGTAGAAAACGAAAAGATCGCCGTAGATCGTTTAAAAATCATGAAAACGGGATCGTAGAAAACGAAAAGATCGCCGTAGATCGTTTAAAATCATGAACACGGGATCGTAGAAAGCGAAAAGATCGCCGTAGATCGTTTAAAAATCATGAAAACGGGATCGTAGAAAACGAAAAGATCGCCGTAGATCGTTTAAAAATCATGAAAACGGGATCGTAGAAAACGAAAAGATCGCCGTATATCGTTTAAAAATCACGAAAACGGGATCGTAGAAAGCGAAAAGATCGCCGTAGATCGTTTAATAATCATGAAAACGGGATTGTAGAAAACGAAAAGTTCGCCGTAGATCGTTTAAAATCATGAAAGCGGGATCGTAGAAAGCGAAAAGATCACCGTAGATCGTTTAAAAATCATGAAAACGGGATCGTAGAAAACGAAAAGATCGCCGTAGATCGTTTAAAAATCATGAAAACGGGATCGTATAAAGCGAAAAGATCACCGTAGATTGTGTAAATTGAACCTATGAATATGCAATTTTGCTAGTCTTTTCAAAGAAGTCAACCTCGTATATTTTACTTCTTTTATTTCTGGTTTCGTTTAAAGTTGGTATCATTTCTTTTCGTTTTTTAAAAAAATTCGTTTAATTCTTTTGTTTCTGGTTTAGTATTGAAATAATTATGCGCAATTACGCCGGTACTTTTGAAGTTTGTTTCAAGATCGTATGGCAATTTACTTCGTTCAAGTTCGTATCATTTCATTTTGTATGATAAAAAAACTTCGTTTAAGTTCGTATCATATATTAAAAAAGTTCGTATAAACTTTGTTTACATTTTTTATTTTAAACGAAGCACTTCGTATGACATTCGTTTCACAAAACGAAGTACTTCGTAGCGTTCGTATAATTATACGAAAAAAACATACGAACATTTTGAGACGATCCCTTACATGTATCGTAAAATTAGCATCCCCATCAGTAAAACGCCAGTAAAACAAGTGCAAGTGCAAGCGCAAGTGCTCTAAAACCTTGACAATGTTTTTAGCCAAATGGTCGATCAAGGAAACCGTACAGCTAGAGCAACAGTGCCACTATATTTGTTGATGCGTGAGCCAATCGAAACCAGTCATAAGCTGTATTTAGCAACACTCTGTCTGTCAACAATGGCTGTGATGACAAACGCTATGTGGTGATGAGTCAGTGATACTCCGCATAGATTGACCAGAGTGGCATCACATAAAACAAAAAGAAAAAGAAAATATTGTTAGTTTGGCAAAACAGATATGGCATCACTAAAAGTATAAGGAGGGAAAGGTGGGAATTTTGCGATCATTCAGAAAATAACACAAAAAATAGGTCAATGCGATATGCTGCATACAAACAGTTTACATGGTGACTGTACCAACATCTGGGGAAGCGAAATTGATGTTTTATTCTGTCTTGTGCAATGTAGGAAATACGAAACTTATATCCAGAGCCTGATAATAATTATATGTGCTTTACTCTGAAAGAAATAAAGACTAACATGCAAATTTGAGATTTTGTCATCTTTGTGTATCTAATATGGTAAAATACATATAAATTTCTAGAAAAAATATGGTTTTATTCTGGAGACGTGGTTTGTGATCAGTTCCTTTTTGTCCGGCTTGGGAGTTTTATCAATGTTATTTGACAGGTTTTGTGGTACTTTCGATAACTCTAGTGTCAATCCATTTGAGGCGCATTTAAGGGTCTGTTAAATCATTTTGTGCAAATAAGTTCATAAAATATCAGCACCCTACTTTACCAAGAAAAAAAGCAAAAACTAAAAAAAGGAATCAAGCAAATTCTAATGCATTTCTAGCTTTAAAATAAAATAAAACGCCTTTAGCATGCCTAAAACATCTTACACGATTTTCTCACACATCCATGTAGATTGGAAGTGTAACCATTCTTTGTACAATAAATGAGCACCAAAAAGTCAACATTTTTCATATCTTTGAATGATCACTAGAAGCCAGTAGGCAGTGCTAGATTTTAACAAAGGTTAGCAACTTGGAGCAAGCAACTACAAGTGGAGGATAAAAAAGATATAAATATATAATGTTGATTTTCCAAAACTGCCTGTCCATTTGTGCTTGTTTTGGATATGGAATAAAACACTTATCCATTTTTCATGCAAAAGCTCTTTGTCTTCATTACTAGTAGCACATGCCGACCATATAGATGGTTACAAATAGACTTTATCCATTTCTGGATAATGTTGCAGGAAGATTTATTGCTGGAAGCTACAAGTTTTGTTTTTATGTTTTTGCCAAATGTCAAATTGATGAATAGTATCTGGTTGTTCTTCTCTTATTTACCTTCGTATTTGTTTGTCTATCTGTTGTTATCTGTTCTATTGCAGTATTTTGACTCTTCAAGTAAGTAAGAGCTTTAGTAATCCCTAGCTTTTCCATTATGTAAGAATTCCTTGCTTCAGACACCTGAATGTTTGATAATGCAATAATTTCATTGGTCTTCTGGTTCATTAGTGAATGGGTAAGATATTTGGCATTGTGGCCAGGGTTGTCACATCTTCCATAGCCACTGAGATGACATGGACCCATTAATTTAATTTAATTTATTAATTTTGTGTTTATTTTAGAGTAAATGTCATGCACTACTCCTGCTAGTTTTAGATTACCAAAGAATGCTTGCAAGGTTGAAATATTTAGCCTTTCGTTTGAACGTATTTGCACAAAAACAACTGCTGCTGCTTGTGTTAAGTTTCCATGTGAATACCGATTGATTATTAGTTAAGACCTCCAGGTATTATTGTGATTATTCACACATTTTACTATTAGCTGAGATTCTTTGCATTTTAGGAAAGCAGGCATTGAAGTTAAACATCTTTGAAAAAATACTATTAATGATGACCAATATATACTATAAAAGCTGCTTTTTGAGAAACTTGTGTGTTAATAATATGTTCATGATTAGTTAATTAATTAGTTCATGATTTAGATACTCAGAATCAATTTCAATGTAACAACTTTCTGAATCACTGCTACAAGTGACTTCGTCAATGTCATTATTATTCTTTGTTGTTCTAACAATAAAAGAAATAAAAGAAGTTGTGGGTGCCACGATGTAAAGTTTAATTTTTATTTGTGTAGCCCACGTTACAATAATCCAAGGTTGGTAAAAAAATATGCATTGTGTGCTATCATGGTTCGTGTGTAGCATGAGAAAACGTGACCAAACCTTTTTCACAGTATTGTAGTAATGGTGTAAACACACTTCTTGTTTTATATTCTGAACATAATAACTAGCTGATAGCAGTATTGTATCAACAACCTGATGATGTAATGCATGGTTACCTATCATGTTCGAAAGAGTTCAAAATGATAATTAAAAGAATTGAGTGATACTCTTAATAACTTTTTTGGCAAATTTCCAGTTGTGTTTCTTTGTGGTGACTTTAATATGCCAAATATAAACTGGGGAAACCAACATGATTTTTTTCATGTTATTAGATTTTATGAAATTTATGAAAGTGCATTTATAAGCCTACTCACAACTGTGACAGCACACACACCATTTGATTTATTTTATTACTTTAATGATTCTATAAATTTGGGAAATATTAGCTACTAACTCAACTCTGTTGCCTGGGACACAGTGTGGAAAGATTTGAGCCCTGAACAACAACTATGTAATATTATAGATAAAGTTTTACTTCTGTCTGAAGAACTAGTTCCTAAAAGGAAAGTGTTTGCAAGGAAACAAGATAAACATTATTATACCAAGAGATTTTTATTTTCTAATGAGGGGGGGGGGCTTATAAAATTATGCAAAAATATAGTGTGCAAAAAAATAAAAACAACGATTTCAATAAACACAACATATCTTTCTAAAAGTAATAAAAACACTTATTGATCTCAATATCACTATCGCCTTCTTCGTCCTCGTCTTTAATTGTCTCTAAGGGAGTCGCATCTATCATTTCCTCAGCATCTGGGATAAATGGGTTGTCTTCCGTCTCAGTTACCAGTTGTATTTGCTCATTGAGCATTGCGCATTGCAAGACCGGCTTGACAGTTGAAGGAAAAGAGAAAAAAAACATGCTAACTTTGTTTGCCTCAACTCTGTCATGGCATGTTATAAAAAGTACAATTTCCACATTTATTATAAAACTGCAGCAGTTTGTAACACTTGTCAGCATAATTTATGCTTTCATACATTTTATAGCCACATATTTTTAGCTTTCTTACATTATATAAAGTCTTGTTCTCAATGTAGTCTTTTAATTTTAGCATAATGTTTAGTTTGTAAAAAAAAATTTTATGTTTTTATTTTATGTTATATTTAAAACCAGAAAAACTATTTATTTATAATAAAAAACAACCCATAAAATAATATGCAATAAAAAGTATATTCTTCAAAATATTAACGTTCGTTTTAGAAAACTAGGACATTTAATTCAATTAATTTTAACGTTTTTCATGGTGATTTAATTAAACGCTTGCATACTCAAAAACTTGTTTTAAAGTTATGCAGAAAGATGTTTTGTGGTTCTGTTTTGAAAGTTATACAGCAACAATTATTCTTGTGCTGTTTCAAAAGTAATACAGAATATACTTGTGTTGTTTACAAAGTTATATTGAAAGTTATTCTCCTCCCACTTAAAATAATAAGAAACAGAAACATTCTTTTTATGAACAATTTTAGGGTGCTTTTGTTTTTAGCACCTATAAGAAAATCTAAATCTAAAAATCTTTTTAACGACTTTAGTTTAATTATCAATATTTAAAGTCTTTTAGATTAAGACCTAAAAATCACACATCCCAATTCGGTTCTAGGCGTGAGTGGAGGCACGCGAGTGCGATCACATACACTAGAATGACAAGACTGGCCTTTGTGTGCATGAGAGCGATCGCTCGCCCCTTATTGATAGGTCCTGGATTAAGGTATTATGCAACACACAATTATTCACAATGTGACACATGTATTTTCCCACGTTAAAAAACAAATTATTCAGGTGTTATTATATTTAATTTTTTTTATTTGTCAAAATTTATTTAATCATGTTGGAGGCTGTCATATTAGGCGACATAGCTACGCTTTAGCAAAAACAATTTATTTTTCGTTGTTATATTTCTATTTTGTCTGTGTAATTGCATAAGTCTTAAAGATTTCTTGTGTGCGATTTTACCAATGGCGAATAATTGCAGACACAAGCTTATCTAATTTAAAAATACGTTGGCAATTACGTCAGCAAATGCCAAATGGCGACACAAATTATTACAAAGACTGACATTTTTAGAAAGTCAAGCCAATAGAAATAAAGATGGCATCACAATGACATGCTTCCAAATTCGAACTAACGTTGTTACGTTTATTTCAAGTAGTTTATATGCTACATAAATGGAAAAAGAAAGAAAGATTGGATAAATAATGGAATGTTTGTAACTGCATGCCTATTATTGTTACCTGTAAATTAGTGAGATAGCTCTTCCCCTATGAAATCTAATTCACTATGATGATACCTCCATGATATTATATTAGGGTACTTTAATAACAAAAGAAAATCAAACATTAAGATTAACAATAATTTGGGTGTGCGATCATCATTGCATGCAATTGCTAATTTGTGAAAGTGATGTGCTTCATGTGGGTGATTTTACTCCAAACCAGACCTGCGATACTATCCTGCCAGCAGCAACTACTGGTAGAATGAAAATATTTTTTTCTGGAAAACAAGAGAAAGCAATTGATTTTAGATATGCCTGTTTCAAGCTCCACCACAGAAAATATATTAGTTAAATACTAGTCGATAAGGCCAGTGGAGAAATCCACTTAGGCAAAAAACAAAAACAAAGATCCGTCATTTGAATTTTTATGACGTCAGCAATGACCTGTCAATGCACAAAGATTTTTTTTAGAAATTTGTTTACCTGTTGCCTCTATTATGTGAAGCTGGAAATGCTGATCAAGAAAATGTATAGGATGATGTGCTTTTGACGAACGGTTGAAGGGATATAGGGATTTAAAGTTTTTTTGATGATGTCATTAACCCGTCTGTTCAGAAACAGGTGGGTGGACCTAGCCTGACCTAGAAATTGATCATAATTTGGTCCCAGGTAGTCCCTAGTTACCCACACAGGAGATGACGTCAGTTATTTCCACCCGTTTCCAAGTTATTTAGCCTTAAATTTAAAGGTGCAATGCAATGGCTTTACTAATCTTAATATACTTTCCTTTGACGTCAATATTGTTTTAACGTTAAAATTTGGTAAATTACAGAACAATTTTATAGGTAATGTTTTATAGATTTTATTGAAGTAAATTATGAAAAATATAATCGACTTTGCAAAAGTCACACACAGACACATGGAAGCTCTGTACTATTATAGGAGATTTTTTTCTAGTTCTTAAAATGTTAGACAATTTCAGCAATAGCTACTGACATTAAAGTGGTCCTTCGAAGTTAGGACTCAATATTTTTTGGCTTTTTTCTGAGATACCTGAATGAGAGTTCTACATACAGTTTTACTCTACATATATTAAAGCTCCGTAGTATACCCTGTTATTCAGATTATTTATGCATAAACCAAAGCTGCATGCTAAAAAAGCATTAATCATTGCACTCAGACAGACTTCACCTGTGTCATTGAATCGGTAAACTTCGACTTAATATAATGTGACAAGAGTTATATAAAGCCAGGAATTGAACCTGGATCTCTTGCAGAATTTTCTATAAGAATCTTAACCATTAGAGCACACAGGTTTTACAAAAAACTGAAGAAAATGAATAAAAAAGTAAACTATGAATTTTATTCCAATACATGCAAAATTACCAGACTTCAGCCATACTTTTTAACTCTGCCATATCAGGTCTATCAATAAAAAAAAGCATCCATGTGTTAAATGAGCGCCGCAAGGTTCCATAATTTTGCTTGCGCGAGCGATCCCGAAATTACGAAAAAAGTTGAAAATGTGAAGTAACAAAATTCCTTTTCCCCTGTGTGTACAGGGGCAAAGCACAGGGGTTGCTGTTTTGGCAGGTGGAACAAGCGTAGCACAAGTTCCAGAAATACCCACAGCCAAGAATTTCAGCCCACATAACAAAAATTGTAAAGTGGAGTCATTAATTAAACTTTTTGACCACTTGTGGACAGATAATATTTATATTACTACTTACGGAAGAAACAATATTTATATGTAAATTAAATCACAGAAAGCCGAATGGGAGCTAATAATCACAATGCTAACGATGGATTATGAAAATCATTTTTTCAAATAATATTCCGTTATTGTCAAAGATTCTTTTTATCTTTTACTTATGTTATTTTTCTCTAAGAGACGACAGGTTACTGCAGTTACCCCAATTAACATGAGCCTAATATTCACTTAGTTCCATTTAAGAGTGTGAGATATAATTATTTTAACAAAGTAAATAATACCAGTGTTACCTGTACTAATTATTTGATATTTTTAATTACATAGCATTTGAAACTAATATGAAAAACGTTTTTCCCAAAACTTTTATAACAATTGGTGAATTTGAGCGTTGTAGTTGGTTTAGTTTTAATATGCCGGTGTATACCTAATGTATACATTCGGAATACAGGACCCACGTTGATAACAGTGTTTCCAACACTGAAGTGGCTATATTCTGTATAAATATTAGTAATAATAATAATAATAATAATAATAATAATAATAATAATAATAATAATATGTAATAATATAACTTGTTGTTTTTAGTAGAATGCTTTATTGTAGTCAGTCTCAAAACTTGGTAAAACTCTTAGGTGTGGAATGGTCAGTTTCAAATTTGTCTTTTTTTATCTTAATAGAAAATCTGTATTATATAAAAAATGGAAGAAGAGGTGACACTGCAGCAGGAGTCTGTGCATATGTACAAGCAGGACATTGATGACAATTGTCCAATGACAGGTGATGAAACAGACACAGAAGTATATCATGATATTTTACGTCCTGTGCCTACATGTTCAGATAGCGAAAATGTTAATATTACAAATGAAGCAATAGAATTGCCATCAGAATCTTCTCCAAGAAAGAAGAAGTCAGAAATGACAAGTGGTGACTTCCAAGACTTGTGTAAGAGAAAAATATTTTAATTTGCTTGTTACTTAATTGTTCCAGATATTAGGCATGCACTTTAAGCTCAGAGACTTCACCCTTATAATCCTGACCATCTATCGAACTGGTGGAAGAAATAATATAGAACTTCTTCATGAGGGACTTTCGGCTTTCAAATGATAAACCAGTCGCTTTGGTAAGATGTTCTGCAACAAATTTGGAGAATAGCTAACAAATTTCTGAATCTGCATTGACGAATTAGACATTACTGCACTTTCCTCCAACCTCCCAATTTTTAAAAATAATGTTCTTATTCTATGTACAGCTTTTCAAATTTTTAAACCTTCATAACAAAACATTTAGGTTCTGTTTGGAAAGAGAAGTTCAAAATTTCTTTTTGTTTAAAATCAAAAAAAAGTTCATGTTAATAATTAATCGTTTCAATAACAGAGACTTCCTGTATAAACTTTTAATGAATATATTTTTAAATAAATTTGAAAATATTTGTATAAACCAACAATCTACATTAAATCTAAATAAACAGCTCAACAAACTGGACCTGATCATTAAACTAAGATACGTACAAAGTTACAAATAACAATTTGTTTAACCTGTCATTTCGCTACCCTAGACTGGTAATGCTCGGTACTTACTAGTCTCATAAAAAAGCAGCGACAAGCTTATTCTAAAATTCTGCTGGCTAAAGCCGCAAACCAATTAACTTAGTGATTGGAAATTTAAAGTAAAAGGAAATCCTCATAAATGTCTATCAATATCATTTCTTAGAATTTTTTTTGTTGAAAAAAATCTGTTAGAAGAGCTAAAAATTTAAAACTTAAAATTTTTATTGATCACGTGACCTAACAGTGACGTTAATTTTCTTTTATTTTTGTGATGTGTCATCTTGACCAAAGAGGTTTTATTTGAATTGCTGTTATGGTTCAGACTTTTTCGCACATAAAACAGTGTAGGTGAGAAATTGAATTTTTAACCAGTAATTTGCTGTTTAAAAATCCCCCCTTAGGCCTTGTTCAATTGGATAAAATTATATCATAACCATATTTTAAGGCTTAAATTTTAAAATTAATAAAGGTTATTAATACTGCCACAATGCTTATAAAACATGTTGACTGTTTGAATGTAATGTCACATGTACACACACACATTATCATATAAGCAGGTCTAGCTATTATAAAAGGTGCTTGTCATGTGGTGTTTGTTTTTAGAAAGATAGGTTTCTGAATGTCCATTTTGTACTTAATAGGTTGCTGAATTTTAAAGTTCTCCTTACAAAACAGAAGAATTATAAGACACAAACAAAAACAATCAATCTTTTTATTTATTTTGACATTGAGTGATTTTTTTAAAGGTGAATAAAGCTTCGGGACACGGAAACATTTTTCATGCAATTGCAACAACAAAAAATTTTGTTTCAGGCACATGATCTTTTTCCCCGTGTCGCATGGGTGCTAGTTTATGAAACAAATTTGCATGTAGCTAAAAAGATGGCGGTTGTAAAAAAAACGTGGTAATAGCATCAATAGCACTTCTTCTTGATGAAGAAGAAACGAAAAGACAAACAAGAGGCTCTATTTGGACAAGACCATGGTTGCTTTGCCGACAAATTGATAGAAGTTACTATAATTTGTTTAAAGAGCTAAAACATTCAGAAGGTTTTAAAGGTTATTTGAGAATGGACGTTAATCACCAGAGTGCTTTGTGATCTTTATAAAAATTGTTAAAGCTTGATTTTTCTTCATCGGAAAGCTTTTGCTTTGGTTGCACATTTTGACTTTCCGCCATCTTTCTTTTGATGCTTGTATGTTATAAAATGTTTTGGTTTGTTTTAATTTGTATGAACAAATTTGATTGGTTAAAAACAAAAATTTTGCAAAAATTTTACTCAAGGTGCGGGGACACGACAGGTTTTTACTTTCGAAATATGTCTCTACTTTCTAAACATAAAATTTTTGTTGCTGAAACAAAAAAAAAATTCAAATCGATTTGAATTTTTTGTTTGTTTCAGCAACAAAAACTTTTGGGGAAAAATGTTACAAATTCTAGTAATTTAACGAGGGGACACACGGAAACATTTTTATGTGTTTGCAACAAATCGTATTTTTAGTTCAATCGCATGAAAATTTAATTCCGTGTCTCCGAAGCTTAATTTATGTAAAGTATAATTTTAGAGAGATATTAACTCGAATGTGAAAAAGTTAGTTTTCTGAGAAAAAATCTTATCAGCTCCAAAATGGCAGATTTATGTGCAAAATGAACAAAAACAGTCCTAAAATACGGTTTCTAGGACATTTATGAGGATTGGACTATTAGTTTTTTCTGAGCTTCGAATTGAACAAACTTGAATTCCAATTGTATAAGAATCAAGCATATATATTTTCGTGATTTTGTTGTTGCATTGTTAAAAGCTTTTTCCTGTTGGAAATAAAAGAGAGTGTATTCATCATGTGAGATTTAATTCCTTGCTGAATAACATATGATCTATGCCAGTATTATACATATTTAATTGAACATAATTATTTTGTCATAATTGAAAATAGGAGTGTGTTTTTATAAAAAAGTCGGTTTAATGTTTTCTTTATTAACTTTTTTTTCATTTTTAGAAAAACTCAATAGTCAATTTAACCTACCCTACTATGTCAAGTTCAGAGAACAATGGAGAACTATTAGGTGCATGCAAAGTAACCAATAATATTATGTTTTTAGTTCCACAAATATCAGCCAGAGATAATGAAGAGGAAGAAGAAAGCCTTTCATCAGATAGAAATTATTTCAGTGATGAAGAAACAAGCTCAGTTGCTGGGTGAGTTTGTTTAGTTAACATATTTATCATTGAAATAGTCAATAAGCCTGTGGAAAAATCCATTTAGGTTCAAATAAAGTAGAAAAAATGTGTTAAATACATTTTGGTGATGTCACCAATGACACTTTGTCATATACAAAGGAAAAGCTTAATTTGTTTAAATTTAAATTTTTTTGAAAATTTTCTGGAATATCACAATTTTGGCGTTAGAATCCTTTGCCGCATCAGTAGATGTTTAATTCTTTAACACGTTTTAACATGGAAAAGTTTGTAATGGCATTTTGTTAAGGTAAAATATTTCCTTTGTTACTTAATAAACCTTATTCTAAAGAGATATTGATTCTGGATGCAATTCATTGTAAGTCACTTAGCATTTCACATGTTTACTGGGTTCTGTGGAAACATCTTGTTGGAACCATTTCATAAAAGCTGACAATGACACATGGGTGCATTTCACAACTAAGCATTGCCGATGTCTTACAATCTCTTGGGATACTGGAAATAGTGGAAAAATTTGTTGTTTCCCTTTACAGTTGTACAAAATGCCCGGAAAATATCATGTCCTTGTCTGATTTACGGTGGTACTTATTCCTTAAATTTCAACAAGCAGCAAATAAATTGCCACCAACGTTTGGTGCTTTTAAGTGCAAGTTATTCTGTACTTATTATATTACTACGGTATTGCAGAGATCACATCTTTTAGTTCAAAAGCTTTCATCATCACTGAATTATGGATAGGAAAAGGAAAATTTGTCATTGGTACCAATTTTGATTGATAATTTACCAGCTCCATTGGCCTAGATTGAACTTAATAAACGTTCTTCAGGGTTCCCACGCCTTCTCATAACTCCTCAAATTCAAAAGGTCTCCTCAATTCTCCTCAAATGTGCTCAATTTTTTTTGAAATTTAGGTTTTCTTCTCAAATCTCCTCAAAAAAAATTTGACATTTGGTTATTTTTTATAATGCTAGTACTATTTATTTTGAATCACCACAATTTGTGGTTGCTGTGGCCTGGCAATTTTACCCTCTGAAAAAGGTCTTGGTACAGGTCATAAATAACTAGAGTACTCACAAATTAAGGAGTACAAATGAAATTCTACTAATTGAAAACTGCTTTAATTTTATTTTCACCACCAAAAATGTTAAATGCTGAATGCTCTCCTTTTACATAAAGCTAGAGTGTGAAATAAAATTAGCGCAATGGCAACTGTATTGTGTGCATTTGTTCCTTGAATTAATCTTGCTTATATTTATGTCTTATGAAACAAAGTGCTAACATAGAAGTGACTGGGACATTTTTGGAATCCTCATCCACATAACAACATTTGTAGCCCTAATCTGGTGATTAGACATTATTTCAACCACTGTATCTGGAATCTTAAGCACATAATTATAGTTGTTTTAAGCTTCTTAAAGATCTACAACAAATTGCATAAACTATTGCTTGAATTTAGGAGTTTTGATGATTTTGGAATAGATGACGAGGACAGTTTATCAGAACCTGTCTCAGAAAAAAATAGAGAAGTATATTTCTTTTGTTCTTGCATGCATATCTTTTATTAGCTAACTTATGGTCTTCAAAGGTATTCTTAATGACATTTCATGCAGATATACCTTTACAAGAGAATGTCAAAAGTGATAAACCTTTGTGTAATTAGCTAAATTTAATTTGGAGAAAAAGTTTTACATTTTACTTTTTTTGATAAGGGAACTAATAAATTGAATCAAGTCCAGCTAAATGACAATTTCTTGGTAACATTTCTATTAAGTTAATAAAAATTTGGTTAAATTAAAATATAACCTATTCACAGACCAGAAAAGCTAGCCTAGTAATATGCATACATGATAATGTTGCAAAAGTATCAGATAAACTTTTTTCTAGGAGAAACTTCGAAGAATGGCATTAAGACAACATCTTGATCAACTTGGAGAACTTGTTATCGAGAAGGAGTGTGCTGTAACACAGGCTAGGTATGCATGTTAATTTTTTATTTGAGGATACGGTAACCCCTTTCATTCAAAAATCTTTTTATAAATTTTTCAAGAACAAATGACAGAAACATGGTGTAATAAACACTGTTGTGATTCTCATAGCTATGAGACGTTTTTTCTAAGTGAGATATGGTTTTAAGTGAGATATGGTTTTAAGTGAGATATGGTTTTAAGTGAGATATGGTTTTAAGTGAGATATGGTTTTAAGTGAGATATGGTTTTAAGTGAGATATGGTTTTAAGTGAGATATGGTTTTAAGTGAGATATGGTTTTAAGTGAGATATGGTTTTAAATACATAAGAAAATATAAAAACAGTAACTTTTAGTATACTTGAGAAAAAAAATGTTGTTTTGAAAAATTGGATCTGATTGACTTTAAGCGCAAATCTCCTTTTTAAAAAAATCCTTATAGTTAATATATTATCCTGTAGATAATTTACTCATCTTTCAGAAGATATATTTTCAATTTGACTATGGTAGTATTGTATGTTAGATAAATGTTACAACAAGTTTTGTTAACACAACAACAGTTATCATCCCAACGAGTCCTAACATAATTTTGAAACAGCAATTCACAGTGGACAACATCTTGTCAATTAGACATGATTCTAACAAAAGCACAAACTCTTTTTTGTGTAGAAAACATGTGAGAGACAGCCCCAAAGGTAGATGTTTTGCACGTCGAAAGAGTGATTTAAAAGTACAACAACCAGACTTATAGGACCACAAAAACACAAGGGTGGTTTCAATAATTCCATAATGACAATTTTTAAGCTGGAGATTTAACAACAAGAAGAAACAGCAGTCGGTGCCTTTGACGTGTTGATTAAGATTTTTAAAATGCAATTGTGTAGGAGGTCGTCAAACTTTCTGCATGCTTTAAAATTTTATCAAACATTCTGATCACTCCGGACAAAAGCTTCTTTTCAAAAATGTTTTTTGTATGCAAGCTTTTTCCTCTGCGCGTGAGAGCTTATTTCAAAAGAATATACAGAAAGAAATGACTTTTGCTTTTGTGAGGGCGCATGTGAAAAAATAAAATAAAAAACATAAACTTTATATTTATATTTATATGTTAATACAACATTGTCCAGATAAAACACAATAAATTATACGACACACAAATTCTTAGCTACGATTTTTTAATACATGACGAAATACACATAATAAAAATTGGTTTGTTTGCTTGTTCGTTTTTTTCGCTGAAAAAAAAGAAAAATTTCCCTGCATGATTTAATTTTTTCTAATGAAAGGAATTTTATACTGTGTTTAATTGTTTCTATAGCCTTGCAAGAATATTTTTTATTTATTCGAAGTATAATGTCAGACAATATTTCCTCCAAAGTCAATTTTTTTCTTTAAAATAGCATTGGCAGTTACTTCAGCCTGTATAATTAAATTCTGTTTTCAGCAAGACAGATCTCAGTCGTAACAAGAAAAATTAGTTTGACCTAAAAAAAACACACCCACTGAATAATTTACTTTTTCATATATAGGAATGAACTTCAAAAGTGCCAAGAATACCTTGAACAACTGCAGTTGGACCTATCTGAAGCTAATAATCAAGGCAAAGAAGCAGAGAAGAAGAAACAGAAGTAGGATATGTTATTTTTTAAAGTGTTGAGATTTAGAAATGATCAAAATTGTGAATTATAAGGTTTGTCTTTTATTCCATCTTACAGGGCTGCTTACTATCGTTTAAAAAGCAAACAAGATAAGCTGTGGGCGGAGATAAATGTTGAAAAAGATGTTGAAGCGAAATTATTGCTAAACCTTGAAAGTGCCGAGTAAAGAATTATTTAAACATCTGTAATGATTTAACCTTTCCATGCCTCTTATTCTATAGAAAGCATTCATTTTCTTTAGGTTTAACTTAGCCCAAACATACATAGAACATGCTAAGTTCTTGCCGTTAGATGAGGAACTGGAAGACGAAGAAAAAAGACTGGATAAACTCAAAACTGAGAAAGCATCTGCAAGAATAAAAAAAGAAACAAATGCAGCTTTAGTTCTTGAAAGACGGAAAAAGAGTAGAGACAAGTAGGAAATAATTTGCTCACCTTGTTTGAAGTATGCATGATAAAATCTTTTGTGTCCTTTTTTTGGTTTATAGATATACCATGTGATTTTAGAGTTTGTTACAAAGGAATTGAAAATATTTCTTTTAGGGAGCATATATCTGCATTTCGGGAAAGAGAGCGAAAAAGTCGGCAAGCACTTATATCTGCAAAGAAAAATCGAGAAGTAGCAGTTAGATATTTGAAAGAGACCATGGACCGAGTTCGTCAACGGGAGAGTGAGGAAGAGGATAAAAGCAGAAGCGATTTAAATCAACGAATGAGTGCCTTGTTAAGTTTAAAAAGAAACATTGAATTGAATAAGGTTTAGAACTTTTATATTAACTTCACAATTAATCAGATGTATGCTCCGAGATTAAATGCTGAACCTGAATGGGCATGAATCTGAGATAAAGTTGATTGACTGATGTAAATGTATTTAGGAAAATATAAATGCAGTTCAAGCTCAGGATTCACACATTAATAAAAAGGAAAAGATGAAGGAAGATTTAGAAAGACAAAAACTTATCTCGATGGGTGAAAATCCTGACGAAGTATTGACAAGACGTAAAAGAATACGGCAGTTTGAACGTGATAAAGAGTATGTTATTTTTATTAAACAAATATTTTTACAGGGTAGTTCCTCAGTCGTATAAATATACTATATACTATATACTAAAATAAATTAACAATAAATAAAAGTTAAAATTTATGTTAATTTATGTATATATATATGATAAAAATATACATTCTTTGTAATATATGATATACTTGTTTAGGGCATTCGAAAGAAAACAAAGAGAACAGGAGGTAATGAATAATTTATTTCTTTGCCATAACTTACAGAGGTTTGACAAAGGAATTTCACAATATATTTTTAACTTGTAGATAGAAATTGTAAACAAAGTTATCCTTGAAGAGAAACAGATGAAACGTAGGTATCAACAACAACCACAGCTATGGCCGGACAATAGGCCCAGGGTAGGTTTAGGAATCTTTTACGTGTTTTGTTGGTTGATCTTGAAAAATTATTGCCACAAAAAGTTGATAAATAGTTTATTTAATTGTAGAGGGTTCCACGCAAGAGGTCCAAGCCTCGTTTTGCTCCATCGAGTGGATCTGAATCCATGGAATATGGTGCCGATGTTGAAGACACTGGAGTCAGCAAATTATTTATATTATTCTCTACAGTTTTATTTTTTAGGGATTGTTTAAGTCTGCAAATGTCTGTTTTCAAAAATAATGTATCTTGCCTTTTACTTTTAGGGGAAAATCTCATATATTGGCAAAGTTTCAACAGATGACGAAGGAGAGTTTTCACCATATGGTGCTACAAATAGAGACGATGATAGGTAGTCTAAATTATATTTCCTGTGTGTAAATATATTAACCTACAGATGCTTAACTAATACCTAAAAGGTAAAGATAAACGAAATCATTATAACACAATCACAATCATAGTCAAGTGAATCGTAAAAACACAATTTAATGTACAGTAATATTTAACAAGCAATTGCTTATTTTATTATGTAGTTTTCTCTAAGACAATCAAAAGAAGTAAAAAAAATACATACAGAAAATATAAAAACTATGTACTCTCAAAAAAATATTCACTTTGTCTTTGAGGGCTTTTTTAAATTTATAGGAGCTTAAAATGTAGTTCTTTTCATCATCATCATCATCATCATCATTCTCGGCTTAACGTCCGTAAGCAATATGTCATTAGCTACATTCAAAGGGTGAGAAAGATAGAGACCAATGCAATAAACTTATTTACAAGGAAATAATTTGCACTCACCTTGGTTTTAAGTTACACTTTTTTATAAACAAAAAATGTTTCACACTTTACTCTAAACACTGTTTTTGATATGTAGAGAAAAACATTTAAAAAATTGCTTGGTCATTGTTTACCTGTATAATTCAGCTGTTTATTTTTAAAGTATTTTTTTTACCATTGTGCACCAATTTGGTATTGGGTATAAAAAAGTAAGGCAATAAATTTAAAAGGTTATGGCATCAAATGATCCACTCATTATTTTGGTTTCAAAGTTTAATAGGTAATGATCTCGTTAAGTTTTTGTATTCTTAAACAGGACCTACAATTGTTATTTTACTAGTGTAAGTAGTTATCATACAGTTGAGTTGATATACTAGGCAGATGAATGCTCAATTTCAATCATGGTTCATGAAGCTGTTCAACAACAATTAAAAGCAATCATGTTGAATTCATGAGCAATTTCTTTTGTTCTTAATTTCAGTTTGTTCTTAATTTCTTTTCGATTAATGTAGAAAGTGTAGGAAGTATTTGAATTAAGCGCTTCGTCTTCTTAAGCGCTTCTTCTTCAACATACTATAAAGATAACCTCATCACAATCAAATTGAATATTCTCTTCAGTTCTCTAATGCAGACAAAATAAATTGTTAATTTTGTGATAACTTTTGTTAATTTCATTAAAATAAATTGTTAAAAAAAATCATGGAACAAATTTACCAACAATTTGTCATTTTTCCAGAAAACAACTTTTTAGTGGTTTTTGCAATGTGGAATTAAAAAATAAGTAAAAATTGCACTCGTCTTTTGGTAGAAAATAAAATATAGCATGTGTAAATTAGAACTCCAACCATACAATAGATTTCAGTGAATAGTTGCCATCTTAGGATATATAATATAGAAGTTAAAATAGCTTTATAAAACATTAAAAAATACTTTGTAATGACACAATCAGACACAGTCACAGCATATCAGTGAAAAAAAATTGACCAAATTTTGATTCAGTGACTTTTGTTTAACAACCATTCAATTTTACTGCCTTTATTCTTTGCTACATTTTAAGGACCCAAATGCCCTAAAAATGAGGATAAAAAATGTTGCATTTTTAGTTTAACTTATTTTTGTTGAAATGTTATATAAGAATGTGAATTTGAAATTCACGGCAGCATGAGATTTTTAGCTTAACAGTTTAACATTACAGGTATCAAAAGTATGACAATGGAAATTATTAGCCAAAGTGAATTTCACTTCACCTATCTATATATATGACCCGAAGTAACAAAAAAAATGTAGTTACACTTAATTTTTCGCTATTTTTACACTGGAGTCAGATTTCACACTATTTCACTTTTTGACTTTGAACACTACTTATAGAAGGTTCATAAGATATCAAAGGTACTTACTTTAGTACTTATAAATAGCTTTTTAATGAGCTTAATTTAACTTAGTTCAAGTACATTTTAAGCTCTGCCCTACAAATTAAAACAATTTTGGTTTCAGATGTTGCCTGGCTACCCACCCAGAACAGGATGTGTATTCCTTATCAATTTATTTTATTAGACAACAATGAAATGGTGTTGGTAATTTTTGCACTAACATTAATAACCTTTAAGTTCTTAGTAATTGTATTGACATGGTGACGTAGTTGGTAGTTTGTAGTTGATAAGTAAGTGTGATTTCTCTTGTATATAACTTAATTTATCATTGTTAGAGAAACCACAGAAGATGACGAAGTAGCGAAAGACGAGAGTGGAATTCAACATGACGAAGGTGAAGAAGAAAATCTTGCAAAACCTGAATTTAAGGGGCTATGGGAACAGGAAGAAATTCAGGTCAGAATACCTTGATGTAATATTTGATAATTTTATTTTTATTCTATTAGTTATAAATAATGCAGTTTTTGTGTTGCTAAAGGAGGATGTTGATAAACCTGCAAACTGGAAAACTTCAACTCGTGAATATAGCAAATATGAACAGGTGTGTGCGATTAAAATAAAGTTTTGCGTTTGTTGTTTGTAAAATAATTTATCTATTGTTTTTGTTTTTGTTATTTTATTATCTTTTACTTTACTGTGTCATAAGACTTGGAGTCAAGTTTTTGTTGGTCTTTTTTTTAAGGGAATGATGAAAAATGCATTGAGTAAACAAAAACAAAGCATAGTACAGAAGCAAGTTGCTGCAGGAAGAGAATTTAAGGTTCTATCTTTTTAATTAATAAAAATTATCTGTACAAGCCATTGAGCATTTCATTAAGGTAGTGGTATGGTAAATTACACCTTTTTGTATAAAGCATTTTTTTCAACTTTCCTTCTAAAAAATCATAAAAGTATATATGTGCTTGTTAACAAAAGTTTGTTCTACAATATGAAGGAAAAAATTGAAATGTTATAACAGATAAAAAATATAGTCGAAAGTCTTAAAAAGTGGTTGTGGCCAACTGTAAAGGGATTAGTCTCAAAAGTATACAACTTCTCGACAAAATATGGTCACAATTTCAGCATAGTCTGAATTTAAATGGTGTGTCTTATTTTTTTGTGATGTCGTAGTTTATCAGAGGAACTTAAATAATGCTCTAGAATTGCCTAAACAGCCTCTGACATCGCTCTTGCATCACCCTTACTATCCCGGATTGCTTTACCGTAAGAATGAGAATAACGTCCCTCTTGGTTATCGTTAAACCTCCTCCTCTGCCACCAAGACTTTTTCCATTAGAAAGTTTATTGCCTTAAATAATAAATAAAATCTTGCCATTCTGTAAAAACTGGATTAGAAACGGGTCACAGTGAAATCATATATGACACATAGATCATGCGATATTCTCACCTTTAAATTCCATCAAAATTGATCTCAATCCAGTTCCCATTCTTTTTGTTATATGATTCATGCACTCATGTTTTTCGATATTCACCAAAGGCCCATATGGCATCAAATTTTCCACCAATCTGAATGAGGAACTATCACCGTCGCCAATAAAAGGTAATAACGAATGTTGTGTTTCTCTAATGACCGCGTATACATCTCGATGACTCCGTCTATTTCCATTTTATAAGAAAAAACATTTATATACAGCCCAAACTTCTTAATTTCTTCCCCATTAATGTAGTTAGAATTATTGAAAAACAATCCCTGGGAACAAAGTTGATCACACTAAATAACAACTTTATGAGGGCTTCCATCATGGTTCAAAAAACAATCAGGTTCATGATCACAATACCAATTGATATAATCCAGTTAAGTTATTTCATTAGTGCTTCTCTTATCTTGCATTCGGTTACAGAGTCAATAACTATCTTTGAAAACAATGTCTAGGACTTGCCCTGTACTATCGACTATTGCACCAGCAATTCCCTAAAAATATGTCCAACCCCTTTTCTTACATGGACCATAACAGCACGTAGGGACGTTCACATACTCGTTTGTATCTTCAACATCCGATAGTTCCACTTTTCTAGCATATCTTGCAGCATTTGAAAGGTTTACCTAAAGTGTATCAAAAGCCTTTAATTCTATTAACTTTGTTTGCTCTGCAAAGCACGACTTCTATAACGGTGTTGCTGAACCCAAAAGAGAACATATTTTCTCCAACCCATTCCTACCTTTTCCAATAACTCTTGCACCAATTACTTTGTCCGTTGATGTCATAAGAATAACCAGATTTCTCAGTTGTGTAAAAGCCCTTACTCGAGACTGAACCAATACAATGTTGGTTCACAAAAATGAAATAAAACTTCGTACTGAGTCCCGCTCTGAAAGATTTCTCTTCACGAACCTCTAATTTACCATTGCACATGTTAATTGGAGCAACATCGTATAAGTAATTTTCCAAGGATTCGATCGATATTATCCAGTGATGAACAGCCTTTGAAAATTGTTCATCATCCATAAACTCAATTTCACTTTTTCATTTTTCTTCTTCGTCAGACAATTCATAATTTGTAATTTTGTTTTGACTGCCAGAAGCGTTGTTTTTCTTTTCAGAATTAGCTTTGATCTGTAGTTCTCGCAATAAATTATTTTGATCATACCAAGACCTCTTATCCAATACTTTTAGCACATTTTGTTTCTCTGATTCAAATTTTTGTTGTTTAAGTTTTGAATGGTTCTCTACGATAATCTGACGATTTCAAAGACATGTTCACGATAACGAAAAAGAAACTTATAATAATAAAAAAAATGATGAAATGCTAATTATAAATTTCAACCTCTTTTCCAGTGCTTTTTGTCTCGATTATATCTCAAACCTTTGCATAAATATTGCGTAAACCGAAATTTCTCTCATTCTCAATGCTGAAGTTTAGTCAACTCATTTCGTGCACAGAAATATTTGATCGTCAGAACAAAGACATATGAAGTGAAATGTTTTGTAACACTGAATCCTTTAATTTGCAGAAAACATTTTTGTATAAAAATTGGAAGGAGCAGTTTGAAAAGTAAAATGTTCCTAAAAAAAGGGGAAAAAAATATTTATCATACCGCTACCTTACTATATGAGAATAGGAAACAAAAGCTATTCAAGCACATTGTTCAGATTATTGTACATAGGATCAAAATAAGATTGGGATTATACTCTTCAAAAAAATAATTTGAGGTGTTTGACTTTTTTCGAAAAATAAAAGTATTGTGAGGACTTTGAGTTTAGTGTTGTACTAGCCTTCTACATTGTTTGTCTCTTTTATCTGTTATTCTCGTTGCTCAAGTAAAATTAGATCATATTGGAAATTAAACTATTATTACAAAAATAAGCAGAGTGAAAAACAATAAACTTAAACAGAAAGCTATAATAAATTGCTAATCCTAACACTTTGTTCACTACCTCGATTGACATACAAAATTTTCACCATATAATACATCAAATAAGTGCCCCAGTTTTATGAAGTCAAATATTTAATACGCATTCCTGCACTTATTAGTAACTAATCCGTAAAGTTTTGACTAAACCGCTGTTCAATTGTTTCAAGGGAAACAATAAAAAAAGACGTGAAAAGATGTATCACCTTCCTCTTGTCCTTATCTCATTTCTGAATAAATATTTTGACCTTCATAAAAAATTAAGTTCCTGATAAGTTTTATTTTTAGTATATTCTGGAAGTTTGTTTTAGTATTTTTAGCATATTTCTTTAAAAATATATGGGTATGGGTATATGATAAACAAAAGGACTGGACATGACTGAATCATATTACTTGTATCAATCAAACAAAAAAAAGCATTTTCAGAGAAAAAATATGTGTGGACGAAATGCAACTTGCTACGTGTCAAATATTTCAATAAAATGTAGCTGTAAATTAATCAGGAAATATGTCTTCTTGAACATTGTAAAGTCGTTGCTTGCAAAAAGTTTTCGTTGCACCTGTTCAAGTAAACGATAACATGTATATCGTAGTTTTTTAAATGATCTAAGCAACAAGAAAGTTGAATAAAAAATAATACACCAAAAAACTTTGATGTGAACACTTTAAATGCTATAATGAAAGTACAACAAGGTCTGTTTCTCCTTCCAGTGACGTAATACCTTTGATGGTTGAAATTGACTTATTAAATAAAGCTTTTGAGTTGCATGGTTTATACTACGATTCCTATGAAGATTTCATTTTTTGTGTTTTTCCTCTTTAAGCCATTTTCTGCAAAAGAATACTATTTCTTCTCTTTTAAATACTGATCTCTTAACTGTTTTTTATTGAATATTTAATAAATCCAGAAATGACAAAAAAAGGTAAACCAAGCTGAGATTTAAGGAGAACGTACAGTGTGTAAAGTGGCCTTTGATGTTACCAGGACATAAAGATGTTAATTTTAAATTTAGGGAGCAGCTTTTTACAGTAAACCGGAAATTGTGCTTTTTAAAGATTTTGATGTTGGTAAAACATACAAACAGAAGGTTCTTTTAACGAATATATCATACTCACAAAATTACTGCCAATATATTGGTGTGACAGAGAAACTAAAAGACTTCATCGATGTCCTGTATGTTAGATACATGCTTTATAATTTTGATGTAGTTTATAAATAATTTATACTAGCATTGTATATTTTTTCATTTTTTCAGGTTTAGTCCACCTGGATCGATGTCAGCCGGACTGACATGTGATCTCACTGTCACATTTAAACCCATGGTAAATAGTTCCTTCTTAGTTTTTTAAGAGCTTTGTGGGTAATGCTGCGAAGTTTTACACAATTGATATGATGTTAATTTAACCACATTGGTCTGTAAGGCAGTGTCTGGTGTATTTGACATTTGTTTAAAGATAATTCCTGTTTTCATGTTTTACGTTTGATTCTTAAAAGAACATAAAAGTTTTCCAGTTAATATGAACATTTTCACAAATCTTTCAAATTTGCTGATTTGGGTCATGAAAAAGTTCAGCATCTGCCACCTCTCCATCTTGACATCAGCTCTGATGCTCCTGGATGACGCCACAGTTAGTAAATAGATTGTTCATTATCAAACACCAACAAGTTACCAACTGCAACTTATTCATGGCGTTAACTCTGTCAGGAAAGTCTTGAATTGTCGGGAATTTCAACAATATTGGCGTTATGTTAGAAACATAATCAAGAATATCAGCTGTTTCTTTAATATGTAAGAAAAATGCCAGGAAGTTAAAAGTATTAAATTTCAGAACATTCATATTTTCTACGGTCTGTTCTATCGATATGCTTGTAATATAATTTAAAAAGTTCATGGTTATCCAAGGTTCAATAAGTGAAATTTCAGCAGAAAGCAGCGGAAAATCAGGAAAATGTCAGAAAAATAAGAAAAATAAGAAGTTAACATCGAGTGGACTAATTTGAATTCACATTGTAGGATGCTAACTTGGGCCACATCTGAATGTTTTCATGGTAATCAGCATTGACATGTGTTGTATTTTTTAGATTAATGAAGATATGGAGGGGTGTATTGAAATGATGGCTCAAACTGGACTATTTTATATCCCCATCAAATGCCTGATAAAACGCTGTGAGGTAGATTTAAATAATATTCTGTTGCTCAAGGACGGACCTTGTCTAAAGTAGTCGATATTAGATTAACTATGGAAATAATACCTCTACAAAAACCACGTGCAGTTTGCTTACAGTACAACTGTTTTTTAGGTATGTGTTGATGCACATGAAGTTGACTTTGATACTCAAGTGGTTGGAGAAACACGCAAAAGATCAATTACATTAAAGAATACCGGAGCTCTGTCTACAGACTTCACTTTCTACAAAACCTGCAACAGTAATTATGCATTCATTTCTGTGCTATTCCCACGCAAATGAGATTGTGTTAAATAGTATTTAACTTTATTGATTTAGTAAACATAACAAATGACCCGGACATTAAAAATTTTCAAATTTTTGCCTAGGTATTTATTTAAGGGGAGGTTTGAAGAAGATATAGATCAGATGCATTCTATACAGAAATGAGACGCTTAACTTTATCCACAAAAATCATATCAGTGGCATTGCTCTTGATTTCCTGTTTAATCGAAACAAAAAAAACCCATTTAAAAACTCAATAACTTTCGGTTAATTAGGGAACCAGTAACTTTATTCATGATTGTTATGTTTGCAGTGACCTAATCATTGAAATAGTGTTACAGCTTAACCCATCGTAAATATTTGTTTTCAAACGATCTCAGATGTCGTCCGTTCCAGGAAATAAGTTCTTGCGAATCTCTCAAAACCAATCTGCAAAATATGCCATTTTTATATTAGTGGTATTTACCAGATATTTATTTAAATATTTTATTTCACCAAGAGATTTTGCACAAATTATCCAACAATTCGGTTGTGAGAAGTTTTGATTTTTTGTTTCCATCAAAATATATAAATAAACTACAAAACCACAATTAAGTCTCGAAATTCAATGGTAGCTAGCTACCTAGCTCGTTCCTCTCATTGCGTTATTGCTGTAGAACAGAACTTGGACAACTTTTTGTTCTGATGAAAAACGCTGGAGGAAAATCGTGAAGACCAACACACGCATGTCCCACATGACTTAGTGCATCAAACTCAAACGAAATAGAACAAATTATCGTGCTTCTGCTTTTTGCATGAGTTAAATATTCATTTAAGATGTATATTTATTAAATTTTCTACGTTTTAAGCTGGATGTTTATTTAGCGGTGTCATATTTGAGTTTTCATAGTATTTTACCTTTTTCTCAAGTTTTTTCTGACAATTTTTAGGTGATAGCGATGAAAAACGTGATGTTGAAGCAAGTGATACAAATGTTGTAAGTAATGCTTTGTATACTTAAGTACCACAAAAACACTGTCATTATACGACGTTAAAAAAGAAAAACGCCGTTTTTATAGAATAACGAAGAAAGTCAGGAGGATGGTGACACTGCAGTCACAGGTTGGTTTCATTCATACTTTTTTTTGCCAGTGTAATGTATGGTGTTGTTCAAGATATCTTTTAATTTACAGGTGATAAACAGCCAGTTGGTGTGGCTGAATCTAACGAGAAAGTTGATAGTATGAGAGTTGGTAAAGTAAGACAATTGTTACATCTTCTTGGATATGAAATCACAGACTTAATTGTTGGAAAGGTTATTAAAATCTCAACATAATGTAACACTTCTTGCGCAACTAACATGTCATCATTTGTGTTAGTCTTCACTTATGAATTTGCTAAATTAACTTACAATGTCAGTGGAAGCATGGATGAAGTAATTATGTATGAATTTGAGAAGTATGATCTGAAATGCTGCCAAACAAATACCTTTTAGACTGTTTATATAAACATTTACCAGGGATTTTAAATTTCATGATTACTCTTATTGAAGCATGCATAGATAATGAAACAGTTTAGCAGGTCGCAGCGGCTGCAAATTTACTATGTTTAGTTATGATAAGTAGCCTGTGTGCCATGACATGGTTTTAATGTCTGAATGGAGAAGTGGAGTTTGTTGAAATTGTTCATTTTGAGTGTTCTTGTGTTGTAGGTTGCATGTGGTACATTAGCACCGTTTTCTTCAACTCAACTAGACATTCTGTTTTCTCCTGTACAACCAGGAAATATTTCATGTGAATTCCACATTGCGTTCACGGATCCCAAATTGAAGCCAGTCATGGTGATAGCAAAAGCTTTAGCCATTGATCTTCCAGTGTGGGTTGAAAGAGAGGTATGGATAAAACTTGTAGCTGTTGGCATGTCATGTTAATTTTTGACTTATTTTTCTTTATGAATGTCTGCATGTTGAAAATAGCAAACATTTACGCATTTATATTACCACACTACTTCATGCCACTTCCCCTTAACAACTTTAGGTTGTAGACTTAAAGATATGTACGTATGACAGACTTTATCAAGATGCAATTATCGTTAATAACAGGTGAGATTGTTTTTGCATATTTTTAAATATTCGATATGAAATATTCATCCGTTGTTTAATAATTTTTATAACATGTTTTGTCGTTTTTATTCACGTTTCTATAAATATGTCTGAAATAACGAATAAAACAAAGGCTCTCTGTGTCATGGGATTTGGTTTGGTCTTCGCATTTTAACTTTTTTTATAGTCAATTGAATCTTGAGGTTTTTTCATAGTTATAGTTACCTAACAACTCGAGCAAAACCAAAATTACAGAGAGGTCAACAGAAAATATAAGGGGCCTGGTGCGACTAAACAGGTCCAATTCCAGTTTTTAGATTGTTTTCTATATAAAAATATAAAATATATAGACAATTTCTGTTGGAGCAACATCATAATTATGCAGGATCTTTAAGCATGAATATCATACAAACGAAAATATCTTTTTCTTCAAAAATTCAAAAAAGACTGCTAACAATTTTTTCAGCTTTAAAATAGGTTAACATCATTTATCCTCTCGGTTTCCCTTAAACAACTTAGCATGTTGATATGTTCAAAATCTGTTTTTAGCAAATGTAGGTTTTACAGGTCACAAAATGGTAGTTGGCGAGATGTGTGTTGGTGTGTTATAAAACAATATTCCGAAAGTGGTAATTCTTGAAGAAGAAGATTTTATTGTGACTCTTTTACATGGCTACACCTAATTTTAACATAATTACATTTAAATTTGGCTAAAGCCATTTATTGGAAACCTTTGTGAGAGATACTACCGAAAGGGCTTTTTGTCGTTTTAGAGGTTTTAGAGGTTATGCAATATTCCAAACTAATTAATTCTCACAGTTTTAACTGTCACATTTTGCTGGTTTTTCACCATTTTCAGTTTTCACAGCGTCTACTGAATTTTTCTGACATTTGTGTGATGCTTGATGACATACTGTTTGCTTCAACAGATATTAACTTGCATAGCTTTTGTTGCTTATGAGGGAACTGTATTTATGCAAGAAATACCTGGCATGGTAGAAAGAATTCGTAATTTGTTTTCCCAGCTAACGAAAAATCGTCATTTTAGTAATTTTTTTCTAAGATTAATTCACAAATCTCGTTAATTATAAATTCACAAATCTCGTTAATTATAAATTCACAAATCTCGTTAATTATAAATTCACAAATCTCGTTAATTATAAATTCACAAATCTCGTTAATTATAAATTCACAAATCTCGTTAATTATAAATTCATTAATCTCGTTAATTATAAATTCACAAATCTCGTTAATTATAAATTCATTAATCAATCGATTTATACAGTTCATAACTGCAGCTTAGTTCAGTTCAATCTCACCTTACAAATTTTTCGTTAATAGTACAAATTAATAGATCTGATTCTGTTCATCCGCCACATATATAGTGGATTTTGCTATATTCTTGTTAATTTATTTCATTTATTTATTTACTATTTCATTATCAGACTCCCAATGTTCAAGTAAAACGAACATCCACAATAATATAAAGTTTAAAAATGTTACAGTGTAAATGCATTTCATTTGTTTAAAGAAGCTATTTTGTCAAATTTAACAACAGGGTTTTAACTCTCAGACATTTTTAAACTTGGTTGGGACGGTATACTTCTTTATGCCGCTGTCGCACGGTTGAGAAAGTTTTTTTTTAACAAACTGCGCAGGATAAAAAAGAAGGTTTCATAATTATTGACTGCTGATTGTTTGTTGTGAAACATGTTTCAGAATAAACTAAAGAATGGCGATTTCACACAGTTTCTTCACACTTGGAATACACGCTGTTTGGTATACATATTCACCCTGAGAATTATTTTATTAACAAATTCATTACGAAACTTGAGTTGAGAAACATTTGGCACTAGATACTTTGCCAGGTTTCGTGTAAAAAAACATTTATTGGACGCAGATGTCGAATACGGTGATTTTATTGTTTTAATTTTGCACGATTTTGGTTGCAAAAATATAAAACAAACGGAATAGAGAATTTGAGACATGAATTGTTTTGCTAGCTTAAACTTATAAGATTATAAAACAAAGCGGTTAAATTTAATCGGAATTATTCAGTCTGGTTATGATGATATTCTACTATGCTGCGCGCCGTCAAATATCACAAGTTCGACTGAATAATTTCGGCTGTCCTGCCTTGATAAATGTCTTTGCGAGGTGAATTATAATCAACAAATAAAAATGTTGCATTGCTTTTGCATATAAATTATTGTACGCGAAGTTATCAAATCCTAACTGTTAGTGGGACCACTAAGGCAGTTCTAGAGTGTTTAAAGGGGAATTAAGCCCAAATTTTTTTTCTTCGGAAATATCTTTTACAAACCCTACATATTTTGATGGTATATAAAAAAAATTGAAATTCTTTGAATTTACATCCCTTTTCTAGCATAAAAGTTGACAACAGTAATCGCCATGTTAAAATCAAAACAATATCTGCGATGGAGATCTATGACGTATTTTACGCTCATTTCAATTTTTTGATCTCTTCGTCTTTTTTAAAGTTGTTTACACAATGTGAACAAACGTCACGATTCAAAAAAAATAACTCTGGTCCGTTTAACTTTATTTCGCTTTTTCGTTGTTGTTGTTGTTTGTTTGAAAATGCTAAGTCCCGTTATATATCAACAAATTCTTTGAAACCAGTATACTTTTCATTTGGATCAGGAAATTCTTCCCTTATTTTTCGCACAATACAAGCTGGAATCACCACGCGACATCCTTTTCCAAGCCTTTCATAATAATGTACCCAGGCCATGTACTGTCAGTAACTGGTGTACCTCATTTCCGTACAAGGAATCAAAGTTTAAGTTATAGTGTAAACCAGGATAAAATATATTGAAATTATTCATTCATCAAAACTTCTTTGAAACAAATTGTTATTTGAGGCACATGGGCCCTTCTCCTTTTTTATTTGATATTCAAGGAATGACATTATTTTTAATTTAATTAAATAATCTGCGATGGTGTGTATTTTCATAGCGCGTGGACCTGTAGGATTATAAAGCGAAAAGTGAGAAGATAAGAAGATGCGAAGAATGTTTTATTTTGGTGCGACTATGAGAAATATGGTCTTTGAAAATATTTACGAGAAACATATTTTTTGAAGAAAAACTTACTTATTAGTATATGTGGAGAGTTTGTTATATTTTTCTGGTATCGTCGATGTCGTATGCTGGCTGTATCTAACACTGTGCGGTTCAAACATAAAATTTCAAAATCCTTGTGCATCGTGATGCACTTGTTATTATTCAACTTGTCATTCAATAAATTGGAAAATTCTTGGCATTGCATTCCACAAGAGTGAAGGAATTGAAAATAACGCAACATGTACAGGTACACCAATGCAAATTTTCAAGTCTGCTTGAATTCAATTCGTCTTTTTCTTCGCTATCACTAGATTCATAAGTCACTTTTTCAAGTTCTGCTTTGGAGTATTCAGGCTTATTCATGTAACATCCTGTTACTGACATTTCACTAGAGTCACTTGAATATTCTAGAAATAGGGGAGTCAGAGCAGGAGCTTAAATTTTCCATATCTCGCTGCTTGCGCTCAGCGCAAGCTTATGCTTCTTCAGCGTAAGATACGTCACGATATAACAGTCTCCAGAATCAGCCGTGGCCTCAGAAAATTTAAATGGCGCTTACCGTTCGCTCTAGAAGGGGAAACTTTTATATTAAAATCAATCCAAATAATATTTATTTTTCAAAATTTTAAACAGAATTTGGGAAATGAACATAATGTTAACCGAAATAATGCTATTTAAGTTTGAGGCTTAATTCCCCTTTAAAGCTCCCATTTGAGCTACTGAGATCTCTCAAGTTGGTAATTTGAATTTGAACTGTGTTTTTATATAATTACATAAAATGAAGATCGCTTCTAAAAAAGCTGCAAGAATATTTTAATACTAATTGTAAGAGCCACTTGTGAAGCATGACAAAAATATATTTTCTCGTTTTTTTCGTTGGATAGAGCTTAAGACGTTGATCAGAATAGCGTACCCTTTTTTTATAAAACGATTTCGTAAAATAAGTGAAGCTAAAAATAAGAAGGTAAAAAAAATAACAGGACTGAATTTTTGATGATTTTATTTCCTCAAATAAACGCAACAGTCTCGGAAAATTTATCTTTAAATGCAGGCTTTTTTGGACGATTGATTGTTACGATTTTGCAAAACTTGTATATACTTAGATTTTTTGTTGCAAAAAAATGTATCCGATCTGGGAGAAAAGTTATAGCATCCATCCTCCTTGTATAACGGGATTTTAGCTACCGCTTTGGTAGACATGATAATCAACAATGTAAGAAAAGAGGGGAAAAGCAATTCTTGGAAAGCACAAAGTTTTGCTGCATTTTTTATATTTCTCTTTATTATCTGTTATAATGGTTAGAATTTCTCTTGTTTTAAAGTCGACTTTACTCGTACACGAAAATGAAATATTTACGCATGAAAATAGTTAGAGGTCTCCCATTCTTTTCCACACAATAGTTATAATAATGATTAGGCCATTTCATAAAGATTTCATGAGCCTTGTTAATTCTTATAAAAAAATTCTTGCAAAACAAAAAGTGTGCATGCGTTCCAAACCTGTACGATGCATAATGCGTCCCGATTAAAAACTTCGATATCTTTTTGACATCTCACATAGCAGGAAAGAGGCTTCATTGTGAAAAGAAAAAGGAAAGAAGGTGTAAACTTCACTTTGTGTTTCCAAAACTTCTCAAATATGTATTCTCCTTTTTTTCACAATCTTGTGATCAACATAGTTATTGTATAGTACCCTTGCTTCAACGTTGTTTCAACGTACGAACAATAACCCCTCCATATTGAGATAAGTGACGCCTCTAGAGTTTTAGAACAGGGTAAAATAACACCAACATTCAAGTATTTTTTACTGATATTCGTATAGTGAAAAATAACTTGAATTGTCTTGATGAACCAGCTACGTAATACTAATATTTTAACCAGCCAGCTGATTCAGCTAAAATATTAAGTATTGGAGCCTTTTCATACTAAAATACTGCACTGCGCGACCGCTGACGGTCGTTTTGAATTGTTTCTTGTTATTGTTGCAAGATTTTCAACATCGTCTGTCGGCCTTGCCCCAGTTGCTGCCACATGGTTGCGAGTGTGATCAGTGACTGTGCGCGCCATACTTGTTACCTTTTTGTATATGGCTCGGTTCAATCTTATGAACACTATCCCGTTAACAGTCGGGTTCACGTAGATAAGCAACATACCGATAAAAAAGACGAAATGCAGAACATCCAGATTATATAAGTGTTTTAAAAAACTGGTGGCGAGTGACGGCAGATACAATGCGAACACAGAAAGCAGGTAAAATGTTGAAAGCTTTGTCACTGTGCCATCTACGCTCTTTAAAATGTCTTGGTTGTGTGAATTCCGTCGAATGAACTTCATCGCTCGTATCGCTTTCAAGTAGAAAACTGTAGTCGAAATGAGCATTACAAAATTCATGGGCAACAAAATAAAACCAGACAAGTGTATATGGGGGTTTATTGTTTCCACAGTTCTTGCCACACCTTGAAAAAAAAGCTAACCCAGAAATGATAGCGAAAAATATGGAGACCTTGGTTGTCGTCATTTTTTTAGGGTAGTTGTGTAAGTGATGTATTTTGAGGTAGCGATCATACGCAGTCACTAGTATCATGAACGCGGCGGTGTGCAAAAAGTATGTGTTGAAGAACTGTGCTGCGATTTCCAATGTGCATGAACTGTTCTCTGCGTACAAGAGAATCAACAGTAAAAAGTTAGCAAACGCCAAGCCGCAATTCGACACGCTTAGATAGCATATGATGAGTACTGACGGGTTCTTTAGTTGTTTCGTTTTGATAATCATAATGGTAGCGAAGCTGTTAATAGTGCCATTCAGTATAAATGTGATGATACCTAACACTTTCAGGACGACGAGATGTTCTGTGTGGATGTGCAGAAGCGGAGTGTAATATGTGCGACAGTCATGTGGCGCAGTGCTGGTGTTGTTACTGTACATTCTTCTGTTTGTTGTTGCTGTTGTTGTTCACATCTAAAAAAAAAAAAATAACTTCCTTTGTCAGATTTTTTGTAATGAAATCGCTATGTTACATTAAGTGCTGACGATCTCATTACAGAATAAAAACCGTGCATGTTAAAACATTGTAGTTAAACAACCTTGTACAATCACGTCTTACGGATAAGCTTGCTAGCTACTTCCTCACTTTCATTGTGATTGCTCAGACAGATGTTTTTTCTGGTTCCCATTTCTCTCTCCTTATTTTGTTTTCATTAAAATGTAAAAAAAAGAACATTTATAATTAATTTAAACCTTGTTGATATAAGCTCTGTATTATAGCAAGAGATATCCAACCACCTTTTCGTAAGATTTATTAAAACAGTTATCAAAATTGAGTAATTTTTTAATGTTAGCATACATTTCCCATTATGCAAATATCAGGTGGAATATAAAGGTTTTAAAAGGTCTTTAATGTTTGCCTTGTTAAGACATCATTTCAAAATATAACGTGGAAAATGTGGAGATATCAACTTTTACTTTCAGCATAAGCCTCAGAGTCGAAATTTAGTCAATTTTTTCGACAGTAAAGTCAAAAATTTTGGTTGGTAAAAATTTTCGTCGCCGACCCAAAATTTGGTGACTTTTTACCAACTTTTTTTTACTGGTAGATTTAATCTTCTTAGTTAAAAAAAAGAATCAAAAAATAGTTTAATAATTGATTGCGTGAAATTTTAATGGGGTGCCAATATGTATTTCGAAAGGTGCGAAAAATTAAGAAAGCGAAAATATAAAATTAGGGGTGTGATCGTAATTATTGAAAGACTATAATAATCCCAATGAATCCTAGCAATTTTTTAACTGAATCAACGCCCAATTTTAATAATTTTTTTAACCCAGACTTCTGATTCCTAGTTAGTTAGCTAGTTATAAACAAGTGTCCCATACTAACATACGACAATAAAATTTGTAGTTTCCAATTACGTATTTCATTTTATGTCAAATATTCTATGAATCTTAATTTTGTTTGAATACCACATTTTAGAGCAACGTCTGCACTTCGGTTAAGATTTGAACAACCTAAAGAGCTGCGCAACCATCTTGAAATTTTACCAAAGACGGCATACGTGCAGGCTGAATCACAGTTTTCTGCGCAGTTGAAATTTCTACCACGAAAGACACTTCTCACTGATGCGGAATGTTTTGTGAACAAAAAGAGCATGTTACTGGAAGTTCCTATCACTCTCCGTGTGGCTGATCAGGTATGCTATGTTTTTTATAAACATTAAAAATTATGTTTTCTAACTTCTTTTTTGGCCTCCTTAATTTTGTGCAGTTCGCATATGTTCATCTTGGACTATGTTTTTTCAGGTAGATTTAAAAGCAGATTTTCACAGTTGAGTGATTTTTTAATTTTTTTTCAGACACAGCCTGTTAAGTTTGTCTTACAAACAGTACTTACCTCGTCCGATTTGGAGTTCGATGCAAACGAAGTCAATTTTGGTTATTGTACAGTCTGTGAGACTGTTTACAAAACCATACAGCTACATAACAAATCAGTTTTACCGCAACGATATGGTTTTGCCGCTACACCAGAGGTTTGTCGCTATTTATGCTCTTCATCGGCTGGTAAAACCCTGTCAAAGATGTATTTAGCAGGATCATAACCACAGTGGTCAATTGGGAGGCAGTGGAGTTAACTTTGAAATCCCAACTTTTTTCACTTTTTAGTAAATTAAAAATAAGAGAAATTAATGAAAATGTACGTCAATTGTATGCCATGGTAACTACGACACTTATGGCGTCACTCTGACTTTAAAGGGGCTACGAAACCATTCAATAAGCTCAATCCCTGCACAATCCGAAGAATGACGTGTAATAAACGGACTACCCATATCACGGAGGGATCGGTGCCACATTCCAGCAATCATTTTGGTCGGTGTTTTATCAGGTTTTTCGGCGGTGCTATGCGAGGTCGACGATGGTTTTGTCCGTTGTTGGTGTTTGAGGCCGGTGTATCAATAATCGAGGTGTTCTTAGTATAATGAAGTCCGGGGGTGTTCTTCTCGGCGTTTCAATGCCTGGGCGGTCGTTTCAACCCCTTACTTTGCATTTTCTCGATGGTTGCACAGCGCGGCGAAACACTTCAAGAGACGTTGAGATGGTGTTTGAATGGTCGTTTGGGAGAAAACCGCCGTTTCCATAAGAGCTGTGAAGAACGAAATGTAGCGGCAGTCCAAAATTCGGCGGCGATCGAAAATCAGGCGGCGGTCAAAAATTCGTTAAAGCCTCGTTTTGAATAATTTGTGTAATATTTTACAGAATGAAAACAAAAAGAATGAACAGAATGAATTAGAATTGGAACGAGATAGTTGTGTTTAGTTTTTCACTTGGGTGGGTATAGTTATATATAAAGAAAGAAGTATATGGAATGAAATATTAGCATGTCTGTTACGTTGGGTTTTTTTTTTTGGTAAGTTTTTTATATACCTTTGTATTTATGTATTTTCATTAGAACTTTCGAAGTTCGGGATAATTGTTGTTTGATATCTATATCCTAATTTTTTATTTAGAGGACGGAGGTTGGTTTAAAAACGATTTTAGAGCACTTCGATTTTAACCGACCAGATATAAGTATTGATGATATCAGCTGCATACATGCCAGAGTTAGCCGACTGCTGAACTTTATTATAGTATTAGAAGATTCTTTCCCGTCTGTTGTTGGCCTGGTAGATCTGGCAAACTTCTTCATAAGAATTGTACAGAAAATAGAGGAAATAAGTCAAACATCCATATTCCTACTCCACAATTTTGTTAGATATCAAAACTACGACTAGACCTGGTCCATCAAGATTGATAATAACTAAAAAGCAACTTGAATTTTATACAGAGAATGGTTTCAATATACCACAAATATCCGATATGCTTCATGTCAGTGAAAGAACTATTAAGCGACGATTGAAAGAGTTTGACATTATGATCAAAAGAAAATACTCTGAAATCAGTGAATCGGATCTCGATGAAGAAGTTTTAAAGATCATCAAACGGTTCCTAAATACAGGATACAAGAAAATGAAGGGATTTCTGCTGGAATTCGCGTACAAGAAATCCGGGTTCGGGAATCCATCCGTAGAGTCGATCCTGAATGTATCGTATTACGAGCCTTGTAATCAAGAGCCGTGGTTCGACGAAAATATAAAGTGGCAGGACCATTGTCTATGTGGCATATGGATGGAAATCATAACCTTATTGCGTAAGTATGTTTTAAAAGGTAGAGCATTATTGAATATTGCATCGTGTTTAACTTGTGAATTGTTTTTTCTCGTTTAGGTATCGCCTTGTTATACACGGATGCATAGATTGATATTCGAGAAAAATAATATATATTTATCTAGTGAAAATAACAATGAACCACAAACTGTTTTTCGATTATTTTCAGAAGGAATAAACAAACACGGTTTGCCTTCGCGTGTAAGAGGTGACCAGCGAGAACATAGAAGTAGCTAGGTATATGTTGACACACACAGAAAGAGGAATAGGGAGAGGAAGCTTATTGCATCTAAAAGTGTGCATAATCAACGCATCGAACGTCTTTGGGTGGATGTCTATGTGGCCGTGACTCAGATATATGCTGGTATATTTCAAAGACTTGAACATTTGGGACACTTCAACATTGAAAATGAAATACATATGTATTGTTTGCACTATGAGTTCTTGCCGCACCTGAATGAATTCGTTACGGCTTGGTATGCGCATACAATTAGCACGGAAGGCAATAAGTCTCCCAATCAATTATGAATTTACGGATTGCATAGTATTCGAGGATCACAGTCGACAATTGATAGAGATTGCTGGGGGTCTCATGAAGTAATACTTTTTGTTGTGTATCATTATTACTATTTTTTTAACACCAATACTGATTCTCAATCTCTTGATGCCAATATTTTTTTAAGAAGAAACATCGCAGTACGGTTTTGCTTCGAATGAACCAATTACAGCTATGCGAGATATCTCTAACGCGATTGAAGTTAGTCCTATAGAGAGTCCGTTAGATGCAAGCGATTTGCAAGATTTGAAAAACACGATAGACCCACTCTCACAAAGCAGTCAATTTGGTGTTGATGTATACTTGCAGGTTATTGAGTTTGTAATGGGAGAAATATAACGAGATTTCGTGTTCATATAACGAGATTTCGTGTTCATATAACGAGATTTCGTGTTCATATAACGAGATCTCGTGTTCATATAACGAGATTTTGTGTTCATATAACGTTAACAAAACTCTGTATATATATTTTCTTCTTAGCAGTGAAAGTGCTACTGTTTACAATGGTAATCAATGTAAATATGATAGAAAAATTCTCTGTTTGATGTCAACACAAGATATAAGCAAAAACATAAAAAGGCGGAAAAAATATCAAAAGTTATTCATTGAAACTAACTTTCGTTTGTACTAATTTTTGCATTGCACGTAGAATATGTGCTAGTATTTAGTTGAAGTTAGCATGATCATACAATTATTAAATTTAAAGTAAATGCTCGTGAGAATATAGTAACATGAGACCTATTAGTATACACGTTATTACACCTGCTCTCATACAAAAATCAAAAACAAATTCAATACTAACATAAGAATTTTTCGACCTGGAAACATTTTCACAGTAACAAAATATGGCCTATTGTAAGTTTAAATGTCAAAAAAGCCAGGATTTGGCAAACTGGATAAATTTAACAAAAATTAACAAAGACTGAGTGTTGCATATAAAATGTTAAATGTGTTCACATCAATACTTCAACTAACTCCAATATCATTCAGACACCAGTCATCGGTAACATTACAAAAATTTTTCAAGTTAGTTACTGTGTATATGAGGCATATTGTCGTGGTAGTCGCAAAATCATAAAACATGTTTGTGCCATCGGATGAAGGTGTGATAAAGGTTGATCTACAAACTGCAGTTGAATGATACTTTTTGTTGGGAAAGATGTCGATCCAATCTTACAAATAGAAGTAATTCCTCGTTTGTACAAATTCTCAGGTAGCGGTGACGCCAAGTTATAATTATTTGTTCATGGGTGCTCTGTTCTTTTGCTGTTATACTATCTATTACTTTTTCTGTTGTTGGGATGGTGCAATAATACAATGTGTCAAACATTTCAGGTGTTGTTTGAGCAAAAAAATCCATGCCATTTGTCAAAGTTTGTATTGAAAAGAGTGACAATCGTATTAGGCATACATTTGCTGCTTTTATACACAGTTCTCTAATATTTTTAACTGTAGGACGATCAAATATTTCATATTCAGAAAATATATCAACAATTGGCTGTACTTCAATAGTTTTACCAGCAATGAGTTTTTGTATGTACAAACTTTCCCGCTCCTGCAGATGCTCAAAAAAGGATGATAATAGCTCTTCATCTGTGATATTGCGATACAAATTGTACTTCAATGAAGCTCTGCAAATATGTAATGGGAATATGTTGTACAGCAATAATGCATGTGTGATTATTTTCCCAATAATCTTTAGTTGATCTTCCTGCTCTGTGGCTTTTGGGATACACTCGGAAACTCCTCCCCAGTCTCCATACAACTTTCAAAAATAAATGCATATACATCTCTAGCAACACCATCTCCAACAGCATCCTCAGTTTTGACAGTAATTACAACCTTAGAATATTCATATATTTCTTTTCTTGAATAAATCTTTATCATTTCCTCGTATATTTCATCACGAGAAATTTTCACACCTGACAGACTTATTTTTCAATTTATCAAACGCTTTACTTATGTTTTGTAGAGCTTCGTAAACACTTTCATGATTAACTTGTGGTGGATTAGAATGATAAGTTTGTTCCTGTATGGGATCAATTTCTTTCACAGCAAAACCTCTGAATGCTACAACACCAGTGACATAAAAGGGCAGAGGATGTTGGATGCATGTTATACGTTCCTTGCATTATCGTCTGGTCTGGGTTGGCAACGTTGTGCCGATAGTCTCGAAGTTAAAAAAATTCTGGTTTGGTGCTTACACTACCAGCCCAGTCATAAACTGCTGACATTAACTGTATTTTGCCTGGTGTTGACATTAGTTGATCCAGTTGATTGACCAAAATCAACAATTGGAGATGCGGATGTTTCAGGAAATTCGTCATCTGTGAATGTAGTATGACTAATGTCACTTTCGTCTAACTTTATCACATCATCTTGGAGTCTAGAATAACTCGAAATTCAAAGTTTGTTAACCTCTGAACATTTGAACAGTCAATTATATACATTATAAAAACTCACCAAATACATACCAAAAGCTGATATTGGAAAAATTTTAGGCTCTTGTTTTTATATTCTCATTTTATATTTCATACAGTATTCTTTCTGTACAGAATTTATATTTATAATATTTCAGTACAAAGTTCTGAAGAAGTGAAAATAAGTATTGATGTTTATATATATAACAAATTTTCTTACTGTATGCATGTCATCTTGTGCTCACTGAATTCTTGCAGATACACTGAAACAGCACATGTCTGACAACTCACTCTTGGTCCTTCTCTTTTTTGTACATCATCAGTGGGATTTACCTGGGCTTTGAACAATGGAAATATGACTAACAATCTATACAACAATGGGTTGCTGACAAGTAAATATCATTCAGCCCATAATGTAGAATCATGTATAAGCAAATGAATGAAATAGAACGTAAATGATTTAACAAAAGTTTTTTTGAATGTATTTTCCTTATCGGTGCATTTAAGAAAAAGTGAAAAAATGTCGCATGACTTATATCACTAAAAAAATAAATAAAACATGCATTTACCTCGTCATGTAAAACAGCAGAAAGATCGAAGTTCTGTTGCAATGGTTTTATATATAAAAAACCACTTCCTCTCTCCTTTTTCAGTTTCGATATGTCATACCACTTAGTAGTCAGTTGCACAATTGGCCTGTGGAAGCCTCCATCTTGTACACGATATAACTTGAACCCACCGACGTCAACAAACAAGCTTTTTCTAATTTTATTACCACTTCCTGGTGTGAGCTGTTTTTGTTAAATTCGATTTTCTTTTGCCCAATCCTGCTTTGTTCAAAAGATTTATAATTTCTTGTGAGGGTGTGACAGATAGAAGGTATAAGGGATGTGTCCTTTACAAAAAAATGATTCACTTTCCTTGACTTTGTTGAACTTGAACTGCCACCCAGGACATCAGATGCTTTCCTAGCATGTTTGGCCTTTCCACTCAACTGTGGAAACAGTGATCTAAAAAAACATTGATATTTTCTTTTCTTTTTCCAGAGCTTTCTTAGCCTCTTTTAAAAGCTCACTCACTTCATTCGATGCCATCTTGTATGTTGCTTTCTCTTTCGCTTTTGGCTTCACATAATAAGTCCTCTTTCACCTCCGCCCAATTTTATTTTAGAGCGACTCTACAGAGCGACCCAGTTCCATGTGGCGCTTCGGTCGAGTACCCCGTTGTCTCAGTCTAAGGTGCCAGGAAGGAGCGAGGCAGTATTATAAATGGATTTATTAGATATAGCGAAGTTCGACTGTCACTTCCACAAAAGGGAGGCACCGCCGGATCATGAAAACAACGGCCAAAATGACCGCCGACGTCACGTAGCAGCGCCCAAAAAACGATCGCCGGGTCATCGAAATGTCCGCCGAAACGACCGCCGACCTGATAAAACGCCGACCAAAATCATTGCCGAAATGTGGCACCGATTCCCCCTGATATACTCAAAAGGTCAAGGTGCAAGTTATTAAACACACTTTGACGTCTAGACAACCCGTTTATGAATAATTTCTTTTTTATGATGAATTTGCTACTTTTTTATTATTATTTTCTAAAAAAATTCCTTCAGTATTCTTTTTGGCGGTAAAATAAGCTACGGTCTGTAAAATATATTAAATATCAGTAAATCGGAAATTTGTATTGACGAGCGAACAGAGACAACACGAGGAGCTGTATTTGTTAAAAAGTGCTATGTTACTAGCTTTAAGAAGGTAATTTACCTCTAAAAAATTTTTAAAGTCATGTTGTTGCTTCGACTGGCTTCATGTGCAATAAACTTATATGTTTCTATGCAAAGTTTCAAAAGATATAGCTAGCTATCTTGTTCAAAGAGTTTATTTTATTAGAAAACTTAAGTTAAAAGCAAGGTAAGTACTTATGTCGAATAATTATGGATATCCAATATATGTGGGGAACTTTTCTGTCATTTTCAGTTATGTTTGGATGTTCAATATGATATTTAAAATGATTTAAGATGTTGTTTTTGTCCTCAGTGATCAGTCATTAGCTCGACTTTCGTTTAAGTCACTAAAGTCGAAAACCAACGGCCGTTTAGTAGCCCCTGTAACCACGTAACTCGAAGTGCAGTCTCTAAAGCTTTGTTTCCAATAAATTCCATAGTTATTTTCCAACAGTTGTTGTGCAACCTCTCTTGTTTCGTTTTTGTTGTGCAGCAGTGTTTCCAAAAATTTGTTACAATGACTGTTGCGCAAATGTTGTGCAACAAAATTTAGGTTATTGGAAACCAAGCTTTAATGGCGATATTTTTTGCAGGTGATAGATGTGCAACCAAATGATGGCTTTGGTACAATTTTACCAGATGAAAAACTTTTATTTGATATTTCATTCAATCCAACTAAAGCACAGGTAAAATTCTAACTACCATGGAAACAAAACCCTTTCTGTTCTTTGCCAAGCTTTCTTCAAATTGTTATTTGCAAATATGTTATTTCTTTCAGGATTATAAATTCGATCTTATTTGCAAGTCACACATCGGGCGTGAATTCTTGCTGCGATGCAAGGGCGTAGGTGTTTTACCGCCACTTAAGTTGTCTGATTCGCTGATTAAATTTTGCGCTACTGCTGTGAACGACACTTCGTCGACGTTTTTTTCCGTAATTAACGATCACACAAGTACTAACCAGTTTACGCATCCAGTTCCAAGGATAGGAAATGGTGACATATTTCCCGTTGGACCGACATCTTTCCACTTCGTAGTTCCAAATAATGCTCCCATCACGATTTCACCATGTGTTGGCACCGTGTTTCCCGGAGAGGTTTGTTTTCTCATATTCTTCACTCCCAAGGTTTGTTGTTTTTATGCATTCCAGCATGTTCAAAATACTCGACCAACGGATACTGGAATATTAGTTTAAAAAAAAATTAATGAATTGTAAAGAAAATATGCTTAAGTGATGGCTTAAGTGCTTGAATATGCAAAAATATGTTTACTACTTCTTCGATGTCTGATTTTATAAAATACTTGACTTCGTGGTTAACCCTTTAATGCACAAGGTACTTAAAAAATTTATTTAAACAAACCTTAGATGGTACGTAATAAATCCCCATAATTTGTCCAGTACATTGGACATTGTGCATTATGAATATTAAATATTAGGAAAATACAAATTACAATAGAAACGTTTCCCTTCATCAATGAAATTTATAAGAAACATGCAAAACAGTTACAAATTATCAATGCTACAATTTTTATATCTATTGAAATAAAAAAATCACCACTAAACAGCTCCATGGAAGTCCAAAAAACAGGAATTTTTGTTCACGCATAGAAATGTTGCTGCGTTGTAACATACTCTTCTGTTTACAACCGTTCTTCTTGCATTTTATTTCGTGTGGTATGTCCACCAGAATTGGCCAATGGTTGTATTTATCATGTCTCACATTATCAGGGATATCATTGGCTTTGACACGTTTGTAGATGCTTAAAACTCTGGTACGTCAACATCTGAATTTAATGGGTTATTGAGGAAAATACATATGCTAGTAAGAAACTTTAGATAACTATCATTTCAGTTATAAATCTGGGCAGCAGCAAATCGAGCAACGGTTACCTTGTGATGGTTTTCGCGACCTACCCGCACACACTCTCCGATTGGATTTCTCACAACAAAATTTGATATCACTGACATTTTTTGTTATCAAACCAGAACTTGTTTTTGTCAAGGATCTCGGCAATGGCTCCACGTACCTCCCTTTTCAACTTCTTTTCACTTGTTAGAGGACAGTTTCTGGACTGCGTTGCATTCACAGTACCAATAGTCATGACAGATGATAAATAATCTACCAATTTTGTACAACAGAATTAATTGTCAACAAATGTTCGTGTTTTTTTTTTGCAGATTATGTTGTTTTACGCCTTACAGATGCGTAAAACAACAAATCCACTTCCATCGACACTCTTTGGTGCAATGCAACCAGCAGGCGGTCCAGATTTACCCTTCTCTCCATCTATTTCAAAGTTGTACATATACCCCGACATGCCAGGAAGTGCCCAAAACTTATATCCGCACTTTTTAGGAGATATCGCTTCAACCCTTTGAATGGGACCACTTGTTCATCAACCGACAAACTTTTCTTTTAGGTGAATGATTGCACTTCGTAGCATTTGTTATAGTTTTGGTTGTTTGCATTTAATATCAAGTTTTTATTATGCAGCACGTGCAAAATCTGAGCAAATCGATTAACATGCATGGTTTTCGCAATCAAGTCGATCTGGGTTTGCCAGTACATCTACGGCTTGGTAGTTTTACAATGTCCGTATATAAAATAATGCCAAACAACTTTTTCAGATCTTGTCGTCACGTTGTCAACTTTATCATAGTTGAGATATTTTGTATAAGCTTGTCATAGAAAAGCTCATAAAAATCTGTTGTTACAAACAAGTTGAAAAATTCAGTTGGTATACTCCTTTTTGTCAATCATTCGGCGCAACCCATCCCTCATCATCGTTATCATGTGACCATTCAATACGTAGCGGCGATAGTTGTGCGACAGGTACAGGTGACGCATGAGAAACAGGTTGCGAATGTTCTCGATCCCCGTCAGACAGCTCATCTTCAAATTGTGAAAGAATTATTTCCTCTTCTTCGTTTTATCATTCCCGCTGTTATCAGCATTTGGAATAGCCAAAATATTTGACGTTGATTTTGTTGTTGAAGTGAGTAAAGTGAGTAATAATCTTATCATTAAAAATTCAGTCCATTATATTGAACATTTTGAGAAAATAAGAGTAATAATAAAACTAAGGACAGTCATTACTATAAAAGTATTTGTGTGCAAGTATTAAACATATTTCTAAAGAAAAAATTCGAAAACTAGGTCATAGCATGAGCAAAACTAGGTAAATATCAAACGGTTTATCCCTACTTTACAGCTATTGCCTTCCTCGACGACATGTTGAAAATAATAAATTTGTGAACCAAAATTCGCCACATGCTTTTTCGTTTTCTTCATTCTAATCATGGCTTTTACACACAAATTTCAACTTCAAATCCAGCCGATAAAGCTGCCAGAGCTAAGTGCACAATGTTAAGTGTACTGGAGAGAATGCACTAAAGGCTATATTTCGTAAGAAAAAATAAGCATAAAATTCCCATTTGAAAAAATGTCCAGTTTGTGAAAGGAAGATCACATTTGTGCTTTGATAGCAGCTGCAATCAAAAAAATTTCCACACCTTGTATTAAAGGTAAACGTTGTTTTCGTGTTTTAGAAGTGCGTCGTACATATAACGTTTTCCCCGAGATTGGATGACAACGTCATCGATGCAAAAACATTAGAGTTGGTCGAAGAAGAACAATTTGAAACAATCCAATGTGTAGAAGAAAAAACTGAAGCGAAGCATAAAGAAATTAAAACTAAAAATCAAAAGGGAAACAGCAGAGCTAAAGGCAATACATCACAAACGCAATCACCAGGCAAACAGCTCGCTAATAACAAGCGTACTCCTGATAGGTAGGTACAGCTTATGACCTGTGACTTTCTATTACATACTTTTATTTGTTTCTTTTCTTGTTTGTTTTTGTATTTTGATAGGTCTAATCAAAGGAAGCAAGCTCAATTATATTTACAAAGAAATTATGAGAACATGTTGTCAAGTTACAAGATACCTTGCTTCATCGCGTACGGAGAATGTGTTGACTCCACGAATATGCAATATAAGTGAGTGTCACTACGTAGTGGATACTGTTTTGTTGTTCTCCATTAAAACCTTTTTATTTATTTTCAGTGTACATAATACGTTATACCTGGAAGCCCACTGTCCATCTGTGAGGCCGTCGTTGATCGTTGTCTCAGAAAGTGGCGATAATCTTGTTGATTTTGCCAAAGTTTCAGTTGGTATGCTATCCCTGGTTTTGAGTACAGACGATTTTATAGCTCTTGCAAACATGATTTTTTTTTTTGTTAATTTGTACGAGTAAAAGTTAGACAATATTAGACATTGATTACTTTTAAGCTTGGGTTCAAGACAATAACATATTCACCTATTCTAAAACGCTTTCAAATAAGATATTCCAGCCACTGGTTTACCACAAAAACAAAGAGAGATGTGAAAAATCGCCGTCAAGGCATTTTTAAAAAGCCTAATTATGGCGCACTTAAGCAGAGGGTGGTAACAGTATCTTTAAATACGTCTAAACAACTTGGGGAATTACCCATGAAAGCCAGCCAACGTAACATTTTATCTTCCGTCTTTTAGGCACGCTTGTTCTAATGTTTTCAAAAGCAATCAGAAAATTGAAAACTTGCTGTTCATTTTTTTTAGGTCAGCGGCATTCTCAAATAGTTTCACTTCAAAATATATCCAGTGAAACTTTAACTGTATCTTCTCATGTATATGATACCCGATTAGCTATATCGTTTTTACTTTAAGGGAAGAAACTTTCGCGGGCAGAAACTTTCGCGTTTTTCGCGTTTTTGGTCCTTTTTCGCGAAAGTGTTTGCCTTTGGAAATTTCAAAACAGCAAAACGCAAAAGTTTTTTCACGCGAAATCATAGTCAATTTAAAAAACGCGAAAGTTTTTTCACGCGAAAAAATCTTTCTTTTCCAAGCAAATTTTTCCTGAAATTCGTTGTTATCAAAAATCAATTTTTAACAAAGCAAGAAAAATTTAAAAAATTTAAAACAAATCTTATTTTTTGCTCATTCGCGAAAGTTTTTTCACGCGAAAATAACCTTTTTCTTTGATTCGCGAAAGTTTCTGCCCGCGAAAGTTTCTGCCCTTAAAGTAATCCTATGCCTTGGTTTAGCTTTCCTTTACTGTTTGAAATATAAAGTTAAGTTCATCTGTACTTGATCCTCTTGGTCCATTTGAGGCTGTTAACGCACTGAGACCGATTGAACCGAATGATATCTTCTCAGTGAAATTATCTTTTACTCCGCAAAAAAATGATGACGTAAGTTTTGATGATATTGTGCGATGCGAACTCATCAACCAAACTGCGCCGTTGATCATAAATATTTCTGAATTTCGATCCTTAGTTTTATGAAGTTTTGGAGGTGTCATCTTTGACAGATACTGTTCGTATTCGTTTAAAAGGACAAGGTGTGAAGCCTAGCATTACGTTGGAACCGACAGGCGATACATTTGATGTCGGCGACGCCCTTATTATGGATACAGTGGTCGCAGCTTTGAAGGTAATGTATCTATGATATTTAATTAATATAAAGATTACCTCCCGCGAAAACACAAGTTGATTTCATATGAAAGAGCTTGAAAAGTTGTCTACAGATCTGTTTATTTTTTTGAAAAATCTTTTTTGGTTTCCGAGATATAAGTCTTGAAAGTTTAGCTAATTATGCGGAGTTATAAACATCATCGAACAATTGCTGGTATAAATGATAATCTGGGTAACTAAGTATTAATATTCATGTGAATATGTTTATTAAATATTAAACTGTTAAAGACACCAGTTCAATTATCAACTTTTATCCAAAAGATCACTGTAATTCTTTTTGAACATCTTAAAGCCTACCTCCTGCGAAAAAAAAAATCGGCTGAAAAGTTGGCTTTATATGACGGAGCTTCAAAAGTTGTCTATGAATCTTTTAATTTTTTGGAAAAATCTCGATCGGTTCTCAAGATTTTTTACTTAGATTTTTTGATAATTAGGCTAATTAATGCATGACATCATGAAAACATGAGGTACTGTTTTAAGGGTTTATCACGGCGAAGTACACCCAACTCACTCTGACTCTCAACATAAAATGGAAAAATCCTCAGAGTAAATTCAACTTTGTTTAGGTGACCAATGCTTCGGAATTGTCTCTTGTGTTTGATTTAACACTTGGAAGCCTGTTGACAAGCAAACATAGTCGCACCCAAACCCTGCCCGCTTATTTGAAGCAGTTCAAATATTGGTTGGAGAGTTCGGATTGTTCATTCCTCATTGGTGAGTAGATTCGTGATTCTTGTTCGAATCGTTATTTTAATTTTTTTTTAATTTAATTTCTTCTTTTTTCTTTAAGCCTCGTCGATTCTTGCCTTTTTCAACAAACTGAGGTCGATTCTTGCCTTTTTCAACAAACTGAGATCGATTCGCTTTTTCAACAGACTGAGATCGATTCGCTTTTTTAACAGACTGAGGTCGATTCGCTTTTTCAACAGACTGAGGTCGATTCGCTTTTTCAACAGACTGAGATCGATTCGCTTTTTTAACAGACTGAGGTCGATTCGCTTTTTCAACAGACTGAGGTCGACTCGCTTTTTTGACAGACTGAGGTCGATTCGCGTTTTCAACAAACTGAGGTCGATTCGCTTTTTCAACAGACTGAGGTCGATTCGCTTTTTCAACAAACTGAGGTCGATTCGCTTTTTAACAGACTGAAATCGATTCGCTTTTTAACAGACTGAGGTCGATTCGCTTTTTCAACAAACTGAGATCGATTCGCTTTTTCAACAAACTGAGATCGATTCGCTTTTTCAACAAACTGAGATCGATTCGCTTTTTCAACAGACTGAGATCGATTCGCTTTTTCAACAGACTGAGATCGATTCGCTTTTTCAACAGACTGAAATCGATTCGCTTTTTCAACAAACTAAGATCGATTCGCTTTTTCAACAAACTGAGGTCGATTCGCTTTTTCAACAAACTGAGGTCGATTCGCTTTTTCAACAAACTGAGGTGGATTCGCTTTTTCAACAGACTGAGATCGATTCGCTTTTTTAACAGACTGAGGTCGATTCGCTTTTTAACAGACTGAGGTGGATTCGCTTTTTCAACAGACTGAGATCGATTCGCTTTTTCAACAGACTGAGATCGATTCGCTTTTTCAACAGACTGAAATCGATTCGCTTTTTCAAAAAACTGAGATCGATTCGCTTTTTCAACAAACTGAGGTCGATTCGCTTTTTCAACAAACTGAGGTCGATTCGCTTTTTCAACAAACAGAGGTGGATTCGCTTTTTCAACAGACTGAGATCGATTCGCTTTTTTAACAGACTGAGGTCGATTCGCTTTTTAACAGACTGAGGTCGATTCGCTTTTTCAACAGACTGAGGTCGATTCGCTTTTTCAACAAACTGAGATCGATTCGCTTTTTCAACAAACTGAGGTCGATTCGCTTTTTAACAGACTGAGGTCGATTCGCTTTTTCAACAAACTGAGGTGGATTCGCTTTTTCAACAGACTGAGATCGATTCGCTTTTTTAACAGACTGAGATCGATTCGCTTTTTCAACAGACTGAAATCGATTCGCTTTTTCAACAAACTGAGATCGATTCGCTTTTTCAACAGACTGAAATCGATTCGCTTTTTCAACAAACTGAGATCGATTCGCTTTTTCAACAAACTGAGGTCGATTCGCTTTTTCAACAAACTGAGGTCGATTCGCTTTTTCAACAAACTGAGGTGGATTCGCTTTTTCAACAGACTGAGATCGATTCGCTTTTTTAACAGACTGAAATCGATTCGCTTTTTCAACAGACTGAAATCGATTCGCTTTTTCAACAGACTGAGATCGATTCGCTTTTTCAACAAACTGAGATCGATTCGCTTTTTCAACAAACTGAGATCGATTCGCTTTTTCAACAAACTGAGATCGATTCGCTTTTTCAACAAACTGAGGTCGATTCGCTTTTTCAACAGACTGAGGTCGATTCGCTTTTTCAACAAACTGAGGTCGATTCGCTTTTTCAACAGACTGAGATCGATTCGCTTTTTCAACAAACTGAGATCGATTCGCTTTTTCAACAAACTGAGGTCGATTCGCTTTTTCAACAAACTGAGATCGATTCGCTTTTTCAACAAACTGAGATCGATTCGCTTTTTCAACAAACTGAGATCGATTCGCTTTTTCAACAAACTGAGATCGATTCGCTTTTTCAACAGACTGAGATCGATTTGCTTTTTCAACAGACTGAGATCGATTCGCTTTTTCAACAGACTGAAATCGATTCGCTTTTTCAACAAACTGAGGTCGATTCGCTTTTTCAACAAACTGAGGTCGATTCGCTTTTTAACAAACTGAGGTGGATTCGCTTTTTCAACAGACTGAGGTCGATTCGCTTTTTCAACAAACTGAGATCGATTCGCTTTTTCAACAAACTGAGGTTCATTCGATGCTTTTAGTGACAACCCAAATCTTTGAAGAATATCTAACTGTTTTTCATGCTCTCACACTTTCACATGTGAAGACTTGTTCGCTATTTGGTATTTATTTTGGCCTTAGCTTAGGAAAAAACCTTGTATATCACAAACTTTTTTTTGTTTTTATGCAGGTCCACCCAACAGATCAAGTTTGTGCGTGTTTGGTTGTAAACCGGCTCACGGTATTCTCAACCCCGGTAAGTAAACTTAACTATCACCTATCACGCGTCTGAAACACAACTGAGAAGTGGTGCGTGCAATTTTATAGTTTTTTTATGTACAGGTGAGTCGAAGGACATCATGATATCATTTTCTCCTGATCATGCGAGCAAACTGTATCGTGACGAATTACTCATAAACGTGAACGGTGCTGTATGTCTTATTTTCTTTACTTTTCCAAGGAAACACTATCAATGGGATGATGGGCGGATTGTTTCTTGTTTCGTCGGTCGTGAACTGTAGAATTTCTTAGAATGTTCTCATCGTTTCAATTTAATTTAAATTTAATTGTATGTTAATCTAGGAGGAGTTTACGCACGTTCACCTTGTTGGTCGAGGCTGGCCAAACATTGCGTTTGCAAGAGGATGGGACAGGTTAATTCCTGCTGAAGAAAGCTTAGTAAATGGTGAAAAAGAAGATATAGGTAGGCTACGCATGTCAAACTTTTAGTTTAACGTTTTTTATTCAACTAGTACAGTGGAATCTCATTAAACACAGCTTTTCATGCATAAAGATTCCGTTGTCCAGTCGTTTGAAGGAGAACACCGGGAGCCTCGATGTAAAAGAACATGCTAAGAATATATCAAGACCGAGCTCTTAATAATACAGTCGACATCTGCTATTTCTAACTTCCACAAGACTGGCTTAAAAATTTCGAAATAGCAGATGTTGAAGATAGCGAATGTCCAAGGTTCATGGATTTTCCACGGACTAACGACTCGTAACTTATATATTCTTCTGCATATATAGCGAGTTATGTTTTTTTAATTTGTTTTTTTTGCAAATATGTTTTTTATAGAAGACATATTCAAAAAAAGAGATTCTATACTTTTTCTTCCCACTTCAGACGCGAAGTCACATGAAAAGACTGTCCTATTAACATTTCACAGTGTCTTGACCGATTCAACATCACCTGCTGAACGGATAATCGAGCTTGGTTGTATTAAATCGTCCACGCAAACAAAAAAGGTATGATAAGCATTACGTTTTCTTTAAGTGGGCTGGATTGCACCCTTGCTCGAGGTACCATATTTTTAACTTTGAATTTGAGCGACTATAATTGAAACTACTATAAATTCATAGCGCAACTGATAAAAATGAGCTTTTCTTTTAAATTATTTATAATTTACTTCGTTTCTCTTCCGAAGTTCTATATCTAATACTTTGGAGGTTGAAAACTTACTAAAAAGTGACAAAATTAATTGTTTTTATTAAGCGCTACTTTCGCCCCTCTCGAGTTTGAATAAATACCACGGGCGCCTTATCGTGTATTTGCGGTAATTAAAAAAAAAGCAATATAAATGGAAAGTTTTTGGGAAGTGTTTGGAAAACGTCCAAAGAAAGTTTTGCGATAGTGCATTGGTTTCAAGTTACCATACAGTTATTTTTTATTTCAGTCTTGCGATTTTGTGATTGAAAATACCAAAGATGCAAATGAAAAGGGCTTCACTATCGATCCTCTAAAGGTACTCCTTCCCTGTGTGGAATCTGCAATTTCTTCTGAAGAGTGACAAATTTTGTTTACAACAGATTTACATGTTGTGTATCAGATTCTGCTGCAGCATTGTAAATGCTTTTTTTATGTTTACAGGGTGGTGTGGATATAGGGGCGAGAAGAGATTTATCCTTTAAATGGACAATTCCACCACAATATGACGTAAGTGTTGACTCGAGTCAAAATTTCGAACAACTATCTCGTTTTCAGTACTCTCGCATTGGATGGTAACACCGTGTTGTTATTTTTATTTAGCCTGGACATTTGATTAAATCTTCCGTTCAGGTAGGTGTGTTCGTTAGATTATGCGTTTCCTAATAAATTACACGAGTTCTGCACTGAAATTGAAAGAGGACTCTCTAACTGGGATTCTTCTCATCATTACATAAAAATGTTATTATAAGATAAAAATTTTGAGACATTGATCACGACCTACTTATCCACAAATCACTTATTGTTTTTGATCAACCATGGTTAACGGTGTTTATTTGCTTGTACGTACAGGCCATTTATATTACTGATTTTTTTTTAGCTGGTTATGCGTGGAGATGCAACTGTGACGTATAACATCATACTACGAGGCTATGTTATTTGCTCAGTGCCCAGCTAGTTTGTTGAACGCTTGAGATGAATTTAAACACAAATTCTCTTTGGCACATGAAGCGTAAGAACGAAAAAACTAAAACCAATCTTCTGAACATATTTTTCAAGGTTTTTTGTCAACTTAAGCAACGTCGCGATTGACTTTAATACACTTTTCTTGCTTTCTTAAATTGCATGTTACGGAAGAGTTTCTTATTCGTTAGTTTACTGTTGACAAAACAACAACAACAAAGTGATATATATATATATGTTTTATGTGAGATAGAGATTGATGTGTACTAGCCAGCATTTTTAACCGTGGTGTGACCACGAGTTAGGTTGGCATTTTCAAAATGTTGTTTTCACTTTACCTTAAACTTCCATTTTAAAGGGAGCAACCAAAATAAAATCATCTGTGATGTACTTTATGATTTATATTTATTAAATTAATATTTTCTGCAAGTTAATAATTTATTTTAAAAATCATTGTGTATATACGTATAAAAAAATTCTGTAAATATATAAGGTATATAAAATGATCGTATCAAATTCTCTTCTTTATGTACACCCCCGTTGAGTAGGTTGTTTTTTCTTTTGAGATAAATACCATGGCGAAAAATAGCCCCGTTGGAGTCAAGTTTGCATAGTACGTGCAAGTGAATGGAATTTTATTTTTAGCGCGAATTAAATTTAGCGAATTAAAATTCTGATAAATTTAACAGGGATTTAATTTGGTAAGCAAGAAAAAGATCTTCGAGCTGCAAAATGAGATTGCTTCTATCGTGTCTTGGTCATTTTGTTAAAAGCGTTGTACGCTCAGAATCTGCTTTTTTCAGTTAAAACTTAATTCGCGTAATTTAAAAATCTGTTTCCAATTCATCGTTTTTAACAGCTCTCCTTGTTTACTTGTACAACGTTGATAAACCAACCCCCAATACAAAAATAATTTTGCTTGCATCTTTTTTTGATGCTATTGTTTCGTGCTTCTCCTTCGCATTCCGCACATTCTTCTTGTTTATTTAAAAAAAAAAAGACTGGTATCAAGTTTCGTTTTTGGAAGCTGATTCAGCAAAACAAAGAGCAAGAAAGACTTAGAACCCTTACATTTTTGTTAACAACCTTACTATTTTCCTTTGTTTGAAAAGGTAAAGTGTATGCTATAATCAAATTCTATTTCTTTAATACACTGCACAAAACCACTGATCGTTTTGATAAAATTTCTACGTTTTAAGTAAGTTTATACATTCATTATCACGATAAGTATCAAATTTGCCCTGGATATCACCAGATCGAAGAAAAACAACGAAGCGAAGCAGCATGCCAAGCTGTTTTTTGCAATATAATTGAATTGAATGGTGGCTATTAGTTTAAAAAAAATACCACTAAGTCGTTCCAGAGAACGACTTCTTTTATGTTGTTATATTTTATTATGGTACGCTTGCAATGCTTATGGAGCTCGCGTCCGTCAAGGGACAATGTACTAGCTAGCTTCAATTTGCTGGAAGTATACGTCCAGCGAACCTAGTCAGTTCAGGAGTTGAGACGAAAAAGGAAACCACTACCCATCTGGGAAACGGTTTCCCATTTGGGAAACTTCACGGTTTCCCATTTGGGTAACCGTTACCCTAAACGGGCGAGAAATACGGCAATGGTTTCCCAATCGGGAAACCACCAAAATAGAAAGGAATCTGCGCACGAGCTGGTTAAGAAGCGCACTAAAAATTTTTAACCAATAGAAAGGGAATATTTTCCCGCAAATTTTCACCGAAGGAAAAACAAAATTATCGTAGCCTCTTTCCGCAATTCCGTTAAATGGTCTTGAGAATGGGTAACGGTTTCCCAAAAGGGAAACCCAAATTAAAATCAAAAAAATTAGTTTAGGAAACGGTTTCCCATATGGGAAACCATATCCCTATATGACATGGGAATTTCCCTATACAACATGGGAAACCGTTTCCCTTTTAGTGTCATCTCCCGAACTGCTAGTTAACAACTTTTAATGTTGCAATATAGTAACAACGTCTTAAGGCATCAATTTTAAAAACATACATTCCAATTTAATGTGAAGTAAACAGGAGCTAGCTATATATAACTAGTTACTAGCAGCTACATACTCTTCCCTCCATATATCACCCAGGCAGTACGGCACTTTTACCCAATCAGGTGTAAGTGTTACTTGATAGGATAACATTACCCAATTGCATAAGTCATGGCACATGTTACTGCAGTCCTGCTTCAACTTACTACATTATAAATAACTTCATCCTGTTGGAAATTCACTTCATATGCAAAAACATGGACCCATAACATTTCCATTTCATGTGTTTTGAAGTTGTGTATGTTTGCGGAAAAATATTTGTTTAAAAAAAAAGCATGAAGATTATAACCATTGTCAACTCTAATATTAAAGGTTATCATCACTTTAGCTAGTGTTGAGAAAGTGCAAGCAAGAAGAGTGCATACCATGCTACAATCCAAATCAAGTAACCATCCCATACCACCCTGGCTGGAAAGGCATGACAAATTTTTTTTTGAATGGTAAATTGGCGCAAAATTTAATAGTACTTTATACATAAACAATAATCAAAATGCACCTTACACCAATGGCTTGCCCACAATCGAAGCAGAAAAATTACTCATCCGGTTTAGCCATGTCTTACTTAATTAGTTGCAGACTCACTTGATCGGGTAATTTTACCCCATTGGGCTAGAGTGCCATACTGCCAGGCGTTACACCTCTATAGATAGATAGTTTATAGATGTGCATATTTTACATTGCTAGCCTCACAAATATCGAGGGATATACCCTGTTTATTATTGCCAGGAGGGGTCATGGCTTAGATTGGGAGTCATAAAGTATTTAATGAATCTAATCCTGGTTTCCTGCACAAAGTGCAAGAGTTATAACCACTAAGCTATGGTGCCATTATCTGGAACATTCCCCAGATGCTGGGGAATAACAATAATGTTAATTATTTTTGCATGAATTTATTTTTGGGAGAATTTAATTTCACGAATCCAAATTTTGGATTTATTTTCGATTCACTAGATTTTCGTAAAATTTTATTTCTGTGAATAGCCAGTTTCTATTGCATAATTTCTAACCAGGCTGGTCATTATTCTTATATCGCTGTTGTTTTAAACAATAAACCTATTATTATTTGAAAACACATGAAATAAACTTATACAAAACCTTTCGTAACAAGTAATTACATCCTCAGGTAGGTACAATTCTGTATAACACAAAATTCACCCAATTTAAAGCGTAGCTACAGTTTCAAACTTGTCATTTTTATAAATTCCCTAGGGGTGAGCATTTGCTTTAGAAAATTTTTTTGCAATTTGGTGTGCAAAGATTTTGCCTGGAATCCTAAATTCAGCACTGAACTATTTGAAAATCAGCAAATATTTCTAAATCTTATGGGTTTCTGTTATGATTTGGTTTATATTTTTCCAAGTCTTTATTATAGAAGCTATGTGTCTGCTGACCATCATACTTTTTTCAGCATATGCAGGGAATTCCATAAAGAAAACAACAAGCATGCTACAAATCGCACGCATGAATCTATATATTAGAGAATTTGCGCATGTCATTGTTTTGATTTTTTAATTCACTTTATAGAGCCCCTTAGTGGTGTAAAAGTGTTAAATATATTAACAAAACAAATTTCTTCATTGTACGAAGTAACCTATAGCAAATATATGCTGCAGGATTACATTAAAACATAGCCATAAGAGAAAAAGACTATGACTATGATTAAAACACTGAACGAAGAAAGAGCCCACATTGTACCACGTTGTATTCACTGCAATGGTCTGCCATTTTGTTTTCTGTGTCAATCCACCCCTCAAAGCCATTTTTCCCATGTGTTTTAACAAAAAAAGTTTTGAAATTTTTTTTTATTGAAAGACTATAACTTCTTTTTCAAAAAAAACAAATGGCAATGTGCAGAAGATTTATTTTAGTAACGTGTTTACATTGTATTAAAAATAAAACAAGTCCCTCAAGAGCTTCTGGTAAAAATTAAATTGCCAATGAGCAATGCTGAAACATTCTTTGCATTATTGAGTAACATTACTTTTTTGAGAAAGGAAAAAAAGATTTGAAATAATTCTCACGCGAGCATCTTTATGCAGTTAAGAATTTGAAAATAATATACTTTCTATGAATACATGTAAACAAAAATAATATTGGAATTATACTAAACTACAAGAAGACACAAACCAAGCTCCAATGAATAATGCTCAATGTTTAAATCATTTAGTAAAGAAGAAGATAAATGTTCTTAAATAGCTTTGCAGGTGAACATTGCAATTTTTCAGGAGAGATGTGTAATTTTTGCGAGTGTGATAGTTTAGTACGATAGCATTTGCGCGTATGTATAGGCTTGAGCGCGTGCGATTACACGCGTCTCATGGAATTCTCTGCATATGTTTTACAAATTTGGGGCTCTAGATAGATATATACTGTCTTGGCTAAGTACTCTGGTGCTACATATGCTGTAAAATGCAAGCAACACACTTTCTGGCTTTCATAGTTTAAATGGAAATGAACCAAAAAAGTTTTTTTATATTAGATTTAGATATATAGTGTCTTGGAAACGTCGCCTACTAAACTATCATGTTCAAGAAATGATAAACCGTCAACAATAGTATTAATACTGAACAGACAAACCAAAACAATATCTTTAAAAATATCAAAAGCAATATGGAGAATCCATCTTGGCAAAAATCAGATTGCTAGAGAAGTCAAGAATAAAGTATGCAAGATATTCTAACCATCAATCTTACATTGTCTTTAAACAAAATAACACCAAAAGATCTTTGACTTAGAAGTAAGAAAATCTTACAGTGTGCGAGCCGCCAGTTGTTGCAACATTAGGTAACACAACACTCCTTACATCACCAAATACTTGATCTTGACAACACTCTTAAATCAAGACTCTTCATCGACCAATATGAACAGGTAAGAATATTCATGATAGATGTATAAAAAAGTTGGAATTGAAAAATGGATTGTAAACCTTTGCAACAGACAACTTTTCACAGAAGAGACAGACCTTCTATCGAAAGGAATGAATTTTTGTATGACACCGGCTTCAATCCTAACGAAAGAAATAATTGTGATAGTGGAAGTGGCAATTAAAGATCTACCAAAAGTAAGCCTCACACTACAGAATAGCAAAACACCAAAAGACAATCTACGAAACCCGAAAGATTGTCATTGAAGAATTTAAAGAGCAACAAAGACATCATCATCCTTCCAGCTGACAGGGCCTTACAAACTTCTCAAGAAAGATCCCACAGAAGTGTTTAGCCGAAAAGCAAGGAACATCTTAATGGAGTTAAAGAGAAAGGAATGCATCAACGAAAAAGCAGTATTATCGACTGAATTCTTTTTATGGACCACCACCACGATTTTACAGACTACCAAAAATTCATAAACAGGGAAATCCAATTTGATCGATAGTCTCTTGGCACACCGTTATGCAACCTATCAAAATATGTTGCTTCTATCCTTAGAAAATTTACAGCCAGTGACCATAGCAAGAACTCAAAAGAATTATTGGAATACATCAGAGAAATAAACATAGCAGACGACGAATGCATGGTTTCATTTGATGTCACATCACTCTACACAATTGATGCTGCATTTGGTGAAAAGACAAAGATTCATTCGCGTTTGGTTGAACTTGTTCTTACAAAACATACTATCTGTTTAATAATGCGAGGTCTTGCGTGGTCGGTAGTTGCTGAAATATACATGCAAGCGCGCGGGACAACAGCATTGGTCATATCAGACAGACATCTAAAGGTTTGGAGAGATTTGATGACAACGTATTCACCATAATCAAAAGATCCCATCTAGAAGAGTTCCATGAACACACCAACAGCCTCCACCGACAAATGAAATTCATTGTATAGCCTGAACAAGATACGCTGGTCAAATGCAAGAATGGTACCATTTCAGTTGCAGTATACCATAAACCAACACACACTGGCCAGTACCCTAACTACGAATCAAACCATCAGAATGTTTGCAAAGAAAGTGTTATTTCTTCATTACTGAATCGTGCCAACAGCGTAGTCAGTGACGAAAAGGAGAGGAAACAAGAGATTAAACATGTGAAGAATACATTATTGGCATATGGATACAATCAGAAAGTCATCAAGCAAGTAGAAAATAAAATAAAAAGAAGATCCAACCAAGACAACAGTAAAACATCAGATGAATTCATCGCATCAGCATTTCTACTCTTTGTACCAGGTACCAGCAAGATCCTTCATGGAGCAACACAAGATCAAATGCATTTTTAACTTTAAAGATACATTACGAAGCACTTTGTCTAAATCAAAAGACAAAATTAACCTGGAAGAACAAAGCAATGTTGTTTACCAAATCCGGTGTAAAGATTGTTATACAGTATATACAGGCAAAACAAAAAGGAAATTCAAGTAGTGAGTTCAAGAACATTATGCATGCAGTAAAAAATGAAGATGTGAAGAAAAACGAAATTGCGGACCACAGCTGGAGCAGAAGTCATCAGTTCAACTGGAATGAGAAGAAAGTCATTGACAAAGAAACTAGAACAACGGCTAGGAAGATAAAATAAACCATCAATAGTGTAGAACGTGACACATAAACAGCATCTTGTATCAACATCCTGAGATTTTGGTTGCCAGCGCTACAGAAAAAATAGTTATTTCCATCTAGGTCCGGAAAATGTTATTTACCAAAAGTAACTGTAATTAACAGCTTGTTCCTGATTTGTTAATTCTTATGAATTTCAATTCTCTTTAATTATATAAATACATGCTCAACATCATTTTACTTTGCCTGATGATAGGAGAAGGATCTCCCAAAACGTTGCCTACCAAACTATCATGTTCAAGAAATGATAAATCTCAAACAATAATAAATTCAATTAGTTCATAAGATCATGAAAAAACTTTCCTGGATGTTGTGTTTTCTTTGCAAACTAGAAGAATTGTATGTTTTGCAGAATTTGTTTTCTACCAGTAAGCTGGGACAGAAAAATAATGATGTCAATGTATTCAGAAACAAAAATTTGAGGCTGTTGTTAAGTGAAAGGCATATATACTTGAATAAGCTTCCACTGTCATATATTTATTATGTCTTAAAAGTATCATACCCAGAAATAAGGTTAAGTTATAAACCCATGCAATAAAACTTAATGACACTGGAAAAAATTATTTATTGTTTTTTTTTAAATGAATATTTTTGCAGCTAGCCTTTCAAAAAACTAAATGTATCCAAAGTTTTGTAAAACAGGAATAAACACACGTTGATTGTGTTAATAATATATTAAACACCCACCAGTTATTGTTAGTACAGTATCTAAAATATAACACAACAATACATAAATGTACAGTCTAACACACTCCTCCATTTCTCTTCTTCTGTGTGAGTGTCTGTATGGAAATGTTTGTAAATAACATAACTTCGATAAAGTAAAAAATAACGCAACTTCGACTGAGTGATATCTAGTCAATAGTGTAAAATAAACTATGGTCCACATCTAGTCAGTATCCAGCTTGACACAGGTTATAGCTTCTCGTAGCTTCTTGCACCTTGATCCTTGTTTGGTTAATCCATCAGCTAATTGTCCTTCAGTGCTGACCCATTTGATTGTTGTTATCTCTTTTCGGGACAACATTTCTTTGATCGCTGCAACTTCAATTCTTAATCTTTTCTCACTGATAACCTTTGTTGAATGGATTAGTCTGTGTAAATTCTTGTTGTCGATATTAGCATCCACAGGTATTTCCATTACGCTAAGTTGTAATAATTCACACAATATTTCTCTCAAATAAATAACATCATCCAAAGCTTCTGATAGTGCAAGACTTTCTGCAGCTGTTGTACTTCTAACGACTCTCTTTATTTTCTTGGAACACCAATTAGGATACAGCTGTTCCTCTCCCCAACAAGAAAGATGACGCGTCCTCCTGCACTAGATGCACCATCTGGCAAATTCGCATGAGATGCATCTTAGAACATAACAAGTTTGAGGTTATCGTTGCTACCAAGTGCTGGATACACCAAGTGATAATCATCTGCTTTGATTTTTCTAATCATTTTGTTGGCTTGGATGATAATGTCTCACTTCTGGATTATGATTGATGCATATGCTGAGGTCAAGAACATCATAACATATATCTGGTCTAGTTTGACTTACAATCCAATTTGCTTGTCCAATCACACTTCTAAGCTTGGCAATTTCTGCATTGGTCAGTCCTGAAAACTTCATAACTTTGCGATTAGCAGAGAGAGCAATGGGCTGCATACCTGATATGAATTCTGTTTGACACATACCATTTTCTGTGTATTGTATATATGTTCAATCCAATGTATTTGAAACAGTGTTCTTCAGTTTTACCAATCTCAAAAATATCTCGCAGTTTTTTCAAAAGAAGCACATCCGGCGTGAATAAAATCATCCAGGTGTATAACAACGATTCCTTGCAAATTGTTTTCATTGTGCCAATAAAACAATGCTGGATCGAATTTTGATTGAACACCACCTAGCTTTTCAATTTCTTGCTTCACGCTAAAGAACCAGTGGCGTGCAGCATCATTTAGTCCATAGACAACCTTTTTTAGTTTCCAGAGGCAATTTGAGTTGCTAGCTTCAACAGGTGGTACCAAGTAAACATCTCACCCGATTTCTGAACCTTGAAGGAAAGCAGCCTTTACATCAGTTGTTTTACAATGCCACCCTTTAATACCAGCAATAGCCAGCAATGTGTGTAGGGTGCTTTTGAGAACTGTAGGTGAGTCCACTTGTGATGATTGATCTTCTTCGAATCCACGGGCGACGAGTCTGGCTTTAATCAAACACTTGTTTTCAACTTCTCGGTGATCACCCAAGTTGTTGATATTGCTTTTTGCCCATTGTCAGGCGCTTCCTCAAACACAGAAAAATCTTTCCAGGTCTGGATCTCTTTTTCCTTGGCAGCTAATGACATTTTTCTTGTCATGTTGTTCAATAGGCACAAAAGCAACATTCACCTCTTCCAATGTTCTTCATCGTAATTCAATTTCTCCCACTGGCTCACTTGTTCAAAATCAAGACAAGTGGGCTGCTCTTCATTGGAATTTTGTATGTTCATCCATGAAGAATATTTGCCAGTGGCCTTTTCTGCGAGTCCTAGTACATTGGCTTCAATCCAATGATCAGAATCTGTGAGTTTGTATCTAACCTGCTCGTTCTGTTTTGGTATCTGCACTTGCTCTTTGATAGATTGTTGTGAAGTCACCTCAACATCGTGTTCTTGATTGCCATTAGGATCATCGATTTGATTTTCTTCTGTAGAAGGTGTGCGAATCTCATCTTCTTCACAGTCATCTTGCTTTTCCTTTCTAAAATCTGAAGCTGGCTGATTTTCAGAAATAGCAGCCTTTTCAGCATTTGCTAATTCTTGACCACATTTCATCAATCGATTTATTGACACACGTACATATACATTACCATGGCGGACGAAAACAATTTTTCTATCTTGACCAATAACAACACCTGGACCTCTCCATTTATTAGAGTCATCTCGCTTGTAGTACACCTTGCAATCAGTGTCAAAGTGTTCAGAATTAGCTCTCACCTTGTGTCTGAGAGCTCTTCGTATCTTTTCTGATGACTCAGCTTCGCTGTAGGCTTGCCTTGCTGAGTGCAAAGCACTGAGATGATTGGCAAAGGTAATGGCTGATAGTTGAGCCTTCCATTGCTGGAGGTGAATCTGTCATTCTATTTGGCAAGTTTGGGTTTTGGCCAAACACAAGTTGATATAAGGAAAACCCATTCCACATCTGGAGACAGTTCTTCGCATTGATGGCCCACGGTAAGGCTTTTTCCACGGTCAAATTAGGGTTATCTTCCAGTATTTTCTCCAAGCATCTATCTACAACAGCATGATTTCTTTCGCACAAACCATTTTGCCAAGGACTCTCAGCTGCAGTGTGAACAACCTCAATATTCAAATTTCCACACATGTCTTTGTATTGCTCATTTCCGAATTCCCCACCATTGTCTGCGAGAAACCTTTTAGGTGCACCAAAACTCGAACCTATCCACATCTGCATGACTTTATCAATGATTGTCGATGGTCTCTTGTCTTTGATTACTTGGGCAGTGGTAAATCGGCTTACATATCAATCAGGTACAAAATGTGAATGTTATGGTTCCATTTCTTGAGATCCATAACCACTGCATCGTTAAAACAGTTTGGTAATGGCAGACAAACTATGGGTCTTGATGGTGTCTTGTGAAATTTTAGACAGATATCACAAGATGAATAAACAGTAGTTGCAATAGTTTCGAAGTCTTCATCCAACAGTTTTGCATCTATCTTCAGGGCTTTCAGCTTCTCTTTAGATGGGTAAGCAAACTGCTTGTGCAACTTTGAAAAGATCTTTTCTTTTTCCTTGAATGAAACATCAGCGCTGAAGCAAACTACTCGCAAGACTTCTTCTTGAATTAATGGAACACAATAGTGACCGGATGAAGTACAATCAAGATCAACAACGTTTCCCCAGATTTCAGCACAATCGTTCTCAAGGTCAAGCTTAATCTTTGCTTTTTTCATTGCCGACTTGCTTAACAGCAAAGGAATGTCACTGTCAACTATGTCAGTTCTCACCATTATACTTCTACCAGCTAATTTGCAAGGGATCACCACACACCCTTGAGAGATTTTTGTTTCGCCTCCACCAAATTTAAACACTCTTGTACTATCATGATATTTCACCATATTCACTTGATCTGGGTGCAAGGTTTCAAGATAACATTTCAACCACAATTGCCCATTAACTGTCGATGTGCATCCAGAATCAAGCACAACTGCATTTCGAGCTTCACTTGTAAATAAACACATCTCATTATCACTCGACCCAGTAAACAGAGTGATGTTTTGTTCTTCTGACATGGAACGATTATGAGGGCAATCCCTCATAAAATGTAATATCGATTCACAAATCTTGCATTTCATAGGTTTACCGTTGAAACCTATATAGGATTAACTTTCTGTCCATACTGTCTGGGCTTGTTATCTTCTTGCTTGCTTTTCACATTATCGTAATTTTGTTTAAATGACCGTGGCTGCCATCTTGGTTTTGTGTAGAGCACTTCTGCTCTTTCACTTTCTGATGATGGTTCCAATTTGATAGCGTAACTATTATCAACAGAAGGAATTGCTTGTTCTCCGTGAAATTTTCAAAGAGCAGTCTTCATCTGCTCAAAGAGTTCTTCCTTTTTCGTGTAATCAACAGCTGTCAAAACCAACAGTCTGTCTTTATGTGTTAATTTTTGCAGCATCCAGCAATTTAAATGCCAAAACTGAGGGAGGTAGTTTCATTTCCTTTTGCATTATGTGGTTATATCTTCTCTCAAATTCAAGTATAAAGTCCTCTATTTTCTGACTAACATCATGAACATATCTATCAAATGTTGTATATCGTTCATAAACTTCACTCAGATCTTTCTTTTTAAATAACTTGTCCAAATACGTAATCAATTTCTCCACGCCATCATTGGCATTAATAGTTTCTAATTTCAGTTCATTAAATACTTTATCACATACTCCACTTGGATCATTTTCAGGAAACGACAGAGCTATAGCTACCCCTTGTTTCGTTATATCGAGATCTGTTACTATACACCATGCACGAATCTCTTCAACATATCGATCATACGGCTTGTCTTTACTAAACACTGGCGGGTTTTTGTATCCACTTATTTCTAACCCTCTGCTATCATGTAAAACAGGAATAAACACACGTTGATTGTGTATTAATAATATATTAAACACCCACCAGTTATTATTAGTACAGTATCTAAAATATAACACAACAATACATAAATGTACAGTCTAACAAGTTCTCCCATGGGTCCTGTGTAATTTTTGACAGAAAACAGGACAAATACAAAAATAATAATAAAAAAAATAAAAAAATGAAAAAAAGGCGATAAACATTAAAAACTTCCTTTAAGTTTAAAAATTCCTGTATGGACTAAAATCTTAATCCATCTGGCATTAAATCGCGTTAATTTTTTTGCGCTAATTTCTGACCTCAGAGTTAATCATATTGAGTATTTAGCGCAAGGATGTTTCTATTACAAGTAAAATTCACGCTGATTCAATTCTTTCTGTTAATAAAATCTGTCTAATAACATCGACAAGGACATTTAAGGATTGTTATGAAGGGAATTAAAAGAAAAGTCCAAAATCGAAAAAGAAAGCGGTCAAGATTTCAGGTTCGTGAATTTTTTGTAAAGAGCAGGAAATGGATAATTTTACAATCTCCTGGAAAGAGTTAACGTATGATCTTTTAAAGATAAACTTTTTTTGTCTGCTGTTTGGAAGAAAAATGCTTGCAGAGATTTTCTTATACAAAAGTGTGTTTGCGCTAACAGTCTCATCGACTTTTCCATTAGGTGCTAAAAAATTAACTTCAATTAGCACACCTGCTTAACGCCAGATGGAAACCAAGCTAATGATGTTACATTTACTTTAACAGTGCACTAGAATGATTCTAGTGCACTGTTAAAGTAAAATCCTCTTCTACGCGTTTCAAGTTTTATACTTGAAGTGGTAGGATATGTTTTTTGTTTCTTGTGTTATTGTTCATGATTTCGAAGTAGTTTGCTAAGTTTTTGCTTGTTTTTCCCTTTTACATACTTGTAAGCAGATACGTTTTACAAAATGCAATACCTTTGGCACATCTCCTTTAAACACAAGAACCTTATCTCGATTTTCCAGATTGTGAATCTTCGTCTGGTACGTTTTTGAGAGAGATCCAGTGAGGATCTAACAGTATGTAAACAGAGGAATCAACATAATTTTGTATATTGTTAGGGCTGCATTGACTGTTAGTTGAGATTGAATACGTTTCAGGAAGTGCAATCTACCTGACCTCATTTTTGCATACTGATTCTGTGTGTTTATGTAGGGATACAGGGGGTGATCCATAAATTTATTTTAGGCGTTGATGGATTCGGAAATTTTTTTGTAGACATTCGCAGAAGTCTCTAGATTGGCTAAAACAGCCTTTCCTGTATATTAGAAACTCAAAATATCTCTATAAAACTGTTGTAGAGCATTGTGATTACTTACGAAAATAGTACAATAAAAATACATCACCTTAGCATATGCATTGTTTTCTTTTTTAGTATATAGAACGTAGTTTCTTTATGAAAATAATATCTTCTCTGTGATTGAAGACTCTAAAAATATCAAGAAAATAAGAAAGCAATTTTCAAGCATTTTAAAATTATATCTCTCTGTTTTGGGCACCCAAAATAGATGTGGCCAAAATCGATATGTCCAAATTGACCTGGATTGGCCCCTGGGATAGTGTTTGGTCTAGTTGTACACTAAGGTATCTGTAGATGTTTGTAAATGACAAAATATGGTGGTGTTAATTGACCTTGAATGACACGTTGAACAGTTTCAAACAACATACACTCGGTTTTACCATTCTTTAAGTTAATAACAAGATCATTTTTTTCCAGCCAATCAGCTAACGATTTGAAATCTTTCGGTAGTAATTTCTCTACATTCTCCTTCAACTTTCCTGAGGTGTAAATCACTGTATCATCAGCGTATGTGATGATTTTGCAATGAGGAATACTATTCTCAATATCATTCGATACAATGAAACAGTGGTCCCAACACTGACCCTTGTGGGACACCACATGTGATTGATTCAGGTGCAGATGTTTCTTTTCCGATGCACACAGTTTGTTTTCGATCAACTAGGTAATTAACAAACAATGTTCTCTTGGTTTCTTCTTTTCTATAACTATGCCTTTCAATAATTTCGGTGTGACTTAAGGTATCAAAAGTCTTGCTGAGAAGTCACTTCGGCCTTATCTTTATTCATTCTAATATGATCAAGCAAAAGTGTTGCTGCGATTTCTGTGTTTCTGTTTTTATGGTAACCAAACTGAGTAAATTACATAAATTGGTTATAAATACATTTTCCATAATTCTGAAACAAACAGGCAAAACTGTTATTGGCCGATAGTTGTCCATTTCTTGTTTTGATCCTGACTTAAATACTGGAGTAATTTTTCTAAGTTTGAAATCAATTGGTATTATGCCTGTCTTTCACGATATGTTAATGATATGACATAGAGGTTTAGCAATTATGATAGCTGCGTCTTTTACGCCTGGTGGAAGCTTGTTCGGCCCACCTAACGTTTTCCTTGAACGTTTCTTTAGGTGTTTGAAGACATTAGAAACAGTCACTTGGGTATGTTTTGAGCATACAAAGTTTTTCAGAACTAACTCCTTTTTAAGCAATATTGGAAAAGAAAGAACGAAATCCTGTGGCGATCACTTTTGAGTTTATTACTATTAAGTTATCTACCAAAAATGCCTTTGCACATGATATACCTTTTCTTTTGCAGGAATATCTGTTTTATTGCCTTCCAAAATCGATCAGGCTTGTTCACTGATTTGATCAAGAGTTGATTTTTTACTTTTCAAACAAGGACATTGACTTTATTTCTCTGAGTTTTGAATGCGTCAAAGTCTGTTTTTAAATCGGACTTAAGAAACTTATCATGGAGAGCGTTGTGGTGGTTTATCTCCGTTATAAGTTCTTGTGTTAACCACGGTGATTGTTTACCCTTTAAAGTGTGAGTTTACAGAAGTGTTATGAATGGGGCATGTCGATGTGTGTTTTTAGCCTTTCTTTTATTGACGACCAGGCAGTATTCAGGTTTTGATCGGAACAAACCCTGTTCCAGTCTTCATTTTGCAGATCGTTACATAAGTGAGTTGGGTTGTAATTTGTATATTTTCAGTGGCTAGTTACGATGGTACAGTCTATGTACAGCAATGCTAGAAGTCGTGTCAGGATTAACGATTCACTTAGTGATGAATTTAGTGTAAATGTTGGTGTACATCAGGGTTCTGTACTTAGTCCTTTGTTGTTTGTTCTAGTCTTAGAAGCGCTGTCGATGGAGTTCAGAACAGGTTGTCCATGGGAGTTATTGTATGCAGATGATTTGGTTCTCATAGCAGAGTCGATGGAAGAATTAGTTGAAAAGTTTGAGAAGTGGAAGAAAGGACTAGAAGAGAAAGGGCTAAAGGTAAACACAGCAAAGTCTAAAGTCATGATTAATAGCATTGCAGCCAAGTGTGACCTTGTAGTTGGAAAGTGGCCTTGTGGAGTTTGCAGGAAAGGGGTTGGTAGTAACTCAATTTTTTGTCAGACTTGCAAGCATTGGGTACATAAGAAGTGCAGTAGTATTAGTGGAAGGTTAAGAGCTGACATTCAGTTTGTATGTGAGATTATAGAGAATGAAGTATTTCCAGCTTTAATGATGTACAACAGTGGCTCGTTAGAGATAGTTGAGAACTTCTGTTACTTAGGTGATATGTTGGGCAGTGAAGGGGGTGTTGGAAGAAGTGTTACTTGCAGGATAGGTTCTGCTTGGAAAAAGTTCAGAGAGTTACTTCCTTTGTTGACTAGCAGAGTCCTGTCAATTGAGGTAAAAGGTAGGTTGTATGAGGCCTGTGTAAGAAGTGTTATGTTGTACGGTAGTGAGACATGGGCAGTGAAGCAGGAAGATCTTGACCGTTTAGAAAGGAATGATATGAGAATGGTTAGGTGGATGTGTAACGCCAGTCTGAGAGACAGAAAGAGTTCAGATGAGCTAAGAAGCAGGCTAAGTCTCCGTAGAATTAAAGATGTTATCCAGATAAGAAGATTGAATTGGCTGGGGCACTTGGAAAGAATGGAGGAGGATAATTGGGTAAGAAAGTGTAGAGACTTGATAGTTCCTGGGGCAAAGCCCAGAGGCAGACCGAGAAAGACTTGGCAGGAGGTTATAAGGACAGACTTGATACAGAGGAAGTTGAGTTTAGATCTAACACAGTCTAGATCAGATTGGAAGAGGGTCATTAATATACCCCGTCCAACCCATGCTAGCATGGAAAACGGACGTTAAGCCGAGAATGATGAATGATGATGATTGAATCGTTTCAAATGGTAATTTAGTGTTTAAGGCTGTGGGAGCAACTGTAATAGAGGAGAAATGTTCTGACTTTGTTGATAGTATAAGGTCTATTAATTAATTAGCTTGTATCGATCACACAAGTAGGTCCTGATTGTCCTGTGCAATACTAAAGTTTTTAGTTCTCCATGCTTTAGATTAACTATCAAAGTTTGTGGAAAATTGTTTTATTTGTCCCATTTTCTAGAATCTATTGCTTTATCACGTTTTCTCTCAGTATATATATAAATTTTTAAAGATTGTTTAGGTATTTTCAGCATATCTCAGTAAAAAATGTTCGACAAATATAGAGATATTTGAAAACAGTCTGTTCGATAGCATTTTGGGTGCATTGTGAATCAAAAGAAAGGAAGATGATTAGGAAATAAGTTCATAATAATATTTTGATATATTAATGACATCAAAAACCATGTTCAGACCAAGTTTTTTACTTTCAAAGGGTAGAGATATTGATCGAAATTTTCACAGAAAAAGCGTGAGTTTTTTAACTAAGTATAAACCTTTTTTCGGGGTTAATTTTCCTCTTAATTTATTATCAGGTCGTATTTAAGTAAGGAAAAATAATTAAGTTGGTCAGTCGGCAACAATCATTTCCAGGTGTAAGGGGGAGAAATGTCAATAAAAAAAACTTTTTGCAGTACCAAACACTACCTCAAGTTATATTTGTATTGTTGTATTATACTTTTTTACCTCTACCAGAAGAATTGTACTATATAAACATTGAGATAAAAACGTGTTTCGTCAATGCTATGCTAATTGAATGATATTTCTAGTAGTGTCTTCTGCTTTGAAAACCCATAATGTTATTACTGCCTGACCCTGTCTCTGTGACTCATAGCATAAATTAATATTCTGGACATGCTGAGCTCTCAGATTTTTCTTTAAAAATAAATTGTTAAGATTTTATCACCAAGGTAAAAGCAGAAATTTTATGAAGAAAAAATCACATTAAACTTTGTGAAAATAAAAAGTATTTAACCATATAATATTTCCCTTGTGGTATGTATTTTTCAATATTGTGTGAAACTTTTTTCTTTTTTAAAAAAAATCTGCTTGAACATTTTTTACTGCCTATAATTTGTAAAAATCTGATTAAAATCTATGTGTAGCACACATTCCCAAAAATTATTGTGTGCAAATAACTCTTTGTAAAAATTAATCTTGTTAATCCAAATCAGTGAAAAATAAGAACGGTATTACGTGAACATTGGGTCAGTGACACCGACTTCATAATAGGAGCACTGCACGTGTATACATTTTATGACGTTGGTTATAATGGTTTATGGTTTAGGAAAAAATATTAAAAGATTATGGAAGAACAGGCTAATTTGTTTAAAGATGATACTCTTAAAGGAATTTCTTTATCAATAAAAAATGTAAGTAGATATCTGTGGCATTTTCATTTCTTTCAATTCGATATTACCATCAAATTTTTATTTTTTTGTAGCTTCAACACCAAGAAACGGAAGTAAAATCAAGTAATCCAGATGCAGTACATTCAATAACAAAATATAATCCCCATTTTAGAAATCTTATCAATTTCTTAGACTTGGCTTTTTCATTTGGGTGAGAATCTGTGTGTACTATACTGCAAATATGTAAACAGACTTTGCACCCTTTATGTTGAATCTTGTGGCTTCTAAATTTTGATCCTTGAAAAAGACAGTTTGATTTTTAATAAAATCTAACAAAGCATTCTTCCAATAGTCTTCAGGTTCAATTGTCATAAAATAGTCAGTGTCTGTACATAAAAAACTTTTAGATTAAAGGACCAAAGAAAAGGTTACTGGCCATTCATTAAAAAGATTGCACATTCATCAGTTGTTGAGATGATAGAAAAACATAAACATGCATCAAATGAAATTAAAAAAGGTTCAATTTTCTATGTTTTTTTGTTTGCACTTTAACATGTATTCTGTTCCTGTATTACCCAACTTTTACTCTCCAGGTTACATTTGGCTCTTTCTAACATTCATCGAAGACTCCTTGGACAGTTATTTGAAAATGATGACGATGGAAACTAAAATGATGAAGTACTTTTACCAAAGGTATTCGCTGCTTCGAGATACTGAGGTGTGTATTTAAACAATACCTTAAAATAATAATTCGTGTTTTGAAATAACAGTGGATTTACTATTAGCAAATTACATTATAGAGATACGAGATATTGTTTAATCTGCTTGTTGGAATGGAGGCACTGACATTCTCTTTATTATTTGTGAGTTTTCGTTTTGTTTTTGCTAAGCTAAAAGCTTCTGGAAATTATTTGCTTTTTATATTGTATTGCATCTGTATTATAGGATGATCCTTACATGGATTATGGTCATGATCCTGTGCTTCGCCAAGAGAAAGTAATCATTCGTGTGCAAGCGTCGTCACATAATTCACATGAAGTACATAATACACAAACGCAGTTTCCATCTCAACCAGATGTTACCATTTTTTCCGATGGGGGGAAAGCTGCCAAATATCCTGATCTAGTTTCAAGTAAGCTGCTTAAAAACATGAATCAGAATGACATTTTAAAGTCCCCTTTAATCTGTAATTTTTGGCTTTGTGTAGTGCATTAATATAAGGCAGCTTTTTTAACCAGATGTCTGTACACAAAAGTGCACTGCCAGCAATGATTTTCCAAGTTCGGATGAAAACTTTGACATGCTTTTTCATAATTTCAAAAAAAAATAAAACTGGTCATTAATAAACAAAGAGATTATATGAATATATCCCTTTGCTACATCATCAAAAACATGATCCCATAAAGTTTTAATTTTGCTATTTTTATTAACAATATATAATAAGAGGTTCAGCTTAAAAAATAAATTGATTCAACTTATGTCAAACATAAGGACTGTGAAGCTGACTGGTTGAATAATTCAACCACTGATTTATAATTTGTTTGCCTTTTCTAATAAATTTAATATTTTACACTGTATACAAGAACTTAATTAAAATTTCTTGCAGCAGTATTCTTCTTAATTATTATTATTATTATTGAAATTATTTACCCAGGATAACCTCTTCAGTTCCTATTGGTACTGCTATCAACGAGGGTCCTGCCAACGGAAATACACAAGCCTTGTTAGTGAAGTTTCGTTAGAAAACTACACAGTCTGAAATTTTTAAAACATAGTGATAAAATTCCACTGTATTTTTTCATGAATTTAACCATAATGGCACTTACAGCAGCAAAACCTAAAATGCTATTCTAAATTATGAGGGATGTAAGCTTTTACAGTTATGTATTTAAGCCTGAAAAAAGGTTTGCCTTATAATGTTACATATATTTGACACCTTGTTACCCTAGATAAAAAACTTTTTCAAACATCGGTGAGTATATCAGAAGATGGAGCAGATATTGTGCATCATAGAAAACATAAAAGTACAGAAAAGAAGAAACGTAGAACAGTCAGTGCTGGTGATGAATTTAAAAATAATGAAATCGATGATCTCACTATCTCGGTTGAAATGGAAGATGATAACTTCATCCCTGAGGTAAATTGTTGTTACATGTTGATTTTGTTTAAAAAATATTTACGTGTTATAAATGCAATAAAAAAAATGGTGCAATTCATTTTATTTGCCTACAAATACTTAATTAACAATCAAAATGGTTGAGCAATTTTTTCGTTCTCAAATTTTGTGAAACTAAAAGTATAGTGCAGTACTAATGTGTAATGTTTTTCATTTTTTTTTATCACATGTCTATCTGATACGAAATTTATTTAGGGTCATGGATTAAGGTTTTTTAAGAAAGTTAATAAGTAACAGATGTCGTTGAAAATATCCAGCTGGTTGAGTGGATTTTCGTGCCTTAAAACTTTTTTTAAAGCTACAAAAAGCACTGCTCTAACTACTTTCTTGCCATTTGAATCAAATTATGGTCAGTATATTTCTTCAATTGGGCTGAAGTACGGTTTTGCTGAATTAGCTTACACTCCGCCATCTTTGTTACTAGTCTTTACCCAATGTTATATTGTTTTGGGTGTTTAATTTAGTTGTTTTAGTTTAAAAAGAGACTTGGACTAAATAAATAATGCAAGTTAAGGCCACTTAACTCAAGTTAATCGCAAGAATACCGTTAAGCGTCCCTTTCGCGAGCGTTACGCAGCTGGAGTTGCCATTTTGATTTCGTATTGCTTTGTTGTCCTTTTTGCTTCTTAGCACTTTTAGTCATACACCTAAATCGCAACATGTCGTCTTGTTTGTTTTGATGCTAGTGGTGCTGGAAATTTTATTGTAGAGAGTTTTTATCTTCAAATATCTTACGTTGGATCGAAGAAAAGTTGTGTTAGGGTTAGGGTTTAGTTCATTGTTACCATTTTTGATTTTATTTTGTTGGGTGGATGGCGTTCGCCGTCGAGGTTCCCGAGCAGCAGCACCCATCGAAAACGCTGAGTCAAGGTCACTGGATGAGTGGAATGCATTGCCTGCGCAAACACTAAGGCTTGTATGTCATGCCTTAAACTTGGTGGAGACTGGCTCGCCTAATATGCTGGCCAGACGACTACATGCCTTCTACCATCCTCCAGCTTTCAACCATGTGGCCTCCACTAATGCTGCGGTAGTAGTGACCTTGTCACAAGCTTCTCCACTCCAACGACAACCGCCAGTAACATCCTTTACTGCTGCTAACATGGAGGCGGTGTGCCAAACAACTGTTCCACCAACTGTGGCAACGGCAGCCGTAACCATAACAACTCCTGAACCAAGTTGTCTGGAGAATAACGTATCTGGACTTGTGACAACAACGACACAACAACCAACCACAATTGATGTTAGTGCGATAATACGATCAGAAGTGGCACGTTATTTCGAGAACACGGCCATGATTGTTTCTGTGCCTCAAGAACTTAGTGAGACTCGCCCTGCAGCTTTGAACTCAGGTGATTTTAATACTAACTTTAACACCACAGCTAATTTTTATAACGAAAATATTTCTATAGATAATGTACATAGAACTGGAGGTATTTCCCGCGTGTTTCGACAAAGTCTTTCACAGGCAACTCTAGCACGCGCGGCGTCCCTGCCAGCTTTGCCACAGGCAGTTATCGAGCGCATTCAAAAAGGTGAGTATGTCAATTTTGACCAATTGCTTCCTTCCACGGTTCCATCTGCTGATGAATTTACCCTGAAGGTCTCTGGTGGGTCTAATCCCTCTGTCACCTTGGTGCCACAACAAAACAATCGTCCTAAGGTTAGTGATTTCTCCTCATGGATGGTTGCCTGGAATAATTTTATTCGGGCCTTTTGTTTCTTTTTTCCTCACCGGGTATCCGAACTCTTACAATATCAGGCATTCATGTGCGACTTTGCTGCCCAATACACATTTTCTAGCTGGTCCACATACGACCGGATGTTTAGGTATCAATTGGCCTTTAATTCTACCCTTTCTTGGAATCGGGTCGATGACGATTTATACAACCGCCATTTGTGGAACGCTCCACTTCAAGTGCTATGCTATCGCTGTAGGAATTATGGACATCTATCATCCTCATGCCCTCTACGTGGTGCAGTGGCACAGACAAGTCCACAGGCGTCAACTCCATCTTTTATTGCTCCAGGTGTGCAGCCCTTTCGTGCCCCCCAGATTTCAACTTCATTTGGCTCGCAGCCCTTTCGTGCCCCCCAGGGTTCGTACAGATTTCACGGGGGTTCAGTTGAACACAATACAGCCACCTGCAGATACTTTAACTCAGTTGGTCACTGCACCAACCGTCAGTGCCGTTTTGCCCATCAGTGTAACTTGTGTGGAGAGGCCCATTCAGCCTTACAATGTTCCAGCAGGCGTAAAAATTGAACCAAATCCACTGCCAGCAGTCCCTCAATGCCCCATCAATGTTGCTTATTTTGAGTCGCATTTGAGGACGCATCCATGTCAATCGTTAGTTTCTTTTGTGGTCTCAGGTCTTTCTTCAGGTTTCGATATAGGGTACCAAGGGCCACCCATATCCGCTAGGCCCTGGAATTTGTTATCGGCTCGGTCTAACCCGCTTCAAGTATGGCAGGCAATCAGCAAAGAACTTACACATGGTCATTTCTCGTACCACCAATTCACCCATTTCATTGTTCTCCACTTGGTGCTGTTCCAAAAAAAGATGGCAGCTTTAGAATCATTTTTGACCTGTCGTCCCCTAGAGGTGTGGCAAGAAAACGAAGGAATCTGCAAAGACGAATTTTCAATAAGGTATTTCAGTTTTGATGATGTAGTCAAGCTTGTGTCCTCCTTGGGCACTGATGCCTTTCTGGCTAAAGTGGACATCAAGCATGCGTTTAGGCTTTGTCCTGTTAGACAGGATCAATGGGGTTTACTAGGTTACTGTTGGCAGGGATATTATTTTATTGATACACGTCTTCCTTCTGGTAGCGGTTCATCCCCCTTCTTGTTCAACACAGACTTGTTATGTTGGATTTTTATCGTGGTCTTAGGGATTCCCTTTGTCCTTCACTATCTTGATGATTTTTTAGTCTGTGGGAAGTCAAGAGATGAGGTTGAGACACATCTGTATGCTATCCAGTCCCTTTGCTCTGAATTAGGAGTGCCTTTGGCCGAAGACAAAACAGTGGGGCCTGCACAGTCACTTACATATCTCGGAATTGAGATTGATACATCTCAACAAATCATTCGGTTACCCACAGAGAAGTATACAGAGTTACAGGAAAATCTGCTAAGCTGGCACAACAAGAAAAAGTGCACCAAACGCGAGCTTCTCTCTTTAATTGGGTCTTTATCCTTCGCATCAAAGGTTGTTAAACCGGGCAGAATGTTTTTGCGTCGGTTGATTGATTTGTCCACTTCAGTCTCAGGGCGGACATTAAGTGGTGGTTGGAAATTCTTCCTGAATGGAATGGGGTATGCCTCATTTAAAAAAAGCCGGTTACAGCAGCCTCTTTATGCCTGTATACAGATGCCTCAGGTTTAGGTTTTGGAGCAGTGTATAAGCACCGCTGGTTTTCTTCACCCTGGCCGAAGTCACTTTGTCATTTTCACATAAACGTTCAGGAACTTTTTGTCATTGTAGCAGCTGTCATGACCTGGGGTTCTGAATGGCGTAACCAACAAGTAATATTCTATACCGACAATGCATCTATAGTCCAAGTGTGGAAAACTGGTACTTGTAGGGACAGGGACATAATGACCCTGATTAGATTCATGTTCTTCTTCACCGCTCAACAAAATGTTAATATCTTGCTGCAACACATTCCTGGTCACATTAATGTAGCCGCTGATCTCCTTTCTCAATTACAGGTTCAACGCTTCAACTGTTCCCGTTGGCAGATCCTTCGCCCACTCAAATCAATCAAGGGGTTTGGACAATCTTTCCTTAGTGGCTACATATTTTCAATCACAAGCCTTGGCTCCAGCTACTAGGTCGTCATATGGTGTTGGTCTTCGTTCCTATGAACGGTTTTGCTACCGCTGGTCGCATGCTTTGTGGCCTCTGTCAGAAGATGTTCTCATCCGGTACGTTTCAGAGTTAGCCCAGACGGTATCTCACACCACTATTCGAGCGTATCTAGCTGGCCTACAGTTCCATTCACTTATGCATGGTTTCAGTGACCACATTATAGTCATGAGTCGATTGTTTTACACGTTACGGGGTATTAAACGAGTGCAAGGTGCTTCATTCTCCCGACCACGTCGCTTGCCTCTCAATTATAATCACCTGTGTTTAATCCATTTCAGAATCGAATTTTTGCAGTTTTCACCCAACGATCGCCTTTTGCTCAGGGCAACAACCGCTTTGGCTTATTTCGGTTTACTACGCTGCTCTGAGTATACATGTTCATCTCGTCACCAGTTTGATGCGTCCACTGACTTGATGGTGCACGACATCACGATCTCTTTGGATCGTACCATTATGACAGTCACTCTCCGTTCATCTAAGACAGATCCGTTTCGTACAGGATGTCAGGTTCGGATTGGCACCACTAACACCTACGCTTGTCCGCTGCGGGCAATGTTGCAATTCTTAACCGTTCATCCAGGTCCTGGTTGGCCCTTGTTCACATTTCAAAATTTAACACTTTTAACTCGGATGGACATAGTTCAGCTGCTTCAGTCTTGCTTACCTAGGTTGCCGAACATTAATACCCACTCTTTTCGTATCGGTGGCGCTTCAGCAGCTGCGTCAGCTGGTGTTCCGGACAGCACTATACAGATTCTAGGTAGGTGGTCAAGCGACGCCTATCGTTGTTACCTTCATTTGGATAGGACGACTTTCACACTACTCTCCCGAAGGCTTTGTATGACTCAGGCTCTAACTCGGGGCTGGGATCAATCCACCTCCTCATCATTTCAGGTTTAATAATTTTCACTGTATGTGGTTTGGGGAAATTTGGGGGTGTGCTGCGTGTAGCAACATAAGGTTTATATTCCTTAGTTTTCCTCATACAATTTTGAAGCTGTCCTTGTTGACAGTTTGTGTTTTTAAGCTGTCCTTGTTGACAGTTTGTGTTTTTAAGCTGTCTCTGTTGACAGTTTGAGTTCTAAGATGTCTTTGTTGACAGTTTGTTTTAAGCTGTCTTGGTTGACAGTTTGTTGTAAGCTATAGGTTTCAGCTGTCCTTGTTGACAGTTAACTTGAGCTATCGTCTAAGCAGACTTTATCTCATCATTCAATACACGCACGCATCCCTTGATTTCCAACATTCCGCCAAACAATGCTGTTTTTATTGTGTTGATTACGGTATTACGCCAGCGATTAACACAAATAAAATCTTCCTTTTGAATTTTAAGTAGGGAATACAAGATCATTTAAATTAAAATAAGTTAAAGACAATGATATTTCTTTTTCTTATATATCCCACCCTTTGTGTGTAAATCTTTTCTTAGATTTTTTACACAGCCTCTTTGATTGGGCATACTTACATTGGGGCTTGTAATAAAAAAGGTTTCTATGTGTTGATTTTTTTGTGCTAGTAGTTGTGTTCCGTATTACTTCATCTTTATATATGCTTGTTGTAATAAAGAAAAAAAGCTTTTAGCAAAAGGTTATACTTTGCGGGTATTGCATTTCTTGGACGGGGTAATTTTTGTAAATTTCAGAAAGTGCTGACATTAATATATGTCAAAACTTGCTGTAAGAAGTTGTATTAGTTGTAAAATTATTTATCACATGCATGTTAGATAAGGTAGATAACACTAGGTTGAGGATCACAAGGTAGATAACACTAGGTTGAGGATGGCTAGTGTAAATGTTGGTACTCTGAGAGGTAGAGCAGGTGAAGTAGTTGAAATGTTAGAACGTAGATCTGTTGATTTGTGTTGTGTTCAGGAAGTCAGGTGGAGAGGAGCTTCAGTGAGATTTGTGGAAGGTAGGAGGGCAAGGTATAAGCTTTTTTGGATTGGTAATAGTGATGGATATGGAGGAGTTGGCATATTCGTTGCAGAGAAGTGGGTAGAAAAAGTAATAGATGTTATGCGTGTTAATAGTCGTATTATAGTGATAAAGTTTTTGATAGGTAATAGGATTGTCACTTTTCTGTCAGTTTATGCTCCACAGTGTGGACTCAGTGAGGAAGATAAAGATAAGTTTTATGATGAGTTAATAGCAGTCACATCAAAGTTTGGAGACACTGAACTTGTCATGGTGGGCGGCGACTTTAATGGTCATGTTGGGAAGTCATCTGAAGGTTATAGAGGTGTGCATGGAGGCTATGGATTTGGGAGCAGAAATAAGGAAGGGGAGAGATTGCTTGAGTTTGGAATGGCAACGGACATGGTGGTTTGCAACACATCATTCAGTAAGAGACAGAGTAGGCTGATAACATATGAGTCAGGTGGTTGTAAGACACAGATAGATTACTTCCTGGTTAGAAAGTCAGACAAGAAAGTGGTGAAGGACGTGAAAGTTATATCGGGGGAAGAGTGTGTTTCCCAGCATAGGTTGCTGGTTTGTGATATTATCTTGAAGAGTGTTAAAGAAGCCAAGGGAAAGTACAGGCCCTGTCGAAAAGTCTGGAAGCTGAAGGAAGAGATTGTAGCAAGACAATTTAGTGCAAAAGTTCAGCAGTTAGCCCACAATGGTCAATGTGATAGTGACAATGTTGAAAGTACTTGGACTACTTTGAAGAATTGTCTTCTAGAAGCTTCTGATGATACCTGTGGGTGGACGAAAGGACCAGCTAGACATAGACAGACCTGGTGGTGGAATAATGAGGTTGACCAGTGTATAAAGGAAAAGAGGAAACTTTGGAAAGAGTGGAAGTCAGGTGGTAGTAAAAATATTTACTTAGAAGCTAAGCGTCGTGCTCGTACAGCAGTGTATAAGGCAAAATCAGAAGCAGAGAGAAACAGATTTGCAGATGTGTTAAGAAGGGAAGACCAGCGCAATGAGGTATTCAAGATAGCAAAGCAAATGAAGAAGACTAATCAAGATGTTGTAGGTGAGAAGTGTATACGTAATGATGAAGGTGTTTTGGCTAGCACAGAGGAGGAGAAAAGGGTAGCTTGGAAGAATTATTATCAGAGGATTGATAGAGTGCCACGTAAAGTTATTTGGTGGGCTATGAGAAAATTAGGTGTGGATGAGTGGCTAGTTACGATGGTACAGGCTATGTACAGCAATGCTAGAAGTCGTGTCAGGATTAAAGATTCACTTAGTGATGAATTTAGTGTAAATGTTGGTGTACATCAGGGTTCTGTACTTAGTCCTTTGTTGTTTGTTCTAGTCTTAGAAGCGCTGTCGATGGAGTTCAGAACAGGTTGTCCATGGGAGTTATTGTATGCAGATGATTTGGTTCTCATAGCAGAGTCGATGGAAGAATTAGTTGAAAAGTTTGAGAAGTGGAAGAAAGGACTAGAAGAGAAAGGGCTAAAGGTAAACACAGCAAAGTCTAAAGTCATGATTAGTAGCATTGCAGCCAAGTGTGATCTTGTAGTTGGAAAGTGGCCTTGTGGAGTTTGCAGGAAAGGGGTTGGTAGTAACTCAATTTTTTGTCAGACTTGCAAGCATTGGGTACATAAGAAGTGCAGTAGTATTGGTGGAAGGTTAAGAGCTGACATTCAGTTTGTATGCAAGCGTTGCAAAGGTGAGATTATAGAGAATGAAGTATTTCCAGCTTTAATGATGTACAACAGTGGCTCGTTAGAGATAGTTGAGAACTTCTGTTACTTAGGTGATATGTTGGGCAGTGAAGGGGGTGTTGGAAGAAGTGTTACTTGCAGGATAGGTTCTGCTTGGAAAAAGTTCAGAGAGTTACTTCCTTTGTTGACTAGCAGAGTCCTGTCAATTGAGGTAAAAGGTAGGTTGTATGAGGCCTGTGTAAGAAGTGTTATGTTGTACGGTAGTGAGACATGGGCAGTGAAGCAGGAAGATCTTGACCGTTTAGAAAGGAATGATATGAGAATGGTTAGGTGGATGTGTAACGCCAGTCTGAGAGACAGAAAGAGTTCAGATGAGCTAAGAAGCAGGCTAAGTCTCCGTAGAATTAAAGATGTTATCCAGATAAGAAGATTGAATTGGCTGGGGCACTTGGAAAGAATGGAGGAGGATAATTGGGTAAGAAAGTGTAGAGACTTGATAGTTCCTGGGGCAAAGCCCAGAGGCAGACCGAGAAAGACTTGGCAGGAGGTTATAAGGACAGACTTGATACAGAGGAAGTTGAGTTTAGATCTAACACAGTCTAGATCAGATTGGAAGAGGGTCATTAATATACCCCGTCCAACCCATGCTAGCATGGAAAACGGACGTTAAGCCGAGAATGATGATGATGATGTTCGTTACCAGGTGGTTGCCAGGGTGTTGTTACCGATAAATACAGACCAAATTTAAGGAAAATATTGATCAGCAAAATGACATCATTTTTTATCCCAATGTTGTCATTATATTTTTTTTTACTTTGAACATCTATAAATGCTATATTCTCAATATGTAACAAGTTTAATGACATGAGCATTAATATTTTCTTAAAAACGAATCTTTTTACCGTTACCATTAAAATAAGAAACTTTCGGTATTACATCTCTTTTAATCCTAATGACGTCATTAAAATTCATTTTTCTCATATTGAATCAATTTATTTCTATTCAGTGAATAAGTCTAAAGAATTTAGGCCTTATCATTAGTAGTGCTTGAGAATTGCAAAAAATTTATTGCAAATTAGGAAAATAATTTTTTTAGGCATGTATGACGTCATTTCTGATCCCAATGACGTCATAAAATTAATTTTTTACTTGAAATTTGTTTGTATTAAGACTTTCTACCAGCATGCCAAGTTTTATCACATACGCATTAGTTCCGTATTTATGGCCTGCAGGCACTTTATGCCCCCTCCATTGCTGCACTAGACCAAAAATAGCCTGGTGTTAATAGGGTTAAATTGTGCAGTAAATAAAAAAAACTTGATCATATATTTCTAGATTATAGGATCACCAGACTACACAGTGTGTTTACCAGAAGCTCCAAGCGAAATTCTGAAAACTTCTGACCCAATGTTAAAAAGCTTTTCAGAGGTAGGTTAAGTGTAATAATTCCTTTTTGATAAAATTGATGAATGATAAAATTTAACATGGAATTTACCATGTTTACAGCAAGATGCAAACTATACAGCATTTTTGAATGGTTATGTCCAAGATGAAGATGTGAAAGAAAATAATGAAGAAAAAACAAGTAAACAATTTTGTTATACATAATATATGCAATCTTCCCACTTAAATAACTATTAACATTAACACATTGAATAAATTAGAAAGCCCTCAAACTGCTACTGTAATAGGTATTGTAATAACACAGGCCACATAAGAAAATTGCTCTATAGCTAGAGCGTAAATAACAAAGAAATATGCAGATTTAAAATATGCAAGAAGTAAAGACAAACAATACTAGTCATAATTTGACAAATAATACACCAATGTTGAAACGCTCCCATTGTTAAATTTTCTTCACAAGATTTATATCATAAAAATGTATCTTTTTTCACAGCGAATCTCATTACTTGATGTGTCAATAGTTTGAGAAATCCAATCCCGCCTACCCTTGTACAGTACCTAATTCTGGAAAATGTGTAGAACCTGCTAAAAAACAACCCTTCCCAAGTGAAATGTACAACCCTTCATAGAAAAACTGTAAGCTGGCTATTAAAATTACCAAATCCCAATCTAAAATGTGTATTTGTGCTGCCATTGTATTTTTCATAACCTGTTTATAACAATTGGCATTGCAATTCTATGCTAGAGTTATCATTTTGATGACATAAGTTTGCGTACCCAAAAAATTACAAATTACACAATTTGACCATTTAAAATAAATCATAAATTTTTTAAATGCTTTTATCACTGGTACTTTTACTAATGAGAATATAATATTCCATCATTTCTCTAGTGTCATGTAGTACAATACTGCTTTTCAGAACCGGAAGAATTTGAAGCATCCAATGAAGATGTTGAAACAAAGCTTGATAGATTGAGTTTACAAGAAAGTGAAGGTGATCTTCAATATTCAAAAAATATTATTTTTCTTTGGATGCATAGCATGTGCACGCTTTTTGTGGAATATATTTGTGACAAGTTGTTCTGTTGATCTTGATCTCTGTATTTTAATGCAACTTTCAACATGACAAGTTTTTAAAAGTTGTAAATATATACGACATGTGTAAAAAGAGATGACTTCAAATTTAATTGCACCGATGCTTTCCAATCTACTTAAATTTATATGTGGATGTATCAATATCAATAACAAAATTAATGTGTTTCTTATTGGTTAGGCTACAAGTTTACATATGTATCTGATGATGAAAAAGATGAGGAAGATTATGGTATATACAGAGCTGACTCGTTCGATCGTTTCTGCCGAAGAGGATCACCAGATTTAAGCAGCATTACTGATGAGCAAGGTGTTCTTGCAGAACAGGACAATGCATGTATGTATTCATAAATGCTGTATAAATAAAGCTCTTTTCACGTTTCTTATCAAGTTACTTTTTTTGTACCAGGTGTATGTTTAGCCTAATTTTTGTTACGTTAAGAATACAGTGAACTGATCAATTTTATTGCAGTTGTTTGTGTTGTCACGTGTTGCTACAAACACTATCCTTGTTTAAACTTCTTGTTACAGCCTCCCCAGTTGGAGTAGCTCCTAAAATTACAAGGGAGAATCTGACACATTCTCCAATTTCTTCATCCATCTCAAGATCAAGCATTGATAAGTTAAATGATGCAAGACTGGACACGAAAAGTGGTAGATTGTAATTTCTAATTTTTAATTGTTTTAATTTTTACCCGTCTTTTTTCCTGAACTTGCATTTTTTAGGAATCTTGTTGCCTGCTCTTCCCCGAAGACCAAATTACAAAGAAGCTACTGAGTTGATGTGTAACGTCACGTGAGTACGGCCTCTGTAAAACAACGTATCTGTATTATTGTTATCTTTTTTAATTTATGGGAAGGAAAGGGTTAAGTGGAAATCTACTAAGCAATATAAAACATAATAATATATTTTAGTTTGATTTGGAAAAATAAGAATTAGGGTCTAAAAGAAGTCTATTTTCTAGTATTGCTGGCTTGGTATAAGATAAACTTGCGATTCTGTTTAAATGAAAGCAGAATAAAAATGTCACTTCTAGCAAAATATTAAGTAAAAAAATGATTCAAGTGAACTATTTGTGTAAAACGCGTAAAATTTTCTTCAAAGATTGAGTGGTCCAGTAGAGAATAAAGTTTGAATCACTTTCGTGCAATCAAATCAGATTATAGTTGCTACACATGCCCATGGTATATTGTAGTCGGTTGATTCTCTTTTAGTTTGGATCAAAGTGCAAAAGTTTTAATATCATTAGAAGTGTTTGAAAATCCTACAGAAAGCCTGGTTCAGGTTTGTTTGTCCATTTTTTTGTCCATATTTTGTTTGTCCATATTTTGTTTGTCAACATTTTGTTTGTCCATATTTTGTTTGTCCATATTTTGTTTGTCAACATTTTGTTTGTCCATATTTTGTTTGTCCATATTTTGTTTGTCCATATTTTGTTTGTCAACATTTTGTTTGTCCATATTTTGTTTGTCCATATTTTGTTTGTCCATATTTTGTTTGTCCATATTTTGTTTGTCCATATTTTGTTTGTCAACATTTTGTTTGTCCATATTTTGTTTGTCAACATTTTGTTTGTCCATATTTTTTTGTCCATATTTTGTTTGTCCATATTTCGTATCTGCTTACGTCTCTACTTGTTATTTTACATTCAAAACAAATCTGGTTTTTAGATGTTCATAGTTTCAATTGGCCATTTCGCTGGACTGAACTACACAATGAATTTACTTATCTCAAATTTAAACATATATTTATTAAAGACAAGAGGTAACATTAGATTTCACGCCCTCTTCTGAATAAACACCAAGAAACCAGTCGTTTTATTTATGTGTCCAAATACTTGTGTTGTATAGCCAGCGGTTATAACAATTGTCACTGTGTGGCAAGTGGTAATAAATATTATGTATTGTACTTTAGACACGGTTAATTCTGGATTTATCAATATGTTATCAATTAACTTTGATAGTGTCAATAAAGTTCAGGTTGGTTTACTTTTTACCACAATAAATATATAAAATTACAAAATCTTTTGTGTGCAACTTCAAGGAGAATTTACGAAGCCAAGGTATTTGTTGTTAGTTTCCTTGTTGTGTCTGACTTTATATTGTGTTGGTGTACTATAAACTAGTATTTTTGATACATTACAATCTAATATTGTGTTGGTGTACTATAAACTAGTTTTTGTGATACATTACAATCTAATATTGTGTTGGTGTACTATAAACTAGTATTTTTGATACATTACAATCTAATATTGTGTTGGTGTACTATAAACTAGTTTTTGTGATACATTACAATCTAATATTGTGTTGGTGTACTATAAACTAGTATTTTTGATACATTACAATCTAATATTGTGTTGGTGTACTATAAACTAGTTTTTGTGATACATTACAATCTAATATTGTGTTGGTGTACTATAAACTAGTATTTTTGATACATTGCAATCTAATATTGTGTTGGTGTACTATAAACTAGTATTTTTGATACATTACAATCTAATATTGTGTTGGTGTACTATAAACTAGTATTTTTGATACATTACAATCTAATATTGTGTTGGTGTACTATAAACTAGTATTTTTGATACATTACAATCTAATATTGTGTTGGTGTATTATAAACTAGTATTTTTGATACATTACGATCTAATATTGTGTTGGTGTACTATAAACTAGTATGTTTGATACATTACAATCTAATATTAATACTACATTTGCATTTGAGCAAATTTATTCGGATTCATTAGTTAACTTAATTAAAATAAAATTTATATATATGCATTGCGTTTACATTATATTTTGCGTAATTATACAGATTCAGCATGAAAACATTAAAAATGAAAACGGAAAAATTTCCAAAAAATATTTTTCCGGATTCGTTTGAATCTGTAATAATTGCTTGAATCTGTATAGATTTTCTAATGTAAACTGACAAAAACGCATATACCTAAATAACTTTGACATAATACGGAAGTGATATTATAAAAATTTATACGATTTGTACACGAGTGTAAACAGTTGAAAACGGATAAAATATTTCCCTTTTCAACCTTTTTTATTTTCGTTTGAATCCGGATACTTTCTTTGAATCCAGATAAGTGCTCAAGTGTGAACGCAGCTTAAGTTGTTTCTTCTTCAGATCGGTTTGAATTTTCAAGATATTTTCATATTTCACGATCACGGTTGTTTACACGTTTCTACTGGAGATGAAATTGTGACAAGGTGGGACATTTTTCGCACTATCAAATTCAACATTAACGTCATCTGTAGCTTAACTATACTATAGTCATAATATTAACAATATCACTGTAAATTAAAAGTATTCTAAACAAGCATTGGCATGAAATAATTTCAATGATCCTGTTTTTATAGGTCTATCGTTTCAACAATTAAATCTATCATCAAATCTAATCAAGATGTTAAAGACGGAAAACATGAAACCATGGCAGCTAATACAAACAATGAACTGGACTTAGTTATCCAAGATTGGATTATATGCAACACAGGTGTTGAAGTATGTTAATAGAGGCCATAAGTGTTTTTGAATGGCTGTTTATTTCAACTAATTTTCCTTGTAATATTTCATGTAAAGTTAAACAGACATGACACATCTCAGAATCAGCTAATGTGTAAGCTCTATTTTATCAAACAAGAAACCAGACAAAATATCCTAACGATTGCTGAAATATAGACATTATGTCGTAGACCTTTTTCAAAACACCACTAGAATGCTAGACTTGACGTAAATCTGGCTGTATTCCACCGATCTGCAATCAGTATTCCACTATATTGAACTTTCTTTCTTTAGGAACCTGAAGTTAAGCATTTTTCTCTCATCAAATACTCTTTACTGTCTTCACCTAAAGGAAAAGAAAAGGGTGGGACGAATTTTTTTAACGCGAGAACTTTATTTCTTCAGTTTATTTACTGATTAACTTAAGACCTCTTGCAAACTACTAGGGAAGTGTCTTGTAAATTCAGATACAGAGTTTTATATAAAGTGATTTATTAGTATTGCTTTCAAACTTTGTATGTTTTCTTCCTTGCTATTGCTTTGTCAGGAAATTGAAAAAAAAATGTATATTTAAAATTGAATCATCAGGAAACTATTATTAAAAAAGATTTAGTTTTTGTATAAAAAATACACGCTTTCATATTTTACTACTAAGATTTTCTTGTTGCTTATAAAAAAATACATGTTTTCATATTTTTGAGCTGAAATTAACAGGTTTATTAGGTTGTTTTCATTTTTTTTTCTAGTCTTGAAAGCAGGACATGTCCATTTCAGACATTCGTTACTTGGAGTCATGTCAAGATGGGAAGTAGGATTTTTTGCGTTAAGGTATAGCGTCTACTTGTTTGCAAATGATAATTATCTAAAATATCGACATTTTTTAAATCATAAATTGTCGTCGGTATAATTAGCCCTCGCATGTATCCCTGCTGGTTCTTCCATATTCGACACGCACTACAGAGAGGTGGGCTCAGAGACTTTCTTGATGCTTGAGTAGTTGGACACGCAACCTCACCGTTGAACATCGAAAAAACATTGTATTGTCCAAATGTTAATTTCTGAATTTCAAATCATTTTAATTTTTTTCCTTTTTTAGAGGATATATACTTAATCATTATTCCACCAAGGTATGTCTTTTTATTTAACGAAGTATGTTATTTCAATCACACCAGCGAACGACTTACAAACCAGGTTACTTCTGTTTTTTTAGAGAAATGATTTAAAACATTCTTACAATTTGAGGTATACTTTTTTTCGTAATTTGATCATCTTCTGTGCAAAGTGTTTTATGTTGCAACGGTTGTAGCTCACGTAAAGAAACACGATTGAAGAATAACTATAAACCACATAATAAGAATGCAAATAGAAGTAATAGTTCAAATGGTTAGCTGAAGTTTCTTCGCTGTGACCATTTACGACTTTTCTGATTCTTGTAGAAATAGCTAGGGATGTATTTTTTGTTTAGCGTCAAATGCGGTGGCTGTATAAGAGCTGGATCGGATGAAGGATTGTACATATTTAAGGTAAGAATGAGCCACCTATTTTACATCAGTATTGCTTTTATAACCAGCTTAAAATATAAATACCGCTCGATGCCAGGGCGCAAATAATATTTGGTAAGTGGTTTTAGCGAAAAAATTCGGAACATATTCTCCTATCATGTGTAATTTTGAGCGGATTGTTTGAGGTAGCAATAAAATGCACTTTTTATTTTCATTTGTTTCAAGGAGAACTTAATAACAATTTGAAAATATTAGAGTTCTACCTACTAAATTTTCAACGAAGGTGTTTTCTTTAACGCTAAAATGTCTCGTCAGCGGTTGACCTTTTAGCATCTACCGTAATGCTTCGAATAAACGCCCGGGGCGTTTATTAAATTTTTGACATTTTTGGGGGGCGTCTATTCGAGGGGGGCGTTTAAAAGAGGGGGCGTTTATTAAATTTTTTACACTTCGTCTCTTTTGCAGTTTTTAAGGATACCTATAATATATATCTTCACAACAGAAAATAAAAGATATTCACATGTTTTTAGAGAATGAACTTCAAAAGCGAAAAACTAAATTTCCAACCTTAAACCTTAAAGATTTAGGAAAAAAGTAAGTAAGTAAATATACTTTTACTATCGCCTCGAATAAACGCCCCTTATGAGGGAGGGGCGTCTATTCGAGGGGGGCCTTTATTTAAAAAATGACTGAAAAGGAGGGGCGTTTAATAGAAGGGGGGCGTTTATTCGAAGCATTACGGTATTCTGGAAAATGAGACAACAAAACATCAATTTTTAAGTGATAAATGCTCATAGATTATCGGAAATGATGGTGCGACCCCTTTTCTGGAGTTAGCTGTGGAGAACGAAAACGATGCTAATGACTGGCTGATGACGATATGTCAAAGTCGTAGCTGATGCTGTAAGTGCTAATTCCAAGTATTTCCAAATGTCTCCACCCCTTGCATGAGAGTGTCGTATTTCTTTTCAGAAAAATGGTCCTGAACAAAAAGCAGAACCGGGTGCTTTGATAAATTGTGGCCTGGTTTCTACACACGATAAGGTTTAGTAATTTTCTCTGCTGTTTGTTTGTTGATTATTTTTGTTTTTGTTTGCTTTTTTTGATTCTTATAAGGAGGGAAGATTCTTATAGGAAACGTTTTGTATTAATTTTAGTTATTCTTGTTTAACCAAGATCCAAAATCAGGCCGTTTGTTAATGGAAGACTCGTGTAGTATACAAGATGTAACACAAGTATGTGTGGATAATCAAGTCAGAACACACTGTACACTAGTACGTATGTTTTTCGTTTGCTGTAGGTTACTAAATGTGAATCCGACGGACGTGGTTTTTATCATCACAGAGGAGAAAATTGTCCATCCCCCCCCCCCCCCCCCCCGGAAATTTTAGGACAATAACCTACAGTCAGCTTTCCAATAAAGCGTTCATGGCTGCAGATTTCGGTTACATTAAAGATGGTAGTTTTTTCTGAATTTTTATTGGTTGTTAAAAAGCTCCGTCTGCAAACGCTTGGCGAAAAAAATTTGCGCCTGCGCATGCGGAAAAACCAAACGTTGTGAGCCGGCCGATACATCTGCAAAAATGCTGGAGCTTGATGGACTGTGTTGTAACGCTGCACACCTTTTTGTTTCAGTTTATTGACGACCACATGGATGAGGAAACCCATTCAAACAAAACAGTCTGGTTGTTCTCATTTCCATCAGAATATGAACTCGGGAAATTTGAACAGAAATTATTCGCTTGTTGGCAGTCCTTATATCAAGTAAGTTTTCTGCTGTCTCTTTCGTGTTTGTGTTTATTTGTTTTTGTTTATTTACTTGTGTTGTTGTTGTTGTTGTTGTTGTTGTTGTTGTTGTTGTTGTTGTTGTTGTTGTTGTTGTTGTTGTTGTTGTTGTTGTTGTTGTTGTTGTTGTTGTTGTTGTTGTTGTTGTTGTTGTTGTTGTTGTTGTTGTTGTTGTTGTTGTTGTTGTTGTTGTTGTTGTTGTTGTTGTTGTTGTTGTTGTTGTTGTTGTTGTTGTTGTTGTTGTTGTTGTCGTTGTCGTCGTTTTTGTTGATTTGAAATATTTTGTTGGTTATTTATTTTTAGGTGCCTTTACAGTTTGTTTTGCTGTCTGACCAAGAACTTCAGGAAACTATAAAAAGTGTTTTGAATTACCAAAACAAAGACCAACCAGACATAGGACGACAATTATTATTGCAGTTGACGAGTAATTAAATAAAAAGGGAAGTCTGGATGATTCGCATAAAATTTTATTTTTATGTTTAAATAGTATGATAATAATTTTTATGCCACTCTCTCTCCTGACGTCTTTAAATTGTAAATATATGTTTCTCGGCTTAATATCGTTTTTATTATTTTTATGATTTTCAAGAAGAGTTTTTCATGAGTTATAGCTGTGAAAGAATATAAACTATGTAACATGTATTTCTGTGTGGTGATTTTTTTGCGAATGAGTAAATTTGGGGGGATTTAAGTAAATTAAGAAAAGACCTGTTCAGTGATCTGAAATATCGTGAAATTCCAACGAAAATATTTCCCGCCAAAAGTAATTGGTTTAAGATACAGTTACACAGCTTCTATATACAGATGTGTTATACAGACGAAACCTCAAAGGGTGGTTCTCATCTCTGAAACCAGGGCAATCCTTTCTCATTTGTATGATTATCTCCGTTTTGACGAGGAACTAAAACTTTTATCCTGAAAAACTTTTCTAATATTTTCAGGTCATAAATTACTACGGACAAAATTATTGGTGACATAAATTCTTGCGGTTTTTGCCCTAAACCGCTATAATAAATATCAGGAGTATAAAAAGGAAGAAAAAAGCTTCTTCGCAAAATCGAACGAAAAACCGAAAATTGCTTTAGTCATCTTAATAATTTTTACATGATAAAGCCTACGATTAATAATAATTTATGTCGCAGTTAATTTAACGGCCCTTCACTGAAAAAATCTTAATTAGAAAAGGTATCTCTCTTTAGTATGAACCACACCTAAAAGCACAAAGAAGAATGGTTAGTATCGTTAAAGGTTCGTTCTTGTGACCCTCATACATAAAAGTATTTATTCTTGTTTTATATAACGAATTTCTAGCTTTTATTCGAAACTCGCTCTTTTATGAAAATAAAAAAGGCGGCCCGAAATTAGTTTATAAATATAAATATAAATATATATAATTTCATATATTTTTCACATATTTTATATCTTAAACACGCTGTTTATATTTAATAGGTTTATATTGTGCAGCCTTTTTGTGAATATATGTTTGTTTGTTTATTTTTATTTTTTGTTTGTTTGTTTGTTCGTTTGTTCGTTACAACATTATATTATGTATTCTGTTCTCCATTTTTTTGTAATCAAATAAATTCGTGTTTTTACCAAGAATTGTTGTTAATCATCTGTGTTTGTCATATTTATTTATGTTTCGATTTTTCCTTCTTTCTTGTCGTCAAATATTAAAAAGAGAAAAAAAGCCCTAGAGACGAGGTTGTTTTTTCTCTCTTTCTTGGAATTTACCGTAAACAGTCTAAAATTACTATTTACAGTAAACAGTCTAAAATTACTATTTACCGTAAACAGTCTAAAATTACTATTTACCGTAAACAGTCTAAAATTACTATTTACCGTAAACAGTCTAAAATTACTATTTTTTTTCATTGCATAAAGAATAGCCCTTCTTGTATTCATCGTATATCGCATCTGAAAAATCGTACGACAGCATAATTGTTGATGTCTTTTCACGTTAACAATATAAGTACACACATTCAAGTGACGTAGCATCGATGACAGTGTAGATCACTTAAGTTTATTTATCTAAGTGTTGATCATTTGCTGAAAAACAAAAGTTTTTATTTACATTAACTTGACTCGATGTTTGTGAATTTCATGAAGGCGCCAAAGTTAATGCAAAATAATTTGGAGCGTTTTGTCAATAGTAACAGTGAAGATATTTGTGTGAAGACGTCACTATTTGTGCAACTTTCTGAAGCGAGCGACATTTTACTGAGCGCGAATGAAGGCTGAAACAAAACAGGCGATATTAATAGGTTAAAAGGAGAAACATCATGAGGAAGGTAGGAGATTGGTCAACGTATCTTAACACTTAAGATTTCCTGATAAAAATGTGATCAAATGTAACTCTGATCTTTTTAGAACGCAGGAAGTTTCGTAAATTATAAAAAATTCCCAAATTCGTCGAACGAACACGTAAGTTTTACAAATTTGCTGTTGTTGTTGTTGTTTTTGCGCGTGCGCTCTAAAAATATTTTGAGACGAATACGCAATAAAAAGAGAAGAGAAAGTTTGCAAATGCGACAAAAACACAGAGCAAAAGGTTACTATTACTACTGTAACTAGATTTTAGATTTAGGAAGAACCCTGACAACTTTGTGCATGTCCAAAATAGTTGCGCACAGCTTTATTCTGGTTCCTCTGGGATAATTAATTCAAACCTTTTAATAGCAATCGCGATATATTTTTATCAACTTTCAATTTGTCAAAAACTGTTCATTACTTCTACTTCTGCTATGAACAATCATTGATCATTTCTATCATAACAATCATTTATGGAACAGTCAATGAACCTAGTGGATATGGTAAAAAGGACTGGGTATCATATCATTAATAATCTTGCAATGTAAACAAACGTTTAAAACTCATCTGTCGTGAAAGAAATATTTTTTTGTTTCTTTGCAAGCTGAATTTTTTACGTTGAAAACATTGAGTTTGCACGTAAGCTCTATTTTAAAACGAGAACAAACATCTACGAACGAGAAATAACAAGGAGACTACATGATAAACCTATGTACATTTGATGCTATATAGAGCAAGAAAAGAGTTACTTTTGCTGCCGTAGTATCTTGCATCGCGTCACAACTCCTGCACATGCAAAGCATTTTATGTCTGCGTATAATAATGGATGCACTGATCCATGTTGGCAGGGATAAGTAAAATGCAGGTATAAACAATCTAAAACTTGTTCCTGTGTGACGTATTGAAAGTAGTGCAAAACTATTGGCGAACTATTTAAGCCACAACACTAATGCGCTTTGTCGGATCTTTTCGCAGGTTGACAAAAAGAGAAATCGTCTATCTGTTCGAAGATCTTCTGATCCAATTGAAAAAAAAGAGTTAACCCGACGAGGATCTTCCAAGAAGAAGTATGCGGTAGGATATTGTAGAATGTTAGTGTGAGTGATATGGGATGAAAAAAAATCATCTCATCTAACAAATGCCGCGTTGTTTATTACAATTTGAAAATTTTCTTTGCGGCGGATTACAATTTTTACTGCGTTAAATCCGCCGCCAAAAAGATTTGAGTGTTGAGGGTATAAGGGAACACGGCTTGTTTGTTTTTGTAAATAGAGCTTCATTTTTAAGATTTTTCTATTAAAAACTTCTCGTTTATGGGTTTATGGGTTCGGTATTTCTTGGATGGCGCAGTGAATTTGAGGAAGTACGGAATTGTTACATGTTTTGATTTTGTAGAACATCAATTCAGACATCCTTCCGAGAAAAAGAACGAGTACAATCGATGTTGAAATACCGAATGAAGCAGGTTGGTCTGTTGTGTGTTCCCGTTGGTTTTAGAAGCATGGGAAAAGATTGTTTTTAGTTAATATAGTGTTAAGAGTTTCGTAACTAGACGATAATACTGGGCATAAACCTCTGTCATTGTAGCATGCGACAATGTGGTAATGATTTTTCAGAAGCTTTAGGCTAGTTGAAATAAAAAATCTTCGTTGCAAGAACTCATACGTCACGTTGCCATTCAGGACTTGGTTTGATACTCGAAGGCGGTGCAGAAAACAAGCACGACTCGTCCTTATACGTGTCTGGATTTAAACCCGGGAGCGCTGCAGAAAAGTCAAAAAAAATTGGAATCGGAGATAAAGTAGTACAGGTAGATTTACCTTTTTCTAATTTTGTACTGTTTAATTTTTTTTTCTTTTATTTGATTTTGTTAAAGGGGCTACGAACCGGTTAAAATGCTCACATTCCGTATATCCCGCGCACATTTAAAAATCCGGCAAACGCGTTTTGCGCAATGAACAGACCAGCGCACTTTGCTCGCTGGTTCAATATTTTTTTTCGAAAAGTATATTACAAAGAAATATTTCAGCGAGACTCATTCTGGATGAAAACATGACCAAGGCTGGAGAAGATAAAAATTCTAGATATATCTATATGTTCGAGTCTGTAAATTACATACATGCCGGAAAAATAGCCAGTTTGTTTTTCGCCGCCATCAGCTCGACTTTCGTGAAGTCACTAAAGTCGAAAACCAACAGCCGTTCCGTAGCCCCTTTAATAAATTCTGACGAATAAGCGCGACATCTGCTAGTATTTCTGTTTGAAAGCTTCCAACCCAAACGTGTATCAATGACAGAGCTTGTTAGAATAATTACGGTTTCATTGTAGACTTTCTTGGTGAGCAGTGAGCATTTGCCGCAAGCTTTAAATCTCGTTCACAGGTTATATGTCAGAAAGCGTCACACATTAGGCAAATTATTACAATGCTTCAGCGACTCACGAAATTATCTTTAGACTTGTTTCTGCTTTCACGTCTCTAATGATTTAAACTTTTGCTAAAATATTTTCTGTCATGAAAGTCGAGATGGTGTTTTTTGCAGTTTCTTAAAAGATCTGAAACTTTTGCTGAAGAACACAATAAAAGAACTAGTGACAGAATTGCCACCAAAAAGATTCTTGAATGAAATCTTTCTTTAAACCGTTCATATTTTATGTCGTCGTTTTTAAATGTGGATATAGGAGATTTTTTCTTGTTTTTATTTTAAGGAAGAGTTTCTTACGCTTAGGAATGGGTTTTCGTTGCATACACCTCAATGTACTCTCCAGTTTATGCGTTTTATTACGCTTGTCTGTTTAGCTTTATTAATAGCATTTCTTAAATTTAGTACTTCCGGTCTAAATTGATTCATTAAATTGCTGCGATGCTTGTCGTTTCAGTTTTATGCAGGACCTCTTTTAAGTCGTGTTGTCGTTCGATCAGAATGAGCTGATGGAACGTGAAGCGTAGATAAAATTGTTTTATGACCTGATTTGAAGGGAGGTTGAACTCCAACAGTAAACGATGTGCGAGCATATGCGAGAAGTGCTAGCAGAAGTAGGTCGTTTATTTGCATAATACTGATGCTCTATAAGGACAAAATATATTTTTTAAGTTGAAGAAGAAATCACAGAGTTCTGTTGACAGAATATTTTGATGTTTTTAAACACATTTATGACTGAAAAATGTACTGAAAACGATTGGAAAAAAGAGATTTTAACAATCGGCGGGAGGTAATGACTAATGTGAAGCTGAAGGGTCCGAGGGTGACTTCGATCGCGTTTGTGTGGAATTAAAACTGGAGTTTCTGTACATTTAGGTTGTTCATATTCTTCTTATCTCTTTATTAATAGCCGCATTCTATCTGTCTCCGCGCAAAATGGTACCTCAAGTAGCGAGACACACGAAATGGTGTATATAAAGGACGGCCAAACCGGTGGATATATCAACGGGCCACCGATTAGTCTCTTTAATAATAGCCGTATTTTGTCTGTCTCTGCGCGGACCCCCCGCTGAGTTAGAAAGACGTACTACGGAAACTCAAATCTCAAATGCGATATATTTTTATCCACTTTGTTGCGAAGGGTTTAAAGGGTTTAAAGGACGGGCGAACCCGGGGATTTTTTCACGGGCTAACGACTAGTCTCTTTAATAATAGCCGTATTTTGTCTGTCTCTGCGCAACATGGCACCGCAAGTAGCGGCCCTGCAGCTTTATTTCGGATCCCCGGCAGACTCCGTTTTTTACCGGCTTTGTTTTGACCGCTCACGCGTAATAGACCAATCACGAGGCTTCATTTTTACTAATAACCAATCCAAATTCTTCGCAGCTTCGCGTGGATTTTTCCACGGGTTGACAACTAGTCTCTATAATAATAGCCGTATTTTGTCTGTCTGTCCGCGAGAAAAGCGTCGCGTTACGGAAACACGAAATGCGATATATAAAAGTTTTCCACGGGTGACCGACTAGTCTCTTTAATATCTGCCTGTTTGCCTGTCTGTTACGGAAACATGAAATGCGGTAAATAAAGGACGGCCGAACCATGCCATTGACTAGTTCTTTAAAAAAATTAACATTGTAACAAATTTACCGTTATGTTCATTCACAAAACCATGTGTCGTTGCAATGTTATTTCATTTAAAATAATTTTGCTGATTCGAAAAGACAAGTGGAGTAGAAGTAGGGAGCCACTCAAAGCACAGTTGTGATTTTAACGGTGCTTTCACCGCTTCCGACCTCCTCCGCAGCTACCCCTCAAAAACCTGTGACGTCACAGATATATCATACCTCAAATCAGTAACTGACGCATGCGCAAAAAGGTCTCCCCCCAAACCCGACGACATCCGACGACATCATGCGCAAGTTGAGTAGACAGGGAAAGTCCCTACGCAAGCCACGACCGCTTGTTCGGGTTGCTCTACTTGAGGATGTGTATAAAGAGAAATGAGCTGGTTCAAGAACGCAATGAGCAAACTGTGCATCAGGGCCGTTGAAGAGAGCCCTTATATGCTCGTAGATGTCCCAGATCAGTTCTAGACCCAGGACATGTGCATCAGGGCCGTTGAAGAGAAACCCTATATGCTCGAGTATGTCCCAGATCGTCTCAAGACTCGGGACATGTGCATCAGAGCTGTTGAAGAGAATCCCTATGTGCTCGAGGAGGTCCCAGATCATCACAAGACTCAGGATATGTGCATCAGAGCCATTGAAGGGAAACCTTGTATGCTCGACCATGTCCCGGACTGGTTTGTTACTTAGGACATGTGCATAGCCGTTGAGGATGAGCCTGAGTTGCTCGATGCCTATCGCCAGCGGAATGCGCAGAAGGCTAGAATTAAGAACGAACTGGCACCAGTAGCGTGGCATCCCGACAGAGTCATAGACTGGTGTTTTTCAGAGGATGAAGAGAAGGATCATGAACTAATGTGGAGCGGAGCTATGGAACGCACCATATGATGACACGCGGCGACGATCAGAGCTAAGTTACATGTGGATCCTATGCTTCTTGCGAAGTATAAGATAAAGCGATGCAACAACAATGCGACGACTGTGAACGCATACTTGACGAGTATGATAGATGCAAGTGTGGGCGCAGACTTGTGGTGGAAGGTAGCAACGCGGAACTTGGTTCCAAAATGTTGTGCTGGTACTGCTATCACGAGTATATCACGTACAACGGAGGCAGTTGCGTATGTGCCGGGGCTGAGCTTCGCGATCATGATCTAGGTCTGTCCATGATTCGATGCTAGTTGGGACTTGAAAATCACCAAATAAAGAGGATGTTGAAATTTGGAGACAGGACCGTCAAATCAAAAGACTTTTACAGTAACATAACACCGTACAATATCGAAGATGTGAATATCGAAAACCTGGTCCTGAGCGACTCTATCCCTGAAAACAAAGGCAAGGACGAGAGATTTGTGATCGGATACCTTGACCAAGGCAAGCTATCTCCATTGCTGATAAAGACCCCTAAAAATGTCTTCTCGCAGGGTGTCTCTCAATATAGCGAGAATTCCGCGTTCACCATGTCGTTTGATCTTGGCGACTACCCTGAGTGGTTGGCTAAGTACGACGAGATCTTGAACAAGGTAGAGGCTTTAGAGGGGAATTGCTTCACCAACATAAGTGTGAAGAAAGATCGTTACATCAACCCTAAACTGAAGGAGTGGGAGGGTGAGATTAGAACCAACTTCCATAAGAAAAAGGTGTCCGAGGAACCTTGCGAATGTACGGGCATCATCAAACTGGGGAGCATCTATAGACAGGGTCACAACTATTACGTACAGACCTACTTGGAAGAGTGCAAATACAAGGAGGTTGAAAGGTATGGCGCTTGCTACCTTAGTGAGTTTGAAGACGATGACGACGAGAGCTTCACCGAGTTGTAGTATGTCAAAGGTTATGCTGGTTAAGGGTTTGCGTCGCTATAAATGAACATCCTGAAGAAGGAAGCGACTAGTTTAGGTATCAAAGGAAGATCGAAAATGTCAAGAGCAGAATTGGAGAACGCCATCCGAGAAGTCAAGTTCAAAGATGCGTCAACGCAGACGGATGGTCCTTATTGCGAGCCTTGTGTAGAAATAGCCTGGAAGCGAAATCTTGAGATCCGGGCTGAAGAGCTCATATACCAAGACACTGGGGAGGTGATTGGTTGTGCTCAAGGCACATGGTGGTAGAGTCGCAGACTGCGCGAGCAAGCATCCTGTAGTTTTGTAGATTAACGATCTACAAAACCTGCCTTGCATATCATACGCGTCATGATGCGTACCTTGGAGGCATGTCTAGATAGCGCTGGCATGTTGCACATCTTGTAGTTCTTTTAGAACCTCATCTTTCCCTTGCTGTCTCCCTTTTGCGACTAGCTCTGCACGCTCTCGTTCATCGATATTGTTCACGATACGTTTCACTCGCTGTCGCATCTGTTCCTTTAAGACCATATAGCGCTGCTTTTCCTGCATAATCAGGCTGAATTCGTAATCGTTGACAACACCGTTCTCTATGGCTCGTTCTCTATGGCTCGTGAAATGAAATCTACGATGGAATTCAGCTTTGACTCGGCAAGTAGTCGGAAACTTTCATGCTTCTGTGACTTCACGCTTAACCTCTTCGAAGCAATTTATCAGGCCAGCTTGCCCGATCCCCATGGCTAGCGTGATACCTCCCATGGCTATACACAGGGGAGCCCCAAGTCCTGTTGCTAATGCACCAAGTCCACATCCCGTAGTACTGACGCTCACGCCGAGTAAACTATGATCGCAATAGCGAACCCAGGTGCCATGCATCTTGAACTTTTTCGCGAGTCCGTCGCGCTCTTTGATCTCCTTGCGAAGATACTGTTCGATCTCTTCGATCTTTTTCAACCTGTAGACCTGACTTTCATCCCGACCTTACCGCCAAATCCTCGGGCGCACTTGGCGGTAAGGTCGGGTTTTTACCATCCATCATAGTCGCCCCGTATAGTACTTCCCACCCGAAGGATCAGGCAAACCCATGAGATCCTGAAGTCCTTTGTGAATGACAACTGTGAATTCATTATTGACACGGAGCATGCAGAGTCCATTTTTCAGCACAAAGACCATAGCTTTTCCTTCAGCTTGCTTGTTGATAATACTCGCTATATCCTCGATCTTGTACAAAGCGATCTCGATCCGGGTAACCTGTAGGTCGAATACTGATCGATTTCAGAGCGATCCTTGTACACTGCCCTAGGTAGTCGTCAAAAAGCGTGGGGCTTCTCGATATCTGTGATATACAGTTGCTTAGGTGGCATCTTTCTTGTAGAAGAAAACAACCCCAAAGCTAAGTACAAATCAAACAGGGGAGAATGGCCTCGGGGTATCACGAAGCTTGAACATCAGGATCTGTATGTGTCTACGGAGTCACATATCCCTGTGGTATTTTCAGAGTTTAGCAAGTATCCCATCAAGGTTCCAACGACCTGCCTGCACGATCCCGTTCGAGTTGCATGGGGTGGGCAAGCCTTGGATTACTGGAACATTCAGGTCAATTTTGCAGCACATTGCGCGACTTCGGCACTAGGGATATCTATGCGTCGTATACTGGGGAGAATGAAAGTACCCATGCCTTTTGAGGATGGGTTTAGCCAGTACAAGAATCCTTATTCGACATCTGGATTCGCGCAAGTGTGTCGTGAGTACGGTGCTGACCCCAACGGTCTGGTATAAATTCAAAGCAGTAGGCGCTTCATTAACTAACGGGGAGTGGTGGCCGCAAGATGATGAGGATTATACAAAGTTCATCATGCCAACCACTCAGGGCCTCACCTCGGAAGGATTGACCAAACTTAGTGAGAGTGTTCGAGTCTACGTAGTCTTGATACTCGGCTCACAAGCGCAAGCAAAAGCATCCTTGCTAGGTTCGGGTGCACACAACTATACAGCGAGACAAATCCTACTACAAAACTTTGAAAGTATAGTCCTGAGAGAAGAGAATGTTGGGAAAGACAAAACAAGTTTCCAAAATGTGCTCCAATATCCTCGAACTCCTGTGAACCTTTTGATCATGCCTAGTGTGTACCTGTTACAAGCAATAACAAACGCAAGGAGGTGTTCCAGAAGGTATCTGGGATGCAGGAAGCAGAACAACATGCAGATAACAAGGCTGTCTTAGTTACAACAGGAGTAGCGGTTATTTTGGTCTACATGTGGCTCAGGTAGGAGGTCAATTGTCCAGCGAAGTTTGTGTTGCGATGTAGGCATACACAAAAGACATGGAAAGCAAGCAATGCGCGCAATGCAAACACTCTTTGCTACTAGACAATTTCAAGACCAAGAGGAGTGGACAACTGACGAAGCAATGCATCAGGTGCTTGGATATTTCCAAAGCTGTCTACATGGTAAACGTAGATCTCGGTGCAAAGAATGCGGAGGAAGTCAAATTTCCGAGCATGGTACAAGAAGATCAACCTGCAAAAAGTGTGGAGGTTCAAGTGGATATTCCCCATATGCGACCCTCGTGGACATCTCGCTTCTGTTGTTCAGGTTCGAACTCGTCAGGCTCTGCGGGAAAATAAAGAACTTAGTTCTCAAGAGTATCTCGGATGTGACATGGATAAGCTTCGAGCTCATATAGCCTCTCAGTTCACAGAAGGCATGTCTTGGGATAACTACGGCAAGTGGCATATTGACCACAAGATACCTCTTATGTATCGGGAAAATGGTGAGAAATCCGCAATCACCGAAGTAGCACGAAGGCGAACATGAGCAAGTGCAACCGTTACATCTCAGAATAGAGTCGCAGGACAGCAACGCGGAACATAGCGACAGCCTACGGTCCAAGGCGCGTAGCGTTGCTAAGTGCTTCAGCGGTCGCCTGTATTCTAGTGTGTTTGATCGGCAAACTAGACTGGAACTTGTTCCCTACCGGATCTACGATCTTTTTCCCCTCTCCCCCACGTATGCAACAACAAGTGCAACAGCACCAGCAATTGTGATGTATAAATGCTGCGCAACAAATTCAACAACCTTGGCTGCCACTCTGAAAAAGAAGGAGACTACTGCACCGATGATTCCTGGGAGTGCTGCCCCTGCTTTGTTTGCCGGGTACTTTAGAAATCTCCCCAGTCTCTCAAGTTGTCTCTTCACGAAGCCTTTACTACCTCCTCCCGTTCCCGCTGCAGCACCAGCTGCTGCTGTTCCTCCTGTCACCGCCAGCACAATGGTGGATATTAGCAAGGATACCGCTGAAACGATACTAGCGATGGTTATTCCCTATTCTTTGAAGAGGATCTTGAGTTTTTTAGTGAGAGAGTTGTCGCCCTCTACCATATTCAGAAGCGTGTCTTTGATCGCCTTCAGCTGACTTTGAGTCTCGGATGACAACAGTCCTTGCGCTGCTTGTACAGCCTCTTTTTGATCTTGGAGTCGTTCAAGATCTTCCTTAGCCTTAGTAATGTGATCGTTCCATATCCCTCCTTGCTCTTCGGATACTCCAGGCGCAGCTTTCTTCGCCTCAAGTCTCTTCACCTTGGCTTCTGTCTTAGCGATCTCACCATCGTAGAAGATCATCTTGCTTTTCAACTGTTTCAAGTTCCCCCTCAAGGTTTGAAGTTCGAGATTTAACCCTCTTCTTTCTCGCTCCGTGAACGCCTCGCCGTTGAAGGAAGTCTCTGACAGAAGGCTCTCTGTATCATCCAGGACGTTCTCCAGGAGTGGCATCATCTCTATATCGTCCGCGTTCTCGACATGATCTAGATCGTTCAGGAGTTTCTGGGCCATGGCCTTCCTGCCCTTATTTGGCGTACTATACTCGGTGAACCCTATATCTCGCAAATGTATGCTTCCTAGCTTCCTTTTTATGTCACCGACTTCGAAACTTACCGTTCTTTTTCGTGATCTCTATTCCATCATAGAGGAGTTGATTTCCTCGTAACTCAAAGTCGTCGTAATGTTTCGCATTTGGTAGCCCCAGCTCTTCACCAAGACGATCGTAGAGGCCGTCGAGCTTTGACCTTTTGAGCTGTTCTCTCTGGCTTAATCGTGTGGAACTATGTTCCGCCTTGCTACTACTCTCCTGCATCTGTCGTTCTTCAGGTGTTTGCGTGGAGCTGGTACCAGGCTGGGCAGGAAGGTCCTCAGGTCTACTGAAAGATCCATCGTCTGTGACGTCTGGGATATTCTCCTCAGGCATGAAATCGTCTAAATGGGATTTATAGGCATTTATTTTATGCAAAGCCACCTAGTAATAAATGAGTAACATTTTCGGAAAGAAGCTCGATCCCTACGCGGAGACTAAAACGATGCATGCGATGAAGGATAAGGAGCAGCGTGTAAAGGTGAGTCACACGCCATCCACAATCAATCAAAATGAGGGCGTGTATGTGGAAGTACCCAACATGGACCACAACGCTGTCATCTTCCCAGAAAGTCTCAAGCTCTTGTTTGATCTTGAGCTAACGGGCACAAGCACAAAACGCACTATCGTGAGCAATATAGGGAAAAGTCTGGTGCAAAGCCTGACAATCACGCTGAACGGCAACGAGGTGCAACGCATCAACGACTATAACGTGCTTGCCGTATACCGGGACTTGTGGCTCCCAAAATTCGAGCGCGAAAACAACCTGATCCTGGAGGGTGTCAACCCAAACGACGGCACCATACGCGCCTTACAGGTTAAAGCTAGTGATCATGTGGGTACAGATGAAGAGAAAGCAATCGTCGCAGCCTACGGCAATACCTTCTGTATCCCCCTTGGCAAAATGTTTGAACTGACAAGAGACCTACCCTTCTACCAACCTGGCGTACACGACAGGCTGCGGTTCGTTCTCCATTTCGCATCCTACGGTTCTGTCATCAAAGATGCAGGTACGGCGTCTTCAGTATCTACTGCGGCAAAAGCGGCAGATGCTACTTACAAGATCACCAACATTTCGCTGGAATATGACAAAGTAAATATCGACGGCCTTGTAATTGCCCTGGTATCACGCTACAGCCGCTTAGCGCTACCCTTTGAGAGAGTACTTCGAAGCAAGGCGGTCACCTTGAAGAAGGAGGATACCAGCTACAACTTACAGCTCGATACTCCAGCGAAGAGCTTGAAAGGTTGTCTCCTACTCTTTGTAGACCCCTCGAAGGTCAAGTCCATAGCTTCTATAACCCCAAGATAGAGAAAATATCGATCACTGTCGAGGGTGAGCCCAATGAGCTGTATTCACACGCTATGCTCGGGAAGGATCATTACGATCAAATTGCCAACCTCTTTGGTAACCATGACTCGACAGTCACGACAGGCCAATTCATGACCGAGAGATACGTGCTTTTTGTAGATTTTCGATCGTCTCCTGATCATATGCTTCATGGTAGTGGGAGACCCTTGTAGCGCTGGAGTGACGGTATAACTTTGCATATGACGAATATAGCCGACGGAACGGGAAATGTTAAATGCTATGTCTATCGCAGCCTCGTTTCAAGCGTGCCGATCTCGGGAGATTCTTGGGAATTCGTAACATAAAGGGAACATACAGAGACGTGAAAAACCACACCTCGTTGTGAGCTACCGGGAAGCGGTTTGCCAGACCCCCGGTCTGGTATGTACGGAGGCGGAAAAACCCCGCATGATGTGTTTGTGACACTAGAAGGTGCTTTGGAGATTACGCACCGCTCGAGAAAGCCCAAGGCTGTGGAGTTGATACGATGGCTTGCAGGGAAGAATGTAGAAAAGCTGCAAGATGAGGTGAGGGAGCAGCGCCAGCTAAACGCCGAAAAAGACATAGTCATCGCCATCCTTGGAGATGACCTTTAAACTGAAAGAGAGCAGAATGTAGAGCTACGACAGCGACATGTTCCATACGCACAAGATCCTGGTAAAGACAACATGATCGTGATCTATCGCAAGCATACCGCACAAGACGACGACGAGTGTGTTCACTTCCCGTACTATTGTGGACGTGTTCAAAGGCGCGTTCTTCCCACCAAGAGAAGATGGTTCAGAGACAACTTTCCGAACTCTGAAGAGATCGTGGTCATAGACAATCCTAACGGTATCCAAGTCCTTAACAGATTCGAAGAGGATGGGCATGTAGAGCGGTATCGATGCCACCTCAGACTCATCGATCTTACTCGAGATGATTTGTACGATTTAGGTGTTCCAGCACTGGAAGACTAGGGATGTGCATAGGCTTCGCGCTTTGGAACTTTGTTCCTCGTTGCTACTGTTCTGTAGTCTGCAAGGACACAGAACACACCTGTCTGGTATGTACGAAGGTTTGCCCGACCCCCTTGGTAGATCGAAAAGCAAGGTCTACAGTCCACCGCTGCCCGTCAGGACGGAGCCGCAGGCGATATCGCTGAGCTCCAAGAGGTGGACAGATTTGTCCACCCCTTTGAAAGCCTACGGTATCGTAAATTCACCACTCTTTCACATAGTCAGGAAGCACTTCTACAACCTCCGGAAGTAGCATGAGTTCTTCTGCAACGAAACTAAGCCTAAGTCTATGATGGCCTCGTGGAGCATGTCGATTATTTCTTTCTCGTATGGAGTCACGTTAGAACCCATTTATATTATAGGGCTCACCGCATTTTGAATATGCTTAAATCGTCGTCAAGCGCATGTGATGCAGGTTGCTTACACTGAGGAGCTGTTTCAGCCGGTTGCTCAGGAGCTGGGTTGTCGACAGATTTTGGAACTGTGTTCCGCGTTGCTGTCGCTTCTCCATTTGGGGGCTCGTACGAAAACTCGCGCGTACCAAACGCCTATCGCGAGTACGGCGACTCCCGCTATTCCATAATACACACTTGAAGTACTTGCTGAATTACTTGCTAAAGTACTTGCCTCAGGTACTTGACCACTTGATGAAGTACTTTCGCTCTTGTTCTTACGCAAGTTTCCCTTGTTGATGCGGTTCCACTCGGCAAGTCGATGCCCGCCTGCTACTCGCCCTGGATGCTTTACTGGTTTTGTAATTACATGCTCTTGACCTTGTTGTGTACTGTCGCTCATTTATTGGAACTATGTTGCATCACATGCGTGTCCGCGTTGCTGCATATCATCATTCAGCTGACTTGCGCGTTTCCCATCTTCTGAGTCCTCTTCCTTCCTCTTGGAAGTGTGGTTCAAGGTGTGCGCAGCAACGAGAACGGGCGCTAAAAATTTACCAAAGGCAAAGTATACAAGAATTCCAAGATCTGCCATACTATCCTTGATGATCGGATCCTGCTCGATATCTCGCTTCAGAGCCTGAGCACTGTCGAGCTGAACGACATTCCCTACAACGTTTGCATACATAGAGATGGCATGTGAGGAGAGTACTTTGGCGGTTTGCTCTTCTTTCTCGTGGATCTCGCGTTGAACATACTCGGCATGTGTCTTTTCAATCGCTTCATCCGGCGCCTTGTCTACGAAACCTTCAGTACACTTTTTCGGCAAAAGGTATCCTTTCCCTTTTCGCAGAGCATCCTTTAAGACTTGACGTTTGTCTACTTTTTCCTGTTGCTGTAGAGCTTCTGCGGGAGTATCTACTTCATCAAAGATCTTAGCAATCTCGCTCATCTTTCTTATAGTGTTCCGGTATCGAAAAAAGCAGAGCAAGATAGCGAAGCTCAGCATCAGCAGCACTATGTAAGGTAGAGCGACTGCGCATGAGTGCAATACTTAAGCAAACTTCCATTTATTGTCTAGTGTGCTTGATCAAGCACACTAGACTACGGGCTACTACTTACAACTGCAAGGGCACCGTGTGCACACCGTCATCTAGGACGCGACGTGTGTCATAGAACGCCGATAACCCTACCTTACCTTGCTCGTAGGTTATCATCCCTGATTGTACACCCGGAATCCTGTGTTTTTTCGCGTCTAAGCCCCCTTTTCGTATCTAAGCCCCCTTTCAAGGCGTTCATGTACCTCTCCCAAGTTATGGCATTCTGCCTTTTCGACATCCTTTTACACGAGAACTTGGTGCCCTCTTTCCCTTCCACGAAGTAGCACTTAGCTGTCAGCGCAAGTATCCTGGATCCTATAAATTCCGCTTTGAATAACCCTCCGAATACTTGTCCGTCACAAGCCAGTTTTTCACCTCTTTGTCGTACTCCTCGAGCAGCTCCGGACGTACGACATCTCGAATTTCTTCCCCAGAGATGGCAAATTACGCGCTATCTGTATCAATGTACATATACTCAAAGTCTCGACGGTCTACATACTTGTCCAGGAAATCGTAGTAGAGCTCCAGCATACGTAGCTTGGCTAGCTGGTACACTGCGATACCACATTGGTAGGCTCTGTCAATGCTGCACTTGTGCTTACCTTCTCTGATCTCATAAGCATCGCCTATCGGCTCCAAGTCTTCGAGATATGGCGATCCCAGAGCTTGATCAACCTTCTTTTCATCTCTTGTTGTATTCGCATACCTTGCGACATCTTCGATCATCTTCCCGTAGAAAGAGTTATCCTTAAGCTTTGCCGTATCTCCAGTTATCCGCTTGTCAGATTCTGCATCCGCTTGCCTTCGAGCGTCAGCAATCTCCGGGAAACCATGCAAACGGTTTACCTTGCTTGTACTGGAGGAATTTGCGAAAGGCTGTCACTTTCAACCCATGATCCAGGTACCATTTGAGAACAAGCGTATATAGCAGGATCTTTTCCGCTTTCATCAACCCAAGGAGCTTGCGTGTACCAGGAACTCGCTTGCGCCCTGTCGATGTCAGGTACTCGTGCATATGCTCTGGAATTGCTTCATCTGGTATCTCTCTTACCACAAACAGAGGCGACATTTCAGAGAATTTCTCATGCAGCTCCGCGGGTACTTCAATGTCAACCTATGCATATCCAAAAAAGGCGCCCGCTTGCACACCTCGTGTTAGTATCTCGAGGTTATGGGGCGATTTTGGTGTAGGCATCTTGATCAATTTTTCCTTACCACAAGGGAAGTCGTACTTCAAGGTGCTCGGATACAACATGTTGGCATCTAGCCCCAAGACAGTCATGCACGTTTTGGCGTCCTTGTATGCATGTGATCTGATGCCTGTCACACAACGCACGTGATATCGGCAGAACACGATCGCCGGGCCTCCTACCATGCCCGTTTGTAGCAGCTCGTAAGCCTCGTTCTTGGTGCATTCCGTACAGGCTTTCTGCACCTCTTTACAATCCTTGAAGGTCTTGCTGAGGCAGGAGTCTTTGCATTTGTGCTTGCAAGGTTCCCCTGGAGCGTTCAACACATAGCGCATCGATACACCAGGGGTACTCACCGCATCCTTCAAGAAGTCTATATAATCTCCATAATACTGCAGTCTTGTCTTGTCTACCGCTTCGATGAACGTGGGGTGGCCATTCAGACTATCGTGAATAGCGACACTTACCGGCAATCAAACACGATGTAGTGGGGATATGGTGTAAACTCCTTCTTGAAGAAGCGCTTAAATTTGGGTGGTTTCTCGCATTCCCACACTGTAACGAGGTCATAGCCGAGTTCCTGTAGCATAGCCTCCTTCTTCTTCGTCTGTTCATAACGGTACGCGTTCGCTTGTGGCTGACAGGGGCATCCGTGCCATTTGCACCCATGGTACTCGTAGACGGTCTTTGTGATAGGTTCATACCCGTCTACCTTCCACTCCTTTCCTTTTCCATCACGTATCGCACGTTCTCCACCATGTCCGCAGAGTGCGTGGTGTATATGGCTTTCTGTTTCTATCGACACGTATTCTAGCCATTGTGATGCAGCATAGCTAAAGCCCTTACCATAAAACACCTTCTCTGACTTGCTCGGCATACGTTTCACTTTCTCACCTTTCCAGATGATCGTCGTCTTGACCCCCTCGCATTCGTCTTTCTTATGCTACGTGAGATTACAGGCTTTTGTGAAGAGCTGGCCACATACCTCACACTCCAGTATCTTCGCCACCTCGATATTTTTGATGTAGAAGCAGTGTTCTTCCAACATTTCAAGAGTGATGACATCTAGCCCTTTGGAACTGTGTTCCGCGTTGCTCTTGTGCTGATTCTGGCCATAAACGAGTCGCCATGGTGCTTTCTCGCTGTTTGTCTTGGGTTCATACACTTTGATGTTGATCTTGAAGTGCTTTGCGATACCTTCCATATCCACCAGCTTTGTAGGGCGCACGTCCTTACGTTTTAGCTTGGGGTCCTCGTAGTACTCTCGGACTAGGGCAAGAGCTTCTTCTGTGATATGCTTCTCACGTTGCTTTCTATCGCTACGATAGTGTATGGCAAGACATCTCCAGACACATAGGTTGTCGGTTCTTTCATCTCCCTTGTTAAAGCTGTAGATGCATCTTTTCTTCCGAAGCCAGTCTGGAAGAGGTCCGCATCCCAACAGAGGTTCCCTTGTGCTTATGATCTTGATCTGCACATGGTCGAAGACGATTTTCCCTTCGTAGGCTCCTGGGATCTCTATAGTTCTCACTGCAGGCAGGTAAGCCTCGCTCCAAAACTCAGCATCCTCCAGATCCAGGCGCTTCATTTCGCATTCCTCTATGAAAGATTCGATGGCCGCTATGCTTGATAGCGACTTGGAGCCTTTACTCCTCCAGTAAGGAGATGACTCCCCTCCGCCTTTGTGGATGTTGCAGCTGAAGCTGTAAACAACACTTATTCGCATGTCTATATGGGGGGTGATTTTATCCATGATAGCACGCGTGAGAGGTCGGTTGAGGCTCTTGCTGATTCTCCAGGTTTTGACACGATTCCCATCCTCCAGCATCTGTATGCCTTCATCGAATATGTGCTGAATGTCTTCGAGCCCTTCTGGATCCGATCTTTTCTCTTGGGAACATGTGTTTGAGGTCTTCGATCCCTGTGGTCTGCTTCTTCTCTCTTGGGAACATGTGTTTGATGTCTTCGATCCCTTGATAGTCGCCTGGTATGTCCTCCGTGTCGTAGTAGTTCTCTTGTGCTTCTTGCTCGACCTCATCGTGAAGCGTCGTCCCTGTCGAAATTTGTTCCTTTGCCCTGTTGTAATAAGGAGTAACAGTATCTCGCACGTTCTGAAGTCGATCGGCAAGAGCGTCGCGAGTTGCTGCTACCGGTGCCGATACAGCGTTGCACAGTCTGCTGATTGCGTTCTTGAACCAGCTCATTTATAGGTACAGCAACCCTCAACCAGCATGGGCTTTGAGTAGGGACTTTCCCTCTCTACTCAACTTTCGCATGATGCCGTCGGATGTCGTCGGATGACGTCGGGTTTGGAGGGAGACCTTTTTGCGCATGCGTCAGTTACTCATTTGAGGTATTATATATCTGTGACGTCACAAGTTTTTGAGGGGTAGCTGCAGAGGGGGTCGGAAGCGGTGAAAGCACCGTTAAAATCACAACTGTACTTTGCGTGACTCCCTACTTCTACTAGTGGTTGGAATAAAACAAATTTATATTCAATTATAAAAAGTTGTTTAATTTTTTTTCCAATGTATTAGATTAATAACATCGACCTTCGGAATGTATCAAAGCTGGCAGCGAATTCCATTCTCCGTTCGTTTGAAATAACATCAAAAACACAACCAACGAGACACGTGAAAATAACTCTCCAAAAGCGAGAGTGGATAGTCGCGAAAAGTGAAGACGATAACACAAAATTGGATATTGTGGTAAGTTTTTTACATATGCATCACGGATGTATGTTCGTTTCCTTGAGAAAAGTCTTTAGAACAAGATAGATACTTTTACAATTAAAACAGCACTGCAAAGATACGGGTTGAATATAAGCTTGCTTATTGTGTCAATTTTGCTACGCTTTCTGTTATTTCTAACCAGTACTCCAGTAACCTTTTTACTAAGATTTTTGCTCTTGGAAAGGAATAAGAACGTCCCATCTTGAGCGAAGAACAGATGTGTAAAAAAATGTGTAGAGTAAAGCGTTCATTAATTGTTAGTCAGCTTAATTATCATTCTTAACCTACTTTGAAAATTTAGCACTTTTAAATAAACCTAAATACTCTTTTAAACCGTAATCTGGTTAAATAGATTTTAATTACAAGATTTATTTTAAAATCTATGCACTCCACCTATCGATTACAGTCTCCACATCTGAGCGTTAAAAGCATCAAATTTTATAACATCCTTTACTCAGCAGACCCGGAAAGAAAATATTTAGTTCCTTTAAAACGAAAGTGGTTTGATGTCAAAACGTAGATCAAAATATTTTACACATCGCAAGATGGACGTTAGTTCCTTTTATGAAACAAGCACGTAGAAACCAGGCTGATAATGAATAGTTAAAGCAATAGAGAATCCACCCAGGCATAACATACATGCATTGTAAAACAAAATGACAAATAAGTATTATCGCGATGTTTTTATTGACATGTTGAGACCATGATGGCATGGTAGAAAATCTAGTGATGGCGAAAAACAAGAAAGGAAAGAAACTGGAAAGCATTGGTGATTTTCAAAAACGAACAAGTAATGAATACATTCCTCTCACAAGCGAAGAAGATAGTCAGACTGCCGCACCAGCCCCCTCTAAGAAAACTTTAACGCCTATACCAACAAGAAAGAGCGATGACCCTCAAATTGTTGACCTTGATAGTGAAAAGAAGTCAGTGGAGGTAATATAATTATTTGAGAGTAGAGGTCAAGTCGGAAATATTTTAGGGTCACTGTTGTTACTTCTCAATGCACAGTCAGTCCAGAAATTCATGTGTACAAAAATTCTACTTTTACTTGTTTGTATGGACCTCGTGTAATTCCTCACGAAAGTTATAATCTTAAATGTCTAAATGTTCTTAAAAGCTAGATCCTAAAAAACAATTTTTCAACCAAAAAGCGTTGGGAATAACTTATTAGTGCGAATTTGGATAAAAATCGCGCTTTAATTCTGTACGAACCCCCCAAAAATTTTAATTCGCACTCGTGAGATTCGCATTAAACGATTTTTTTTACAAGAAAGCAAAAATGTTTATTTTTCTTCATTTTAACTTGGTACATAAAAGGGATATTCAATTAGAAGCATGATTTTGACACAAGAGGCTTTCATCAACTTAAGAAAAGATGGAATAATGCAATTTTCGCTATTTATTCCTCAAATCGTCAATTTTTAGCAGTCTTCAAAATTTGCAGGATAACCTACTCGATAATCGTCTCGAAGTAATATACACAAAACGTAACTTATGTCTAAATACTAAGAAAGTATCCCCTTAAAACACCAAAATGTTGCTAATAAATTCTGCTCTTTCTAGCAATGCTGCTCATCCGCACACTCCGTCCTAATCTAATCTAAAAATTTTGAAGCACTTGTTCACTTTTTATTCTTGCAAGTCCTGAGGACGAGTTTGAACACTTTCAAAATTGTCTATTTTTTTATATATGAAATCAATTTCATCGCTATTAATATTTATGAATGTACGGGAATATTTCAATATGGAAACCTTTTATAAACAATAGACTTTACTGTGAAGATTTAAATCGTTTTTGGGAGAACAATGTGTTTAAAACACCTGCCGTTTAATATAAGGCAAGATGCAGTCCCGTTCTGCGAAATATCCATGCACAACCAAAAGCCACCTAGAGTTGAAAAGATATATTTTACACGTGTTTCCTTTTCCTAAATTTCAACTTTAGTGTGGCATAAGTAGCTTCGTCCTTTCACCACTCATTCAATGTCGTACATCCGTTTTAAAGACGATATTTCACCATCTGTTTTTCACATGACTATAATTTCACGTCGTCAGTACCAGACCGGCTAATTTATGTAAAATACGGAACAGTCAGATATTAAAAAAACATTGGAACTGGGATCACCATTTTATTAGAAGGGAAAGAAAGGATTTTTGTGGCGTAGTTGGAAGTTTTGCCCTCAGAATGGCAACAAGGTCATGCTAACGTAATGTCAATACACACAAGCATGTCTGATGACAGGCTTGCGTTAGGGAACTCGGACTATTTGGTAGGTTATTATACATAGCCCTTACCTACCTACCTAGGTAGCTAGCTGGCTACCAAACCACAGTAGGTAAGTAAGTAAGTAAAAATGTATTTCACGTGATACCATAAATATCTTACATGTTATATATATATATATACATACCTCTATAAAATTAAATAGTATAAGCTTAGAAATAATACTTTTGTTTTTATAAATATTAAAAATTAAAAACCAAAAAATATGGTGCGAATAAACTTTGGAAACAATAGACCTTTTTGAATGTTTACATTTTCCGCGGTAAGCCCTTTCGGCTTTAACAATTGTGTGGCAGGCAAAAAGATGGGGGCGCTAGGTGAAGTGAGGTCCTTTTTAGTCTGTTTCTTCGCACAAAGGTATCATTATGACTTTATATGAATATATGTCAGTCAGAAGTTACCCCTTCTACACTCGATAATAGTTTAAAGCCTCAAAAATATTTCCGTAGAAAGAAATGGGCTGAAAAATACCTTTCTTCAGCAAGCTTCCGCATCTTTCTGCCTGCCACGCAGTTGTTAGAGCCAGAAGGGCTTACCGCGGAAAATGTAAACATTCAAAAAGGTCTATGAGACTGCAAACTATAGCTGGGAAATAGTTTTCTTCCCAAAAATAGAGCTAATACAGCCTTTTTGTTTTCATACGAATTATCCTTTTTCTCTTTTCTTTCTAGCTAGCTAGCTATATACCTTGCAAGAAAGAATCGTGACTTTTATACCCACTGCTTTCACTTGCTTAGCAACATTAAAAATTATATCCCATTAAAAATGCATTTAACATTATACATGGTCCATTAATCAATTCATGATGACTGATACACGTTGGCAACATGATGTAAAATATTTTTAAATGGATGCAACAATGTGTTGAGGTTGTACTTGTTAATATAGAAGCTTAGTCTATAGCTATGGTTATCACATGAATACATTATATGTTGTGTATGTGGTGAAGACATTTATTGATATTATAGTGAAGATATTATATATTCATTAATTAAAAAATTGGTTAAAATATTTATATACAAATAATTTTCACATCATATCAAATTATGAGTTGTATGAATATAACAACATTAAAACTGCAGTATTGATCCTACTAACGTACAAGGTGTACTTTTTCTTTGTAACGATTCAACATTGTTACAAGTAGTAAGGATGTTGATATAAGTAAAAAAAATGAAGGAAAGTAAAAAAGATAAAAGTCCTTTAATTTTAAAGGTTTGTAACTTGTTGCACTTTCACGTAAACCAGAAATTTAACTTATATATATATATAGTAAATGTGTATATACATTGTTTTCTTAAAATGTTTGTATTTGCCAGCAGTAATAATTATTGATTATCTACTCACTCTATTCTAAGCAGGTTGTTTTTTGTTTGTCTCAATTTTAAAACTGTTAAGCAAAAAATAATTTAAGTTTGGAAATGCAGCAAATTAACATATGTGCAATCATGCAAATACCCCCAAAATTCAATATGGTTGCCTATTTTCTTAAAATTTGATATATACAGCAAATATTGTTGATTTTGCTCTGTTTATCTTTTGGAGAAGCCAAATAATGACATGATGTGTCATGCAAGGTTATAATTACTTTTTTAGGCTATTTCAGGAAGACTTAAGCACCCATGCAGCACACATATCAAGTGTTTTAGGCTTGTTGTCAGTTGCTATATTTGTGTGCTATATATAAGAGGCTACAAAACGGGCTGTTGATTTTTTAATTTATATGGCAGCAAAATTAAAGGTAAAACTGAGGTCAAAAACAACATCTGAAATCATCTTAAATATGGCATTGGACATCTAAATATAACTTAAAATGAAAGAAAAGGGTCCTTCATGTAATTGACATCCAAAATTTATTCGATATAAGTATTTACTATGCCATTATGCCATTTACTATGCCTGGTGAAATAAACTTCAAACTTTTGTGAATTAGCTGTCTAGCTATATATTCTTCTAAATTTTGCATAGAAACTTACAAGATTATTGCACATAAAGCCAGTGCCAATAATTTATTGTACTTAACCTTTCAAGTGGTGTCTTTATTACACACCTTCATTCAGAATTTTAAGGCGTTTGTTTGTGGGTGTATACATGCTACTACACACCTCCAAAAAGAAGTCTGTAAATACATCTAAATGGAGTATATAAGCTTTTGCAATATTATATACTAGTCGATAAGGCCTGTGGAAAAAAATCCACTTAGGCAGAAGAACAATGAAAAAAATATATAAATTGTTATGCAAATATATACAATTCTTTTTTAAAAAAATTATTTACCCATTGTGCCTCTATTATGTAAAGCATGAAACACTGATCAAGAAATTGGATTGCATACTTTCAACGATCGGTTAAGGAGATATTAGGTTTTAAAAAATTGCAATAATCTGTCAATTGGCAATTTTTTTTATAGAAATTTGTTTACCTGTTGCCTCTGTTGTGCAGTGCTTGAAACTAATCAAAATAATGTACATATAAGATGATGTATTTTTGCCGAACGGTAAAGGAGATATGGGTTTTTGAAAATTTTGCTGACGTCAGCAAAGACCTGTACCAAAATTTTTGTTTAGAAATGTGTTTTACAGTTACTTCCATTGTATAGAGCTTGAAATGCTGATCAAGAAATTGTATATGATCATTATGCCTTTGAGGAACGGTTAAAGAGATATTGGTGTTTAAATGTTTTCTAAAATGGGTGGGTTAACCCAGCTTTAGGAAATTGGTCCCATTTCAGTCCTAGGTGGTCACTTGTAACCCACACAGAAGATGATGCCAGTTATATATCTACTCGTTTCCAAGTTATTTGGCTTTAATGCAATGCAAATTCAATTGTAAACATTGACGTCAATCTTATAGACGTTGTGAGGTAACGTCAAAAGAACTAATTTGTTGTTTAGCAATTATGATATAGTCTCTTATTTTTAAGGGTAAAAAGTGCATGTCAAAATTGCCCCTCAAAAACACACTGGAATTTTGTATCATTATATATAATAGATGTGGTTTTCACATTGTGACCATTATTTTTAATGTCAATGGGCATCCATTTATTTCTCAGCAACAAAAATTGATGTGAAATGTTATTTTTCTATTTTCATTTGGCAAACTTTTATCTCACTTCAGCAATTCATATTTTATTTTGTAATTATATGCTGCATACCATATAGGAAAAAGAGTTAAACTTAGAGAGAAAATGAGGGTGAAACTTTGTGTTCAGTTTACATTTAGCCTATTTTGTTTTAAAATTCACCCTATTTTGTTGTAAAATAATGATAACATAGCCGTACCAAGCATAAGTCAAGCTTGATTCTGAAAAACTAGAACACATGCTTATAAACGTTTAACATTGATGTACTGCGTATTGATGTACTGCGTTTTGAGATTATTATAACGGGATATTACAAAGTTCGAAAATATCACTGTATTTGTAATTAAAAATTCCATAAATAAAAATATATATATACAAAATAAAGAATTTTTAAAATACAAGATTTGTGTATTTGAATTTAATTTGTAGGAGATGTCTAGTCGAGGGTACAACACTTTTGGTGAAGGTGGCAGTGGAGAAGAATATAAAGTAAGTTTCAATTAAAGTTTCACATTTATTATCATGTGTTTAACTTACTATATATGTTAAATTTGAACAAGCGAAGATAAAGGGCAACCTATACCAATTTACTCCTTCTAAAACTAAGTCGTTGAAAACATAAACAGGGCTATGGTGACTGTGCAACCCCTTCATTTATTTAACTACTGTATCCCTGAGCAACATAATGATGTCAAAATCAAATTAAATCTGAATAAGTTTAAATGAAAAACCATTTCGATATGGTGGAGCAAAAGTGACGAAATGCTGCGCGCTGCAACAATCGCATTTAAAGGAGATAGTACAAAACCATAAAAAAACTTAAGAAATGCACTGTGTGAGTAATAAAACTTCCCAAATAATATTGCTGATTATCGACCTGGTGCCAAATCACATAGTGTCGACCATCTGAAAAACAATTCTATTTAATAAAAGGTTGTTGGAAACAGAACGAACTTACAGTAACAGAGGATTTATGATTGTGATTAGCTACACCTTATTCTGGAGAAATAATCCAACTATGCACGCCAAACTCTGCGCTCTGTTGTAAAAACATTCAAAATAGAGTCTTAGATTGCTGATCGCCGTTGTCCTTACAATGTCCCTTTGGCTCTTCCCTCTTTTCTGTGGCCCTGACAAAATGGTTTGATCTTGCACGTCCCATAGTTCACATGCATCAACTTTTTTGGGGGGACAAGAATTAAATATGATGTGTGTGTGTTTATGAGGGTACCGATTCCGATACCATTTTGAGGTGCACAAAAAAAATATGAAGTACACGCTCGTGCACCTAATCAACCTACGAGGTACACGAAATGACATGTACCAAAAGTTTGAATTTTTGAAGCCCTGTGAGAGCATATTTCAAAGATTTCAGCTGAATATGAGTTGTACACTAACAAAATCAAGAACCTCCATTCTTTTTTTTCTTTCGGCTCTCCCACAATTCTTGTGTATTTTTAGTTCTTTATGAAAGCTTGGCTGCCGTAAAAGAAAAGCGTCCTGGTCGCGAAACCGTTATAATTTAGCAGTCAAAAATTGGCACTTGGGATTTCAAACAACTCGCTACATGATTGAATAATAGTTATTCCTTTTATTGTTTAGAGTATTGATGATGAGGATATGAGTGGTGAGAGGGGAACTTATTTTAGAGATGGAAAAAGAAAAATAGGTATAGAAACTTGTGATGCTTATGTTTATGCAGTTGCATTTATGTGCATGATTTTGAAAGTGTATTTTTAATTTGTTATAGATTTTGTGTTGGTTTTTGCTGAGGAGGAAGACAAACAACCAGATGCTAAACATTTACAATTTAGAGAGAAGTTTTTAAATAATTTGAAGAGATCAAATGTAGAAATGGAAGAGGTACAAAAAATTGTTTGGTGTTACAGTGCATGATGTTTTTAAACACGCTAGTTATATTTTGTTACTTTTCAAATAATTTGTACTGCAGATGATATGAAATTCAGCCTTTCTAATTCAATCTATTTTACGTTAGCAAAAAATTGCTGATGTGCCATTTGCCTGCTTCACGTTGGCAAGCTTGTGTTTCACATCAGCAAGTTATATTTTGTTTTGCGATTGCATGCTCCCACACAACAGTTAAACTGAGAGGTTACATCCAACTTAAGAAAAAATGTCTCGAAATATTTGGCAATCCACTTCAGAAATTGTTGAGTGCCGATGTGAATTAGATATAGGCTGAAATTAAACAAATGCAGAAAAATTTTTTTGTTATCTTTAAGAAAGATTCAATGTTTCCAGCTTATTGTGTTGGTGGGCATCTGCAAAACCCTTTTTTGACATCATAACCAAGTGAAATTAATTTTCTGGGAAAGATTTTGAGAAAATAGTTACAGTTCCGTTACTGCCAATATTAGATTTTCATTTTTATATTGCCCAATGGTCAAAACCTTTTTAATACAGAAAATGAACGAACAACATTTATTGAATATGTAATGGTCTAACAGCAAAGGAATGCTAATTCATTGCACAAACAAAAGAAAATATGTTTGAGTTATGTTTAGAGGAAGACTTAACTTGAAATTAGACAGGTAATTGCAAAAGTTCCCCCGTGTGCTTTTCACCTTCTTATAGATTTTAAACAAAGAGTTTATTCTGCACAAAAACTGGTGACTCGTTTATTTTTAAAATGTAAAAAAATTGTTGATGATGTTTTATTCTTTCTAAGGAAAAAAAAAATTCTTTCTTAAAATAAACCATCCACATAAAAATAAGCTGAAATTAACTTTTTCACTGCCACGTTGAATATTTTTCACCCTGCTGCTACATGTTCATTATGCTCCATATTATCTAGCTTTGCCATTCTCTGACTGAGCAATCTCTGATTATATTTGTTTAAGGAATTAGCTGATGATAAATCAACGAAGGTTCATTTTATTAAATGTCATTGTCCCTTTGAAGTTTTGAAGTACTATGCTGAAGAACTTTCTTTCAAGGCTCCGTTAGAAGTAAGTTGATGTTTTCTTTTAAATTGCTTAAACAAAATTTATGATGCTTTAATTTATGGTTAAAATAACATGTGACATGTGACATGCTTTACAAATGAATGCTTAAACTTACTAGACACTTAATGTACGTTAAAGTTACTTGATTCCTTTTTGTTTTGTAGAGAAGGAAAACAGATAAAGTTAATTGGTCAGAAAGAATGTTAAATAAGTTTCATTTGCCAAATCCATTCTATGAGGTCATTCCGAATCATCCTCCAGATTACTTCACAGCTACTTTTCAGGGTGATAAATTCCATTTGTAAGTTTTTTGTATGTGTTGCCGTTTTAAAAAGAAATTCAGTAATAAATCTGTCATGCTTAAAACTTTCTAGATGCGTTATGCATAAGGCTGGTTTATAAATTACTATTCTAACTGACCCGTGATCCATGGGATGGATGGTTAGATATAATGACGTTTTTCAATGACAACACCCATAAATAATGCTTGTATAAATAGCATTTTTATAAGTCAAATTATGATAATTTATATTTCATGAAAATATCAGGTTAAAAAAAGTTTAAATGACATGGATGAGGTCTTGAATGTTATCCTTGATGAATAAGATATAGAAAAGGATGAGACTGATATTGATTCTGATTGATAATATGAAATGACGGCGAACCATTAATTTCTTAGCCAGAAATTGTGGAACCTGTACCACAACAACTTGAGATAATTTTAACAACGACAAAACAAAAGAACTGAAATGTTTCTCCAATATCTGATCATATTGAATCAGCTAATGCTATTGATTAAATTAAATTTCTTTGGCTGAAGTTTGTTTGACTGTTTAATTTTTTCCTCAAGTGCAGGTAGTTGGAAACACCTATTTTTGCCAAAAAGGGTTAACAGCCTTCAAATTCAGCTTTGAACGGTTGCAAACAATTCATTTCAACAAAAACTTTTGTGTTTTCATAAGAAAGTATTTGTATTTATTTTTTGATACAATCTATACACCCAAATACAATCACACAATAAGTTTTCTTGTGTAACTGTGTAGTGCCCCACAGCCACGTCTTAATAACATTTTCTGTATGAAAAGAATTGGACAGTTTCACACTAAAATTTTAAGTTTGTTTTGATGAATGACACATTTGTTTCTGGACTGTGTAATCATAATCTTGTTTTGTTCTTGTTTACAGGTTTATTGGGAGTGAGAATCCTGAAACATATTTTACCGATACTGAAAGAACTCGTGTTTGTTATGAAATACTTGAGACTGCACCTTACGGTAGAAGGCAAAAAGGCGAAATTGGTAACAATGATATTCTGTGTTCTTTGTTCTTATTATTATTTATAAGAAATAGAAATCAGAATTGAACAAAAATACACTCTCATAAGCATGCGTCTACATTACTTATTGTTATATTGTTGTGCAAAAAAGTACACCTAAAAACTTCTATGTTGTATTTCAATCTTGAGTATTTGACTTTTTCTGAACAGGAATTGAACGTCTTGTTTCTGAAGGAGTATTTACTGCAGCATATCCTCTCCATGTGGGCCCCCATAAACGTCCTCGTGAGACAGGGCCTGATAATCCTGGAGATGAACCACAACTTAATCAAAGACAGGTTAGATGTTTAACATAAAATTGTTCAGAATAGCCGGATTTATTTTATAAATATGCACTGTTAATTTGGTAATATTTGACAATTTGTTAATAATGTCACACTTAATAATTTGACACTGTTAATAATTTGACAGCAACTTATTATAATAATATTTACCTAGTATATACATGCACTATATACACACTAATATAATCTGCACTTTAATTGTAATGTAGATTTTAAAAATTTTCTGGGCTCGTTATGTTAAGTGGATTAGATATCAACCTCTTGATCACATCAGGTGAATATTTTTTTGGTCTTATTATGTGTTACGTGAAAGTACGTGGTGTCAGCTGACTGTTTTTTATGAATGTTTTATGCTTCCTTCAGGTTTGGGAAAAAATGTAGAATTTTTCAACCTAAACATTTAATAGTGTACTAAAATTAAAAAGACAGGATTGATTGTAAAATTGCTAACAGTGAAAAATGACAAAAATTGCAGCATGACATGTTACTTTCATTTGGCACATTTTCATTTTTTCTTGCTTATGTTGATTACTGCTTTTTCTAGATCCTCAAAATGTATTGGGGGAAGTGGGGCAAATGGCTGAAATACCAGCCTCTTGATCATATCAGGTAATATCCACAGCCCCACACCTCTTTGCATTTCATTTAAATTTTAATTATCTGGAAATTTGAAGCACGATTAATATTTTGCTGAAATAAAAGTTTTGGATTTTTATTTTAGGGAATACTTTGGTGAAAAAATAGGATTGTATTTTGCATGGCTTGGTAAGTACTATATTTCACCAATTTGTTTTCCATATATCATTTTCAAATACTTATGGGGTTATTTTTACATCTGTAGGTCAGTACACTGCATGGCTTTTGCTACCATCTTTTGTTGGATTATTAGTATTTATTTATGGACTAGCAACAATTAACTCACCTGATAACAGAGACGCGTACGTATACTACAGTATATCATTTCCCAATACTAATTTTCTTATGTTGTTCCTTATGTGCAATTTTCTTTTCAACGTTTGTAAACATCAAATTAAGTAAGTAATCGCTCACTGGTTCTGTCAGTGTAATTTCAAGCAATGTTATTTAATAATATGATGACTCTCTAGTTAACGGACAAAAAGTGATTGTACTGGCAAAACCGTGGTCAAATACTTTAGAATAGGCTTATTTAGCAAGAAGACACAAATGTCAGCCTTCCATAAAAATTTATATCGAATTTATGATTAAGCTAGCGCGCTAAAAAAGTAAAAAAACATGCCAGCTTTTCAAGGTCTACGAGAAGTGCGTGAAGCTATTCTCATTCCGTATGCCTTTAATAATATTTCTTGCTAACTGAATTAAATATGTCGAGAGAGCTTTATCCTTATTGGGATTTTCCTATATTTGATATAAAATTATGGGATGCTTAACTGTTTGCAAAGAACAGTGTGCTCGGGAATAGAAGGGTTTCAAAGGACCGTTTGAAGGCAAGTGAGATGAAAGTACTGTGCTGAACCAATCTGGAACACTGGTAGACCCACAAGGACATGCATGGTATAACGGTCAAGTAATTTGCATATATGGAGACATTGGCTAATCACTTTCTGTGCATATACAAACACCAAATTGGACAGCCAACCCACACCAGCTCAACAAAATTACAAAAAAGCTGAGTGAAGTACGAGTGCCAGTAGAATAGTTATTTGATGATGTAAAAAAAATATTTAAATTTGTTGATTACAAACGACACAATTGGTCACAGTCCGGTCGAGGAGACGGTGCTCGTGTGTGGTATATTGCATAATGCACGCACATGCTTGTATGGAAACATGACCTCCAGCTATTTTGAAGAGGAGCCTCCATCACTACAAAAATATTTTCAATAAATAGATCTATCTATAACTATGAACATAATAAATTTTACAAACATTGAGCATAATAAATATCTTGAGTATACATTGTCATAAACATCTGGAACTGCTGTTGCTGTTAATTTATAAGCTGTAAAATATTTCTTTGTTGATCAGCTTGATGTACAATCTGCTGTTGCATGCTAAATTGAAAAACTGCGAGCATACTTGTTGTTTGCTCCATTTGTGACTTTTGAACAAGTTTTTGGCGCAAAAAGTCTATACTTTGTGAAGTTGACTTCTAACGTTGTTATTGTTCTACATTAGTATAGTTTCTTTCTCTCTTCTGCAGCAAGTTCATGTTTTAAATAACATTCATCGCTTAGTTCAATCAAATCTTGAAATAAAATTTCATATTCACTTGGTTCACCTCCAATTCCTGACCTTTTGACTTCTTTATTAATTTTTGCCTTTGCCTTTTTGCCTTTGACTAAAGCGATCTCTTACAGATCTTAAGCTCACAAAATATCATTTTATTTCAGTATTGCTGCAATATTTTGCCAGACTTGACTTCGTTCTTTTAGATTTTTAGGAAAAACATTCACTAGCTGCCATTTGTCGCATAACTCTAAATTGCATAACAGCTCTAAAGAAAAGAGAAGAGTTTTTTTCATCAAATTTTGTCGTGTACTCAACTTTGCAAAACAAGACGCGGTAAAACAGCTTGATTTCCAGTCCCTTCCCGCGTTTACCACTGACAAATCTTGCGTGTGCGTCTTCTTGCTAAATAAGCCCAAAACTCTCTAAATAACGGACAGCAATTAGGCATGATCTTATGCGTTATTCTTATAGGCATTCTCTTTGTAATAGAAGCAAAGAAGATAGATATAAAATAAAATATACAAAAGATAGAAAGATTTTTTTATATAAACGGGTCATTGATAATGATTTAATAAATCATTTAAACTGTCTGTCCTTCTGTTTGTAGTAATTTTTCCAAAGGCTGACAACTACTTTTTGAAATAATAGGCCAAGGCGGTCTTTATCAGGTGTTAACAATCATGGGCAAAATTAATGAAACAAAGGCACGTTTTTCGTCCCTTTAAAATTGTTGGCTGCAAATTTGCGACTTTGCACGCATGTAAATCTGGTAGAGAGGGTGCAAAATTTGCTAGTTAAATTCGTTAGTGTACTGGCGCAACGAAATATTCCACGTCTGGGCCCACGAAGGTCGCGAAATTCAAGAAAAATGGCCGTGCAGTCGTCAGCAACCATTGGTACCTTTCAAGAGTATGGATTTATGCCAAATAACCTAACTCCGCTGTAAACATTGACAAGTAAACTTTAACAAATCCAAAACGCGCGACTCTAAAATAGAAACAACAATGTCATTACTTGTGGTGATTAAATCAAAATAAGCCGTCCTATTTTACTATATTTTGTCCATGATAATAGCTACAAACAGCTAGGATTTTATATATACCGTTCTAATGAAATATCTGGATGTTTTATACAGTATGCATGTTTTAAAAACTACCAACATTCTTCTTTTTTCAGGCTTGATATTTGTAACTCGCCAAATGGCACCTACGTCATGTGTCCTCGGTGTGATGAACATATAGGATGCAAATATTGGGACTTGAAACAAAGTTGTACATTAGCAAAGGTGATTTTTTTACACGTCAGTTAGAATTTCGTTTGCAACTCCCTGCGCATGTTAGAATTTCGTTTGTAACTCACTGCGCATGTTTGAATTTCGTTTATAACACACTGCGCATGTTAGAATTTCGTTTGTAACTCACTGCGCAAGTTAGAATTTCGTTTGTGACTCCCTGCGCATGTTAGAATTTCGTTTGTGACTCCCTGCGCATGTTAGAATTTCGTTTGTAACTCCCTGGGCATGTTAGAATTTCGTTTGTAACTCACTGCGCATGTTTGAATTTCGTTTATAACTCACTGCGCATGTTAGAATTTCGTTTGTAACTCACTGCGCAAGTTAGAATTTCGTTTGTGACTCCCTGCGCATGTTAGAATTTCGTTTGTGACTCCCTGGGCATGTTAGAATTTCGTTTGTGACTCCCTGGGCATGTTAGAATTTCGTTTGTAACTCCCTGCGCATGTTAGAATTTCGTTTGTAACTCCCTGCGCATGTTAGAATTTCGTTTGTAACTCCCTGCACATGTTAGAATTTCGTTTGTGACTCCCTGCGCATGTTAGTTATAACATGTTTGTTATTACATGTTTTCAAATTTGTTCTGGTTGACTTGTTAGGGTGTGTATAATTATGATATATTTATGATGTGTGGTACTGCTTGGTGTCCACTTAATTTTCCATGTCTGTTTAGGTGTCGTATCTGTTTGACAATGCTGCCACGGTATTCTTTGCTGTGTTTGTTTCATTTTGGGGTATGTATTCTGAAACTGGTAGAATCTATTGACTGTCATGGTTTTAATCCTCTTTTATGTAAGATAACATTTATTTTGCTAACTTTCAATGATGAAAGACTACATCATCTTAAAAGCTTTTGTACAAAATGCAAAGAAGTTGTTTTCTGTTGCTCTTCTTTCTCCAAAACCCATAACGAAGCAGATTTCGAAAATAGGAACAATTTGATTGCAATATGAACTAAACTTTTCCTTGTGAACTTATGTGCACTCAACTCATGTAGACTGATATAACAAGGGAAGTTTTTAACACTGAACTAGAAAAGGTTGGCCTGATAAAAAATGGAATTCAAGTACGTAAGCTTTAAAGACTTCGTTGTTTACTCTACTGAAACCCAGAGCTAAAAGCGTTATAAAGACTCCGAATAACCCAAAATAGCTATTCACAATTACAGCAATTATCTACTTACCGACGTTTTAGAAACTGCCATTCATGCATTAAATAACCATGCCGTTAGTAACTTCAAATACTGTTATTTATTATAGTTTTTTTTTTCACTTTTCATTTAGCTGTTTTCTTCTTGGAATTTTGGAAGAGGAAAGAAGTTACTCTAGCTTACCAATGGGACTGTCTGGATTATGAATCTGAAGTGGAGCGACCACGACCCACATTTGCAGCATTGGCACCGACTGTTGAAAGAAATCCCATCACTGGCATTCCAGAGCCGCATTTTCCAACTAAAGCGAGAGCACCAAGACTGTATTCAGGAATTTTAATCATAGTCACCATGGTAAATTTGTTAAGTTGAAGCAAATTTAGCAAGTTTATACTTGTTTTTTGTATGAGTAAATTTCTTAACGGTTTTTTATTTCAAAACTTTGACATGAATCTTTTTCGTTCTTTTCTTTTTTTTAAATCCATTTTTGTATAAACTATTGGGATTGACTGGATAATTCTGTTTCATTTTCTCCTTCACATTACTGACTTCTGGCATGTTAAAGCACATACGATTCCTGCGTAGTGATGAAGTCTAAAAAAACATACATTAGTCTGAGGACGCTTTAATTTTGTGTTTATCGTATCACAGACAAAAATAGGTTAAATTTAAAGAGTAAAAGTTTTCTTGTCTTACTAATCTTTTCACTTTCATAGGTTTCTCTGGTCCTAATTTTCATGCTGGGTGTTATTGTGTACAAGTTACTTGTGTATCGACCCCTAGCAAGGAATCCCTTGACTGCTTCCAGGGCTTTACAGATTTCAAATATATCTGGTGCTGTTTGTAACTTGATATGTATCATGATCCTGTCCAGGGTAAGCATGATGTATGTTATTTATGACAGGTGTGGTGGTTTACCTGAAAAGTGGTCAATGGTATGCAACTTGTTCTACTTCTTCCGGTTCATATTTTATTTAGGTGTATGAAAAAGTTGCTTTGGCGTTGACACATTGGGGTAAGAACGCAAAAAATGTTGTATCCATTTACTTTTTTTTCGGCCAATTAAGCGTATTTGTATTTTCGAATATTTTTACGCTGCTGTTGCTGTGAAAAAAATAATATAGGTTTTGTTTCTCTTTAGAAATGCATCGAACACAAACGGAATATGAAGATAATTTAACCTTCAAAGTTTTCGTTTTTCAATTTGTGAACTTTTACGCCTCTATTTTCTATATCGCTTTTTTTAAAGGAAAGTAAGTAACTTTTCGTCACTCGTTGATATGTAGTATACTTTAAAAACCTAACGCCTGTACCATACTTGTGATATTTTTAGAATGATTGGATACCCAGGGCATTACACTCAGCTATTTGGGCTCCGCATGGAAGAGGTTTGCATACATTTCATATGTTAATTATGTCGGTGCATATCGAAGATGTAAGATTACTTTGAGGTATTTTCTTTTTTAGTGTGGTCCTGGTGGATGTCTTATAGAGCTTGCACAACAATTAGTTATTATTATGGTTGGTAAACAGATCATTGGAAATGTGCAAGAAGTTATGATTCCGTAAGTTACATCACCCCGCCATAATTTTACGCATTAATTGGTTGACACCGTAATTCATGACGGGAAGACACAAACAACAAACAGTCAAAGTGCAAATGGAACGTGTGTGAAAACCCCCACCCGTACACGTGTGTGGACAGCTGTACTAAGATTTTTATGCAACAACCAAGAATAGTTCAAACTAACAGAACAAACTTAAATCAGTGTGTCAGGAATATCTTGGTTTATGTTATCGATGATGTTAACCACGCCTTAGCAGGGTCAGTGGTGTATACTATCTTTTTTTAACTTTAGAATAATCAAGCAAAAGTTGAAAAAGCGTAAACGAGGCAAGAAAACAGTTCAAACGAAACCAAGGTGGGAGGACGATTATGAATTAGTTGAGGATGAAGGATTGTTTGCCGAGTACCTTGAAATGGGTAAGTAGTGCCATTTTTCTGATGGTTTATGAAATACTTCGTTAAATCAATATATAAAGGGTTGCGGAGCGGGAACAGGTCCCTATGTTCGCAAGCGAAATATTTACATCATACTTTACGACAAATATAGAGGGAACATTTATCTGCTCCCGTGGACAGTTTAAATAAGATCTTAAAAAAGGTTCCTGGAGTAAAACGCAATCTCTTCCCTAGAGTTTCTTTTTTACTTTTTGATACATGCATGCTGGCGCGGGCCTAGCCACTATTAGATTGCGAAAAAATAAGCCCTGTGAAAAGATATTTACAATATGCATTTGTTTTCAGAGCCTATAAACAGCAAACACTTTTTTGCAGCATAGATTATCTTATAGGTTTCTATAATTAAACGCACTTTTCCGTTTCCAAGGTTTTTCTGTTTTTTTAATAAAAAATCTAGAAAAATGGGAGAACGAGAATTAAAAAATCCGAATACGCGCTTCTTAGTAACAAAACCTTGAAAACATTTTTCATACAAAGCAGAGTATTCTGGCTATTGGCCTGCATTGCAGTGTCTTCAAATTTGATGAATCGAACAAAACATCGATGAATCGAACCAAAGCTTAAGTAACGAACAACATTGTTTTTCAGGAGCTTTTTTCTTGTTGTACAAAACAGTAAAAACAACATCATTATTTTTCACAGTTTAAATATACTTTATTCTCCGAGTTAAATTATGAAGAAACTGAATAAACAATAACTAATTTAAGGTTCCTCTCCTCCTAACAACATGGATGTTGCAGTTTAAAAATATTACAAGGAATTCTTTCCCAAAACAACGGCCAACGTTTTGTTCAGGTTTCGCAATCTGTAAAATAGATACAAAGAAAGAAAATCGGACGATTCGTTTATAGAAAACGTTCACGTCAATACGCTTTATGGGTAAAGATGATTTTTTTTTATCTTTACTGTTTATTCGTATCACAAAAGTCAAAAGAAAATCGTTAAAAATCTCAATTCATTTATCTAGCTACTTACTTATCAGTAATTACAAAAAGCTGTAGACCAAGTCAAAGCTATTTTTCCTTGCTTGTGTCTTAAGTAGAAAATTTTAGCTAACGTTGCCTCTGTGCAAAGACTAATCAAACTTTATTTGAACTACTAACCTTATTTGACATTCATTTTGAGATGATGCTATATAATTCCAACCATTTGCTGTACTTTGTGACGTATTGCATGAGCTGTTGTTGTTACCTAACCTGACACCAACTTAACTTACGCAACTTAGGCGGCGTTTACATGAAGCCCGAAGTTAAATTTACCCGAAGTGAATTTCACGCCGCAGTGAAAAACGTTAGTGTTTACATGGCATTTCACTTCGGGTAGTAGTAGATATTCACTTCGGGGGTGGTCCGTGTTAAAGGGCCGTATTTCGCTAAAAAGATTTGTTGACATTTAATTGCGCATGCTCAATGTTTATTTGAACATGCGCATTGACTTTTTTTTCACTACGGTCTGTTTACATGATGAATTGTCGAGCGAAGTGAAATTTGACTTCTGTCTTTCAGACAGAAGTGAAAATCAAGCCGAAGTGAAACTCACTTCGCCTTGTTCATGTAAACAGTACCAGTGTTTTCATAGCGCATAGAAGTATTGAATTTTGACTTCGGGCGAAGTGAAACCTTCATGTAAACGCCGCCTTATATGAACCAACGCAAAAACGTTTTCGGTTTGTTTTGTTTTTCAGTTTTATTCGAATGATATTTTCGAATAGGACAGTGTTCTTAAAAATAGCCACCTCGTTCCCAGAGCATAGAGTAAGCAGGAAAAAATTGGGATAACAGAGACTGATCGAATTTGACTTATCGAGTGAAATAAGTGACACTTTTCGTCAAAATGTTTTTTAAAAATTTGATTTTCTCCCGCTGTATAGTAGAAAACAGAAAAAAATAATACGCGCTTAAATGCCAAATGGGCTCAGCTCGCTTCGCTTAGCTCCGCAATAAAGTTTTTCCAACAGATAGAACAGGACGCTTTTGATTGAGAAATAAATTTATTCGCTAAAAAAGTTAGAATGATTTTTGTTCATAAAACAAAATGTATATGGTTTTTGTTGATGTTGGTGTTCGATTTTATTGTGAAAAGAAGTCATGAGGTCAATTTCGGTCGAGTCATTTGTATTATATAGAGTGTATCGGTCAATCTTTGACTTCGTTTTAACACGAGTATGGGTTTTTAAATCTGATGGCTTAAACCTGTGTTTTAATTACGTTTGTCATTTGTTGAGTTGCTTCTTAACTTAAAGATATCGATACTTCATTTTATTTTATTTTTTTTGAAAGTAAATTCGAACAAAAACTTCGAAAAGGTCTCATATGCAAAACTTTCGCGAAATATGGGATATTGTCTTATTCGCGAAAGTAAAGTCTAGGTTTTAATTTAGTGATCCAGTTTGGTTTCATCACAATTTTTGTGGCTGCTTTTCCGTTGGCTCCATTCTTCGCATTGGCTAACAATATCTTTGAGATTCGTATCGATTCTAATAAGTTGCTATGCGAGACGAGACGACCAATTGCTGATCGCGCGCAAGATTTGGGAATTTGGTTTAATATTTTGGATGCGGTGGCAAAGATTGCGGTTATTTCGAACGTGAGTTCACCTTTGTCGTTCATTTTCTGTATCAGCAGTGGGTGTCTTGAGTTGTGAAATCATCTCTCAACCTCGCCATTCGTCATTTTAAAAATCATTTGTTGCAGGACGAAAAACAAAGCATGTATCTCCTACTTGATTTTTTTTTTATTCAGGCTTTTCTGATTGCTTTCACATCGAACTTTTTACCGAAATTATTATATCGTTCCACCATATCGCCGGATGGTTCACTAGAAGGTTATTTAAATTATTCGCTAGCCACGTCACCACCCAATACCACGGATAATCCGTGCAGGTATGTTACTCTCTTTTATTTTCCAGACAGCTTTTTATCCAATGATCACTAAGTCTTCACTAACACTAATTTCAGGTATCGAGATTTCCGCGATCCTAACGGCGTGATGACGGCTTTTTATTGGCATCTGTTGGCGTTAAAGTTGGGCTTTGTTATTGTGTTTGAGGTAATTAATTTGATTTTCCTAGGATAAGCGAATCTAAAGGAACAGAAATTATACGCCCCATTTAAAGAGGCGTTAATTCGAAACATAATGCATTCAATTTTCGCGAAAGTCAGTTTTTGAATTTCACTGACAGGAACGTTCATTAACATTATACAAAATATTAGAATAAACTATGGCCGATGCTGCATTAACTTTCAGTATTATTGACGATGACGGTATTATGTTTGTATTATGTAAAAATATACATTACGCTGGCAAAAACGAAAAAAAAAGTACAAAAAAATTAGAAAGCCTTTGATCATAAAACCACTGACTAGAGCTATGAAATCACCTTGCAGCTACTATACAGATATCTTGTTTTGTCCACTAGAAAAGAACTTAAATTTTTTGAATATAATTGCGTAACACTTAGTGCGCGAAACACGCAGGTACGCAAAACAGCCCGACAGTTAGACCGCCCTAGGTGTCCCCATGTTTTAGAAAGAGGATGAACTGGGCTACTTACGATACCAAAGCGAACTTTAGGTTTTCCTTAGCCATTAAATGCCCACTCAAATTTTTGAAAGTGAATTAATTCTTGGCCAAAGAAAACGTTTTTTTTAAAACGGTCGTTCATTCTAACAGTTAATGTTATCTAGTACGCTTTTTTTCTGTTAGCATTTCGTATTCGCCACTCATAAGCTGATCGACTTTTTGGTGCCAGACATACCAGAGGAGTTAGATATAGCCATCAAGAGAGAGGCTTACAGGGCGAAGAAAGCTCTCTCAGATCACCCGTCGCTGATTGACAATTCAGAAGACGAGTTAGATGAAAAGAATATCGATATCAAAGTGCGGTAACCATGCCTAACCCATTGGTTGACACACAGTTTTGTGGTGGGCGCGAGTACCTATTATATTGTAAATATATTAATTAGGGACGCTAAAAGACAGGGATATAATATTTTAAGTTAAAAAAACAAATATTTAAATTGCGTGAAGACCATATTTTGAGTAATAGATACGATGTACGTAGGTGTTGTTCAGTGTTCATGCTCGTCCTGATGTTGTTGTTTTTTGTTTTGTAAATATCTTTATTTTTTTATGCACGTTCTCTTTAATCACTATTTTATTTTATTAGTAGTTTTTTTAAGCCTTTTTGTATTTGTCTGGGGTGTGTCGGAAATTATTTTTTTTTGTTATGTTGTGAGTAGTGTTCACTGAACTAATCCATCACTCGGCTTTTCCACGTCCTTTCGTTGCCACTATTTACGATCAGCGTTATTCTAAAATTAAGCTGCGTACTCAGTTTACTGGTATATTTTTTAAAATGTTCACTATTGTTCATGTGTAATGAATATAAATTTACAACATTTCTGCAGTTTTTTCTTCTAACAAGATTGTTTTAGATAGTGAAAAAAACGTAGAAGAAACTCGCGACTGTGATTGGTTTGCCAAATCTGTCCACTCATCAAAGGGAGTGTTAGTACAAAACTAGTGGAAATCACTTTTAAATCTACATTTTAATTGCCATGCTTGTCCAATTTACTTTTCTTTTTCAGCACGTAAGGGTAAATTTCTAGTAAAGTATGCCCCGCCGTCCGCCAATTGGATTACTTATTTCCCTGCAGGTGCATGTATAGTTAAAACAGGTTCCCACACCTCAAATCTACAAATTGTAAATGCTCCTAAATAAATCTAAAAAATAGAGATTTTTCCTCATTCTCCTCCAAAAATATTTATGACAGTGTAACGTTCTTAAATGGTTTAATTCATATCATTCTAACTTTGGAGGAAGATGTTCTAACAAATTGTTCATTGCGTAAAAGTTATGTGAATGAACTTGATTTCATCCAATTTTTTTATTCAAGTTTTACTTGTGCTAGATGAATAACTACATTATAGTTTTTTTCATTCATTACAATAATAACAACCTGTTACCATACACAAACTATACGGAAAAGATTGAGGAGTTGAAAAGGAATAGAGAGGACACAATGTGAAATGTTTGAAAACTCATTTTTTGTTAGACTTGTTCTTTTTCAGTTCTTTATGTGTAGTTATACTCTATAGTTTTCAGTAGTGCTTCACTCACAAAGATCATTCGAGCCATTCAAGGAATGAGGATTTTGTTCAATCCTTACCTACTAATACTATTCTAAGTTCAAAATTTGTTACAGTATCTACATTGAATAAATTATATATCATGTCTCTTCATCTTTTTTAACCCTTTTATTAGCAGAGCAGATAGAGTTATGTTGTTGCTTTGCTGATGATTTCACACATCCAAGGTAAAAGAAGAGTGCAGATAATGGGCTCATAGAGGGATTTTCATGTTAAAAGTATAGCTAATCTTGATAGAAAATTTTCGGTTAGTAATGTGCATTTTGATTTAATTATTACTTTGTATTTTATAGTCATTTTATCCCTGCTAACAAAGTTACTTTTTGATCATTAATGTCAATAGCCTCATTTCTCCTTATTTTTGACCGTAAAATTCAATATCTCCTCATTTTTGACATCAAAATCTCCTACAAAACTGCCAGAAACCTTCTCAATTCTCCTCAAATCCCCTATGAATTTTATTTTAAAAAAGAGCGGGAACCCTGTTAAAATCTGCCGTAGGCAAAAGAAGTGATAGTGACTTTTCTGAAACTGCTGATGTTACGAGACATTAAACGGAGAGAGAAAAATAAAAAAAGTTGTTACAAATCTGACATGTGCTTGCCACGAGGAATATTCTTAATTCCATGCAGGGGTTGCTTCCTCGTCTCCGGGGCTCTATTACCCCTAGGAGAGAAAAGGGATTGACATATAACGAAAGGAGTTGGAAAGTTTCTTGGAGAAAAAGAAAAAACTAGTGTTAGCAATCGGAATGCTATTAATTTTGCATATTGAAAATAAGAAAGAAACGACCTTGAGTGTCTATTATTTCAGAGTCGGCTGTGTGATAAAAGTGATCCCAACGATATGTGAGCGAGATGAAGGCATTTGTTGCGATTGAAACATTGATATACTAATTGAGTTATTTCTTATCATTTATTCTATACAGAAATAAATTTAAGCCATCCGTCATTCAATTTTCGCGAAATTGACCTCTTAGTCATCAACGAAATTAAATTACATCGAAATTAGAGTGAACATAAAAGAGTCTGATTTTCCATTTTGAGGAATTTTTGACAGTCATCTTTACATACCGTAAATTTCTCTGCTAGATTTTCTGTTATTTGTTTTATGGTTATCATTGGAAAAAAACCCTGTAACGTTGTCGTCTGCAAAGAAAAAAAGGTTTGATGTTTTCCTGCACCAAATTATTTATTTTGGTTCTTCGCAAAGTTAAATTCCCGCCAACATTATCATTTAAATTCTTTTTTGTTTCGTCTGCCAAATTTTCTTGCCGGCAAAATTCGGCTCCTAATAAATAAGAAACTGCAAATTCAATCGATTACTTGCCAGCATTCACATATTAAACGCACTGCTGATTATTTGTTGACAGAGTAAAATTAAAAATATCACACATTTGCAGTAGTACTGAATGTTGCTACTAATGTCAGAATGTCCTCTTTTCCTAAATTTAAAGAATTTCACAGGCCTATGTTGATTGTTAGAAATACGCGCAATTACGTTTTTTCTTTCAAAAGCGGGCCATCTACTTCCTACCGACGACAGAGTTTCAGCCAATTAATTTCGCAGGTTTATTTTAAAGCATGCCAAATATTGTTGCCCATTTTTATTATTAGAGTTATTACTTGAGTTGGTTGCTGTAAAATCTTTTTTTTACCGCGGCGTTGGAAGACCTGCGGTCTTGGCTTATGGTCTGTAACCAAGACATTAAGAACAGATCATTGTTCCCAGATAAATTTTAGCTGAGCCGAGCGTTATTCGCCCACTTTATTCGGCTTCAATAGCACTTTTAATCAGAGTTGTTAAAAACTTTAGATAGGAAAATCTGATTTTAGTAATATTTCCCGTGTTCTAGGTCTTAGGTGACACCATATCACCTGCCAATTCATCCACGGAATAAAAAATATTTTATTATGTAATGTTTTAATAAAACATTAGTATAAATGCTCCTATATAAAATGCAAATCCCACGTAGTCGGAACAGAACAAATATTTCACCTTAGGAAAAACTATTTATGGAAGAAATTTTTGAGAAACTTATTCGTGGAATTGGCCCGACGCTCAGATTTGTTGTATCCGGAAAAATTTTTACCGCTAAATTTTTCATTTCTTCATACTTCGATTTTCTGTAGAACCTAAGCCATTGAGTTCTTCGTTGTTCATTTAAAAAAAATATATTTCTGAAAGCTATGTTAGGCAAAAGACTTATTTTGCCGTTAATAAACTACTGAATTTCCAGCATGCGCAAAAAATTAATTCCACAAATTTAAGGAAAAGTCATCCGCAAAAATATATTCCACAAAATAAAGCATTTTAGGGCTAATCATCCGCAATTTTCTTACGTACCGTTCACAACTTGGCAACATTGGTTAAAAAAGTTGCATGATACGAAATAGCTGGTAAACACGTCTAAATTTTGATACGAGGTAGATTAGTTTTTGTCACTGGTGAAATTTGTGCCACAGAAGACGTGTTTACCACAGATGAAGTTTTTTCAACAGAAGGGTTGTGAGTTGTGTCACTTCTTTTTGTTTCCTCCCTTCGTTTTTTACGATTTTGTTTCGCCAACTCTTTTCGCTGTCTATTAGATAGGTGTCTTTGTGTAGCTTTTTGCGTTTTTCTTTGCGCGCTAGCTTTCTCTGTTATTGTCCCTTCTTTTTCCTTACAAGAGCAGTTTACAGTTTCAACAGAGGCTTTCGAGGTGTTGTTATTCTTTACCGGCGAAACATCATCCGATAATACATCCAATTTTTTGACGTCATCATTTTCATCTGTTGTTAGAGTACTTTTATTTGTCGAACAAATCAGCGGACTGTCACTGCTTTTACTGTCGTCTTTCACTCCTTCGAGACGTTTTTCTGATGTAGGTTTCTCCTCATCTATCAAAAAGACGTCGGAATTAAAACTGTTTACATTGTAAAAAAATTTGTCGGATTAACATTGTAAAAAATCGTCATATTCGCCGGACAAAGTTTGATCTGATATATGGAATGGCTGTAACTAAAACGCCACTCACTGTCTTTTCAAACACCGGAACCACAAAATATATAATTATAACATGAAAAAGACATGACGAAAAAGCTATCGGATTTTGCGTCCATTAAGACGGATGATTTTTTTTTTCAAACTGTTTTCAGGATATTCCGTTTCACATGTTTCATGGAGGAGGGGGGGGGGGGAGGGAGGGGGGAATATTTTTTCTTCGCATTCGAAAAGGTACTACAGACATTTAACACAAATTTAAAATTCCTAGTGTGTCATTTATGACGATGTAAGTAAAATATATGTTTTTTAGAAATTTTGATTTTTAGAAATTACCTCCTTTCAATTTTCTAAAACCTGATACACTGTAGTTTACTAAAGAAACACCAAGATACATAAAGGCGTACTGTCGTCTCTATATTTTGTTTGTTTAAAGCTTACCTCTCACTTCAAAACAACTTATTCTCATTCAATTTTTATCCTTTGATTTAATAAAGTAAATCTCTTTTTGTATACAAATCCGATTCAGTGAGTCTGTCATCTTAATCAACAGCTCTCGCGTAAGCGGCAAACATTAAAGAATTTTTAAAAATTAATGTTTAGGTTTTTGACCTTCAACTTGTTGCTCGATCTTAAGGTAAGTCGCTGACATCATATACGAAAGTATAACGTTTGCAAATCTCATATACCTCCTTTCATTTAATCAGCGAACCCTAAAGCAACGTAATAACATCAAAATCGGATTAAATTCGGAATACGTTTAAACGAAGAAACATGCCAATATGGCGGAGTAAAAATGATCGAAGTGGGAAAAACACAACCTTTAAAATTTTTTCAATACTTCAGTTGTTGTTGCGGCATTTATTGCAGGGCGGCGTTTATTTAAGGGGACATTCAAGGGAGGACAGCGCTTTTTTGAGGGCGCTAGTTATTAAAGGAGCCGTGGCATCTTATTTTAATCGCTTTGTAAGCGAAGTATCGAAGACAGTCACACTGTGGAGCACAAATCCTCTCAATAACTACGCTCAATTATGACTAAAAAGAAAGTGAACATTTAAAACATGTATGGAATTTAAAGAGAGAGTTATATTTACATGTGATATTCAAAGTACACTTTCAAATGTCCTGTGTTGCACAAGATAAACAACACTACAATTTTAAAAATAAATCTTTCTCAATTAAACTCATATATAAGAACTTTTTAACTCAAAATCCGCCAAAAAATAAAAACAATTTTAGAAAACTTTAAGAAGATGGAAAAGAAGATGGAAAAGAATATATAGGGGGTCGTGAAGACTTGGTAAAAAATTATTTGTCCAATGAATAAACAGTGCAGTCTCTATGAAATTATAATTGAAAGTAGCCAATCAATGGACGCCCTTAAGATCACCACACAAATTTAGCTGACGACACAAAAATCTGACGTCTGAAGTAATTTAGAGTTTCGAGAGTGTAGTCATATTTAAAAGTGTTCTTAAAATCATCAACAAAAGATAGATAGCCAGAACAAGTGTGTGATGACACTGGATACAGATGAAGCTTCACTCCAAATATATTCGTGGAGTACCTCGTTTTGTAATATAACCTCTTTACGAAACGAGAAGTTTCTTTCAAATTGAATTTTTCTGGTCCACCACTTCCACTACTTTTGCAACTTGCGTCCGCAGGCCACCCCTGCCCCCTCCCCCTAAAAATAATAAGTGATACTAAAAGTAGATTCGAGTCAGGCCGGGGGAGGGCGTAGGTTTTTCTGAAGAAAAAATTCAATATATTTTGGGCACACTCTATCAATTCACTCAAAGAAATTCAAACAATAGCCAGAAAAGACGGGATTCTTAAACGGAGTCATAAAACAAACGGAGGCGTTGGACATTAACTGCGAAAATAATTTTTGAGGAGATGAAAAGAGAAAATTGTTTATTTTCATATTTTGTGCGGATACATTGAAAAGCAATCGGAAACATAGTCACTGTAGAAAGTTACTTATGAAAGAAATGTTTCCAAAATGATGCAATTAGTGAAACGTTATCATAAACATTTGTAAATTAAAAATACATTTAGAGCAATAACTTCATCTTCTCTTGCTTAATACACAACGGAAATTGGACAGTGAAACATTTCCTCATAGTAAATTTAGAAAAAAAAAAAAGAAATTCAATTAAAAATGAGATAGCTAATTAGGTTTTGAAAGTACCGAATGAAATATATTTAATTGCACGTTAGAACTTTAATCTGTTCCATAAAGATTCGTTAGAAAAGTGGGAGCCAGAAGTTGTCATGGAGCTGTAATCCACTGCTGATCGGAAAACGTTGCATAATTCGCAAATCCAGATCAACTGTTTTAGCATGGTAGACTGTGAACTGTAAGTACAACATGCTCACCCTCCAGCTCAGACATGAGCTTCTGAAGATAGGAGTTAAAAGATCTATCTTGACTATGTTAATACTTAATTGATGACATTATTGAAATTATCACTCTTCATCGCAGATTATAATAAAAACAATAAAGAAACATCCTGTCTTATTTGTCTTTTTATCGAGCACTTAACTTCACAGGAGGAGAGAAAAAGGATGGTGATCTTAAGTATGTTTTGTTATTAAAAGCCATCAAAGTCAGAAGTTTACTTATGGCTTTTCAGAGACCGTCCTATGTACGGATCATCACATCATTAAAATAAGTTGAAACGTTCGAACACACAACAGATTATGGGAAACGATGCAAGTACAGAAGTGAAAGGGGATGGCAAGCACAAGCGCGAAGGAGGTTTATCACGGAGCAGTTCGTTACGCGTAAACAGAACACCAGCGCAACAAAACTTCGCCCTGAGAAAAGACTTTGATGGACCTACTATATCAAGCGTAACATCCAATTTACCGAAATTAAAAAGATCAAATACTTTCTCGTCGTCCGGGAGTTTTTCGCGGCCGAACATACATAGTAACAAAACGACCACAGATTTAACGACGTCAATTATCGAAGAGAACAAAAGGTCGGAAATGAACAAATTAAATTCGGATCGTTTAAATGAGATGAGCATAGCTGATGACATTGTTGAGGGCGAGATTAAACACGAAGAATATATTTTACGACAGGATGTTGGCTATAAAACAAATTTAACTTCAACAGAGTCGCGACAAGAAGGGACTACTTCACAAGTGGTTACAACAACGGCGTCTTCCTCACCTTTTCCATCCGTCATCACACACGAATCTAACGAAATAACGACAAAAAAATACGAAGAAAAGTTAACGCCACCGATTGATCGTCATAGGGCGAATTCTTTAGATTTCACCTTACCTTACAAGTCCCGAGAAAATAAAACATCGAGTGATTGTTCACAAGTCGCTTCGGATATGACGATTAAACAAAATGTTGATAGTAAAATGTTGTTTAACAAGGAAGAGTCAGTAAGAAAATTAAGTACGTCTGAACGAAGAAAGAAAAATGTTATACGGTCCCAATCAATGAACACACATGGGACGAGACCGAAAGTAACAGTTCATCGTAGCAACTCTGCTGAAAAAGACGACATGTTGTTAATAAAACAAAATAGCAGCGCCCCGACGTCAAATGACGGACGCAGTCGTCGTATATCGGATAGTTGTTTATTAAAAGAGCAACACATCAAGAGGTCCGAACAATTTACTCAGATGTTAAAACAGTACCAACGGCCCGAGCAACGAAATAAAAAGCTTTCTAGTTACGGCTTAGGCGTCATCACGGAGACGGCGAGAGAGGAAACTGACGGGAAAAAATTCAAATTTCAACATCGACGTGAATACTTTGATTCGTGGTTAAAAGACCAGAGTGATCGTATCAATGAACTGTCGCAGGCTGTGAAAGGAGACAGTGAAAATATTAACAGATTGAGGGCGTCATTTCGAGAGAGGGCGTTCAGATCTCCACAAAAAGATTTACTTCCGCGAAGACCAAACTCTGTCAAGTTACCTCGACGCAAGAACAACATGTACGCCCAAAATATCGCCAGCAGTCCCGAAAGCGAAAACGATGACTCATTTCTGGAGAGTTTACGTCTGAGAAAACAAGAACTTGACCAGAACGGAAACGAAATTCGACCAAAAGATCCTTTAAAAAAACAACTGAGTGACACTTTACTTCTGGTAGATAAATCTTTTAAACCTAAGTATGAACCTATGCCGCGAAAAGACGGCATTAGGTTTTCAAAACCAACGTCGACGAGCTACAATAATGGCGCAAATAACGTCGCTGTCGTTAAACCGATGTGTTTTCAAAATGACGAGCTCGACAGTGTAAAAGAAACAACACTAATAGCGAATTATGTGACGAGTGTACAGTATCATACGCTGCCAGAAAGTTTGATATGTAACAACTCCACTCTGTTGTATATAACTGACAAACAAAGCATACTAGAAGAAGAGAAAAGTTTAGCTAGTCACATCAAACAACCAGTGAATGACAAATACATTTGCAGTGATTTAATAAGTAAAGAGAGCGATGACTGTGCGTTGAGAAACACAGAATGCAACAGTGTGAATACTTTGAATGAGAAACCATGCACGAACGTAAACAGAGATAAAAACACGAAAAATGATAATCATGAAATTCATAAACATGAAATTAATAGTCCTAACATATGCGCAGAAACCGACAACAAATCGCACAATTCTTTTTGCTCGGTCAACCGTATCACGGACTCGCTTTCAAAAGTTATGAGTGACCTTAAAGAACTGAGAAAACAAGACGTTAGGCTAGCGAGACAACTCATAGGACTTGGAAAATCGATAAAAGAATTCAAACATCAACAATCGTCAAGCGAAGACGATACAGAACCAGAATAATTTATTTAAAGCATAAATTATTTGTGAAAGATTCTTGCAAAAATATATATATATATAGCTTCTTAACGTTTAAAAGTTTTTTTATTTAAATGTGATGAAAGTTTTTCTCTCCTGTTTGTTGACGTGAGTTTTGTTGTTCTGGAAGTGCATCCACGCGACAGAATAAAATGGCGACAATGGTAGATTTCATTGAGGAAAACCAAGCATTTCCTTTCTTAGATGCTGTGATCAACAAAGGTTACATCTGTAATCGAGTTCAAATTAGCTCCTGTAAACAAAAGGAAGGCAAAAGGATGTTTTGTTTATACTTTCGTCTGTCTTGCTTAAGTCGCTAACAATGTGCAAACAAACAGGGGCCACCAAATTTCACTTAAAATTTATCAGTGAGCACTTGTGCTATCCCTAGTTTTGTCAACTTTACACCAATCTTTCATCATCTTATATCACGTGACTATCACGTGATAACTAGACACAAAACGACCAGTATTTGTAAAGAGAATTTTACAGACTTCAAGCGTTGTGCAGAAAAGTTTAAATCATAAATAACTTGGTTGTCACAAGAAATAAAATCTTATTTGTGACACGAAATTGAAATCCCATTAAATCTTTAAAAAGGATAGATGCGCTTAAAATAAAGAGAAAACATAATAAACGACCTTTATAGACATGTCTGTCGGAATTGCGTGTTATTATCAGATTAAAAAAACGGACTAAAGTAAATTCACTTATATGGAAGTAGAACTAATGCAGCGTCGTGCTTAGATTACACCGCATTCATATCTTTATAATTACGATTCAAAACTAAAACCCTGATACTTCCCATGCATGAAACAAAGAAGGAGATTAAAAATATACTCTAAAGCAGAAAAAGATCTTACTCAATATGCTCGTCATAAGCTACTTAATAATTTGTTTTTATATTTCGTGTGGTTTTTACATGATGTCACAATGGTAAATATTACAAGAAGAATGTAAACAACAGCTCTGCAAGATTAGCGTGACCACATGTTCACAGCATGTTTGCTAAACATGGAAATGCGAAGAAGCTAGTTTGCATTACAGATACATATTGCTTAAGACGCAAACCATCGACATTATATCTATGCTGAAACTACGATCCTGATACAATAGTGCGCGAGAGAATAAATTTGTCACAAAATTGACAACTGCCCTTTTCGATGTCATTCAATGAAAGAGTTTAAACACTCTAACATCAAAATAAGGAGAAAGTGTGCTTTTGTGGAGTGTTGCAGACACGGAGCTACGTCATGTGCAAAAAATAACATTCAATTGTGATATATTTAGTGTAAGTCCTTCAACTCTCTTCATCTCACTTTAAAGCAAAACACAAATGACTAACATGTTCTTAATTTATTTTTTAATCCAAACAAAAACACAAAATTTCTCAACATTTCATCAACTAATGTACAGTGCTGTGGAGAGAAATTCTTCTCAAATTCCATTGCACAGCTACAGAGAGATCACTGCACAAACGTTACACCACTCCGCTTTGTTGACAAACAACAGTATAAAAACTGAAGCTTTCTACTGACTAAAAACTATGACAACTATGCGATTAAATAGAAGTATGTAAGTTGTAAGAAGCTTTCTTGGATCAGTGGTGATCATCTTTACAGTATTTCAATAAGAACTAACGGTGAACTACATGTTGTGGCTATCTCTCATATCTTCTTGTGGCTAGTGCTAAATCCAAATATAGACAGAAATCCGTTTTGCAAATCTAAGAATAACATACTCTCGGTTGAAATATTTTTAAAACCCCTGGGAAAAATGTTGTGAGGCATTTTTGCGACAAAAGACAATACAGTTTCCTCATTCCAAAAAAAAATTGAACTTATGTATAAATTAATTTTCCGAATTACCAATTATTTTTTAAATGATGTTGACAAAATTCGCCAATTTTGCCAAACTCTACTCCAAATGTTGTCTCAATTGAATATACTGAGATTTTTCTACAAATTGATGAAAAAACCGGATAAAACGTATATCTTATTTTTATGTGTAACGTGACGTACCAAAGTCACTTTGTTATTTGACGATTTTTCAAAGTTGATCTTTCTCGTAATTTACCAACTCTAATCATTTGTTACGGTAGCAGCAAAGCGGATAACGTATTAGTTTTGCCGTGGTACGACGACGACTCCTCTGAGAGATCGACAATTTTGTCATAGTTAGCCAAACTTTACGGAGATATATTCAAATTAGGGAGAAACGTGTGTACGCATAACACAAGAGATAATAACGCGTGTTTTTATTTACGAAATTAAAAACTGACTTTACAACATTGCGTTTTATGACCGTAAGTGCGACCAATATTGTATTTCGATATGCAAGAAATCGTGGTGGCGAACGAGGCTGCTCTCTTGTGTTTTCAAGATTGAAGTGTTTTTTTATTCAGTGAGTATCTTCTGACTGGCAATTAAATACTATTATTGTATTTAAAACTCAAGAAGAGATAAATTATGGAGCGAATTGAAACCAAGAAGAAGAGTTTGTTTGCTAAATGGGTTGATACAGATGCTGACGAGATCTGGGTATTTCTTACAAGACTTTTATTATGCTAATGGGAATCAAGCGCAAACCAGAGATTGATATGTATTGGAGTAATTATTTATTAGTATTTCAAACCCCAATTTTCAGTCAGAACAGATTTCATTTGCTCCAGATTATGATTCATTTTTCTGACATAAACAACTAAGGCAGACCACTATTACATAAGCTTAGGTTTCTCATCATAGATAAACTTGGTAAAAACTATGAAGCAAATTATACGCCGGAAAAAAATGTTGCCATTGACGAATATCTTTCCCTGTTGAAAGGCCGGTTATCTTTTCGTGTATACATACGATCCAAAAGAGAACGTTATGGTGTCAAACTGTTCATGCTGTGTGCTCTCACACAGCATGAACAGTTTGACACTAGTGTACAGTAGTGGGTATTTGTCTCGCTTTATTATTTATGCAGGTGCAGACACTAAGTACGAAGATTGTTCTGATATCACGTTCCCGCAAGATAAAAAACGTAACTTACCGGCAACCTTTGACACATTGAAGTCCCCATCAAAGGTGGTTTTATCTTTGAGGAAACAGATGAAGTTTTTCATTTGAGCCTGGATAATTATTACACCTCACCAGAGTTAGCATTGGTTTTAGATCATCATAAGACTCCTTGCTATTGGACTTTGAGGCGCAAAGAAGGCATACCGAAAAACGTCTGGTCTTGGAAACCTGCGGAAGGGGGTGTCAAAATCAGAATGCATGACAATCTTATGTTAATGAGGTGGAATGACATTACTAAGACAAAACTACAAAATTGTTAGTATGCTGTCTGCAATACATACTGGATAATTCGCTAATAGTGGCAAAAAGAACCGAATAACTGGTGATCCTGTTATGAAGCGAGACGTTATCAACGAATATAACAAAACCATGAGCGGTGTGTTTTGAAGCTTATTATACATTAAAAGATTATAGTTGTGTGAGCAAAGACCAAAATTGAAAATAAAACTAAGATGTTATGACTTGTTTTTGTGAGATTTACACTTAGTGCAAAAGTAAACTGCGCAAAAAGTTTATATCAAAATTTTCTATGATTGAAAATGGAGCGCATGCTAAAGGTTAAACTAGCTGATCTTCTTGAAACCGATCTGAAGGATGTTGAAGAAATGCAAATTAAGTTGCTGACATCTGAAAGTGTTGAACTCGTATACTCTAAGAATTCAATTTTTAATAAATATTTTACAGACCGGATTATTATATTATACAGAAGTGTTGAAACGCAGATGATATTAGTGTTTTTGACAATGTTTCGCGCGGCAGGAATTTTCAACAAATAGAAAGAAAAAACAAGACAAGAGTGTTGACAAATTTTTGGAAACAAAAAAAGCGTAAATTTAACAAAGAAGCATGTATAATAAGCAAAAAACACCTTGCAGAAAGGAACAAGACCGAAACTACCCCAAAATGTTTAGGAACCACTGTCGCGTTTAAGCTTTTCAAATTATTTTAGCGGAGTAACTATCCCAACGTACTGGTACTTTGCGGGGTCCGAACGCATGGTACTCTGTACGTTCGCTCTCCATCTCCGTTCTAATACAATTATTTACAATCGTTTACTAAAATAAATTTGAAGACGCATAGTCATAAAGTTATTTATGAACTATTGTACATAATTTATTAATCTTGCTTACCAAATAAATTGATTATTAATAATTGATTGAATAAACTGATAGGTTACATTGCGTTCAAACACTGCTACCGTTTGTTGCCGTCAGGCTTTCATTATTATTGGAAAGCAAAAGTACCCTAAACATTTCGAATAGAGCTAAAAAAAAATCAAAAAATTAAGGTCGTATTAATATTTGATACGAGATCTATTTGTTTTTTTATGATTATTTTATGTCCACAAACGAGCCAAGGAACATGCCTGTTAATTAGTAATTAATTGCGCAGTCAGAGTTGTTAAGCAAACATTTTAGGTAATTAAGAAACAATAACGGAAAAGCAAAATAGTCGAGATAGATTTGAAATCTTGTACGCATCAACCTCGTCCAACGGATGCCATTATGTTTTGAATAATGCAATACAGTGGTTTCCAACATGGTGGCCTTTTCTGTGTATCACAAATTTAAATTTTCTGTGTATCACAAATTTAAATTTTCTGTGTATCACAAATTTAAATTTTCTGTGTATCACAAATTTAAATTTTCTGTGTATCACAAATTTCAATTTTCTGTGTATCACAAATTTCAATTTTCTGTGTATCACAAATTTTCTGTGTATCACAAATTTCAATTAAATTTCGATTATATATTGTCAACTTTAATGATGATCAGTTTCTCCAGGAAATACATTATATGCAGTCAACGGAATACTCCTGTCACTCTCCACCGCGTCTTCAATATATGCAATTTCTACAAGGTCACGAGACGATGTGTAAACAACAAATGATGTCTATAACTTGTGATCTACTGCTAATGAAAACAAAAACACGCATTGATGACTTTATCTCTATTTATACTATGACGAGGGGCGGTCCACGTGTAAAAGTGAAGAAGTGCAGTGTAAAAAGGATTACCAAATATGTCACTTTCATTTTTAATGTTTGTCGTATTTTTCTTTTACAGCGAAGGTTCTACAGAAATTACGTACACGTTCTTTGCAATAAGCGTCTTTTAAAATTTAGAAACATTTAGAACAAATGTCCCAGCTTAAGAAACAAAGCACGAAATGTGACAAAAGAGACTGCTTATTGAGAGGTTTTGATAATTAACAAGATGCTGTACAGCTATGAAGCTGTGGAATCAATGTTATAACGAAGCTGTGTTTTTTTGTTACTCTAGGATACACGAAGCCTATTTCTAATAATCGACGTACCGCAAGCCAATAAAAAACTCAAGCCTCGCTTGCCTAGCATTTGCAACAGGTGATGCTAGACTAATTACTAAAAATCGTTTTTTTAATACTTTTCACAAACGCAATATAAATATAATGAAATAAGAAGTTACATCATTTTTTGAGAAAATATGGTTTCTAATAAAAGTTGAACCAGTAAAGCATGTTTTAATAAATCAAAATCCCTGCATAGGAGCTAGTTTATGTCAATAAAGTATATACGGCATCGAGAAAACACTTTAAAGCATGGAAGATAAGAAATTTATTAAAGCAACAAAAGGTTAACATTTCAATTTAGGTTGATCACTTGGTCCAGGTTAACCATTTCGCACAACCAGTGTGTAGTGCTTCCAGTAAACCTCTTACAGAGGTCTGCTATAGACGTCATATTTTATTTCACTTAATCTGTTTCCCTATAAAGGTTGCAAAACTAATGTTAACAATGACCGGTCAAACGGCCAATACAATAAACCACATTGACCATCAGGATACAGGTATGTGTGTTACACATCCAATGTGTGTTACACATCCAATGGAAAGCCCCTTTTAGAAATGCTATTTAAAAAAAACACTTTCATGTAACTTTAGATCAAATAAAATAATAAACAGGCTACAGTCTGTGGTATACCATGCCAATTAATTACCTCTCGGTTAAGCGCACAAGATTGAATATATATATTGTATCACAAAAACAGACTATTTGAGCTGGCATTGTAAATACTTATTCATAGCATAACTAATAAAAAATGAGCTTTTGGTGCTTGTTTTACAGAGGAAAAATTAAACAGGCTGGCAAAATTGTAGAACCAATAATGACTTATAAACCGTTTAGCCGGGCGCTACGGGAAAATAGCGACCGAGGTTCTGACGTCGGAAAACTTGAGACAAAAGCACAAAATAGTTAGCTAGCTAGCTAGCTAGCTGTCTGTCTATTGCTAACTACTGACACTGACTACGTTAGCTGGCCTGCTATATACGTCAGTTATAGCCAAAATAATAAAAATGATTTTACTAAGATTTACATGGATGTGATGGTATTTTGATTAGCATATAGAAGTATAGAAAACATACAAAGTATTTACAAGACAAAAAGATCGAAAACAGATCTTTTCCTAACCTGAGCTATGCAACTTTTAAAATGGCAGATTAAACGTCAATTTTACTAACCGCGTCCGAGATACGCATATCTTCACTTAAATCCAGAAGATCAGGATTTTGTGCGAGCTTTCAGCCGAAACTAGAAGCTGTGTGTTCCACAGCTAATGATTACGACATGTTATTTTGAAGTTGTTTAAAGAAGTATGATATCCGAGAAACAAATTATAGGTAAAAAAGAACAATTACCTGTCTCGTTTAAGCTCAATAACTGCAAAATATAACACAAGGTTGCATCTTCGTTCATCTTATTCTCTACTAAACATTTTCGAATATAATCAGCATCCTATGAAAAACAACATTTCTGAGCCAGGGTTGCAGCTTTAGTTTTTCACCAAATTCAAGCAGATTTTAGGTACATTTCAACCAAAGTTGTTACAACTACTCTACTAATACTGGTGACGCCTTTTTGTATACTGAACACGTTCGACAATGGTATTGATACATGTTCTTATTAACAAATACATGCAGTAACCCTTTTGAGTACCTGTAAAACATTTCTGAATGTTTCAACTTCACATCAGTTATCTGCATGTATCCTACTCACCTGATAACCTGTTTTAATTTGCAACTTTTGTACTGTTTCTTCTACCAGTGATTCATCTTCTTTTTCAGTAAAAATACTGTTATTCAGGTTGCTATTAACATTTGCAGTTTTGGAATCACCATTTTCAACTATAATTTCTTCAACTTCAACATTAGGGTTGCTCTCACCAACACAGTTGACATTATCACTATTAATGTTGCTGTCGTCATGCCCTCCTTTCTTTCTATGTTTATTCCTCAAATTTGTTGTAACTTCTCCACCAGTATCGCTGGTTTCATATTCACCACTAGGTTGATCTCCACCTTCCAACTTTCGAACAGAAGAGTAATGTTGATAGCTATGATAAGCTAGATGAATTTGAACAGAACGCTGTTCATTTGTTTCATTGGTACCGTTAATAACAAAAGTTGGACTAAAAAAGAACTGAAGTAAGCTTAAGAAGAAAACTTGTTCCTTGAAACATCTGTGCACAGAAATGAAAATAACAATCACATTCTCACTGACTATACACAAAGCAATACTGTTATAACATTTGAAGAATCGGACGCAGAGTTATTTGCTAGTTTAATTTATTACGATCCTGGAAACAAATTTCAGTGAAAGTAACTGACAGACCAATTATATTGAGAAAGTTAGATAGTGCACTATCATGTTTACAGTGTTTTGTTTACCTGAAAATTGAGCAGCGCTATTACAGAACTACAATCTTGGACAAAATGAATATTCTTCTCTATACAATCTTGGTTAAAATATGTTGAGACTAGACAGCTAATTTCGAAGTTCGCCACCACAAGTAAAATGGGTAGGCTATTTCTATATTAGATTCACACATTTTGAACTTGTCAAAGTTTACTTGTCAATGTTCAGAGTGGACTTACGACTCAGTATCTCTAAAAATGTGCTAATTGTTGCTGACGTCAGCATGGCCATTTTTCACGAATTTCGGGGCCTTCGTGGGCCGCGACGTGGATTATTTCGGTGTGCGGGCATGCTAGAGAATGTGACTAATTGTGCAATATTAGTTTTAAAAGAAGCTACCTACTTGTTGAATTGGTGAATTATAACATCAGCTTTATTATATCGTGCAAATGCCACAATTGAATCATTTCCACCAAATGTACCAGAGGATGACAAATTTTGCACTAAATCATAAAATAATAAAATACCATATTTAGGATGGCCACATTTCTAAATCATCATGTTTTTTATGACTGTGGAATTTTTTTAATCTTTTTTCACAAATAGGCATTTGGAACATTGTGAAAAATTTTGTGACAATAATTTTTACGATTTTTGATTTTGACAATCCTAGACATTAATTATTGGAACAGGGGCTTAAATTGTATTGTTTCCTCTGAGTAGTAAGTAATAAAAACATAATTATAATTTATGTGGCATAGATACCAATACACAATAAACTTGAGTAAACAACTCAAGGGTAGATTTTTTTATTAAAAAAAAGGTTTATGAATATCTTTTCCAAGTCAAAAACAATTTTATGTCTACTGTTTTTAGCTTAGTTAAAAAAGTATCCACATAGTCAAACAGAGAACTTGTACCATTATCAAATTGATAGATAGAGAATAAAATATTTACAAGTTATGCTGTGGTCATATTAGCGCCATCATATATTATAGCAACAGGTGGTTTTTACAGCATTGTTACAGCATACACTGGAAAACATACAACGGAATACAACAAAAGCTGCCTCCTATGATTAGTTAAAAACCCTAGTCAATTAGAAAGTGCAGCCTTGTGCTAATCAATTTGAGAAGTAACGTAGGAAAATCAGGTGTCAGATATTGGCAAATTTTTGGAAATGTTTTTCTTCAAGGTTATTGATGCTTTTCCTCCTTACTTAGAATTTTCGATATTGAAGTGTCATTGTTCGGCAAAGCCAAATAAAGCATTAAGTTAAGAAAATTTTTTGCAATCTCCTTTTTCTCCCGTATCTTTGTTTGTTTTTTATTTTTTTACATATTTTTGACAATTTGCTTAACATTTTCTTGTCGTGGTATTGTTGCTGAAGGTTAGTGAGATATTCTCTTGTCATGGTATTGTTGCTGAAGGTTAGTGAGATATTCTCTTGTCGTGGTATTGTTGCTGAAGGTTAGTGAGATATTTTCTTGTCATGGTATTGTTGCTGAAGGTTAGTGAGATATTTTCTTGTCGTGGTATTGTTGCTGAAGGTTAGTGAGATATTTTCTTGTTGTGGTATTGTTGCTGAAGGTTAGTGAGATATTCTCTTGTCGTGGTATTGTTGCTGAAGGTTAGTGAGATATTCTCTTGTCGTGGTATTGTTGCTGAAGGTTAGTGAGATATTCTATTGTCGTGGTATTGTTGCTGAAGGTTAGTGAGATATTCTCTTGTCGTGGTATTGTTGCTGAAGGTTAGTGAGATATTCTCTTGTCGTGGTATTGTTGCTGAAGGTTAGTGAGATATTTTCTTGTCATGGTATTGTTGCTGAAGGTTAGTGAGATATTTTCTTGTCGTGGTATTGTTGCTGAAGGTTAGTGAGATATTTTCTTGTTGTGGTATTGTTGCTGAAGGTTAGTGAGATATTCTCTTGTCGTGGTATTGTTGCTGAAGGTTAGTAAGATATTTTCTTGTCATGGTATTGTTGCTGAAGGTTAGTGAGATATTTTCTTGCCGTGGTATTGTTGCTGAAGGTTAGTGAGATATTCTCTTGTCATGGTATTGTTGCTGAAGGTTAGTGAGATATTCTCTTGTCATGGTATTGTTGCTGAAGGTTAGTGAGATATTCTCTTGTCATGGTATTGTTGCTGAAGGTTAAGGTTAGTGAGATATTCTATTGTCGTGGTATTGTTGCTGAAGGTTAGTGAGATATTCTCTTGTCGTGGTATTGTTGCTGAAGGTTAGTGAGATATTCTCTTGTCGTGGTATTGTTGCTGAAGGTTAGTGAGATATTCTCTTGTCATGGTATTGTTGCTGAAGGTTACTGAGATATTCTCTTGTCGTGGTATTGTTGCTGAAGGTCAGTGGGATATTTTCTTGCCGTGGTATTGTTGCTGAAGGTTACTGAGATATTTTCTTGTCGTGGTATTGTTGCTGAAGGTTAGTGAGATATTTTCTTGCCGTGGTATTGTTGCTGAAGGTTAGTCAGATATTTTCTTGTTGTGGTATTGTTGCTGAAGGTTAGTCTTAAGCTTGTCGCTAGAGCTGTTTGTTTTAACGTTTGTTTGATAATATTTTTTTTTGATTAAACCCAGTTTGACGTCATCCCCTGAATGGCAAAAAGGCCCCTTGATCATGTTGCCGCAAAACCCATTTGAATAATTATAAAATGTCTTCCTGTGCTATACCTTTTGGCATCAAGAATAATAGAAGTAGCACTAGAAAGCATTTTTTTCAGCCTCACATACAGGTAAGAAACACGAGCTGCGTGGATTCATTACCAGAGTCGATACTCTTCCAAAACGAGTTTTGATATAAGATGAACAGTTTTTACCAGATGTTTTGATCAACGCTAGCAGAAAGTCTGTGGCAATTCTTAATCTCAGCCCACGTGGTATTCACGTTTCAGTGTAGACCCTGCGCAAATTCTCGTATAGGTGTGCGCTCTTCTTTTACATTGCACTGTGCCTAGGGCTTCTTTATTACACACTTTTTTTTATAGAAGTATAAAAATTCTAACCAGGCCGGTCATAATTATTTATTATTCAGTTATTATTCTCCATTGTTCTAAACAATAGACCTATTATTTTTAACTTTAAATCCCAGCCTGATATTCTTATAAAAAAAAGTGTGGCAGTAATTTGCGGGCTTCTATTTTTCTCTACTTGCTATTTCCTGCTTGCCGTATGGTCCAACTGAACCTCTGGGTGTTTGCGTGAAGTTCAAACTCGATCACAGGGAATGTAGCGTTCTTTTGATATAGAGGATAAAAAGCGTACTTGCTATTGTTTCTTTCTTTTTAACATTACTTCATGTTTATTTGTTTTCCATGTCACATGCGTGTTTCATCCTCATATCAAAGAACACCATGGGCCCTTGGGACAAGGTTGCATGAATGAGGCCGCGCCCAGCCCATTACAACTCTGACCAGAAGGTGTTTCAGCTTTGTGTGTTTACTCACACGGCCGTGATGAACAACGCTGCCGATAATCTAGCCAAAGAAGAAAGTTTTTTATTAACTGTCTGAATGAAAAACACTTGCTGAGTCAAACTGTAAACAACAAAAACTCTGTCTATGTGGGCATTGATGTACATTTTCTACACTTTTGCAGACTTTTTAACTAAAACTGAAAACCCACAACTTTTTCGTGAGGTAAGTAGCAAAACAAGTCATTACTTATCTTCAGTACCTGTTACAAGCTCATCTTCAGTACATATTATAAATATTAAAACACAAAACAAGGGGTCAACGATCGCTTGGTTATAAACCGCTTTGTATATACAAAATCCTGAGCCGCGGCTAATTCAGCGAAATTATTATCCGTGAGTTGACGTCACAAGGCCTCCCGCAAAGGCATCTATTTACATTTGGGACACTAGATGGTGACGGCCACGAAGCTTCTTCCCTAGCTAATATTTTGCAACTTTAAAGACGAATATCTTGCGAACAAATCAAAAAAGTATAAAAGAATATTGTTTTAGCAATTAGTACAATACTTTGAGTTCATTTTAGATTACTCTTTTTCAAGCGGGACGTAAGCTGTAAACATGCTTAAAGCAACAGGTACAAGAATTGAAACAAAAAAATAAGCATTTTCCTGAATTTTTGCACACTTACATTAATTGGAAAAAACTTTGAGTTAGTGCACATTCCAAATTGTTTAAAGGATTTACAAACAGACATGAATGAGTATAGTGTAGCATAAGTATATGTGTAATTGTGTTATTGTGATATGTTAATATTACTTTAGAAAAAAATAAAAAACAAGTAGGTAACTTACAATATTTTTCGAAGGTTACGGTCTCAACCAAAAAGGGTGCAAAATCATCTTTATTTTTTCTCATATATTCTACAGCCTCTTTTCGATGTTTACCATGCATTTTTTCATCACCATTCAGTTGGTCAGCTAATGCTCTAAATAAACAGTTTCTAAAAGCAAATATATAACAAACTATATACAACAAGAAAGCCGGGCGGCTATAAAACTGGGTAACTAATGGAGCCACTTCAAACCCAGTTTACTCGTTGCGAAAAGATAACATCGCAGAATGTAACATTATGTTGCATCGTTTCGCTTATTCATTCCCAACGTATATAAATAGGAAGTTTTCAAAACGCTGAAAATGTAGGCACCATTTGGAATAAAGTTTTGCGGTACGTGCCTGTTGGTGAATCCTCTGCTTCGCGGGTAAATCTCGAAAATATTTTCCCGCGAAAATTTCGCTCATATAAGTAGATATCTAAAATCTTGTAAAGTCTTCCTGCATTCACAGAAATTAAGAAAGACATATATCAATATCTTTTTTTTCATAAAAATAAAATATAGATGGTGTAACAACTCCACTGCGCTTATGAAGGCTGTGGCAAATAATTGCTGAAAGAAATAGGATCACGCTAAAAGGCTTTCCCTATGAAACACAAAGATGGCAACGTTTGCAAGAATATGTAGAAAAATATATACACGTAAAAAAAGAATCTAGATTTACTTGAATTCAAGAATGATTCCACTCTATCATAATTTTCAGTAATATTGTTTTTTTCCTGCTAAAAAATAACTAAGAACGACTGAACAAAATCACTGTACTTTCAAGGTACAGAACGTTTTAAAAGGAACAAAAAGTCTCATATATATATATCAATCATCATTAGTCTGATTGTTGCAGAAGTTCATCTTCGTGTTTTTCTTCGGAAGTCTGTACAACATTCTCAACTTTTTCTTTTTCATCTTCTTCCAAAGTAATCGACACCAACGAATTATCAGATGTATCATATCTAGTAATAACACGTGACTGAAGCATTGTTTTAGCAAGTAAAGCTCTCTTTTTAATAGGAATAGAAAAGCAATCTTCTAAAATTTCATGATTACAATCATACTTGATTTTTTCGTTATGGTCGGTAAGAAGAGTGAAGCAAACTTTTGACAAAACTTTGCATTGATCCATGAGAAGCATGTTGTCACAGTTGCCACATGTGATCTTCCTTCGTCCTCATTTGAAGCATCAATGGCGCCGTAGATTAGTGGTTATAGCTTTCGTATTCTGTGCGGGAGACCGGGGTTCGATTCCTCTTGACGGCGATTCAACATGGGCGAGTGAATGTTACCATAGCCCCGGGTTAACCCAAGCCATGTGAGGGAAATTGGGGAGATGGCACACTGTGTGGGCCGTTGGATGTTGCCGGGAGTTGTCTAGTAGAGCGTGGGCCCTACTAATTGGGTCTGCGTTGCTCAAAATGAGCATTAAATACTCTAGGACTCTCCATCTAAGCCATGGCCCCTCCTGGAAATAATAGACAGGGTATATCCCTCGACATTTGTGAGGCTAGCCATGTAAAATATGCACATCTATCTATCTATCTATCTATCTATCTATCAAGGCTATGCTTGCAATTGATACACACATACTTTGTCTGAAAAGACTTCATGTCCACTGAAGCGATTATACCGACAACTGAAGTTTTGGAATGATCGATCAAATCTTTATCTCCCAATTTTACACGTTTCCTATCTTCTAAATCGACAGTGGTGAATTGGGTTGATTTCAATAAACGCTGCGATAAATATTTGGCAATTCGCATGTTCGTAAAAGCATAACATTGTTTGTCCTTCAGAGATTTTTCACTGATATCACTGAACAAAGTGATTGGTACAGTTCCTGTATCGTCACTTATTGTTGCCTTTCTAAATTTCAAAGGTTTACCATCTTTCTCACATGTTTGAATTGGCCCAATATCGAAGATGATTCCGACTACATTTACTATATTATACAAAGGACATTCATTAGAAATTGCTTCAATGTTTTTGTAAACTAACTCGTGTGTTGGTTTCTCAAAATCAGGAGTGAACTGATGTACACTGGAGAAATCAGTTATGAGGACGTCATTGCTATCGCTTCTTTTAAACTTCTTTATTTCACAACCAGAATGTTGTTGAAAGATACGGTTCACCAAAGTATGTTTCTCTGGAGAAAAACATACGGTTCTCTCTTGTTTTTCTTCTGTAGTTACATATCCAACAATCAGGTTTGCAGAATCTGAATATAAAAAAATCTTGTCAGTAGTGCAGCTACATTATGCACCTTGAGTGGTAGGTGGAGTTTTGCTGAAAGATGCCATTTTAACCTTGAAATAATTCAATTATATGTGAATGACACAAAATAACAAAATCAAAGTTGAATAACTGAATAAAAATTTAAAACACTTCAAAATAGTAAAGAAATTGCATCATGATCAGAATAATGTACTTGGGTTAATTCAACACTGAAACTCATAGTCTCATAAAAATGAGTAGACACATATATGTGATCTATCAATCCACCCATTATATGAGTAGGTTCTGAAACAATCAAGTGATAGCTTAGTGACTGAATGGCAGAAATCAAGGGTGGTAAAGGTGTCTTCAAACCATTGATATTGAAATCTCCAAGTATTAAATCAGGAGTTTTCACACGTATCAAGTAAGTTATGTATTCTGCAAACTCATGCAAAGAATCCTGATTGCTTCTGTACACTAGAAGAATTTTCAGCTTTGTTGGAAGATTAGGACAGTTCAACAGGGTAAATTCTGTCAGAATTACACCATTGAAAGTTTCTGATTGACTAAGAACATTGCAATCGTTTAATATCGCTAAACTCTTGAATTTATCGGTGTTGTTATGCTGAGTCATATTGAAATACGGAAAATGGACCCCAATATTGTTAGAACTGTCACAAGAGAGTTGAGTTTCAGTAAGGCATATTATGTTAGACTTCATCAAAAACACATCATTTTTAAGGTCTAAAACATGCTTTGAGAAAGAGCGAATGTTAAGTAATGAGATCATAAAGTTGAAAGAACTGCGTTCAGTACTCCCCAATGCACGTAATCTGACATACTCTTCATTGGCCCTAGAATCAACTTTGATAGCTTCTATCTTAGGTTCTCCACAGACAAACAAATTTGACAGTGTCCGTACTCGACTTAAACCAACATACAGCTGACCATTGTTAAATTGGCGTTGTTTGTTCAACTGAAATGAAACAACAGCATTTGGCAAAGTCAAACCCTGCACTTTATGCACTGTACAACCCCAAGCTAACATCAAAGGAAATTGCATTCTTGTGATGGCAGGGGAATATGTAAAAACTGAAATGTGTATGCTAGCCTCAATACGTTTAATTGGCACAACACTGTTTTGAAATGCATAATTGTCTGTTCTCATTTTCAACAAACCAGCATTGCTATCATTAAATTTAACATAAATTGTATTAACAGTAAAGTCTGTATTATGTTTCACCTTATGGACTATACCTAATTGGCCATTGATAAGACGGTCCTCTATGTCGATATTATTTGTCAACATTACTGATGCTGATGTTTTGACAGTCAAGTTTTTTGCTAAACCGCCTGTTTGGCTCTGATTGCGATTTGCTGCAAGCTCAATTTTAGAATTACTGATATTTGGAGGGTGCTTATCAATAGCAGGAATAGTCAAAACATCTCCTTCTAATTCTGTTAACTTTTTGAGATTTAATTCATCCTTCAAACTATTTTCTGCAAAAATATAAACAGCATCAGCAGGAACAGTGTTAGAATCAATCAACCGTGAAGTCAACAGTGACATGTCCTGTTCTGTTACACAACCAGTTCTCACATTATTCAAAAGATCAACAAATTCATTATCACCTTGTTGGCGCATAATTTCAGTGAGCTCAAAAAGTTGAAAATTATTCCATGGATGACATAAATTCAATAAATCCTCTTTGTAAGTGGAAAAAACAGGCAGCTGACGAATGGGTGGTAACTGATATAAATCACCAACTACTATGATTGTTAATCCTCCAAATGGAACATCATTTTTGACATTATTTATTTCACAGAGACGCTGATGGATAGGATGAAGTCTGATGTTAGACACCATGGAAATTTCGTCAATTATTACTGCCTTCAATTCAGCATACCTTTGCCTGAATGAACACCTTAATTTATCACTTAATTTTCCCAAAGTTACAGATTTGCTTTGAATTGAAATACCAAGAGCTGTGTTTATTGTTGTTCCATTTATGTTAATTGCAGCAATGCCTGTAGGCGCAATCTTTAAAACTTTTACTTTATCAGGTGAGCCGGCATGACAGTTGAAGGTCTTTGAAAGTGCTTCATAAATAATATTTACTAAATAGGATTTGCCCACACCTGCACCACCGGTAATGAAGAAATGTAAAGGCTCGATGATGTGTTCTGAAAGTGAGTTTTCAAACTTGACCTTCTTTTTCGACCAGGAATAGACCGTTTGAAAAAGTTCTTTTTGTTGAGAGTTTAATGATTGAATTAAATTATTCAAAGAATCATCACCCAGAAAACGAGGTCTTGTTGGGGCAGAAGGCACTGAGTCAAAAAGAACCGGCTCTTGATAATTATTTTCATCGCTATCTGAAAATGGTGCATCAGACACAGCATCATCATTTTCATCATTATTTGAATTACTGAGGTTCAACAATGCTTCATCAAGCTGATCTGCATTTGGTTCAAATACTTTTCTGTTTTCAGTAACAATTTCTGAAACCTCAGGCTGCAATAATTTTTGACAATAACTGCCATCGACTTTCAAATCTTCGTCGCTTCGAAAAGGAAAAAATAAATATAGGAGATAGTAAGCATACTTTTCTGGGTACAACACATCATTTGGTATATGATACCTTAATACCTGTCGTGAAGATCGGCATTTCAATATTTCATTTGAGGAAGACATCAGAGGAAGAGAGCGAGGAAGACTTAACAATTCTTGATCACAATTGGGAACACTGTCGGGTAACACATCCGGCTGAGAATCATTCTCATCTATATCTCTAAAAGGAACAAAATAATATGCAAGAAACATCGCTAAACATAATTCATCAATAATGGCATAACGCCCCTTCTTGAAATTTCGATCAGGCCTGTCCATGTAGCGATCAGCCATGTTTCGTTTGAAAACATCAGTACTTTCTGGGTCAAGTTCATCAATTTCAGTTTCAGATTTACACATCCTAATTTGTTCTGAAGGTATATTAGTGTTGACATATATGGTCTTAGGAGAGCATTTTCGAAGCCATAATTCAGGTAAACAATGGTACACTGCTTCTTGCAAAGAAACTTGCCTGGATGTGGCATAAGCAGATGCTAACTTATACATGGCTTCTTTAGCCTTCAACTTCATATTTTTAATTTCTTTTGAAGCTTGTAGCAATGCTTGATTCAGATTCAGATTTTGAGAAATATGCAGCCATGTACGACACGGCTTTGTAGTAATTGAAAACCGGCTGCAAATCCATATTCGCTTTCCATGCTCTCAACATCACAGGATTGTAATTATTGATAAAACAGGAATTAGGAGGCCTATACAGATGAACCTCAAAATCATCTGAGGTTGAGATAGACAATGATTTATAATATTCATTTTCATTTATATGTAATTCATCTAGAATTTCTTTTATGCTTTTGTGCTCAATATATTTACTTTTACTGGGATCAAGAAATTCATCAATATACAGCTTTACTTTAGAAAGTATTGCATTGCGTTGATCTATCAAGGTTTGTTTCTCCTCTGAAGACATACCCTTTGGCAAAGGTTTTGCAATGATTGTTTTACTAGAAAAAAAAAAGGACCAAAGTGATATCGACATGGTTTGTTTACATATTTTTTACATGATTTCGAATGACGATGAACCTGGTATGTTTTAACAAAATTGTACAATTCAGCATCTTTTTCATCTGGTATAAAGGCATGAATAGTCCTGTCTAGAAAATTCACATATTCATCAATTGTTTGCATGGTCAAAACAGGTGGATTCAAAATCCAAATAAATGAATGAATATGAGGTGATCCGGATAGCATAATGTTTTATTTTTCCAAGAGGGCCATCTAAAACAATTTCCTGGAAAAAGACCTCAGCGCGATATTGGAAATGTTTAGCAACAAATACAGGATTTTGATTTAATATTTTACATCACTCGAAATAACTAAGGTTGTTAATTTGTTCTTCAGACATTGGATGGCCATCCATTTCCGATATGATCTTAATTAGTTCATTCCAGCGCAAATCAGCACATGATAATGTAAGAAAAAAAGTAGGACATCCAAGTTGCCTTATCATAGCCAGAACTTCAAGTTGAAATCGCTTCCAATAGGCAGGTGTACCTTTGATTTGGTTCATAAACACATACCCCTGGTCAGATGAAATCAAAGAATTAACCGTTTGTTTAAAATTTTTACTGAACATACCAGCTGTTAAATTACCAGATATTTTTTTCATTGCGATGTTGATTTGACTATTTAGTTTTTGTTGTTGCAGAACAAATTGTGCAAAAAATATATAATCAGAACACGAAGTAAATTTTTTTTTGTAATTCAAAAGTCGTTGGTTGAAATATTTGACAGGAGAAAGCTTTGTATCTCGCTCAACCTGATAACCGAAATGACCATCGCAGAATAAATTTGGAAAAGCTAGTTCCTCGCAATTTTTGTCTGAATATATAGTCACAGGACGTTTTCCTTCACCGGGAGCGATGTCAATGCATTCATTATTCATATTTATTGGCAAAATTACGCTTTCTGCTGCTCCTTGGCGAAGACTATCTAATGGATTTTCACATGTTTCATCTTCAGAAGAATTCTCTTCAAGCTCAAGCTCAATATCAATTTCCTCATCTTTGTCTATGTTAAGAAGTTCCAAAGGAATTTGATATAAATTAATTTCAATATCCTTGTAAAAGTTATTGTTTGCTTTAAGATAGAGCAAAGCACTTTTCAATTTTTCAGGTCTGACTGGTTCGAAATAGACATGTCCTTTGAAGGAAAGCTTTTTCTTCAGCTTCACTAAAATTACACCTGAAGAATTACTGCTTCGGGGTAATGATTCGCATATCATATCGTCTGCTATGGGAATGTTACATATTGCACCAGCTATTTTAGGCATTTGACCTTTGGACATGATGGCAATTTTTTTGAATAGCAAACGTTTTGAGATCAATGCAACTTCTAACTTATTCAAAGAGGAAATTTCCTCTGGTATATCAGAAACACCTAATTTGTTGAAAACTGCTTGGGCCGGAACTTTATTTTTTTTTAAATGTGAAGAGCAAGTTAGGCAAATGTATTGCTTTCCATTGGTGCGAGGCGTGTCAGTTGAAACAACAACACTTGCAAAATCATCTTCGAAATCACATAAGCATTTTGAAGCACTTGACAGATCTTTTATACAATAACCTGTGACACACTACACATACATATTTTGGTCCCTGGCTTACTTTTTTTATAAATGAATCAACACTTTTTTTCATCAAATTTTGTTCATTCATACCACTACCAGAGTTTGTTGGCGCTGAGCTTTGGTTTGCAGTGTTAACTTTCATAGACTGCTTGATATTGCCTTCAGATAATTCAGTTTTGACTTTAACGGTATATGTTTTTTTCCGTGTTGTTTTAAATGATCGCAATTGGCTTTCAGACTTATGCTTTCTCAATGCGGTGTACCACTCCACAGATGTAATGTTCTCACAAGAAACTTGTATAAATTGGATGTCATACTGTGTTTCAGATTCTGCATTTCCATGATAAACATAAGTTATATAATTTGTTAAATCAACTAGATTTGCAAATTTCAAAATTATGGCACTTCCATCAGCCGCTGGTAAGCCCATGTCATCACGACTATGTGAATCAACAAGATATAACATGTTACATTTTGAAACGATAGAAAAGCCATATCCTTTTATTATGAACAAAACTGCACTGAAGCTATAAATGGTGGAAAGGTTTCTTATCATTTCTGTCTGGCTGTCAGGTCTGTTGTCAATGAAGCTAATGATATCATTTTCAAATGAAACAGGCAAGGAAAGATTCTCTATCTCGACAAGCCTTGGCAGATCTGCACAACTTAGGAAAGTGCCTTCAGGTTGCTTTTTGTATAGCAAATCACCTTTTTCAACCACTGATTCTAAATCATTTTCATTCCACCTTGCAATCGACTTTATTACAGAAAAACAAATGCCATACAAAGCTATACACGTGCACTGAGTACCTCTTGTAGTACCAAATTTTTGGTTCCCCTGATGAAAGGTCGCTCTGATAATGGAAACAAAGCTATACGGACCTGGATTTTGTTCAATATCTCCTGATAATATGAGAATTAATGTCATAGAAATGACAGAAAGAAAATATGTGAAAAATGGTTGAAATGTTTGCTGAAAAAGTTCGAAAATGCTGGAAGGATGCCTGGCCTTCCTTTGGGTGAAGACTCGGGCACGAGATGAATTTAAACAGTGGTGATGGCCAGGATTCGTTAGCAGAATAGTTTCATTAATGATTACAAACATAATGACAGATAATAGAACGTAATAAAATACCTCAATTTTGTGTTTATCTTGTTATCTCCAGGAGATCTTCAGGTCGCAAGAAAATTAAACGAGCGGAAATTGGAAAAGCGTGGAGATTTTGCTGACGCATGCAAAACAGACCATTGTATTTTCTCATAGTTGATTGGATAATAAAACAAAAGATTCTGGCGATGAATTTCTGAACGCGTGATCCAGCCCATGGATACACAGACCCGAGAGATCAGGTTTTTAGCTATATTCGATGACAAAGAAAAAATGCGTGTGATACTAGAAACTGGTTACCCAGTTAATAAAGTGTTACAGCGCTGTACAATAGGAAATAGCTTTATGTTCTGTTATTCAACCAAATCTATTTTTCTATTATAGTAATACAATATTTCCATCTGTCTGTCTGTCTGTAAAAAGTGGATTATATTTCTCAAAATTTTCTTAACACAATCTGTCAAACATCACCTAGAAAATTGTTCTATAAAACAGACGAGTTAATGACGTCATCAAAAAATCAAATCTCTATATCTCTGTAACAATTCTTCAAAAGCATTTTGAGCTCTACGCAATGCAGGTAATGGCTAAATTTTACGTCAGAAGGTAAGAACGGTTATCCTATATGGACTAGTATATTAACTACAAATACTTAGGTTGAAAAAATCAATGATCAATGTTATTAGACAAATCTAAATTTTAAAAGTTTTTATAAATCTCTTTACTTATGGCCTGTTGAAAAACTGAGAATAAACACAAAAGTTTCTGAAAATGTGTTATTAATAAACAAAGAGCTTTTTTAAAAGATTATCAAATATGTAATTTTTGTAAGTGGCAAATTATAACAGTGAAAACTTTTTAAATTTTAGCCTCATCAGCAGCAACAAAGACACACTGTAGTTTTGCCACCAAATTATATTTGTTGGTAATTTGAGAAACAAATCAAGTTTAAATCAAAGAAGGCTTTTTACCAGTCATTGTTGAAGTGTGGGATATATCAAGTTGCAGATCCCAAGTTATTGACTCATTGGAAAAAATTTAAGAGGCCTGGGACAAGCAAACAAGTGTCATTTTAGCAAAAAAAATTATGTTAATCAATTCACCTTTATAATATCTATGCATTGATAAAGTTTGAATGCACATCCTTAACAGGTCTAAAATTACTGATGGCAGAAAATGTCAAAATTTGCTATTACTTAAATATGACATCATAATTTATGCAGCATAAGTAAATCTGAAATTCTTTAAATCTGAATATCTTGAGAACGAAAAGAGCTTTTTAAAAAATTTAAAAAGACTTGTTAACCAACTTTTTAAGCTATATATAATATAAGTCAACATCATTTTATACCTCGGGTTCCCTTTAAATGTAAAATAGAAAGGAAAAAAATATGTACCCATCACCAGCCACATCTCTTAGTTCAAAACCTTGTGCATGCAATTGTAAATTAAAACTTTTGAAATCTCCATCTTTATTACAGTACCACTTTTTATCACCAGGATGCTTTTTTAGTGAATTTCTTTGAGCTCTCTCATCTCGCTTACGTTCCATATCATTTTTTCTTTGGCTAGGAGTAGTTCCGCGACCTATTTTTGACCTTCCCTTTTTTGCCATCTTTAAATAAAAACTTGGAAAGTTTTCCAAATTAAAAGTCAATACATTTGTTCTCTTGTTTCTTTTAGTATTGGATTTTCTTCGAAAGCAATTTCAACCATTCTACAAAAAAACAAAACATAATTAATGAGTGATATTTTACATGACCAATCAGCCTCAATAATATAGCTACTGTTTTGCAAGACACTCTTCTGTGTAACAACAACACTAATAAAAAAACAGGGTGGCCATTTAAAATTTAATTCTAATTCCAGATATTCTAGTACCTTTTCAAGTATATTTTTCAGTTTTGAAGTACCATAATAATTCGAATTAGTGCTCGACATTAGTCAAGCAACCCTCTCGAAATTAGTGCCCATGTAAATGCCACAGAGCTCAATATTTGCCCATATTCTAACAAACGTTCATATTCTATCAATCACCAAATTTATAAGAAAAAATCTAACAGAGTATTTTATAATTCGTGCAAGTTTAAATTTCAAACTTCTTCTTTTCGCACATTTTATTTTTGTGTGACTTCTTATGGATCTTACACCTCAATTTTTCACATTTTTCAAAATTAAGAGTTCATAAGTTTTTAAAGTTTGCTTTTTTATAAACGGATCATTTTGCATGTCACTGATTGGTCAACACTGATAATATTGTTATTATTGATGATCTTTAATTTTACTGATTTGTGTGAAAAAAGTGTTACAAAACTTCAATCTTCAATCTCATTTTTCGTTTTTTTCCAGTTTCACGCAATCTAATTTTTGCGCAGCTTCTTAAAAGAAGCTACAAAGTTGTGCCTCTCTAAATAATTTGAACAAATTGAAAAAGCTCTCTCTCTCTAAATAACACAAAAAGAATTAGCATCAAAATCGATAGGAAAAATCCCTAAAACTTTTTCAACTACTCATAAAACTATAATAATAATATATATTCTACGCGGCTGGCCCAGAATAACCTTCAAGTCTTTAGACGACTTGATGATTGTCTCCACTGGGGGCCACTGAAGGCTATATTATCATTTAATTTATAAAAACATTTATTTATTTATGCAAGTCCTAATCAGTAAAATAATATTATAAATAAAATATGGTACATTTGAATTTTAATTGTGTAGATTTATAATTTAGTGAAAAAGAAAAGATAAAAAAGTTAAGATATGAGTCATTAGTTGTATATGTGTTCATTTAACCTTGTTTTAACCAGCAGTAAGCTGTCAATATTTCTAACAAAATCTGGAATATCATTCCAGACTTTAGCTGCACGGTGTTGGAAAGTGCACATTTGAGACTTGTTCCTTGAGATCAGTTTGTGTAATTTCATGTTATTACTGGCACACGTGTTGTGACTATGCGTGTTTTTCAGAAGATGCATTTTATCACATAAGTGAGCTGGAGCTAGATTATGAATGGCTTTGAAAATAATAACTAGCATATTGAACTGAAGTAATTTATGAAGTGGTTTGTTGTTATTGTTAATCGCAATAAGGTTATTTGCATGTGTGTGAAGTTTATCTACGTTATTTATTAATGATTTAGATGCATTACTCCAGCTAGAGGAACAGTAGTTAATGTAAGGTTTCACCAAAAAGTCAATTAAGAGTTTCTTAGTAACCAGAGTAAGTGAGTTAGCATTGTATAGGATTTTATTCAACTTGTTGTATGCTATTCCTTTCATAGTGGAAAGGTGTTTTTTCCAGGATAACTTTTCATCAAATGTGACACCTAGGTATTTAACAGCTTCTTTTTTTGCTAGTGTGATTCCTTTATATTCAATTTTGGTGTCTTTCATTTTATTTAGTTTACTCTTATTGTCAAAGAATATTGTCTCGGTTTTCTTTGTGTTCAATGACAGTTTATTCAATTTCAGCCATTCACCAATTTTATGGAGCTGTTCTTCTAAAGATGTTTTAAAAGTATCTGGGTTTTCACATCACATTGCAATTACAGTATCATCTGCATAAAGAAGAAAATAACAATTCATGACTGATTCTATGTCATTAATGTACAATAAGAATAAAAAAGGTCCCAGCACAGATCCTTGTGAAACACCATAGGCTTCTTCACTACACATTGTAGACAATGTTTCGATAACACATGTAGTTTTGTGTCTGTGTTTTAGATAGGATTCTAACCAGTCAAAGAATGTATCTCTAAAGCCATAGGAAAAAAGCTTTTTCAGTAAAATATGGTGATCCACGGTATCAAAAGCTTTTTTAAGATCAATCAGGGTGGTTTCAACGAATTTACCATTACTTATTTCATTCAAACTGTACTCAGAAACTTCAAGAGCAGTATCTGTAGAATGCATTTTTCTAAAACCAGATTGATTTTGGTGGAGGATGTTATTTTCATTAAGAAAGTCAAGCATTTGTTCATTGACAACCTTTTCAAAAACCTTCATACATACTGGTAGGATTAAGATAGGTCTGTAGTTGTTCATGTCATTTTCAGATCCTCGTCTAAAAATAGGAATTACTCTTTTGTTTTTCCAACATGAAGGAACATAGCCTGATGATAAAAAGCAATTAAATTGATAATGAAAATGTTTAGTGATTATTGGTGCTCCAGATTTTAGGATCTTGACACTAATTCCATCAAGGCCGGTGGAATTGTCCACCGGCCTTGTATTACCATTGTCCAAGCCATTAACTATTTTACCAACTTTTGAGATTGGTACAGAAACAAAAGAGAAAGATTGTTTATTAGGAACAAACAATGAACTATCTAAGTTTCAGCAAACAAAAGTTCTATTCAGGAAGTACTTGCTAGCTAGCTAAACTATATTAAAGTATTATGTAACGTGCACATAAAACAGCACAACTTATTTTCCAACCTTTAAAGACGTTTAATTCAGTTACCAAGATAATTTTTCCTGTATTTTTTACTCGTGAGACAATACAATTGTCAGTAAGTTTTCTGTTGCTAGAACATAAATTTTCTAACCGCTAAAGTTCCACCATTTTTGATCACATAAATTAACATATTCCTTATGACGCGTTCACATAATCTGGCCATATAGGGTATTTTTCGTCGTCTTCTCTCATATCAAAAAGACAAAAAACCCTGGGGATGAGGGTGCCATCATTGTATAAGCTATTCCAGTCTGTCATTTTCAGGTCATTTAGAAATAGTTTTTCATCAAAGTTCTTAAAAGTTCGTGTATGAATAAAATGAGGAGTCCCTTTAGGTCTCTTCCATTTTCTTAATGGAGCTAAATGAATATTTAGCTCATGTTAATTGTGGTGACTTCAGTAAACCTTCTAGCTGGCCTGTATAATGATAGGTACCACTCTGGCTCTGGCCTCGTAATGTACCTCAAATAAGGTCTGAGAATAAGGCACTTTGATCCAGTAAACAGGTAGCCATGTTGGATTGTATCTGCTTAGAGTATTGTCTCAGTTGCCCCATGTCAACATGCCTTGCTTTGCCTCGCTCAATAAAACAAGTCAATAAATACAGACACATGAGTCAGTCTAATTTTAGCCATAAAGAACTGAGGTTGTTGGAGACTAAAGCTCCTCAGATTTTAAGCTATTGACCAACAGGTATCTTGACAGCAACACCATGGCACCTAAAAATAAACAACCTCTTCTAAAAGGCACTAAAGCACCAGCAACCGACACGCCCAGGAACAACCATGCTGCTCATCCACACCACAGTCTGGTAAGCAGTTTTTTGACACACCTGTATTCGAAACAGAGCCTCATATGCGCATAGCTGAGCAGTGGGCCTCTATGGGCAAGGAAGCGCTTCTCCTACTAGCAAACTCATTAAACATTCACACTAGAGGGAAATATCTTTTGAATATTGTTGAGCTTTTGATGGTTCACTTTACTAGTGAAATGCGAATTAAAGATGGCGGCCTTCCCCAGCCACATGTGGTAACCGAATTATCCTTGGACGATGCTGACATCAGCAATGCCTCTGGTGAGGAAAATCCTTTGCTGCACAAAACCATACCTTCAAAAGTTCAGAAAGCCTCGAATAAACGAGTCGTGTTCAAACGCAACAATAAAACTTTTGACAATTTAAAAAAGGACTTATTTGATTTTGTCCGCACAGAAATTAGTAGCCAAGTAGAGGCTAACCAAGTAAATAATTTGAATTTACTGGAACCAACCACGTCATTGGGGTACCATTATTCCGCGCCATCTTTGTTTTCCACGCACTCTTTTGTTCGGCCCGCCGGCTCTTTGGACCCAGTTCTTGATCAAGATGGCGCGAATGCTGCGTGTGTTCGGCCTACAGATGAAGCTGTGCGCATTGAGGCCCCTTTGTTGTCTTCCCACATCCCACCGGCCCAATATTCTGTAACTTCGCTCCCTGCAGTACCTAAAACTGTTTTGGATAAAATCAAGCGTTTGGAGTATGTTAATTTAGAACTACTCCTCCCACCATCGTTAAACTCGTCGTTTGTCTCAGACGACGAGGGTGAGTACGATCTTAATGTACGAACTACAGACGGCATCCCATGACTCTCGTTAAGTAGGAATGTCTCGGGTAGGTCTAAGATTAAGGACTTTGCCTCTTGGTGTCTGGCATGGAGCAACTATCTACGTTGCCTCCTTTATTTTTATCTGCATCTTGCCACACAGCTGGTCACCTATAAACTCTTGTCACCCAGTTTGCTAACCAATACGTCTTCTCTGCTGTGTGTGCCTTTGACAAACTGCATAGGCTGCAGTTAGCTAATGATTCTTTGCGCCGATGGGACCAACTTGACGATTTGCTCGTTACCCAACACTTAAGAGGGACTTCCTTGTTACCTAAGTTGTATGCTTCTTCCAACCCAGCATCGACACATACTTCGTATGCATGTTTCAATTGTGGTCAGCGAGGACATTTTGCCACCTATTGCACTAGGTTTCCCAGTATAGGTGGTTGTGGCCCAGAGTCTCGGAGTGCTTCCCAGGATCCTCCAGACAGCGGCTTCCAGCAGGTCAGATTTCCATCCCCTCCCAGGGTTTGCTGGCGGTTCAATAAAGGCATTACCTGCTCCAATAGATGCCCCTTTCCAGACATGTGTTCCGATTGTTTAAAAAACCATCCAGCACACCGTTGCTCACTTAGGCCCTCTCAGTCAAGTGCCCAATAATTTTTTCCCTATTCAGTCCTGTTTCCACTCCTGTTAATGTTGCATTGTTAGGCAAATTATCAATTTCACATCCCAATCAGGTCTTAATCCACTTTATCCCATCTGGGTTCACCTATGGGTTTAAACTTGGGTTCCAAAATGGACAACTTTTAACGTCAACGACCAACAACATTGTTATGGAACGTTTAAGCAAAGTTAACGAGGCTATTTTAAGGTATTAAATAGAGGACATACAGTTGGCCCCTTCAATTACCCTCCTCTTCCTTTCATTGCTCCCTATTGGGTGCAGCTCCTAGAAAAGATGGTACCATGCGGGTAATTTTAGACCTCTCATTACCACTAGGTTTTTCAGTTCACCATGGTATTTCTAAAGAATCCCATTCCGTTATATATTCATCATTGGACGATGCTATTGATATGGTATGTGCACTAGGACGGGACTGCTTTTTAGCAAACTAGATGTAAAACTTGCCTTACAAATGGCAGGGCTGATATTTTTCATATTGTTCTCCCCTTCGGTGGACGGTCATCACTTCGCTGATTTACTTGACTAGATTCTTCACTACCTTGCTGCCATTCGGCAGCTACTTCATTATCTACATGACTTGCCATTAAGATCTTAGGCAGGTGGTCTAACGACTGTTATCGCAGATATATCCATCTTTAAAATCAAGCGGTGTTCTAAAATGGCCACCCTCAATGACGTGCCTAAGCTCTGGGACATTCGGTCCATATAAATTTAAAGAGAGATCTGTGTTATTTACTGTAGTTATAATTGCTAGACTAGGTCCTGTAGTTACGTACACAATTTGTGTCGTAATATGGATTTTATATATGTCAAATATTTGACCTTGTGTTTATTTTGGCTATAGTCTGTTATTTGCTTTCTATAGCTATCATAAATTAGTTTGTACGTGTATCTAGGCTTCTTTGTATGTATGTATGTTGTTGACGCATATAAGCCGGTACTCCTATGACTGACTTTTTCCCACAAAATACCCACACTAATTTGGGGAAATGTGGGGATGTCGGGCTACCTACGTCAGCCATAAAATTTTTGGACAGATGCATGTGTGAGGCTTGTGTATCTTATTATTACTTGATATTATTACACTTATTATCATTACGGTGAGGCACACCCTTTTATGAATCCTGATATTATTATTATGTGGTAACACACGCTGGGCCAATACTGGACCAGCTTGTACATGCTACCTTTAACTCATGATTATTTGATAGCACATGTTTATTGGGTGCAGAAAGAGAAACAAGGGGGGTTATCTGTTTATAGTGAAATGAAAGTGTACCTTCATGATTGAAGGGGAAAGAGAAATAAATATCCTTCATGCATGACAATAAATTAAACAAGTAAATAATTAATAAAGTAAATAATTAATGAAGTTAATAATTAGTAGTAATAGATTAATGAATGTATTAGTAGTGTAATGTACCTCATGAATGGAGGAAATGAGAATGTCATTCATGCATGAAGAGATTTGGGTCATGCCTTGGAAACCATTCACAATATATGATCCATGAGGACATAATATTGTGAAGGGCAACCATAACGTGCATACTCTTGGGTAATTACCCTCTTTGCCTTGGGCAAGCATTTTGGTGTGATTACCTTGTTATGATTATTGGCAGCATGCGTTATCTGTCCTGCCTACTTTGATTATTTTATTACCCGGCATCCCGATCCATTCCCTAAATTTACAAATTGCGTTCCATGCGAATGATGTTGTATGCAAAAAATTGTGTCATAATTCAATATTCTCTATTAATGAGTGTATTTTTACTGAGTTACCAAGACAATTAACACAATATACAAGAGAATTGTTACCTAGACCCATGTCGTATACTTTAGTTGATGTGAGATAATTGATGTTGGTATAATTACAAGATCAATTAATGTAAAAGAAGTGCAGATAATTCTAGTATTATCTTCAACAGCTTATTAAAGATGTTTAGCTTGAAGCAAGTCATTAATCATGGAAGATAGTACATTGATTCTAGACATGTCACAATTTAAATCACCAAGAATGAAGACTTCGGGGTTTTTAGGAAGGTGTTCAAGGGAGGTTTGTATGTAATCACATAGCCTATGGACTTCTTGTCTATCCTTACCCTTAGGAGGTGGACAATAGATAAAAGACACAAAGATAGAAGAGGCTTTCTTCTGTTTTACCTCAACCCAAATTGCTTCAGTTTCATTGTTACAAACATGGCTGATTTTTTTACATTTCAGACATTATTAGATTATCACTCCACCATAATGTTTATTTCGGTTCCTTCTAAAGAGGTTATATATCGGAATATTTAATTCGGAATCAAGTACATTTTTATCTACCTTAGTCTCGTTGAGAGAGAAGATATCGAATCTGTTGGTATGTAAAAACAATTTGAGAAAATCCAACTTGGACCTAAGCCCATTTATATTTAGATGGCCTATCTTGAGACATTTTATAGATTTAATGTCAAGCTTTGCAAAATCAAAAGATATATTGTTTAAAAGTGGGTAAGATGTATTTTCGATTTCACCGTCATCCAATATGCCATCTGAATAAGGAAATGCATTGAGGTGACATCCTAAACAAACAAACGAGAGTCTGTTCTGCCCAGAGGCCTTGCTCATCTTAGTATATTCTCGTGGTGTGATATTTTCACATTTTATGTGATTTCAGGAATTGCATAAATCACATTCAACTACTGGATGGTTTTTGGCAACAGTTCTAGGACACATTGGGCAGGCATGTTTATATCTTACATTGCAGGACCTGGTTCTTGGTCCAGGATTAGGATTAATATCACTTGATAATAGTAGGAGAATATTCATACTTTTTTCATTTTTGAGTAATTTTAGATTACTTAATGCATGAAATTTGGCAAAGGAAGAAAATTGCTTCTTAGCAGCTCATCGTTGAGAAATACATTATCGACTAGAGAGGTTGGTGACATATGATCTCTAGATGAAATTGCATTGTCACGAAGGCTGAATGTACTTTTTGAAATTTTGTGCCATAGTCTACGGTTAAGCCATATGAATATCGCCTCTCTGTCTAAACATATTGATGAACTAAAGATTCTGTAGGGCAACTTGGGCATGACTTCAGTGTTATTGGTATCACTGAGACTAAATTCCAGACTAAAATCCCACCTATTAACTGCGATCTATCTGGTTATTCCTTCACGCACACACCTACTGAAGGTGAAAAGGGTGGTGCTCTTTTGTACATCCCTAATCACTTGCAATTTATTGAACGTCCCGACCTGGATACTCTTGCATATAAAAGCAAGGAGCTTGAATCTAAATTCATTGAAATTATACGGGCGAAAGATAAAAACATGATTGTTGGATGCATCTACAGACATCCCTCGATGTCTGTTGATGAGTTCAACAATCATTTTTTATTGCCTCTTCTTGAGAAAGCGTCTTCAGATAACAAGTCTATCTTCCTCCTTGGAGACTTTAATATTGACCTTCTAAAGTCTGAAACAGTCAAAGAAGTGTCCAATTACATCGATATTACTTCGCAATTTAACTTACTCCCGCATATAATTCTGCCCACAAGAGTTACTGAAGTTTCAAGCACGATTATTGATAATATTTATTTTAGTTCAGTCAAGTGGGACACTGTGTCTGGTGATATTATAAGTTCAATATCTGACCATTTCCCTCAGTTCTTAGTTTTAAAAAGCTTGTCTGCCATCAATCCTTCGCACACCTCTGATGATATATTTATTCATGATTGGAAGAAATTTCATCACGATGACTTTCTCACCGAACTCCACAATAAAAATTGGGATGATATCCTGCAATTGAATGTAGATGATCCCAACTTATTGTTTGACAATTTTTACAATTGTATCAACAGTCTATTGGTCAATCATGCTCCTCTAAAAAAACATGCAACAAAAAAAGAAGAACAAAATCCAATCCTTGGATTACTAATGGTATCCTTACCTCAAAATCAACACATTTCCTTCAACAACACCTACTAGATATTTTAAGTAGATGTTTTGTACATATTTATGAGGAAAATATCTTGAATCACTAATATGAAAATAACTCTAAATTTTTTTTCAGTAGATTGTAACCTCGAAAACAGCACATATATGGTAAAATTTCTTGCACCTTTTTGGATAATGTAGGACTTCGGGCTATCTAGTTTACATGAAAAAAAATTCAATTTGGTAGCCCCACTATTTCTCAAGTATTTGCTATCACAAGGAAGACCTATATTATTGATGGTAACCTCAAAATTACCACGTTTTTTGGAAATCAAAATGTCATTTGAGGGTGGTAACCACCATAAGACCAACATACTAAAATTTCAAGTAAATAGGGCAAGATGTGTTCCATTTGATGCTGAAACTCTAAAAATGCTCATTTTGGCACTTTCAGAAAATGTCACACTATTTTTGAAACTGATCAAAGAGACCATCTGCATAAATGCTTTTTAAGAGAGAAAGATCCACTTTTAAAGTCTTTCTTGCTAGAGAGTTTTAAAAATTACCACAACAAAATTGTATCTCTATGTAGAATGAGTAAGAGTAATTTCTTCAATAAATATTTTAGCAATAACCAAAAAAATATTGGCAATATTTGGAAAGGGGTTAAAAATATTATTTCTGTTCGTTCTTCTGTTTCTGCTTCTCCCACCTGTATGAACATTAATAACTCTGTTGTAACTGATCTGGTGACAATAGCTAATTATTTTAATGATTGCTTTGCTTCAATTGCTGATAACATCAGAATGAATATCCCGTTCACTCGAAAACATTTCTCCTCTTTTCTAAAAAATTCTACTCCTAATTCGATGTTTCTTTCACCAACTGATGATTTAGAAGTTCTGCATTGCATTTCTTCCCTTGACCCTGGTAAATCTTCTGGGCCATTCAGTATTCCTGCCCATATTTTAACTCTTGTTAAATCTGAATTATCTATACCACTTTCAAAACTTATTAATTTGTCTTTCACAACTGGTATTTTTCCTACAAACCTAAAAACTGCCAAGGCCATCCCTATTCATAAAAAAGGATCCAAATTGGAATTAACAAATTATCGACCTATATCTTTACTCTCAAATATTGATAAAATATATGAAAAAATCATATACAAACGAGTGTATGGTTTTCTCGAAGCAAACAAGGTCCTGTACAAGCAACAATTTGGCTTTAGGAAAAATTACTCGACTTCTCAAACTCTTCTGAACATCTCTCAAAAAATTATGGATGCTCTTGATAAAGGAAATTATGCATGTGGAGTTTTCATTGATCTTCAAAAGGCTTTTGATACGGTTGATCATGAAATTTTGCTTAAAAAGCTTTTTCACTATGGAATTCGTGGTACCCCACTCTCACTATTTAAGTCTTATTTAACAGGACGTAAACAGTTTGTATCCATCAATGGAGATATGTCAACTAGTAATCTTATCAGGCATGGTGTTCCTCAGGGCTCTGTTTTAGGACCTCTTTTATTTTTAATTTATATTAACGACCTGCATTGTTCAATTAATTTTTCTTTGGTGCATCACTTTGCTGATGACACCAATCTCTTAAACTTCAGTAAATCTTTGAAACAACTGGCCAAACAAATGAATTTAGACCTCAAGCTTCTTTGCCATTGGCTCAATGCCAATAAAATTTCTCTTAATGCTAGTAAGACTGAGTACATTGTTTTTAAACATGCACGGAAACCTCTTAATTACGATTTTAGGCTTTTTATCAATGGTAAAAGGCTTATACCTAGTTATTGTATTAAATATCTTGGTGTTCTATTAGATTCTGATTTAAGCTGGAAGTCTCAGATCAATGATACTGTTGCCAAGCTCAAGAGGGCTAATGGAGATTTAGCTAAACTTCGTCACTTTGTGCCTTTAAATGTTCTTATTCTAGTTTACTATGCCATTTTTCATTCACACTTGCAATATTGTAATCAAATTTGGGGTCAGCCAAACAGTCTTGATGTTAATCGTATTACTGTTTTGCAAAATTTTGCTATTCGACTCATGTCTTTTGAATCTTGAAGAGCATCATCCAGTCACCTGTATGGTAATCTTGAGCTCCTCAAATTCTCTGATATTGTCCAATGTCACAATATTCTATTTTTACATAAACTATTTCATGAAAAATTGCCTGCTTCTATCCTTAATACATTTGCGGTTGACTTCACCCATGCTCAAGGCACTTGGTCAGAGAAGATTGGTTTTCTCAATCTCCCTACCTTTAATACTGTTTCTTTTGGTAAAAACTCAATTAAATTTAATGCCATTAATTCCTGGAATAAGTTGCAGTCTTTAATGACTAGAAAATTTGTTTCCCTTGATTATTTTAATCTTAAAAGTGATCTGAAAAAGTACTCCTCTTACTAATCCTTCCTGAATTGTCAGACTTGACATTTGTTTCTCGCATGGTTGTTTATCATTTGACCCACTATTATGTGTGTGTTGTTTTGTGCGTCTCATATCGTTTACTGTAATTGTCCAAGGGTGGCCATACCCTTTGCCTTAGCTTCATGCTATTAGGTATGGTCTCCCTTCAATAGCATTATATACTTTAATTTTGTTACCATGACCAATTATTTCACACATTCGTAGAAATGTGTGATTTGGTATGGGCTGCGTTCTGTCATGGTGGTAACGAAAAGTTGAAAGGGGCGCGAATAGTATCAAAATCAAAGCCACCACAAATAGCGCGCTATATTGACCAAATGTTTTTGTTTATGTATTGTTTTTTTGCGTATAGCAGCGTTTTTTTGTTTTCTTATTATCGTGTAGCTTTATATAGATATTTACCCAAAATTATGCAAACCAGTAGATATATATTCTATTCGAATTTCAGAAATCTCGCATCAAATGAGAGTGTTCATTGTCTTGAAATGATTGTTTTGATTTACTGTATGTTGACAATGTTATAATGTTCCAAATTGACTCGAGTTGTGTGCTCTCCAGCCATATCTCAGGCCATTTTGGTTTTGAAAGTGGACGTGGCCAGTGCTGGGTTTGAAGGTCTGTTTGACCATTTTTGTCTTCTAAAAGCTTTTTTTTTGTGATATTTGTTATCTATATGTTCTAACATGTTAAAATAAATATATTGTCACGTTTTTTAGCCATGTACAAATCTTAAACGTACCATTTTTAGGATTTTTGGCTAGGAACGAAGAGTTTTTAGGATCATTCTAGCTACAGCCAGCTAGCTAGCTACCCTTACTTATTATTCAGTTTGGTATAACAGCTTTTTAACCTAGCCAATATTATTTATTTTTATGTCGAAGTTGTGTTTATCTAGCTCTCCTTAGCTACAGTTAGGCAGCTACCACTTTTATTATTGTTAAGAAAACGTATGCTGCAAAATAAAATTGCTGAGTATTTTTTTAACTGAACAGGATAACGGCAGACGGTTTCATGACTTTTTTTTAACCGAAGTTGCGATAAATTTTTTTTTAAAAAATGTGCGACACGGTTTACCTGTACTAAGCGCTCGGTCCAGTGTTAACAACAGCTGTTTCCTTTGTTTCTGTTTAACCAAAGTTGCAATAACATTTTTTTTCAGAAAAGGCTATTACACCTATATGGATATGCCACATTGTTTACCTGCACTAAGCACTCAGCTTGGAGTAACATTTCTTTTGAATTTTCACTGGGAACATTCTCCGAAAAATAAAATTCTGGTGTTCAACGCCGGGTAACACAGTTACCTTGCGTTTTAACAGAGTGTATCATGTGTCATAATTAATTTGTTAACGTTTACTAACCTTTTTGCTATGACGGGGTAACAACGGGTTGTAAACTGTGCTAAAAGGGTATTAAGCAAAACACATGTGCAACACGGTTTACCTGTACTAAGTGCTCAGTCCGGTGTTAACAATGGGCTGTTTCCTGTGTTTCTGTTAAATCTAAGTTGCGATAAAGTTTTTTTTGGGAAAAGGTATTATACCTACATGAATGCGCAACATTGTTTACCTGTACTAGGGTAAACAATGTCGCGCTGCCTGGAGTAACATTCATTTTTGAACTTTCACCGACATATATATACCTGCACTAGAGTGCTCCACCTGAATGTGTGGCACAATTTACCGTTCTTATTTATTGCGCCACAGGGTTTTTAAATGCTGGGTAACGCTTTTACTTGTGGCCGTGCGACGCCGGGTCCCCCGGCTAGTATAATTCAATTTATCATCATCTCTTTCTCTAAGTTTGTGCCTTAATATTTTATACCAAATTTTATCATTGTATATTTTATATTTGTCATCATAGTGTTGTGTGAGTGTTCAAACCGCTTCGGTTCTTGTTGTTTTTACATGGTGGTGGACCAACGGTTCATGTTAATTGCGGTTCCTGAAGTAAGTACTTATACCTTGTTGAGAGGCTTGGCTTTGATTGCATTCAGTATTCAAGTGTCAACAAAGATGGCTACTAGCATCATTGAAGGATATACTTTAGAAACTCAATGTTCTTCCAAGTCTAGAATGGTAGACTAGTGAAAAGGGTGGTCACAGGGCATGAACACTAGGGGCCCTCAAGGTAACTAACCAATACTGTTGCAGATCCAGGCCCCTTGCCTTGCCTACCTATAAAATGGGAGCAGCTAAAGTCAACTAGTTTCCATCATCACATTTTGCTAATAGTTTGGTTTGCCCACCCACCCACCCTGTTATTATATATTTTCTTTTTCTTTTATGTACATCAATCACTTCATGTACTGGCATCAATGTCCACAACTGTCACCATATTAACGAATCCTACAATCAACCACGACCCTTATGTTAACTCGATAACCGGACCATCATCCGACACATGACGAGTGCATACGATACCAATTGATGTAGCCCCAGAGGGTCTTCTACAACGAACTATAACACGCAACGATACTACGAACTACAACACGCAACGATCTACAACGCAAGATGGAGGGATCAATTGGCATCAAAGACGCGCGCTCGCTTACACCAGTGCTCTTGCCTCAAGGTTTTCTTGGTGATCCAAATTTGGCTACTTTTCGATTGCCAAGTTTTTTGTCCAGAGGTAGAAGCACTGTTGATCCGCGCTGGTGGGGATGTCGGGCTTCCTTCGTCAGCCAAATGGGATGAAGATGCGTTTGCTTCCCTAACAAATGAGGTGCGTTTCCACGAGATACGTCATAGCAGGTAGTAGGCAATTTCCAAGCGAGTTGCTGAGGTGTAGGCGATTTCCAAGTGAGTCGCGGAGATGTAGGCAATTTCCAAGCGAGTTGCTGAGATGTAGGCATTTCCACGAGATTTGCTGAGATGTAGGCATTTCCACGAGATTTGCTGAGATGTAGGCGTTTCCACGAGATTCGCGGAGAGGGTTGCGTTTCCACGAGACACGCAGGTGTTTCCACGAGATACACCCCAGGTGAGTTAGCGTTTCCACGAGATTCGCTGTGATGTAGGCATTTCCACGAGATTTGCTGAGATGTAGGCGTTTCCACGAGATTCGCAGAGAGGGTTGCGTTTCCACGAGATACGCAGGTGTTTCCACAAGATACACCCCAGGTGAGTTAGGGTTTCCACGAGATACGCAGACGTTTCCAAGAGATACGTCTTACTAAGGGTAAGGATGGAAACACACGCATCTGGTTTGGGCCCCCCTGATACCAAACCTGACATCCCCCCCCTTTCCCCAAACTCAAGTGTAGTTATGACATGAAACAAGAGAAATATACTTTCAGAACCATAGCAATTAAATGAGACATTAGAAATTCGATTGGCAATATTTTATGTTAATACTTGGACATTCATGTGTATGTGTACAAATTAAAACAACATTTTACGACGTTTCAGGTGTCATACACCAGGCCTATCAATAAGGGGAGAGCAATTGCTCTTGCTCACGCAAAGGCTCGCCCAATTCTGAGAAATAAGAAACTAGCTGAGCCATTATAATTGCTCCCCCAATTCTAAAAAAAATTTTTCTAGTTGAGCAATATCAATTCATCTCACATGGAAATCAAGGTTCTCTTTCTTATTATTTACAGTAAAAAAGAACAAAAATATATAAAAAAGATAAAATAAAATAAATAAAAAAGACTTTGTGATAAAATATGCGTTTATAATCTTATTCTATTTATTCAGATTGCTCGCCCAGTTTAAATTATTTTAACCTTGGGGGAGCGATTTATTGCTCTGGTGTTATTTTCTATATAAACAAGAACGTTGCCATAGATACAAGATATATAAACATAATCAATACAATATTTAAGTATAAAGTATGTGTACAATATGAATGTGTGATCAAACCGGACGGTTTTCTTGTTATATTTATTTTCTTTTTCTTTATATTTATTTTCTTTTTATTTTAATTGTATATAACTGCTATTGATAAATAAAATATCTATCTATCTAAAAAAAAAAAAAAAAAAAAGAACACGCTAGGTCTCACCGACTCAGAGGGAGGGCTTGCTTCACTGTGCTGGTTTAGTGTGAAAGCAGAGGGACAACAGCAGCAGAACACCAATAAGTCATTTGCACACTTCTTTGTCGCCCTGTTGTTCCGAAAAAATGTATATATATATACATTAAGAAAAAAAAAGTTGTACCTCAACATCACTCACAGTTATGGCCACCTGTTCGGAAGTATGTTGTGAAAGCAATCAAATATCTTGTGCAATATGCACAGCTTATGTAAAACAAGCAATTGAGTGTCATTTTTAATATATATGCTTTGATAACGTTTAAATGCACATCATTTAACAGGTCTAAAATTACTGATGACAGAAAATGTCAAAATAATTAAATTCTTTAAATGTGAATGTCTTGAGAATGAAGAGCTTTATAAAAAATTAAAAAAACTTGTTAACCAATTTTTTAATCTCTATAAAATAAGTGTAACATCATTTTATATTTCAAGTTCCCTTTAAGCAGTTCTTAAAATCAAATTGTAAAAGAAAGAAAGTCGAACTTGAAAACGCACCCACTCACATACATCAAACTGACGTTTCTAGTGGCAGCTATGAATGTTGCCCCTAGAGCATTATTAAATGCTGGAAAATGCTGCAAAAGTGATAAATGCATGATATTTTCATGCATGTCCTTTTACCAGAGGAGTGAGGTCCAGCAGAATAAAGATCATTTTTTTTCCACTGTAAAAAAACTTTTTCCTGGAAAAGGGAGAGGTGGATGGTGGGCTGCGGAAAAAATATATGCTTGGCAAAAGTTGTTTATTGCAAGTTCCCCATGCAGAAATTCTTTTGACTTGACAAAGGTGTCAACTAGCCCAAAAACAGTTGGAGCTAGCTTGGGGAATTTTTCAAAACAAAAATAATGCTTTTCGTCCCATATAATTCCTTCACTTTACTATACTTGACCAAATTATTGTTAGATTGCCGCTGATTATAAGGGCAGAGAAAGCTGCTGCACATTGAAAACAGCTGGTGAGAATGTCAGTGATGTTACAGTTGTGGAGTTGCCAGACATAAAGCGAGTGAATGTTGGTGACAATGGTGTACTGTCTGTAGATCCTCATCACACTCGAACAGTAACTGCCGAAAACAAAACCGTGACCAGGCCAAGTCTATGAGTGATAATAATCAGAGTCATTCTTTCGCATTCAAGATCAATGATGACTTCAGTATTAAAATGAATGGTAGTGAGACACTACTCGTGGACTGCAGAGCAACAACCCATATAGGGAATTCTGAAGAAAACATGATAGACATTGATAACAACTTTAAACAAGCTGAACATTATATAGAATTGGCAGATGGGAGCAAATCAAACAGCGTTGTATTGAAAAGAGGAACGTATGTCACATATTTACCCACAAAAAGTGGAAAACTAGTTAAAATTAACCTTGAAAACACGCTGTATGTACCATCTTACCCTCAAAATATCTTTTCTGTTCAAGCCGCAACTTGTAATGGTGCTGTTGTCAACTTCTCCAATGATCATGCTAATTTCATTGCCCCAGTTGGAACAATCTTTCCAATCAAACAACGACAACGATTATACTACCTGCACAAGAATAATGTGAGCCAAAAACGTGTAGAAGATTTGAGAACATGGCACAGAATATTAGGACACTGTAATCTTGATGATGTGATGAAATTAGAATCTGTAGTTCAAGGAATGCACATCAGTGAACAGGCAAAGTTTGACTGTGAGGTATGCACACTAGCACAGCAGACCAACACTTGTAACCGTCAGACATCCATGCCACGACTCCTTTCGTACTTGTACACACCGACCTAGTCAGACCAATAGAACCAGTGTCACTGAATGGGTTCAGATATGCCCTTGTTTTCACTGATGATTTCACAGGATGTATGTGCACTTACTTTTTAAAGCAGAAAAATCTGATGCTTCCCGTGTATTAGAGAAATTTTTAGCAAACATTGCGCCCTACGGCAAAGCGAAAACCTTTAACTTTGACGAATAAATTTTTCCATTTTGGTGATGTAAAACGAATGCGATCGGATGGGGGTGGTGAATACATATTCTGACAAAACACTGTATCAAACACGAACTCTCCGCTCTGCATTCTCCTCATCAAAATGGCACTGCAGAGCGCAGCTGGTGCACCCTTTTCGAAATTGGAAGAGCACTGTTACTTGAAGCTAGTTTACCTAAACACTTATGGACATAAATATGCTGTTATGGCTGCTACACATATTCGAAATCGTTGTTTTGTAGAACGCATCAGAGAAACACCATATATGGTCTTATCACCAGACTAAAACCTGACATCTCGAAATTACATATTTTTGGAACAATATGTTATGCATATGTCCATGATCAAAAGAAACTGGACCCAAGAAGCCGTACAGGAATTTTTGTTGGGTATGACAAGGAGAGTCCAGCGTATCTAGTTTACTATCCATACTAAACCGGCTACAAGAAGTAGTTCAGAACAAAGTGAGGACCCAGAGGATAATCCAGAGACTCGATACCCAACTAGAGAACGTAAAGCTCTGACAAGATATGCTGATTATCACTGTGGTGATTTTGAAGAAACCGATTATGATTGTTCTTATCTGAATGTTCCAAACACATACAATGAAGCAGTTCAACAAGATGACACAGATCAATGGATAAGTGCAATGGAAGAAGAGATCAATTTTTGAAGTTCAACGATACGTTTACCGAGACACCGCTACCCGAAAATAAGCAAGCAGTTGGAGGAAAATTGGTGTACACCATCAAAGGAAATTCAAGCAACCCAATTTACAAAGCGCGTTATGTAGCAAAAGGATTCAGTCAAAAAGAAGGAAGAGATTACTCAGAAACTTTTTCACCAACTGCTAGAATGGAATCCATCCGCACTTTACTACAGGTAGCTGTTCAAGAAGATTGGAACATTCATCAAATTGACGTTAAAGGAGCATATTTATTTACCAATCCAATAGAATATGAATTTTATGTTCAACCAGCTACTGGATATGAAACAGCCAATAATGTTTGGAAGTTGAATAAATTTTTTTATGGGTCCAAACAAAGTGGACGCAATTGGCACCAATTGCTGCATGATTTTTTATGTGATATCGGTTTTGTCCAATCTCATGTCGATCCATGTGTGTTCGTTCGTAGACAAGGTGGTGATACCATTGTGTTATTTGTTTGGGTGGATGACATTATTATTACATCAAGTAGGGACGAACTGCTCAACACTGTTGAAGGAGGGATTTAATATGAAAGATCTTGGAACACTCTCGTCGTTTCTTGGAATTGATTTTGAGAGGGGGACCGACTACATCACCATGTCGCAATCCCGTTACCTTTCAGATGTCCTTATTCGATTTGGTCTCAATGATTGTAAACTGAGGAATACCCCATGCGAACAAAATCATGCCGCATATATATTAGATGAGACCAGTGATTCTAAGAAGACTGATAATGACACAAAACTATATGCATTTTGTGATGCCGATTGGGCTTCTTCTTTGGATAACAGAAAAAGTATTACCAGTTATGGTATCAGCATCAATCCGAGTGGGCCACCTATCAGTTGGAGATCGAGGAAACAAGCGTCTGTGGCACTTTCAACATGCGAAGCTGAATATATGGCCCTCTCTCTAACAGCTCATGAGACCGCCTACCTATAACAGGACTTATCAAAAATTTAACAAATTTTGGCCTCAAGCCCACTGTGATTAAAAACGACAACCAAGGTGCCTTAGCGTTATTGAAGAACCCTGTGAAACACATGAAGGCCAAACATATCAACATCGGATACCATTATATTAGAGAATGTTTTCAACAGAATCAGATAGCTGTGAAATATATACCTTCCAGTGAAAACAGACCCGATATTTTTACGAAACCGCCAAAGAAACATTTTTTGACAATATTCAAACACTATTTGTTCGGAGAGTAAATTTTAATGAGAACTTTACGTGAAGTGGGGGTGTTAGATTGCCGCCATATTTGTTTGTGTTTACTATTGAACATGTCCAGACTTTCTGTGCCGGTCAACTAGAACGGTATTCGGACTAAAGATGGTAGAGTTAAAAGTGTAAAAGAAGAGATTAGTATTCGTTTATTTTATTACCCCCAATCATGGCTGAAATGTTTACAATTATTCCTGAAATGCAAAACAGCGCTTTAAGTTCTGTTGACTTGGCCACAAAAACTGCTAAAGCATTGTAAACTGCTAATAAGGTGATTCTCCAAATTAAGAATAAGAGGGATAAGAATAATTAAGCACCCAGGCTATTTAATTCAACTTCTTTAAATCAAAATCAAGCCAAAAATTGATTATTCTACCCCTATAAATGAAGCCAGGGTCTGTAATTGTGCAAATTGAAAAGCACTGGAGCTTTTGGTCATTTTGGTACCACAAGTTTTTTAACCACCGTTTTAGTCATGTTTCACTAATTTAGCAGTGCAAGGCTTTCATCATTCTTTTTCTTCCGCTATAAAATAGTAGAAAAAGAATGAAGTAATTTGCTAAATTAGGATTCATTTAGCCAAATTTAGTTACATTAGGAAATGAAATTGTTGTTTACTAACGTCCGTTCAGGTAGATTTTTTTTTTTACTTTAGAAATAAATTTGACAAAGAGCATGCGATTTTGACTTTATCTTTGTTTGGGGAAGAGTAAAATATGGATCTTTTTAAAAAACATCATTTCAACATTCCATTTTGAACACCCTGCCCTAGCAGGAACAACACACTAATTTTCAATATTTTACAAATGCAAATATGGCTAAAATTTCCCAATATCTTTCTTGTGTCCCAAGTCTCTGTGCACAAAATATCTGCAGCAGTAATCACAGGAAATGAGACATACAGTACTGTGAAAAGGTTTGTTAACATCGTGTTCGTGTAACGAGCGTGGTGCACACGAACCACGATAAAATCGTGGTCTTTATGTATAACAAACATTCAAACATTCTATCGTGGCCACCACGCTAATATTATTATCTCCACGAAGGGTCGTGTGTCCCACAATTATTTTCGCGAGCTCCACGATTTTTATAGCCAGTATAATTTAATTTTTTTTCTTTTCAAAAAAGTCTTTCATTAAAGTTAATTTGTTTGTTTCAGGTTTTATCAAGTTAAAAAAGCATATTCGTAGCTTTTGCTTGGTGTATACTTTTTCGTCATGGACGCGATTGTATTTTTACGAAATGTCATTTGTCTAGAAAAGTTAAATTTGTCTGCGGCGATAGAAATGTTTTTTAAGATCGCATTTTAAAGTTTATAAACGAAAAGCGGCGATAGAAATGTTTTTTTAGATCGCATTTTAAAAGTTTATAAACGAAAAGCGGCGATAGAAATGTTTTTTTGGGATCGCATTTTAAAAGTTTAAAAACGAATAGCGGCAATAGAAATGTTTTTTAAGATCGCATTTTAAAGTTTATAAACGAAAAGCGGCGATAGAAATGTTTTTTTAGATCGCATTTTAAAAGTTTATAAACGAAAAGCGGCGATAGAAATGTTTTTTTGGGATCGCATTTTAAAAGTTTATAAACGAAAAGCGGCGATAGAAATGCTTTCTTAGATTGCATTTTAAAAGTTTAAGAACGAAAAGCGGCGATAGAAATGCTGTTTTAGATCGCGTTTTAAAAGTTTAAGAAAGAAGAACGGCGATAGAAATGTTTTTTTAGATTGCATTTTAAAAGTTTAAAAACGAAAAGCGGCGATAGAAATGTTTTTTTACATCGCATTTTAAAAGTTTAAAAACGAAAAGCGCCGATAGAAATGTTTTTTTACATCGCATTTTAAAAGTTTAAAAACGAAAAGCGGCAATAGAAATGTTTCGAAAAGCGGCGATAGAAATGTTTTTTAAGATCGCATTTTAAAAGTTGATAAACGAAAAGCGGCGATAGAAATGTTTTTTAGATCGCATTTTAAAAGTTTATAAACGAAAAGCAGCGATAGAAATGTTTTTTTACATCGCATTTTGATTTACAAACGATTAAAATCTATTATATGGCTAGCTTTATGACAACGAATTAAAACAACAAGTGTTAATTTATTTTTTTGCCGTCGGTTTTTGATTTAATTGATAAACTAATACGGTCTTTGTTGTTTTACAATAGAAGTTATCTATCGTGGACGCCACGGTGTAATGTTTAATTTTTGTTCATGTAGTCCGCGAAACATGATCGTGAGGTCCACGATTGTTAAAAAAATACGCATCGTGGGCTATCGTGGTTCGTGCGTAACATGGAATAAACACGAACCACGATGTTAACAAACCTTTTCATAGTACTGTACAGTACAGGTTGAATGTAATCTACTGCCAATGCAAAACTTGCATGTAGTTAAACAGAATAATAACATTACGTCCTTGTTTTTATAGAAAAATAATTGCCTTGTTGATCGACAATAGCTTAGCACAATCCATTATTTATATCACAATAAGTTGCATGATAAGATAAGATAAGATAAGATAAGATAATTTTATTAATCTAAAATAGCTGTACAGTTCAAATAATTAAATAAATTGGTAATATGAAGAGAAAAAAACAAACAAACTATTTTTGAAGGGAGACCTTACCTAATAGCAGAAGCTAAGACGAGGATAAGGCCACCCTTGGACGAGTACAATAGACGGCACAGGACACACAAGACGGCACAAACATATATAATCACCAGATAAATGAACCGTGTGAGAACAAAGGGAAAATTTGTTACAAATTAAGAAGAGGCAATAAAATACTTCTTTAGATCACTTTTAAGACCAAAGTAATCTATGGAAACAAATTTTTTAGTCATTGATGTCTGTATCTTATTCCAGGATTTAATGGTGTTAAATCTAATAGAATTTTTACCAAAACAAATGGTATTGACAGTAGGAAGATTGATCAAGCCAGCCTTTTCTGCACGAGTGCTCTGGGCATGGTTGAAGTCAACCGCAAAAGTATTCTGGATAGTAGCAGGCATTTTATCATGAAAGAGCTTATGCAAAAACAGAATGTTCTGACACTGGACAATATCATTGAATTTGAGGATTTCCTGATTGCCATAGATGATACTAGATGATGCTCTTCGAGATTCAAAAGTCATTAGTCTGATAGCAAAATTTTGTAAAACAGCAATACGATTAACATCAAGACTGTTTGGTTGACCCCAAATTTGATTACAATATTGCAGGTGGGAATGAAAAATGGCATGGTAGACTAGGATAAGGACATTTTGAGGCACAAAATGACGAAGTTTAGCTAAAGCTCCATTAGCCCTCTTGAGCTTGGCAACAGTATTATTGATCTGAGTCTTCCAGCTTAAATCAGAATCTAATAGAACACCAAGATATTTAATAGAATCACTAGGCATAAGCCTTTTACCATTGATGAGAAGCCTAAAATCATAATTAAGAGGTTTATGTGCATGTTTAAATATAATGTACTCTGTCTTGCTAGCATTAAGAGAAATCTTATTAGCATTCAGCCAATGGCAGAGAAGCTTGAGGTCTAAATTCATTTGTTTGGCCAGTTGTTTCAAAGAGTCACTGAAATGCAGGAGGTTTGTATCATCAGCAAAGTGGTGTACCATAGAATAGTTAATTGCACAATTCAAGTCGTTTATATAAATTAAAAATAAAAGTGGTCCTAAAACAGAGCCTTGAGGGACACCATGTCTGGTAAGATTATTTGCTGATCTAGCTCCATTTAAAGATACAAATTGTTGACGTCCTATTAAGTAGGACCTAAATAAAGAGAGAGCATTACCTCGAATTCCATAATGATGAAGCTTTGTAAGCAGAATTTCATGATCAACAGTATCAAAAGCCTTCTGGAGATCAATAAACACTCCACATGCATAATTTCCTTTATCAAGAGCATCCATAATTTTTTGAGAGATATGTATTCATTAGTGTTTGAGAGGTTGAGTAATTTTTTCTGAAACCAAATTGTTGCTTATACAGGACATTGTTAGCTTCAAGAAACCCATACACCCGTTTATATATAAGTTTTTCAAATATCTTATTAATGTTTGAAAGTAAGGATATACAGTCTTGGTCATGAATATTTGCACCCACGTGCAGTGGTACGTACGCCTACACTAATACAGGCGTGCGATCAGTATCGCACGCCTAGCTTATGATTTTGGCGTGCAATTATTACATTCAGGAGAGCGGCAGCGCAGAGTTTTTGAAGCATAGTAGTTGGCAAAAAAATTGCCGACGTAATTTTGTTGTGAAATTTAAATGAATGGTGTTATTATGAAGAACGTAAGGTACAGTCCCGATCGCGAGTAACTATACACGAGTATTAAACTACGGGTACGAGTAATTTCTTCTGTGGGTATTCCACGAGTACGCGACGAGTATCCTGCGCGTACGAGTACGCCGAAAATACTCGCACATTTTTTCTACTGTACTCACACAGTACTCGCTAGCGTGCACGATAGGCAAATGGTATAATTAAACGAGAAACTTTCCGATATTTTCTAAAAATGTGTTTCGGTGTTTACGTTATTCTTTGTTTCAATATTTTTTAGAATGAATTTGGACGATGTCTCGTTGTTATATTTTTAAAGTTTAAATTGGACAATGTGACTAATCGCTTCGGAGGCCATTTTAATTTATCTCTGAGTTGTTTACCAAGCTTGGCCACATCTTACTCTGGTAAAAACTTTATAGTTTACTAATGTTTGTTAGGGTGAATGAAACCACTCGCTGGAATATTCGGATGAAAAGGGCTTTCCCCGACATGGGCCACGTGAGCAAAGAACAATAGAATTAGCCAATCAAAAAGCGCGGCCAGATTTTCGCCGCAGAAAAATCGTTTGAGACCCCACCTTAACTACTCCGATTTCCTGAAATGATTGTGTGTTTTAAAAGACTTGTAAGTTACATTATTACCATGGGGTTTAAAAAAAATTAAATACGCAAATTTTTAAACATTTTTGTAAAAAAGTATTTTTAAGAAACACAAAATTCAATTGAAACCTAAAATCCAGTTGCTCTCCCGTTCCGTTCAACAACTCTGGGTACAACTTTTTTTAAATGACCGATATAACGCTGACATTTTTCTGCTGTCACGCCAGCCCAAAATTGTTTTATTCCTGCCTCTAATTCATCTTTCGTTCGAGGCTTAACATCGTTTCTTAATGTCTCTTTTAATTCATGCCACAAATTTTCAATAGGATTCATATCCGGCGATTCTGGCGGAGTTTTCCACCAATTTATTCCTAATCGTTGAAACATTTCCTTTGCTCGATTACTTGTGTGTTTAGGATCGTTATCTTGCATAAATTGGTGCCCATCTGGAAATGTTTCAGTAATAAATGGTGCAAGTGTGTTTTGCAGAATCTCTTCGCAGTAAAATATTGCGTCCATAATTCCACTGAAAATGAGGATATCGCATGCACCTTTTTTTGAGATACAAGCCCAAACACAGAATTTGAATGGATGTTTGGGCTTGCCTTTTAGGTTCGGAGGCTCCCACCAACGATGGAACGATAACTTCCCATTCCAATCTAGTTGTATGCACGACTCGTCACTCCAAAGCACGTCTTCAAAGTTTTCCTGATTTCTTAAGCATAGTTGCGCGAACTCTAATCGCTTGACTCGATTAGCCTCGCGAACCAACTGGCAATACTTACTACCAGTAGCTAACCACCCTAGACCTCTTCTCAATCGCTTATTTTTTATTATCAATAGCTAATAACAAATAACAATATAACTTTTTGTTAGATTAGTTTCTCCTAGAAAAAAAATATACATTTCTTAAGATATTTGTTACATATACATGTTTCGCATTTTGAATAAAATTATGAAAGCCAACCGTCCGAAACATTACACTTTTAAAATCCATCAATTTGCTATTCACACCTTTTGAATACCGTAGATAACACAGGTGAAGACGCAGATCCTTGATACACGTTATTTTTGAAAAAAAAAATGTTTATATAAGAACATAAAGCTTCATAGAAAAAAATTTAGAGCTAAAAATTTAGTGCTGAAATGCTCCTTCAAACTTTCAAAATGGCGAAATGCTGATAGGTGAATTCGTGACAACCCGTTTTAAAGTAAGGAGGGCCTGTTACTCAAAATTTGGTGCACATCGTTATCACTGGATCTAAGACTCCCTTTCAGGCACGTTTTTACATTTGGTTACTTAGAAAACAATAGAATTAAATGCGATTGGCTTAATTTAGTCTCCAGGGTTCATTGTTTAATTCGTGCTTGCGAAGAAAAAAAGCATGAAGTTTGAATAAAGCAAAAAAACATTTAGCTAGGAGAAAAAAGCATTTAGATAGCAGATGTAGTTAATTAGCAAAGGGTTTCCTCGTCGGTGAGAAATTGAATGTAAAGTTATAAAAAGGTATTACAGAAAAGTATACATTCTTATGTGAACTAAAGAGAATTTGTTGCAACATAAAAAAAAATTAAAGTAAAATAAAATGTTATTTCTTACGACGCGAATACGAAGTAAAAGTTTTCACCATGTCTAAGGTACAGTACTGGAAAAAGTTTGTTTAACATATCGAGCGCGCAACGTGCGCGGACTCCCTCGATACGCGATGTACCGCGTTTATAATAATAAGAAACAATTAAAAGAAATTGTCACGATCTATCGAGAATCTAGTATCGTGACAAAATCCGTCTCGATGTGTCGCGATGGTAGGTGATAATGAGAATAAAGAGAAAGTTTTTTTTAATGAGAATAGAGAGAAAGTTTTTTTTTATTTCAAACACATCTCTGCTTTATCTTTTTTTTTATTTTAAATAGGTGTATATTATAAGAAAATTTTTAACTTTCGTATTTATTAAAGTAATTCAAGCGCATTACTTTTTCAACGTATTTTTTTTCTAACGCTGCTTTTCGTTCTTAAACTTTGAAAATGCGATCTCTAACGAAGCTTTTTTTGTCACCGCTTTTCGTTCTTAAACTTTTAAAATGCGATCTAAAAAAACTTTTCTATTGCCGTTCTTCGTTCTTAAATTTTTAAAATGCGATCTAACGAAGCTTTTCTATCGCCGTTCTTCGTTCTTAAACTTTTAAAACGCGATCTAAAACAGCATTTCTATCGCCGCTTTTTGTTCTTAAACTTTTAAAACGCGATCTAAGAAAGCATTTCTATCACCGCTTTTCGTTTATAAACTTTAAAATGCCATCTTAAAAAACATTTCTATCGCCGCTTTTCGTTCTTAAACTTTTAAAATGCCATCTTAAAAAACATTTCTATCGCCGCTTTTCGTTCTTAAACTTTTAAAATGCGATCTAAAAAAACATTTCTATCGCCGCATTTCGTTCTTAAGTTCTTAAAATGCGATCTAAAAAAGCATTTCTATCGCCGCATTTCGTTCTTAAACTTTTAAAATTTGATCTAAAAAAACATTTCTATTGCCGCATTTCGTTCTTAAGTTCTTAAAATGCGATCTAAAAAAGCATTTCTATCGCCGCATTTCGTTCTTAAGTTCTTAAAATGCGATCTAAAAAAGCATTTCTATCGCCGCATTTCGTTTATAAACTTTTAAAATTCGATCTAAAAACACATTTCTATCGCCGCTTTTCGTTTATAAACTTTTAAAATGCGATCTTAAAAAACATTTCTATCGCCGCTTTTCGTTTATAAACTTTTAAAATGCGATCCTAAAAAACATTTCTATCGCCGCTTTTCGTTTATAAACTTTTAAAATGCGATCCTAAAAAACATTTCTATCGCCGCTTTTCGTTTATAAACTTTTAAAATTCGATCATAAAAAACATTTCTATCGCCGCTTTTCGTTTTTAAACTTTTAAAATGCGATGTAAAAAAACATTTCTATCGCCGCTTTTCGTTTTTAAACTTTTAAAATGCGATCTAAAAAAACATTTCTATCGCCGCATTTCGTTTATAAACTTTTTAACTTTGATCTAAAAAAACATTTCTATCGCCGCATTTCGTTCTTAAGTTCTTAAAATGCGATCTAAAAAAGTATTTCTATCGCCGCATTTCGTTCTTAAACTTTTAAAATTCGATCTAAAAACACATTTCTATCGCCGCTTTTCGTTTATAAACTTTTAAAATGCAATCTAAAAAACCATTTCTATCGCCGCTTTTCGTTTATAAACTTTTAAAATGCGATCTTAAAAAACATTTCTATCGCCGCTTTTCGTTTTTAAACTTTTAAAATGCGATCTAAATAACATTTCTATCGCCGCATTTCGTTTATAAACTTCTTAACTTCGATCTAAAAAAGCATTTCTATCGCCGCTTTTCGTTTATAAACTTTTAAAATTCGATCTAAAAAAACATTTTTATCGCCGCCTTTCGTTTACAAACTTTTAAAATGCGATCTTCAAAAACATTTCTATCGCCGCATTTCGTTTATAAACTTTTTAACTTCGATCTAAAAAAGCATTTCTATCGCCGCTTTTCATTTATAAACTTTTAAAATTCGATCTAAAAAAACATTTCTATCACCGCTTTTCGTTTTTAAACTTTTAAAATGCGATCTAAAAAAACATTTCTATCGCCGCATTTCGTTTATAAACTTTTTAACTTTGATCTAAAAAAACATTTCTATCGCCGCATTTCGTTCTTGAGTTCTTAAAATGCGATCTAAAAAAGCATTTCTATCGCCGCATTTCGTTCTTAAACTGTTAAAATTCGATCTAAAAACACATTTCTATCGCCGCTTTTCGTTTATAAACTTTTAAAATTCGATCTAAAAACACATTTCTATCGCCGCTTTTCGTTCTTAAACTTTTAAAATTCGATCTAAAAACACATTTCTATCGCCGCTTTTCGTTTATAAACTTTTAAAATGCAATCTAAAAAACCATTTCTATCGCCGCTTTTCGTTTATAAACTTTTAAAATGCGATCTTAAAAAACATTTCTATCGCCGCTTTTCGTTTTTAAACTTTTAAAATGCGATCTAAATAACATTTCTATCGCCGCATTTCGTTTATAAACTTCTTAACTTCGATCTAAAAAAGCATTTCTATCGCCGCTTTTCGTTTATAAACTTTTAAAATTCGATCTAAAAAAACATTTTTATCGCCGCCTTTCGTTTACAAACTTTTAAAATGCGATCTTCAAAAACATTTCTATCGCCGCATTTCGTTTATAAACTTTTTAACTTCGATCTAAAAAAGCATTTCTATCGCCGCTTTTCATTTATAAACTTTTAAAATTCGATCTAAAAAAACATTTCTATCACCGCTTTTCGTTTTTAAACTTTTAAAATGCGATCTAAAAAAACATTTCTATCGCCGCATTTCGTTTATAAACTTTTTAACTTTGATCTAAAAAAACATTTCTATCGCCGCATTTCGTTCTTGAGTTCTTAAAATGCGATCTAAAAAAGCATTTCTATCGCCGCATTTCGTTCTTAAACTGTTAAAATTCGATCTAAAAACACATTTCTATCGCCGCTTTTCGTTTATAAACTTTTAAAATGCTATCTAAAAAACCATTTCTATCGCCGCTTTTCGTTTATAAACTTTTAAAATGCGATCTTAAAAAACATTTCTATCGCCGCTTTTCGTTTTTAAACTTTTAAAATGCGATCTAAATAACATTTCTATCGCCGCATTTCGTTTATAAACTTTTTAACTTCGATCTAAAAAAGCATTTCTATCGCCGCTTTTCGTTTATAAACTTTTAAAATTCGATCTAAAAAAACATTTTTATCGCCGCCTTTCGTTTACAAACTTTTAAAATGCGATCTTCAAAAACATTTCTATCGCCGCATTTCGTTTATGAACTTTTTAACTTCGATCTAAAAAAGCATTTCTATCGCCGCTTTTCATTTATAAACTTTTAAAATTCGATCTAAAAAAACATTTCTATCACCGCTTTTCGTTTATAAACTTTTAAAATGCGATCTAAAAAGTTAAAAAAATATAACACAAAGGAAGTATAATTATATTTAAACATCCGCGATCATTGTTGAATACACTCTTATTTTTAAAATAGTTCTATTATGAAAAAGTGTTAATGGCCTCGATAGCTTCGAGAATGATATCGAGACGGATGCATCGCAAAGCCCTCTCGATACAATTTGAAAGTAAAAAAACGTCTATCGCGGATCGAGAATACCGTCGCGATACGCGAAGCGCGATGTTAAACAACCTTTTTCCAGTACTGTAGCAGACAAATGTGAGCTATCGATAAAAATTATGTTACGAGGAATTCCCGTTTTTTATCTTATACTCACACACGTACTCACAAATCATTCACTTATTGTACTCGCATGCGCAAGAGCCTATACTCGAGGGTATGGAGTAGTATACTCGCCGATTACTCGTACTCGTCTTGCACTGTACTCGGCATTTAATGTACCCGTACTCGTATACTCGTGTATAGTTACTCACGATCGGTACTGTATAAATATAAATATAGTTAAATATAACCAGAACATGGGAGAGGTTAGGTGTCCTGTACCTTAATACAGCTTTCGGACGAATGTTCTCGTGATGTAATAATACCAAAGAAAAAACATGTTCAATAAAGTTTAAAAAATCTTTTTAAAAGGGGAAAGAGAAATCAAATATGTTTAGTAATAATAATCGAAAAAATTGTATATCGTATTAAAAAGAAGTCCAGAAGTTCTGTCTCCCACACGACACAGCAGGCAATAAGTCAGCCCTGCCCTCGGTTTTGTGAGAAGAGATGTTCTGCGAAGACTCTAACAATTGAGTCTCCTGTACAGTTTTGCTTTGCATTGAACTGTGCCTGTGACAAGCATTTTCGAAGCATGTCACCGGCGACTTCTGCGATATTCAACTTAATGATGCCCTGACCTTCAGTTTGTAAATAGCACGTGTACAACTTACTTCCTAATCAGTTTATCTGAAAACATAGAGAGCTAGTTGGGACAGAACTATTAACTTAAGAAGTACACCATCGGGAAGGTAGGTCAATAGGACTTGTACTTCATTTCCATTTGTCATCGTCTTAAGGAGATCAATACAAGGTTAATGATGAAATTTTTTGCCAGCTGAAAAACAAAAAAAATATTGTCGACACAATGTCGACGCAAAACATTTGAAATATATCTCACGTCAGCAATTTTAATAAAGGTGGGTATTTAATAGAAATACATTTTAGAGATACATTTTAACACAGAAGAACAATTATGTATTGGGTAAAGTTTGGGTAAGGGATTACTCTAAAATAGCTCAGTTCTGCTTGGCGTGTGTACGAAGTAGAACAAGGCGTGTGATAAAGAGCACGCCCGAATTTCACATGGCGTGTGCGGAGGCGTGCGCGTGCGATCGCACGCCATTCATGACCAAGACTGGATATAGGTCGATAATTTGTAAGTTCCAATTTGGATTCTTTTTTATGAATAGGGATAACCCTGGCAGTTTTTAAATTAGAAGGAAAAATGCCTGAAGTAAAAGACAAATTTATAAGTTTAGAGAGTGGAACAGATAATTCAGTTTTAACAGTAGAAAAAAATTGGGCAGGAATGCTAAATGGCCCAGAAGATTTACCAAGGTCCAAGGAAGAAATACAATGGAGAACTTCAATATCATCAGTTGGTGAAAGAAACATTGAATTAGGAACAGAATCTTTAAGAAGGAAGAGAAATGTTTTGATGTGAATGGGATGCCCATTCTTATATTGTCAGCAATTGATGAAAAATAATTATTAAAAGAGCTAGCAATTGTCACTGGATCAGTGACAAGTAAGTTATCAATGTTCATACAGGTTGGAGAAGCAGAAGCAGAAGAACGAACAGAAATTATATTTTTAACACCTTTCCAAATGTTGCCAATATTTTTTTGGTTATCACTAAAATATTTATTGAAAAAATTACTCTTGCTCAATCTACACAGAGTTACAATTTTATTGCAGTACTTTTTGAAACTCTCTAACAAGAGAGACTTAAAAAATGGATCTTTTTCTCTTAAAAAACGTTTATGAAGAAGGTCTCTTTTAGTAATAGAGGTAAGGATACCATTAGTAATCCAAGGATTGGATTTTTTTCTACTTTTTTTATTACATGTCGTTTTTAATGGAGTGTATTTATCCAAAAGACTGTTGAAACTGTTGTAAAAATTATCAAACGATACATTGGGATCATCTGTGCTTGGTTGAAGTATAGCATCCCAATCCGTATATTGTAGTTCAGTGCGAAAGGCATCATGACTGAATTTTTTCCAGTCACAAGCATAAATATCATTAGATACATGAGCCGGATTGACAGTAGACAAATTTTTTAACACCAAGAACTGGGGGAAATGATCAGATATTGAACTAATAATATTACCAGACAAAGTATCCCACTTGGCAGAGTTAAAATAAATATTATCTATAATTGTGCTGGTAGATTCAGTGACTCTTGTGGGCAAAATTATATGAGGCATTAAATTAAACTGGGAGGTAATATTAATATAATCAGAAACTTCTTTAACCGATTCGGACATTAGAAGGTCAATATTAAAATCATATTAGTAATCTATTTTGCAAGAATTATTCTAATAATTAAATTAAATATGAAAGTTGTTAGTGTTGTGTCTTAGAAAAATGCACATATAGACCATTTTGAATGTTTACATTTTCCGCGGTAAGCCCTTTCGGCTTTAACAATTGTGTGGCAGGCAAAAAGATGGGGGCGCTAGGTGAAGTGAGGTCCTTTTTAGTCTGTTTCTTCGCACAAAGGTATCATTATGACTTTATATGAATATATGTCAGTCAGAAGTTACCCATCTACACTCGATAATAGTTTAAAGCCTCAAAAATATTTCCGTAGAAAGAAATGGGCTGAAAAATACCTTTCTTCAGCAAGCTTCCGCATCTTTCTGCCTGCCACGCAGTTGTTAGAGCCAGAAGGGCTTACCGCGGAAAATGTAAACATTCAAAAAGGTCTATATAGCTAGCTACAGAAATTTGTAAAAATTTGGAACTCATCTTAGCTAGCTATCTAGCTGGCTACATTTCTGTAATACTGAGTACAGTAAACTCCGTAACCAGAGTTTTTATGCCACGAGAACACATAAGAAAATGATTCGAGATAATGAAAGTTCAAGTTACTGGGAGCTAACTGTATATTCCCGTAATATTGAGTAATTCCTTAGCTCTGTCTAAATTTCAGACGCTACAAACCTTTTGGTGGTGGTTTAACAAATAACAGGGTCACAAGATTAGCTATGATACCAATTTTAACGCACTAAAAGCCCAGCTTTTATAAGACGCTTTTTTCTCTGATATCGAAAACATCCGTGTGTTGCGCTGTTCCACCCAAAGTAGGGCAGCTGCCCAAAGTCGGGCATTTTTAAATCATAACCCAAGTAGGGCAAAACTATGCAAAGTAAAACACATTCTTTTATCAGTTGAAACTGCATTCTTGCCAACCTCGATCCCAGGGCCTGTAGCGTTTTTTGATATGAGGATGATCCTCATATCAAAAAAGGCTACAGGCCCTGGGATCGAGGTTGCATTCTTGCGTCTTAAAATAACTTTATTAAACTACTTTAAGCTTTACTATTTTTATTCCTGGACTTAATTTAACGAAAATTTGCTCTTATGATGAACACATATTTAACTAAAATTTAAACTTTTAATCTACAACTATTTCAGCAAAAGCATGCCCAACACAGAGCATACATAGATACCCAAAGCATACATAGATACCCAAAGTACCCGACTTTGATTAGAATAACAGCCACTCCAAGGGCAGGGCATTTTATTATTGACGATTTTTGACCGACTTGAGTAGGAGTGACCGACTTGAGTAGGAGTGAAGTCCAAAATGAAATATATTTTTAATATATTTATTTAGGTATTTTAAATAAATAAAATAAGTATCTTGTTAATAGCTTTATAAATAAAAGGAATATACACTACATGCTAAAAAAGCGTTTAGTTATAGTGCACACTGCATTATAAAATCGTTTTTGGTAAAACTGAAATTAAAAACAAAATGTTGAAAACAAAAACAAAAAAGTAACGTACTCAAACATAAAAATAGTCAAAATCGAAAAACCATAGTGATGTGTATATGACTATGTAAATAAATAAAGGTCATATGATTCAAAAAGTTCATACGCAAACTGTTCTGCCGCTAAAGAAAGGGTAAAAAGTTTTACTTAAATGTACAGTAACGTGTTCACTACTCTACTGCCAATGGTAATTCACCATGAAAATTCTTAGATAAAAAGGAACCAATAACTTCTACTGGTGTCGAGCTTCTTAAGCACTTGGTAAGTTGTAAACAAATTCAGGCTCTTTCTTTTCGATTTCTTGCATATTAACACCAACCTGAAAAGCGCAACCTGATTTAGACTCAAAAGAATATTGTGCTGCGGGTCTGCTGATTTTTTAACAAGCGTTGATAGAATTCCGTTTTTGAGCGTCATTTTTAGAAAATTCGTCCACTTGGCCTTTAGCACATTCTCTTTGTCGTTAGATGTTTCGTTCTCTGTGAAAAAGAAAAAATTATGACAAGTTATCGTGAGTAGTATACATAGCAAGAAAAGAAATAATCAGTTGCAAATACATACCTACAGAACTCGACACACAGGTTTTACAGAACCAATTACCGCTTGGTTTTTCCTTTTAAACCTGAACACTTGTAATGACTCCAAAGAAGGCATCGGTCACAGATAATACTTCTTTCGTTTTTTATAAAAGCCTTACAATTGCCACATTTCCAGCTTGAACGTTTCTTCTTTGGCTTCATCAATTGATTAATTCGTTCGATGAATTCATCATTAACGTAGGACCTCCATACATCTGGTTGCACAAGTTCATCACGTACTGAATCAGGTATGTTCTTAGTTGATTTAGGTAACAAACTCAACGACGCTTCCTCACTTTCACTAACACTAAACCAGGAAGATATTTGATGCTGAATATCTAATGGTGTAATCCAGTTAAGAGACAACCATCGATTTAAAGATAAACAACCTTTCACGCCAGTGACAACCAAAGGAGATGGATAATTTTAAAAATGGCAGAATATACATCTTTATCATCAAGGTAAATTCCGACCCATAGAAATTGATACTGCTACATCTTGGTAATATACTGTGGTCAACAGCTACTTGATATTTGGCCTCTTCAAATTCACCTTGGCGAACCAATTTTAGTATGTTGTTTGTGGGGCTTACATCATGCAACGGTTTGTAACTATCTACACACTTTACGACAGCCAACCATGTGTCAACAGGACAGGTGTTTTGAAATGCTAATAGATTAAATGTTCCACCAAATTCAGGAAATAAGTCGATATGGGTATATTGAGATGATGGTATTGCAGTTTTATTTTGGCAATGAAATGTATCGGCTTTGTGACATCGAGAAGAGCAGGCGATTTTAGCTTTGATGCAATTGCATAATGCGTTTTTGCAACCTGACTTTTTACAATGACAATACACCAACTTATTTTGACACATATTTTGGGAAGCTGTTCTTAGGCAAATGTAGATGTCCAGTTCACCACAACGTCAGACGTTAAAGGACATTTTCCTGCACTATATCTTTTTTCCAACGTCCCATATTGACATAAAGTTGGTTTCCTGCACTTTTATCAACAATTGTACACGGTAAGCGCTTTAGATCAGAGGAGTGGCGAAATTAGAAGGAATTGTTAATGTGACATTTTGTCCTACATCGAAATTTCCCACAGGTATTTTTTTCCCCTTTTCAAACTTTTGGCACATCGCTTCTGCATTTTTAATAGTGTTATTAAGAAGTAGAAACATATTTTGGCTAGCCAGGATTTGCGGTGCCTTTGACTGCTTTCTTAAAAAAATCACGCAAAACACTATGCTCAAAGTAAGTCGGGATTTATGTAAATGCACATCTTTAATTGGCTCTAAAGCGTTGCGAATAAAGGTTACTAGTTTACAAGAGTGTCCTTTTTTAGTTTTTCTTAAATGTATCCTTAAATGTATTAGTTTCCTGATCGTGATAAAAAACTCCCTCTTTGACTGGGCCTAATTTGGTTTAATTGTACAAAGCTGACCAAAAGGCATTTTTTTGCAATACAGTGGTTTTCTTATACTTATGGTAAAAAGTTTCTCTTTATTTTATCGTAAATAATTTCTTTATTTCTTGCCAATAAAACACTTAAGAAATGGCCTCTTTTTTTCAATCAGCACTGTAATTTTACATACATGCACCACATAGTGCAAAAACTTACAAAGTCGGGCGGCTAAAGCCAGACAAATATATTCGCCCGACTTTGTGTGGGACAGCGCTGCGATAATTTCCACCATTTCCTAGAATACGAAAAACGATAAAAAGGGGACTAAAATCTAAGTCAATTAAGAAGACATATCACGCGATAAAATATTATTTTCTTTTTTTCTTATCTTTTTTGTGTATTTTAGCATTAAAAAGATATGTATAATTTAAAAGTTAAACTATTTTTTTTTTAACTTTTTAATGTATGTGTACTTAACAGGAGTCCTGAAATTACTAGTTGTGGATGCGTTAACCCATGGAAGACCACGGATCCATCTTTATTTTATGGGGCATCACGTGCGGCCAGGCATAGTTTTACAGTATTCTGTGGAATATGAATATGCTATCCTTTTCCATTCCGCCATTTTCAGGTGTTTCGGTTTTTTGTCTGAGCACGGTTACTTTCTTGTAGAAAAACAGCTTGTTGTGAAGTTGTGTATAAACTAGAACCATGAGCTGCTTGTTCAGCGAAAAAGGTATGTTGCTGTTTTCATTATACCACGTGCATTCACGTTTATCAAAGTCACTAAAAGTGTTATATGAATGTTACAACAAAATAAAATTAAGAAACAGCATATAAATGTTTAATTCAGATATTTAACCATTTGTAATGTTATTGTTTTGTTTTGTTGTTTTATTGTAGTTGTTTTATTGTTTCTTCCTGTCCTCCCTTTCTTTCACAGTGTCTATATAGTAGTAGTAAAGGTGATCAGAATTTTTATTAGCAGAATTTTCAGCTATTCTCTGATCTTCCTTGTGAATCCACTTATTTTTATTTTTATAGTATTGTGTTATGTCAAGGTATATTTATATACCTATTTATGTATGAGTTTGGGTGAGTTTCATGAAATATATTTGATTTGATTTGATTTTGATTTTGATTTTGATAATAATCTTGAAGGTTATCTTGTATGTTATATTTGGGGTTCAGAGGGTTAGCAATAGCATGTGTTGCCAACGTTATGAAAGTGGCAAAAATGATGCACAGAGGAATTATAGACGACTTTCATCATGACGCATGTTGTTTATAATCCCCAGACCTCATACGCAAATTGACATGCAAAATAATGCAGGCGGTAAGCGGTGGAACATTCCATTCCAAACTTTATTTTCAGGTAGAGGCATCTTTTGATCTTGCAATTAGAATATGCATGACTTGCTATCTTGATAATTTTTTTGTTTTTATTTTTTTGGCAGGCAAAATAAAGCAATTCAATTGGCTAATAATTCTTTTTTTGCCTGCCGAAAAAAATGTAAACAAAGCTTATAGCAAGTCATCTATAGCTTGCATGTAGTTTAGATTTACATCATATATCAGTGAAAATATGCTAGTAGCCACAGTGCAAAAGTTTTTAACCATAATTTGACTTTCTTTACCTAGGTCTGCATTTTTTGCCTGTCGATTTTTCTGATTTTTTTCTGCACATGCGCAAGAATCATGGAAAAACGTAAACATTGAAACTCATCTATATTAACAACATCAAGTGTGTTGTCGCTAGTAAGTCCAAGCTTGACAACCCTTCTCAAAATCAGAGATTTAATTATGAGTAGTTATAGACATGGGGGTACGAGCACAGTTTTAGTAAACTAAAACTTTGCTCAAACCCCCATGTCTATGACTACTTGTACACCCTTTAGATTCACCACATGTAAAAACTGTGCTCGTACCCTCATATGGTATTTTAGAGATATTACAATACATGTATGGCCATTTACGTGTAAAGTGCTATTTTTTGCTGTTTGGGAGGGTCTGCAAGTGTATGTTTATGGTGTTGCTAAGGGTCGGCAATAGTATATTTTTCAAACCTGTAGTATTATCTGTATATACTGATTTTTGGATTATTATGTATATACAATATATGGTATAGAAAAAGTTCAAATTTTGTAATGTCCATATGCATAACTATTTTTACCATCTTCCAGAATATATCTCTTATCATCAAAACAACTAAGTGATATCTTGTTTATCTCGTAACTTCCCAACATATGATTTTTACTTCTGATGGTTTTCATTTTATGGCATAATTGTTTGTTTTCAAATAATACATTCCTATAGTCTTCATGTTTGATTATATTTTTGATTATGTTCTTTTTAACACCTTTAGCAGTTTTACCACATTTGTTGTCATCTTTAATATAGCTATACATTTTTGATTTCAATCCCACAAATTCAACTATTGGAACACCTGCCGCCTCATCTTTCATTTTACCAATAATTTTCTTATTTGATGTATTATAGAATGGTGATGATTCTGGATAGTCACTATTATCAAATTTATCTTTATCCTTCCAGAAATCCATATATGCATCATCTGTTTTAATTTCATATGTAAGGGAATCAGTATCTGTGAATAGTAGTTTAGCATTATTTTTGTATTTCTTTTTTATATAATTGTAGTGGAAATCGTACATCAATGTTTTGGATAAATCGAGAATACACATTCCTACATATGCAGGTCTGTTTAGAGTTAATGTCTCCTTAATTTTATGTACAGCCACAAGGTCCTCATTGAATATTTTTGATGATTCAAAGGTTGGTTTGGATGTTAATTTCATTAGTTTGTCCTTATTGGTTACAAGTTCCACATTTACACGTTTTCTTATGTTTTCCATTGTTTTTCCAAATACACTGTTATTCATAAGTTTGAAGAAATCCTTTTCAAATGCGTTTTTACAAAATGTTCGTTTATTTGTATTGAAATCAATATATTTTTTCAACCATGGGCTCTGATCAAATTCTAATACACGATGTACTTTTTTGATTTTTAATCCAAATGACATATATAATTGTAGATTTCGATAGTGCAACACGTATTTCTCTTTTTTACCTAATGTTGGTATTAATTTATTTACATCACCTACTGATATTTTATATTGTTCTCATATTTTTGGTAACATTCATTTTCTCTGGAGCTAGTGGATAATCATTATGTAGATCATGTAGTTCTTTTGGATATTCTAAATCAACTTCTAATATTAGTCCTTTACCACTTTCTGGTTTATAATCACCTAGATTACATTTTTTTATTTCCTTTTCTTTTAACCATCTAAATCCACCAGTTGGTAGATATTGTGACATTCCATAACCGTATAGATTGTTAGCATCCAAATACATTAGATACTTAGATGGTATATCCTTATCATAATTGTCAATGTACTTATTATTGGCTTTCCCATATCTGTTAGCAATATATGATACACCACCCCTTAATCCCTTTTCAATAAATAAAAACATGTCAACATCTGTCATCAATTCAAGTTCTACTTTTGTCATTTTCAACATTGAATCCCAAGATAATCCTGGAGATGTATAATAATGGCATGGATCCAATTTATAAAATTCTAAACATGTACCCCTAAAGTTTTCAAATATATCTGCCAATAGTAGTACATCTGATTTTAGATACAGGTCATGGTATTCTCCCATTGTTTTCAATTCAAACTTCTTCCAAACTGTTTTAGCATGCTTATATTGCTCATCAGTGATATATTCATCAATTAGTTGACTGTAAAAATCTTTTTGATATGGTAATTGTTTCTCATCAAATTTCTTAAATGAGTCCATATAATCGTAGGGATACACACCTTTTTTAGTCATTAGTTCAAATTTCTTTTTATCACCAAATTCCTCTTTCGTATATTTAAATGATGTTTTTGGAAGGTTATCTGCTAATTTTTCCAAACTAGAACTCATAAATTGGAAACTATCAATAAATTTCAACTGACTACCTAACATGAATGCCATATATTTTTCCATATTGTTTGGAATTACGTTGATATCCATTTCTTTGAGCTCTCCCCATTTATTTTTATATGAATGTTTTTTAACGATTTTACCAATCTGTTGCATAATAAAATGGCTATCATATCCTCTCAAATTATGGAAAACTACTGGTACTTTGTCTGTTAATCTATAACTTAAATTACAATCATTATGTGCTGATCCTCTATATCTACCTGTTACATGACAATGATCTTTAACTTTTATATCTGTCTCAATATATTTTTGATTACATATATGACAACTATCTGCTGTTTTAAAATTTTTAATATCGGTTTTTGACATTATCATATCCTGTTTAAAATGTTTGTTTTTAATGTATTTACAATATTTGGCTTCCTTTATCATTTCTTCCATAAATTTGTATACAGCATCTGGACCCCTATATATTTTCAATGGTTTGCTATATTTGTCATCATATCTACATACCACCTTATAACCATATCCACAATCCACATGTTTCTGGTATGCTTCTGTGTATGATTTTACTGTTTTTAAGTGAACATCCATGTATTTTCTCAGTGATGGCTTCAAAATCTGCATATATTACAAATGGTGCCTCTAATTGTTTATGATAATTTTGGAATTTTAATGTGTTCTCACCAGGTGCTGGCATATTTATGGCTTGTCTACCATTTATCACCATACAATTTTCAATATGATTGTCCAATATTTCTTTAGTGGAGAAACATTGTAGACAGTACATACAAAAGTGTTTTCTTTCCCTATGTTTTGTTTTGTTATACATGAAGCTGTTAAAATCATCAATTAGTACATAATGTTTGTATTCATCCTTTGTTATTAATAGTAGGGACATACTATCATCATACTTCTCTTTTGATATATATATTGGATATGGTTGATTATCCTCATAACCGAATACATTTATTCTGATATTGTTATGTTTTTCAATTTTATTATACTGTTTAGTGGTTACAGGAAATTCAATACCATCATAGTTCAATTCACTTACATATTTTCTATCGGATTTTTTAATTCTCTGTGGATTTCTGTCCTGTTTATTCAAATGCCTGATATGGCACCATCTAAAACATGCATCATCTGTATTTTGCAAATTGATTAGTCCCTTTGAACTATTTATTAATTCTTCTGGTAGTTTTATATAATTTGATCCCTTTAATGGATCATATAATGTTAAATTTAAAAAATGTGAATCTACTGATTCAATAGTCCATCCAGATCCTTCAGAAATCCATTGGTTGATAAGATTTATTATTTGTTGGGATGATAGATTTATAGCATAATGGATATCATTTTCATTTATGACAGTATGTACCCTATTTTTGAAATATGCAGTTTTAAACACCACATCATTTGCATTAATAGGCTTTAAAAATGTTATTTTTAATGTTTCCACATATTTGAAACCTTTTAATTTCACCAATTCCCTATTTAAAATACCAGATATATTATTTCTTGTGGATTCTAATTGTTTTAATGGATCCATATTATTTTTAATTCTAACCTCAAATGATTTGGTTGACTTCTTAAATGCACTACCAAGTTGTATTATTGGTGCTGGTAAAGGTTTTCTGGGTACTGGTGTTGGTTTAGTGGTCTGGGTGCTGGTGTTGGTTTAGTGGGTCTGGGTGCTGGCATGGGTTTAAGATTTTTATATTTATTTTCAATATCATGGTCATCTATCGGTGTGGGTCTAAAAGTTAGAATTGGGTGTGGTTTTGGTGCTGGGATGGGTCTAAGTTTCTTATATGATGGACCATTTATTTTGATCCATCTATTAGTCTTGGGGCTTCTGATGTATCCAGGTCTAACATCAATAGTATTATTACCACGTATTATATTAATTAGCTCTGTCTTGCTTAGTTTTTGAAGATCTATATCATTCATCATTATATTAGGTTTTGAAATTATTTTATTCATTTTATAATACTATATATTGGTATCTCTTTAAGTGTATTTTGGTTTTTTCTTAAACCCATATTTATAAATGATAATATAGTATATCCATATTACCATTTTTTATAGTAAAAAATATTTTAAACAATAACATTCCCTTCAATTTACTACATGTATTTTATGAATGTGTTTTAGATGACTGTCTAATGTTTCTTTTGATTTAAATGTTCTGTAACAATATTCACATTTTATTCTCACTTCATAGAAATATTTAATAATCTCTGTTATAATTTCATCATAATCATTGCTTACCAGTATCTTATATCCATTTAATTTATATTTATGTAACATAACTCTCTGATTATTAGTTAATTGGCCATTTCCCTTTGGTGTTTTAAACTCAATTACAAATCCTGGATATAACATGTGGAAATTTTGTATTACCATATCTGGTGCACCCTTCTGATATCCCATATTATATGATCTTATTCTAATTTTACTATTTATTTGGTTTTCACCCAATGATACAGACATTATTGCCTCAGGATAATGGTTTTTAATATAATTGACAACTTTTGAGTGTAGATCATATTCTGATTCTATCGTGTAGGCCAACATCTTGAATTTCTTTTTCTCATACTTTCCAGTTTTTCTTATTGATGGTAAAACTTCACCTGTAACCCACCTTTTGAATTCTTTTGCTTTCTCCATCTTTGATCCTATAATAAGGCTATATAATCCTGATTCATTTATGTACATCATATGTCCATTTTTTAGGGGTATCTTTTCCCAACCCCTAGATTTTAGGTCATTTATATACATCATATGTCCATTTTTTAGCCCAGTTTTTTCAACACCCCAAGAATTTAGGGGTATCTTTTGCCGACCCCTAGATTTTAGGTCATTTAGTGTGGTTTTATCTTCTGGTTCAACATGATCCCTTATAGCCTTACGAGTATTTTTATATTCCAATATATTGGCAATTGTTTTGGCCTTGAACCAAACATTTTCATCAACTTTAATAACATCTAATTTAGCATCCTCATAAATAAATACTTCTTCCATAATAATTACTAATAATGTTATCTTCTTAAGTATAATCTTTTAAATACCACCAATCGGTTTATTGTATCCGATTAAAAATATGTAACATCTGCATTCACTGCATAATGCCCAATAGATAAAGTTTCCACCGATTATTCTATAATACGGTTTTACGTCATTAGATAGCCTACGACATTGATTACAATAACTGTAAATACAATAGTCTTCCATATAACTATAGATTATTATTTCTTTCTTTTTTTATACCAATAAATACCACCACCAACCATAGTTATACTAGCAACAATAAATCCTAATTCTCTATATTTCTGTGATTCTGATGGTTTATAGAAGTCTGATAATTTAGGTTCAGGTGGTAGTTCTGGAAGTTTGGTACCAGTAAGCACATAATATCTTTTCATTGCAAGTCCTAAGTCATTAAACCGTTTTTCGATAAGTTTTCCTTTCTTATTTCATTATTTATGTAATCAATTCGTTTTTGTCTTTTTTCAGCCCATGCTATTTGAGCCTTTTGCATTGTTTCAACTGCTAAGTCATGTCTTTTTCTCTCTTCATCACTTCCCCTTAATGCACTAAAAAGGAAATTACTACCTGAGAAAGCAAGCGCATTCACCACAGCACCAATACCCATCATTGCTAATCCGGCCATCTTATATATTATCAGGAATTATTTTTTGCTTAACTAGATAGTCCTTGGTCATATCAGCAGCAGCAACAACAACTACCAATTTAACAGTATCCTCTATATCAAATTTACTAAGAGATGGTGGTGTCATTTTAAACAGTGATTTTCCTAGCATTGTGTATCCAACAGCTAGTCCAGAAACGACAGCTCCATGATACAGGCTTTCTTTTATATTTTTAGTGTAATCCGTAGTACTCATTATATATTATGGTATAGAAAAAGTTATTCCATACTAAAGGTATCTTTACTAGGTTTTTTGATAACTATCTTTGACCGTTCTGGTTCTTCAATTGACTGTGGTTTGTGTTGTAATACTGGTATTTTCTTTTTTATTTGGCTATACGCAATGTATGATGCACCCATTAACAATATGCCTGCACCAACAACCACATACTGGTAATTATTTGTTTTGTTTTGTTTTTCAACATGGTGTTCTTCTTGCTTAGTTATACTATCATTGAGTCTCTTTAATTCTTCTTTTTTACGACGATTATGTTCAACAAGCTTTTTACCCTGTTCAACTCTTAGGGGATTCTTCTGTTTTGTTACTTTCTGCTCCTCCACTACTGTTGCTACTGCTGTGGTTGGTTCCACTATTTGCTGCTCTTCCATTATTACTACTATTAGTGCTAGAATTTTTCACATAATGTCTACCTGTAATCATGGCTACACTAACTGGCGCTAGCATTGCACCAAATTGATAGTACATATCACAAGTGAATCTCAGTAAAGCAGTATTAAGAAATGGATCATTCTCTAGATCATCATTTAGTTCATTTTTATTTTCCATACCTAAGGCCCCACATGCTATATTAGAATATAAACCAATTAATGATTTTTCTAATGATTTAGTCATCTGGCCACTTAATTTGCTCTCATATCTTGTTGACATATTATTGATCTCATCTGCACTCATCTCCATTATTTGTTGTTCAGTGTATTCTTTACTTAGATGTTGTTTAGAATTTCCTGATACCACACAATTAATCAGTCTATTCCTTTTTTCAGGATCCACTTCTTCCATTGGTTCTTCAATTAATGGCTGTTCTATCTTTTTCTTTCTTCTAACATTTCTTTTAGGTTTTATTTCTTTGGCAACATTCTGTTCTAAATTAGTTAGTTGATCAAGTATCTTAGAATCCATTACTATATTTATATAATAGAAAATCTTACGCAACTTATAACATGGATATATAATTGAAAAAATAATTGCTAATAACAAAATGAAGTTAACGTATTCAATCATTATATTATTAATTAACAAAATTATAACTAGCGTATAACTAGTGTATCAACAAATTTTAGCAGGATTTTAACAAATAATAACTAGTTGGTTGGTAACACTTATAAGTTTAAGTTTAGAATATGGTAGATTTTGCAGGAGTGTTTTTAATCTATCTCGTTCATTCTTATCTGGCACGACATCATTCTCTCTTAAACAATCTTCAAAACTATCTCTATCTTTGGTGAAGAACAAGCAAAGCCATTTAACTTGTTCTCTAACGTCTTTTGAAACCGAATTATACTTTTGTGTTAATACCCATAGGGAGTGATTTCTATGTCGACCAGAGAATGCAAGTTCTGATAGCGCATCACGTTTTTTATTTATTTCACCTTCAGCAGGACAATCATCAATTATAAATAGTGTTTCATGGCCCTTAAAATTATTTGTAAATAGTCTAATCCATTCATTTAATTTACATTCTACATCATAAACAATAAATACACTTTCATCATCGAGTAACCACTTTCCTGATAGGTACGTCTTATTATCTAAAACTGTTGGACATAGAATAATAATGTATTCAAAATGGTGCTTATATTTAGTTTCAAGTAGTTTTAATAAGTATTCGGTTTTACCACATGCGGTTGCACCAACAAACATTGCACTATGAGGAAATTTTGGAAAGTTCATTATATATTTAGTACATAATATTAACAAATGCACCATTTAAAATGTTAATTTGGGCATCCATAAATAGATAGATATAACACTGCAGATTACCAGCAGCTCCAGCCGTCTTTGTAATAGCAAGAGTAATACCTTCTGAAGCATTCTCAATACGTCTACCTGTTCCATGTAGTGTGTTATCATCGGATGATCTAAAATCCAACCACAATCCGAATTGTTTTGTGTAATAATCTACCATTCTCATATCAAAGACATTTAACTCATGTTGTGCTGAGCCATGTTGTTTCAATCTTCCAGCACCAAAGTGTTTCTTGATTTCATCCCATTGGTGATAGCTTTTCATCCCCTGTGCGTATATTTGATTAGATTTTCCCTCGACGGCTATCTCAACATTAGTAATTTTAGGGTTGTAGAATTTTTCAGTGTCTCTTGCCCAATCAGTGTCTTTTGTAAACAGCATTAGAATACCTTTTAGACTCTTGGCTGGTGTGTTGAAATTCATATTCCATACCGTATCACCATCTTTTAGAACAACATGTCTGTGTCTTAAAATTCGATCATACAAAATACTCGTCCTCATATATTCAGTTCAGATGCCAATCTTGAATTAGAAATTACATCAAACTCTAATGAGATGTTGCTAATTGTGTATGTGGCGTCCGTTTTATCACTCTTAATCACTTTATTGTATTCATTAAATGTAAGTTCGTAAGAAAGCCTACCCGCTAGTCCAGACTGATAGAAGGGCATAGAACTTTCCAGCATTTCAAAGTCTAGTGGAATACAAAACTTATTACCAAATGCTGTAGATATTGCTTCATCTCCAGTATTGGCCGCTTTGTCTCCTGCACCAATTCGATATTTAATAGCATTTTCAGTTTGTCCATTTCCTTTGGTAACAATACCTTGAAATATAGCATTTCGTCTTTCAGCATATGCCATCCATGGGTCATAATATGTGTCAAGTGTGTCACTATCATCAATACTAAGTATTTCATTACCCTCGATTTTTATAACTTTTTTCTTAATAATGGCCCTTCCAATATTTTTAACCAATGTTCTGTTCAAATCATCTGTTGAATTAAGAGTAATATCAAATGTTAACCTGGTTGTTCCTGGAACTATGACATCATTAGCTTCCAAATTTGGAAACCGTACATTTAACATCTCATTTACTCCAATAGTAGTTGGATTATTAGTGACTACAATTTTTTGTCTATTCCCTTTAATTCCAAAAGCATTTCTAAGTGATCTATTAGGGTTTAGTTTTTCTCCTGTGGTTGTCATTATATATTTATACAATAGAAAAAGTTACATAATATGAAGAACAACCGATGTAGGTAAATTACTGTTTATAATATTTCTGTCATTATCTCGTAGCTCAACTTTAATATAATCTATTATACCATTTCTCATAGTTTTGTATTGAACATTAGTTGGCTCGAATATTATTGTATCACCAAATGAAACATCTTTTGGTGTGTATCCAGTATGAAGGGTATTGGATGGAATCCCATTATGGAGGTTATCTGTTGTAGAGAGAGCATCAGTGGAGAAAGTAAATGATTTTTTAGATAGCAGCAGATCAACGTAATTATCATTATTTACTCCTAATATGTTGTGAAGGTAGTAATCAAACTTTTTTATTCCACCTCCAATTATAGATTTTCCAGTTAATGTACTATAATTTATTCTACTGCTGATATGTCGTAAAATATCATTAATATTATAGAACCCCTTTTTAACAATAATGTGTGTATCATTTGTTTGATACATCTTCTCGTCTTCTTCAATGTTGTAAAACGTGTAAGCCAAACGTGCTCTAACTAAACCAATTTTTTTACTATTATTTCTATTGTCGATAGGTTTTTGTAAATCGATACCTTTTGAAATGTCATCTATTACAATATACATTTTCTAAGTTATATAATATAATGAATAGAATTTATAAATACGATCCTAAAATATCCGGGTTTTATGAACCAAACGGTGGAAAATACCTACAACGAATCAAAGCGAGTGATTTATACATACAGAATATAGTGGTTGCAGAGAATGTAGGCGATATTGAGAGTTTCCATAGTAAGTTTCCAAACATATTTACCAACTATGAGGTAGGAGCAGTCAGGGCAGGAGATCAAACATTTAACAACTGGAAAACCAACCCATTCAAACTATGGCAGACCCAATTAAATTTTGCAGTATTTCTATCAACAAGCGTATGTGGAATATCACCAGAGCATTTAAATTCAGATCACCCTTTGGCTAAAAGCATATACACATTCCATGTTTATTATCACATTAGACGGATATTCAAAATACTGGAAGTCTATCTACCATATCAACAAGTGTTTTCCGCTAGTAATAATACATTCACTAGGGATAAATATCTGCAATTGTGTAGAGATTATGGTGTTGACAGCAATTATAATACATGGAGAAATGAAAACTATATGAGTTCATACCAAAGTAAGAGACCAGAATATAACAACACAACCTGGTGATTCATATTATGATTCCAACAGTTTTGCTAGATGGATTATAGAACATTCGAGAGGTTTAACAACAATTGGCGTACAGAAATTAAGTGAATCCGTGAGAGCCTACTCTTATCTTCTACTAACATCCCAAACGTCTACAAGATCAAGCATTTTAGGTAATACAGGTCCAGCATTAGATTGCCAGCAAGTGTTTCTGAATAACTTTGAAAGCATAATTAATAGACATGTGGATATAGCAGAGGACATTAAAAGATTCCAGGATACATTACAATATGCTAGAAGTAAAGTAGATTATGTTGTTGGTGAGAACGTGTATATGTTACCAAGTGATATGAACTTTAGAATTGGGAAAGTGAATAACTATAATAATGAAATCCTAGTATCAAAATCAGACTTTGGCTTGGGTACTAATCTTAAAGTTAATACAGAAAAGAAACCGGATCCAAAACCTATACCAAAAGAAAAGAAACCAGATCCGACTACACCAAAGAAGAAGAACCCAGATCCTATACCACCAAAGAAGACAGATTCTACAATTCGAAAGAAGAAGACTACTGATAATACAAAATCAGAAGTACCTACAGATGAAATAACTCATGAGGAGGAGAAAATAGCTGTAATTTTAACTATAACTACTGTGTTTTCAATATGGTGGTATCTTTTTTAGATAGATTATCCTCTTTTTCTTGTCATAAAGTATGTATAGATTAACACACCTATACCTGTAATAAGTGCCCATACATTTTGTGATAGCCATCCAATGGCATCCTTTGCTCTATTTAGTATCCATGCGACCACGGATCCTATTATACCTGGTAGTGCTGCTGCTGCTTTTCCTGCTAATTTACCAAGTAGGCCAGCAAGTGCTTTCAATTTGTTCTTTATCCATTCCTTGGCACCTCCTTTGCCACTAGGTGTATCACCACCTCCACCACTGGCTGCCGCTGCTGCTGCTGCTGATCCACCACCTGGTAATAATGCTTCAACGAGTACGCCAATAGCCATACCAAAAGCTGTTAAAACTGATACTATTGTTATACCCTGTTCACGGAAGAGGTTTTTAATCCTTTCGCCTAGTTTACCGGTTTCCTTATCTAAAAGTCGTTTAAGTGAATCTTTAATATTGTTTATTTGGTTTAAAACTTTGTTCTTTAATATTCTAATATGTTCATTTCTTCCATTCAATTCAATATTTAAGTCATCAATCCTTTCATCAATCTTTTCCAATTCTATCACTTTTTCATCCTCTGTATAGTCCTTACTATTTGAAATTTCCAATTTCTTTTCTTTTTCTAATTTTATGTGATTTTCTAATTTAGTACATTCAGCTACAGTCAATCTAAGAGCCCCACTTATTGTTTGCATTGCTTTATCATGACCTTTCAGCTCTCGCTCTGTCAATCCAATAATTAGTGGTGTATGTTCATCACCACCGAATGATGTTTCTTCAAAATCTTCATTAAAATTACTTAGTTCATTTGAGGCTATACTAACCATTTCCAAGACTTCCTGGTTTGATGATGATTGTATACTACTAGCCGCATTTGTTAAGTTTTTATTTAGATTGGTTGCCTTATTACTTAATTCTTCTTTTGCTGATTTAGATGAGTTCGGGTCAAAGCCCATCTCTCTTAATAATTTTACACCTTATATTCTCTTATACTCTTTTGGGGTTGTAAATTGTCCCCCAATTAATAATTCTTTATATAAACCTTTTGTACTATGGAATAAAATATTTCTATCTTTAAATTCAAGCTTATCATACAATATTTTACCGGCTTCTGCATCTGTAAATTTTACCCTTTTATTTTATTTTATTTTAACATATTCTTTATGCAGTTTCAATACTATCGTTTTAGCCATCCTAACTTTTTGTTTTTCAACTATTTCATTTATATTATTAATATTTTTCATCAATTCTTCTCTTCAGCTATTTGCTCTTCTGACATTTCACCTTTATCTATATTGTTTAACCTTGTTTCTAATTCATTTTGCTGACGATAAGCTTCATCAAAATTTAATACACTATCATCATTATAATCTTCAGATTCATCAAATGTTTTATTAAATTCATCGTTATCTAAATCCTTCTGCCATTGTATAATATATAACTAGAATAATTTATTTTACATATAATATAATGAAACAAATCATATGCTTTGAATATAGTGGTGAAGATTGTTCAGACGCTGAAATAGTTAAACTATTGAATTGGTATAAATATTACCATAAGTTGTACATATGCTACAAATGGAAATATAAACGTACTAAAAAACTAAAATTAGTTCTACATATGGTTAGTATAACATTAATTGTTGTTGGTGGGATTGCTGGAACAATAACCGCAAATGCAATTGTATTGGGAACTATAAGCGGTGTTGGTGTAATCATACAGGGATATATGACGAAAACAAATATTACCAACAAGGTTGAGATGTATAAATTTGCATACACATCATACAATAAGGTTCTTACCCAAATACAATCATTTCTAAATGGAATAAAATATGGGGATACTACATTTCTATCAGATATGGTGATATTAGATGGTATTATTATTGACCTATGTCCACCAATCAATGGGATGAGTAACAAGTATGAGAAGATTTATGGTCTATAGATATTATACTCCATATATTATAAGAATGGATAAGATTTATTACTCTGATACTGGCTACTGGAGAGGTAGAAGTTCAATAAGTAAGTTGGCTAAAAAAGCTGGTACAACCAATGAAGAAGCAGAAAAATGGCTACTAAAACAACCACTGTATCAAATATATCTACCAGCACCAAAGTATGTCCCGAGACCCAATTCTTCATTTTCTATTTATGCTACACCCAATGATATACACCAGGTAGATGTCTTGTATCTTCCACATGATAAGTACAAAAGAAAAACATATAAGTATGCTCTCTGTGTTGTGGATGTAGCTAGTAGGTATAAATCAGCATATCAACTAACTAGCAAAAGCTCAAAAGAAACTGCTGAAGCCTTTGATTGGATATATGTTAATACTGAACTAAAATTCCCCAAAACATTGATTTGTGATGCTGGCAAAGAGTTTTATGGTGATGTTACCAAACTTATGAACAAGCATAATGTCATAATACAACGTGGTGATCCTAGCCAACATAGAAGTCAAGGTATTGTTGAACGATTTAATAAAACATTAGCAGATAGACTATTTAGTTATCAATACCATAAGGAGTTTGAAGATCCATCAAAAAGTAACAGAGAATGGGTTGGTAGATTGCACACTGTAGTTAGTGCTTTGAATAACGAAAAAACCAGACTAATTGATATGAAACCAGTAGACGCCATAAAACATACTTCAATAAAACAGGGATTTTCAAAGCCCATCAAAAGTGATAATAAAACATTGCTAGATATTGGTACCAACGTTAGATATCTATACGAGCCTGGTGAATTGGAAGGACAAATTTATAAAAGTGAAAGACGAAAACGATCTACTGATCCAATATGGTCGGTGGACATATATAAAATAAAAGATAGATACATTAAACGTAATCAACCAACGTTATATTATTTGGATGGTGGTCCTAAGAGATCATTTGTTTCTGAAGAGCTTCAACCCATTTGGAATCATTAGATATTAATCCCCATATTCTTTCTATTTCCTTTTGCCTAGATTGTGTTTTTAATTGTGGAATTATTTTTGCATAATCGTTCATACCCAGTGCTTGGAATATCTTTTTTAGTGTAAAGTAATAGTTTATAAAGCTCTTTTTCTTATTTGGTTTGTACTTATTGCATAGGCGACTTATGACAGTAAATAGATGTTGTGCTCGATTACGTTCGTCTATTGTTAGATGTGGAAACGGTTGATTCATTAATGTGAAATAAATGTAAAATATACTATTTTTATATGACATCAACTTGTTCTTCTTTAATAGTGATTCTAGTATGGGGATACTCAATGGTATAACATAATTGTATACTAAATTGTCTGTATTATTAATCTGACTCCATAACGTTTTTATCACATCATCAGGTACCACTTGATCTTGCATACATATGAACTGTTTTAGGATAACAGTGAAATTCCCACCCCTCTTGTATATGCACTTGTTACGAAATGTACAACGTTCAAAAACACTGTATGAATTTATATAAACTGGAGTATCACTAACTACACCACATTTTGGACAAACTAGTGTCGATGCTGTTGTACTCTTAATCTTATCCACATCACAAGTACAATCTATATCATCCTTATCATCCTTATCATCGGTATCACCAAAATAATAATCCATATGATACTCTATATAACTAAGTAAATCATCATTATCTAATTTAGACATATATCTATATCTGTAAGTTTATTCATTTATACTATACATACATGTTATTTCTTTAAATCTATTCCATTAAACTATGACGTCACAACTACCATTATAACATTTGAACTTTTTCTATACCATATATTGTATATACATCAAATTATAAAATCGTAATAATCCAAAAATTGGTTATACAGATAATACTACAGGCTGAAAAAATATACTCTTGCCGACCCTTAGCAACACCATAAACATACACTTGCAGACCCTCCCAAACAGCAAAAAATAGCACTTTACACGTAAATGGCCATACATGTATTGTAATATCTCTAAAATACCATATGAGGGTACGAGCACAGTTTTTACATGTGGTGAATCTAAAGGGTGTACAAGTAGTCATAGACATGGGGGTTTGAGCACAGTTTTAGTAAACTATCTTTATCGCGAATTTTTGTCTCGCCATACTTTCAAAACTGGCCATTCGCGAAAAATTTATTTAGTACAAACTTCCTAAAAAACTTCCGCGAAAGTATATTCCCAAAAAATTTTTAAACAAAGTCTGGTTTAAAACGTTTTACTTTTGAGTCGCCAAATTTCTCTCGAAATTCGGAAATATTTACATAGAATTACCAAAAATAAGACGATGATGCTTCAAACGAATGTATCCTAACAAAAATCCAGTAACAACAGCTTCTGCGAATAACTTTTATATCATTGACCAATGAGCACAAAAAGTGCTGCTCATCAATGACCACAGAGTAAAATCAAAAGTAGTGACCATCCTCTGTATGACTCTGTAGTTGCGCAAGTAAGAAAGGGGGGAGGGGAGCTCAGAGTGGGAGTCCCTTGTACTTTTTACTTAAAGGGTTAAGAAAAGACCTTTAGATTAAAAAGAAAACAACAACCTTTTTTAAATAATCGTGCATTGAAACGGTGCAGAAAATATATCTGCTAATTTCCGCATGAAGAAGGTCAAATTTAGCATTTTATTCACAAGGGTTGCCTCCTTAAACTCCTGAATTCTCCATAATTTTAAAATGTCTTCCCAAAACTCCTCAAATCTCCTCCAAAAGTAGACATTTTTAAAACTCTCTCCTCAATCTCCTCAACTTTCCTTTTACAAAACTGTATAATTTGTCACATGCTTTTACTTTCAAAATGCATAGAAATTCTGAGCATTGTTACAGACGTAATTTGTTCTTCACTCGTGGCATTACCTCTTCCCAAATATTCTCAATTTCTTTGAAAAAATATGGAAATGTCCCCAAATATCTTCAATTTATTTTATAAAAATATCGTCATCTTCTCAAAAGCTTGAAAATTCTTATCAAAAGTCCTCAAGTTTGACTGGGATGCGGGACTCCTAGTCTGATCGCAATATAGAAGCAAATAGAGCTGGAAACGAAGTTGACTAAAGTAGTTAGTCCTAAGGTAGTTCCCAACCTTGTTTGAGGTTTGGGACAGAATGTAGAAAATGGATTAAAAAGAAATTTTTCTGGATTTTTTTTTTTTTCAAGGGTGTTTTAAGTGTGCTATAGAAAAAGACGAATACCAGAGCATACCTTGAAAAAGATAAATATGTAACGAGTTTCTTCAAATAAATAATTTTTTACTACACAGATATATAAAAACGTTGACTTGTAAGAAGTCATTATCAATAAAATATCTTTTACAGATTTTAAACAACAACAGTATATAATGAATTTTTCGTGTTTTTTTTACTTTTTACGATTTTACTTCGTTGCGAGTTACACAGCTACGAGAAGATATTTTTCAAAAATTACCTTTGTACGCAATTACAAAAATTTTCAGACTCAAACTCCCTGAACGAGGGAGTAGAAACTCTTGGTTTTTTGTTGAAAAGTGCCCAAAAAACTTAACGTTGGAAATATTTTAAGTTCATACTCTATTCTGCTCCGCATTCTTTGGCCAAATAGACAGAAGAAACTCAAGCGCCTGGATTTGCTTTTTAAAATCGAACATGTCGGCCGAAGATGAAGCTTTTGTAATTGGTGGACACATCATGGTAGGACCGAAGCACACAGCCAAATTTTTGAAATCCATTTTGTTTTCATCACTTCTCTGCGCCACGCTCTGTAGATGCTCCATGATATATATTAGAGTCGCTCGGTTTGTGTGCGGTAACTTTTTCATAAGTTCAACCAATACCGTGTCACGTGATTTTGCGTCAGTATTGTTCTGAACCTCTAACGATTTGTTGTATATGTTTAAATATGTTTCTTGTGAAATCAAAGGGTTTGGTAGTTCTCTCAAATAATCTTTCAAAATACCAGCGATCACGTGACAATCGATATCATCTACGTCAGTGTTCAAGCTGTTTTCTTCGAACTGTGAGCGCAATATCTTCTTCTTACGAGCATTTCCACTAATTCGATATATCCCTACCAGATCCAGACCCCTTTTCTCAATCTCCTCCACGCATTTTCGCACAATTATTGGCACCGTGTTTTCTTCTTGCACTAAAGTTCGTGATAAGTTGAACCCAAAGACACCACTACTGCGTGAAGACGGAGAACGCTGTAAATAGCTTCTGGCTTCTGTGAATTCGATGCATAAACGAAGCTGCACATGATTGGTCGTTGATAACAGTAGTTGCGCTTTTTTTTGTCCGTCCAATAATTTTTCAAGATGGATGCACGATTGACTTAATAACTTATGTTGCTTTCTTGGAAGTTTATGGAATATGTAAAACATTAAAACACATGAGCTGCGTATATCTATATCGAAATTCTCGTCAAATTCAATAACATCTTTAAGTTTCTTGGGTTGTGTCGTCGCTTTATACTCGTCATCGACTTCGATAGTGCAATAGCATTCTCCGTCGAGGGCTGATAATCGTCCGAACATTTTCATAACATGCACTGATAACTTCCCACTGAATCCTTTTGTGAATTTGGCGTTTCTTGACGTGCTATCGCTTGTGTATACTTGTGTTTTTAGAATTGAAGTCGGTGATTTAGACTCTTCGCTGTCCGACGTCGACGATAAGCTATCGTTCGAAGGAATCGACAGCAAACTGCCGGTATGTTCATTCTTTTTGTTATCTGCTTTCCTGAAAAACTTTGGAGATTTGATGAAGCCCGACCTAGGGGACTTTGAGAGATTGTTATTCAAATCTTGCTCAAGGCTAGCTGGTTTTTGTAGATACTTTTGAGCACGAGATAAACGTTTCACGTTAAAACTGTCGTCCGTCGTATCCGCTATCTTACCAGATGGTATGGACGGCAACTAAATGTAAAATATACTATTTTTATATGACATCAACTTGTTCTTCTTTAATAGTGATTCTAGTATGGGGATACTCAATGGTATAACATAATTGTATACTAAATTGTCTGTATTATTAATCTGACTCCATAACGTTTTTATCACATCATCAGGTACCACTTGATCTTGCATACATATGAACTGTTTTAGGATAACAGTGAAATTCCCACCCCTCTTGTATATGCACTTGTTACGAAATGTACAACGTTCAAAAACACTGTATGAATTTATATAAACTGGAGTATCACTAACTACACCACATTTTGGACAAACTAGTGTCGATGCTGTTGTACTCTTAATCTTATCCACATCACAAGTACAATCTATATCATCCTTATCATCCTTATCATCGGTATCACCAAAATAATAATCCATATGATACTCTATATAACTAAGTAAATCATCATTATCTAATTTAGACATATATCTATATCTGTAAGTTTATTCATTTATACTATACATACATGTTATTTCTTTAAATCTATTCCATTAAACTATGACGTCACAACTACCATTATAACATTTGAACTTTTTCTATACCATATATTGTATATACATCAAATTATAAAATCGTAATAATCCAAAAATTGGTTATACAGATAATACTACAGGCTGAAAAAATATACTCTTGCCGACCCTTAGCAACACCATAAACATACACTTGCAGACCCTCCCAAACAGCAAAAAATAGCACTTTACACGTAAATGGCCATACATGTATTGTAATATCTCTAAAATACCATATGAGGGTACGAGCACAGTTTTTACATGTGGTGAATCTAAAGGGTGTACAAGTAGTCATAGACATGGGGGTTTGAGCACAGTTTTAGTAAACTATCTTTATCGCGAATTTTTGTCTCGCCATACTTTCAAAACTGGCCATTCGCGAAAAATTTATTTAGTACAAACTTCCTAAAAAACTTCCGCGAAAGTATATTCCCAAAAAATTTTTAAACAAAGTCTGGTTTAAAACGTTTTACTTTTGAGTCGCCAAATTTCTCTCGAAATTCGGAAATATTTACATAGAATTACCAAAAATAAGACGATGATGCTTCAAACGAATGTATCCTAACAAAAATCCAGTAACAACAGCTTCTGCGAATAACTTTTATATCATTGACCAATGAGCACAAAAAGTGCTGCTCATCAATGACCACAGAGTAAAATCAAAAGTAGTGACCATCCTCTGTATGACTCTGTAGTTGCGCAAGTAAGAAAGGGGGGAGGGGAGCTCAGAGTGGGAGTCCCTTGTACTTTTTACTTAAAGGGTTAAGAAAAGACCTTTAGATTAAAAAGAAAACAACAACCTTTTTAAATAATCGTGCATTGAAACGGTGCAGAAAATATATCTGCTAATTTCCGCATGAAGAAGGTCAAATTTAGCATTTTATTCACAAGGGTTGCCTCCTTAAACTCCTGAATTCTCCATAATTTTAAAATGTCTTCCCAAAACTCCTCAAATCTCCTCCAAAAGTAGACATTTTTAAAACTCTCTCCTCAATCTCCTCAACTTTCCTTTTACAAAACTGTATAATTTGTCACATGCTTTTACTTTCAAAATGCATAGAAATTCTGAGCATTGTTACAGACGTAATTTGTTCTTCACTCGTGGCATTACCTCTTCCCAAATATTCTCAATTTCTTTGAAAAAATATGGAAATGTCCCCAAATATCTTCAATTTATTTTATAAAAATATCGTCATCTTCTCAAAAGCTTGAAAATTCTTATCAAAAGTCCTCAAGTTTGACTGGGATGCGGGACTCCTAGTCTGATCGCAATATAGAAGCAAATAGAGCTGGAAACGAAGTTGACTAAAGTAGTTAGTCCTAAGGTAGTTCCCAACCTTGTTTGAGGTTTGAGACAGAATGTAGAAAATGGATTAAAAAGAAATTTTTCTGGATTTTTTTTTTTTTCAAGGGTGTTTTAAGTGTGCTATAGAAAAAGACGAATACCAGAGCATACCTTGAAAAAGATAAATATGTAACGAGTTTCTTCAAATAAATAATTTTTTACTACACAGATATATAAAAACGTTGACTTGTAAGAAGTCATTATCAATAAAATATCTTTTACAGATTTTAAACAACAACAGTATATAATGAATTTTTCGTGTTTTTTTTACTTTTTACGATTTTACTTCGTTGCGAGTTACACAGCTACGAGAAGATATTTTTCAAAAATTACCTTTGTACGCAATTACAAAAATTTTCAGACTCAAACTCCCTGAACGAGGGAGTAGAAACTCTTGGTTTTTTGTTGAAAAGTGCCCAAAAAACTTAACGTTGGAAATATTTTAAGTTCATACTCTATTCTGCTCCGCATTCTTTGGCCAAATAGACAGAAGAAACTCAAGCGCCTGGATTTGCTTTTTAAAATCGAACATGTCGGCCGAAGATGAAGCTTTTGTAATTGGTGGACACATCATGGTAGGACCGAAGCACACAGCCAAATTTTTGAAATCCATCTTGTTTTCATCACTTCTCTGCGCCACGCTCTGTAGATGCTCCATGATATATATTAGAGTCGCTCGGTTTGTGTGCGGTAACTTTTTCATAAGTTCAACCAATACCGTGTCACGTGATTTTGCGTCAGTATTGTTCTGAACCTCTAACGATTTGTTGTATATGTTTAAATATGTTTCTTGTGAAATCAAAGGGTTTGGTAGTTCTCTCAAATAATCTTTCAAAATACCAGCGATCACGTGACAATCGATATCATCTACGTCAGTGTTCAAGCTGTTTTCTTCGAACTGTGAGCGCAATATCTTCTTCTTACGAGCATTTCCACTAATTCGATATATCCCTACCAGATCCAGACCCCTTTTCTCAATCTCCTCCACGCATTTTCGCACAATTATTGGCACCGTGTTTTCTTCTTGCACTAAAGTTCGTGATAAGTTGAACCCAAAGACACCACTACTGCGTGAAGACGGAGAACGCTGTAAATAGCTTCTGGCTTCTGTGAATTCGATGCATAAACGAAGCTGCACATGATTGGTCGTTGATAACAGTAGTTGCGCTTTTTTTTGTCCGTCCAATAATTTTTCAAGATGGATGCACGATTGACTTAATAACTTATGTTGCTTTCTTGGAAGTTTATGGAATATGTAAAACATTAAAACACATGAGCTGCGTATATCTATATCGAAATTCTCGTCAAATTCAATAACATCTTTAAGTTTCTTGGGTTGTGTCGTCGCTTTATACTCGTCATCGACTTCGATAGTGCAATAGCATTCTCCGTCGAGGGCTGATAATCGTCCGAACATTTTCATAACATGCACTGATAACTTCCCACTGAATCCTTTTGTGAATTTGGCGTTTCTTGACGTGCTATCGCTTGTGTATACTTGTGTTTTTAGAATTGAAGTCGGTGATTTAGACTCTTCGCTGTCCGACGTCGACGATAAGCTATCGTTCGAAGGAATCGACAGCAAACTGCCGGTATGTTCATTCTTTTTGTTATCTGCTTTCCTGAAAAACTTTGGAGATTTGATGAAGCCCGACCTAGGGGACTTTGAGAGATTGTTATTCAAATCTTGCTCAAGGCTAGCTGGTTTTTGTAGATACTTTTGAGCACGAGATAAACGTTTCACGTTAAAACTGTCGTCCGTCGTATCCGCTATCTTACCAGATGGTATGGACGGCAACTTACGTTGAAATGTCGGGCTTTTCAAAACAGCTCTAAGGTTGCGATTTGACAACATGTCATTTTGACTCATGTTTTTAGCCCTTGTCAAAGTTGGTCTCATTTTTGCATCATTCGGATTCGTAGTAGTTCGTGAACGGTCTCGTTTTATCGAATCAACACGATATTGTATATCAGCAGGGTCGCTTTTTGTTCGGAGAAGTTCGGTATCTCTCGTTTCGTGTTCGTCGACGTAGTCGTTATAAATGTCGTATGATTTAAGAAGGGGCTGTGCGTTCAATGGCAATGGTAAAGCGGATCTGGTCTTGATGACTAAGGAATCTGACTTCTGCATCATAGATGCTACTTCTTCGAGGGTGTGACCGGTGACATCTACCTAGAAATATAAAATAGAATTTTCTTAATAAAATTTATGGATTTTCAGTAATTCCATTTAGCGTGAACTTTTTTAACACTTTTGCAAGATTTAAAAAAGTCAATGTAGAAGATAATTAACACATGTTATGCGATGGAAAAAAGCTTTTAACGAGAGAAAAAAATGCCACATCCTTCGCCTGGACAAAATGATGCAGTGCTTATAGCGTCATTGACGTTGCCAGTTGAAATCATCTACGGGGGAACACGACAACCGAAGTGGGAATATCTTGTTAAAAATCACTTCATTGAAGATAATTGAGGCACATGCACAGAGATTCTTTTATTCATTCTTTTTAGATTATTTGGTGGGAAATTGCTCGTTTTTATAAATTTAACGAAATGTATTTAGCTACGAAGGTATTTTTAATCAGTACAGCCGTGTGACAAAGCTTTAAAAATTGTCTTGGGAGACTTTAAGTGGCTCCTACGGACGTTTATTGCAGTACACCTTTTTTAAAAGAATAATAAAAATCAGAGCAGGCTGAAATGTTCTAAAATTTTGTTAATTGTTAGGCCGAGATTAGCACATTCTTTTACATGTGTATGCTGGTGGAAACTTGTTAGAAGATCTAGACACAGACATTGACATAGTAATTGAAGAAGGCGACACATTTGATATTGATGTTTTATTAGTTTTGATTCGCAGTAGAAAAACGAAAGTAAGCTTGATAATTAAGTCGTTATATTATCCTTCCTATTGAAGATCAGCCTGAGGATTATTTTTAATTTTTGAGTAAATCCCAACATAATTTCTAAGTCTCGATTTGTAGGAAGTTTACCTTTGCTTTTTTTGTGAGAGGGTACAAATACAAGCCTATTATGTCAAGCCAAGTGCTTGAAATACATTGAAGATTTGAGTCGCTATTTTCTACATGAATGTTGAAGTCCCCAGGGCTCTTTTTCACTTTTTGATATTTTGATATAACATCTCAATATCAAAAAGTGAAAAAGAGCCCTGGGGACGAGGTTGGACATAGACGTCCCGTGTTTAAATGGCGCTGATAAAGAAAATTTTTATTTGTTATTGATTTTATGTGAAGATTTGTGATTGCATTGTATGTGCATAGTTTATGTAGGGTTACGCTATAGTATGCATTGAAAATAAGTCTATCTTAGGTATGACGTAATACGGACAGTATGATGTAATGCGGACGATTATTTGTGCGACACTCGATGACATTTCCGTACATGACGGCCAAGAAAAGTGTCAAGTTTTCTCTTAGCTATCAGAATACGTAATGCAACAAAATTTCATGAAGAGAAACTGGCTGGGCACTCTCGTTCACAGGGATTGCCTCTTATCAGCAAGACAGAAATCCCTGGGAACGAGGATGACTGGCTGCGTTTTATTTTTCTAGTGTTTTGACTTAATTTTGGATATTTTAGAAGTCAACAGATATCGTAACACTTGGTAATGTTAAATCCGGAAAACGCGGAATAGACGATTGCCCTTGAAAGCCATCAGAATACTTGCTATATATACGTGCTATATCAATATGGCGGTTTTTTCAAGCACAGCTTATATAAACAAATAATAAGGGGCTTACTTTATTTATATAAATGATCTCATCGCCTGCGTGCAGCAAATTGTTTACATCCACAAAACTTCCCAGTGTAACACGAGAAATAAAAATACCATCTTTTCGCTCAATCCCATCCCCAAAACGTATGAAGAATCCGAGACTTTGTCCAGGAACCTTTCGGATTTCAATTTTCCTTATCACATCGCCTTGCTTATCCACATACATCTCGATTATCCCGGCTACTTTTTGCACAGAATCTTCTATCAGGGAAATGCTTGGTTGTTTGTGGCTGTTGTAGTAATAATCATCGTCATCATCTAAGAGCGATGTTTCGCGCAAGTCGTCCATGCTTTTTCCTGTTTTGTGAAACAGTTTTCTTTTTAAAAACGTGACTCGTTTTTTTCCAAGACCTTTGGTCTCTTTCGTATCCGTATTCGAGCGGTTTCGTATAGGGTTAGAAGGTTTATCGATTTTCAACAAGTTTTCCACAGATCTCGCAAATCTTAACCCGGGAGACTTTTTTTGGCGTTTGTAGTTTTTCTTAAATTCTAACAGATCTGTTAAAAAATCGTCGTCTTCGCTATTCGAATCCAAATTTATGCCATTCCTTCTGTTTTTACCAGTAAGATAACTATCTTGATCGGGTAACAAATCTACGCTGATACTCTTCCCGATAAACGATCGACGTTGTCGCTTCGCTTTATTGATTAAAATCTTTTCTTCTTCTTGACTATATTCTTCTTCTTCTTCTTCTTCTTCTTCTTGAGAGCTTAAATCACTGTCTTCACTTTCTTTTTCTTCGTTCTCGTCGTTTTCACTGCTATAAAGGTTATTGCTCAAAATGTCGTCAACACTTCGACTAAAGTTAACATGAGATTTTCTTCTTTGCAAACAAACGAAGTAGCTTCCACTAGCGACAAATTTGTTTCCCTCGCTTAATGATCGTCGTCTTATGTATTTCTCCCCTAAACTTATCTTTTCTTGTTGATCGTCCGAACTAGTGTTAACAGAATAGTTTTGCACAGCGTCAAGATGTGGAGTGAGTGTTGTTTCGTGGCTTTTTTTATTTTCTGACACAACTGCACTGGTAATCAACTCATTCTCCAGTGTGATGTTTTCTTTGTCAATGACTTGTCGATTGTTGTAACCACGTTTGCTGTTTTCGTTTTCACAAATATTTCCTATACTTGCCAACTCGACCTCAAAGGTGTTCATGCGTTCTACGAGATCATCAAATGTAATGATACTTTCCCGCGTTTTTCTCGCGCACTCCTCCGTTTGTTGACTTTCTCCGATGTCTATATCCACAATCTTGGCATGAGATGAAAGATCGTCGTGAAGAGATGTTTGCACAGGAAAGTTTACAAGATTACCGTTTATAGTAACACTGGTTTTTCTTTCTCGTTTGTTTGCAAAACTTTCTTCCTCGTTACGCAATTTATTTTCTTTTCCACGATTAGATTTCAACACTTCGTGACTGGGGACATCACAGCTACCAGAAAACGGTTGAATGACATCATTTCTATTTATATCTACCAATCCTGGTGATTTCACTTGAGTGTATGTCCCGTAGCCATATGAATCGTTCAGTTTCTTTTGCATTCCGTAAATGTCAACATCCCAATCACGCACTCCATCGTTGGGTAGAAAACTATTAAAAGTTTTGTTCTTTAGTTGAAAGCTTAATCCCTCCATTTAAACAACGGTAGAGTATTCTGTAGATCGTTGATTACTTTTTAAATATTGTTTTTTCTTCTTCTTGACTTATCTCGTTTGGTTGGCAAGCGATAAAAAAGCGAACTTCTCTCAAAACCGTTCCAACTTCAATACATCTAAACAAGATTACAAGAACTTTTTAAAACTGTGTTTTGTTCGGCGGATCTATAACATCTTCTTTTATCTGCGCGTTCACATTTTAGGATGTGCGTGCGATATTATGTCATAAGTTGGAGTAAAAGACAAAGGATTAACATATAATAAGAATATGTAATATGTAATAAAAAGTAATGCATAAAATAAAGGGAATAAGTGTAGGCGTTTTAATAATTTTCTTATAAACTTTTAATTCCATAAAGAAACCTCAGCCTCAATTCCTTTTTTGTTTCTTCGAGAAAGAAGACTTGGGAACGGGCTGAAGAAATGCTTTGTTTATATCCACTTTGTCCCTTTCATTATGTTGAAATTGAGCACATATTCAAAGGCAATCGAGACGATGTTTTTTAAAATTACGAGAAAAGTATCTGCACACTATACTCTAATCTATGATATGTTTTTATATTTTTATAACTCTGATATATGCTTATGTCTCATGAACCAGAAATAATTATAAAATGGCTTCTAAAAGGAAGGAATGAGAAACATATATTCCATCCTGTTTTTAGGTTGTGCTTCTTTAAAAATAAGCAATCCTGTATTTTACCACCAAGTCAGAATCGTTCTCTATAAGAGACTGGTAACGAAATGGCCGTTGTAACAACTGACGTCATACGGCGATAGTTTATACAACTTACTTAACTGCACGTGATACTTACTGGACATGCGCGTGACTGTCACAAGAAAAACAAAGAGGTCTCAAACGAAGGGTTGTATGATGATATACTGCTAAACTAATTGCGAGTCGATTTTATTTGAGATCGGTCGTTACAACCAAATAAAAACATTGATATTCTCAATAAACTCCGTTCACCCCCTAAAATCAAGAACAAATCTTTGACGATAAATAAAGCCGTATTTCTTGAAACAGTACAAAAACAAAATTTTTCTACAGTGTAATTCCGCGTGTAAATTTTTTAGATAGAAAGAAAGGGTTTAAAGCAGCTGAAACTAACGTAATACCTACAGGACATACCGCCGTTAAAAAAAGTTATTTCGCCAGATATTAGTGTCTAAAGTTGAGGAAATCTGTTTTTTTTAAACTAACCCCTCAAAATGCGGTCCTGGATGTAAACACATAGCATTGTTAAGGTTTAAAGACACAAAAAAATAAATTAAAAAATAAAAATGAATATTTGAGTTGAAAATTGCAGGTGAATATTACATAGCTATTATTTTTTTTACTTACAATTTTTTTTTATATGACCATATAGAAGCACCATCTCACTATTATTGCCAAATTTTGAAACATCTAACGTAAAAAAACACATCAACATAAGCTATTCCCGGAATAGAGAAAGTCAACACTCGATGCTAGCTGCAAATCCTGACCACGTGACCTAACATGTGATTTTAAAAAGGTGTTTTTTTCAGTAAATTTCATACTTACTTAATTTGCTACGTAAGCAAACAAGTTTAACAATGTCTTAATCCGTCATTAGACACTGCCGACAAAATCGCGGTGACATGTCATTAATGTCATCCACTCTATCAAATATAATGACACAGTGATGACGGAAGTGTCAACATTAACTTTGCATAGTTATATCAAGAAGTTATATTGAAATTAATTCGGCTTTATCTCTGTTTTTATCGTTATCAAAACTGAAAAAAAGCTATTTTGAGTGAACAAAATATGGAAAATTTTGACTGGAAGATATCCCATTCGTTCCCAACTTTTCCAATATAAAGAGAATGGGAAAATAGAGGGTTGAGAACAACAACACATTTCAATCAATCATAAATCCCTCCACCCCCCTTCCACCCCCTCCCTCATACCCCACCTACCCTTACCTCTTTTATGGCCAAAAAGTTGGAAATAAGAAACAAAAGATATAGCGTAGTTTGAGAAACATGCATGTATAATGTTTCAACCTTTAGCAAAATGTTTCTTGGTGTTTAAACTCACACACCTGGGAAAGAATTACTAATATGGTACCTGGCATGGAAAATCATCAAAACAGACATCATTTACGATACTGTAAAAGATTATTTCTTCGTTTTTCTAGAGTCGTTCTAGAATCGTTCACAGTAGAAAAAAACGAATGTTTAATTTTCGAAAAAACACTCCAAAAGCGAAATTTAGGCCTGTTTTCACTAACACAAAATAACTATAAGGCACCACAAAAGGCAAAACCTGGACCTTAAGAACTGTATTAGACAAACTAGTTAAGAAGTTAGGGAAATGCAAACAAAACTAAAAATATTAGAAATATTTTCTATATATATTCCGTGTATTCATTTTTTTCCATATTATCTGTTAATAAACCCTCATGCTGAATACTCCATATTATCTGTTAATAAACCCTCATGCTGAATACTCCATATTATCTGTTAATAAACCCTCATGCTGAATACGTGAATCGTTTCTAAAACTCCCTGAGATAAGCACGTAGATATAAAACATACCTACTAAACAGCAACCAAGTAACATTAACCAATCGGTTTTCACAGTAGCCAAACCAATTGCTTCAATAGTAAAATCTATGCGGTTAATAGATGCAACGTAAATGCTACACTGTCTTCAAGAAAGGAATCAAACCCTGGGTAGCATACTAATCTCAACAAAGATTCGCCTGTTTGTCACTCGTCATTCAACATTGGAGTTTTATTCGTGAAAATATTTAGAAAAAAAATCTTTTTTATACACACTCCCGGTGACAATGAGACGTTTTTTAACAATGAAGAAAACTAAGCAATTGTTTAAATGTTCAATCAGAAATCGGTAACGGAATCATTTTGTTACGTTTATCTATAATCACTCTTATGTTCATTTTGTCGCGTAAAACGGTTTCGGAAGTGTGACGTCATCATGTCTCTAATATGTTGGTAACGCAAAGGGTGACATTGTCACCGCCCGCGGGACAGGATATCACTGTGTGTAACAGGTTGATGCAGAAAGTAAGGATTATAAGTTTCGGATTATATATTTTCTTAAAATAAAAAAAGCCAGTCAAAGTGGCAATGAATGTTTTTATTGTTCTTACCGATCACTCGTAAAAATTGATAATCATAATTCATAACGTAATTTAAAATCATATTAATTTTTGACAACCTTTTTATATTAAAGCATTCAAAATAGATCTTTCAAGGTTTACCATCAAAGTGCTCTAAAGGACAAAAATTATACGGAGGCAAAAAAAATGTGTTAGCTCCTTAACTTTCAGAGATTATCTTCGTAAAAAAATATCGTGAGAAAGTGTTTGCTACTTAAGTCCGTCCTTAAAGTTTTACTTCTTACACAAAACATTAACAACTTCTTGTAACGACGCTGGCACCTTGTGAGGGTGGAAATGGATGGAAGGAGCTTTTAACCAATTAACGGTTTTCCGGAAATGATATCCGTTTCTGATTTGCTGGTTTAATGTGCTTTCCACATCCTACCAACAAGTGTCCATTACCGTTTCTTTAATGAGAAACAATCTGTTAGCATCAAATTAACTGTACCGCTATCGAGCGAAGAAATAGATGAGTACAAATAACGGCACCGATATTCAAACATTACATTAGGGACTGCGACATTCTCGTTCCCAGGGTCTCTTGCCTAAATCCGTACCCTGGGAATGAAGATCTAACAGTCGGTTTTGGCTGATTAAGTTTTTATAGTTCGTCATCAATGCATGATTGTGACAAATATACGCCTAAAGTTTCGATGGTATATACATCAGTTCATTTATTAATCAGACATACATCAATAAAAACCTTATAAAGAAAAATCTTTTGATATGATATAGCGTATTACTTCACAAATTCTATTATATTCGATATATTTATTCATCGAGAATAACAACGGTCTGCACATAACTGATAATGATCGGCATTTATCAGCTTAAGTCGTTTCCCGAATAATTCTTTATAAGGGGATGATCGTGTGTGATTCACTATTAAAAGGGAAATGATAAAACAATATCATGTAAAGGATTACTGATATCACATTTCATGAAAAGCGAGATGTTTCAAACATACAGTGTATTTAGGTTTCATATGAAAACAAACGATACAAAAACACAAGGCTATCATAGACCGTTTAAGGTTCGCAAAATATTCGTTCATGCTTCAAATAGCATCCAAACAGCGCTAAATTTGAAAATTATTTTCAGCGCTTTTTTTCTAATACTTATGTATGAAATCTGCGTATTTTAAAAAATTAGCTTCGCAAAATAAAAACAAGATTTGTAGCGCTTTTTCCAAAACAAAATCCTGTTTTCCAGGGTTTCTGAATTAGATATAGTTTTCCACTTGACTTTATACGAGACCTGTTGAGATCTCCCTCGATATAATCCCTGCGCTCCGCACGATTTCTAGTACTCAAAAACTCAGAGTTTCTCCCCGGCTCAGTGTTGTTTTAAAATTTATTTTATAAACATTTCTCAACACATAGACTTGGTAGAATTTGTTTAAGACATCACTTCAAAAATAATCTTCGGCGTGAATGAAAGAAAAGTAACAAGAGAATGAGAACTTAAGAACATCACGCGATGACAAATAAAATATGACTTGTGAATGGCGCGTGATATTCTCATCATTTTTATATGTTAAGCTGAAAGTTCTATAAAATTTTTTTTGAGACTGGAAACTAAATTTGGTCAGGCAAAGTAGGAATCATATAAGCAAAATAATGTGTGCGCAAAAAGATGAAATGAGACAACTAAGACGGGACTTGTCACTCGTGATTGTCATCCGTTATATCAAAACTGTAGGCTAGAAATTTAGATTTTGACTTCGTTGTCATTAATGTAGATATAGAGAAAATTAAAAACAGAGTTGCCAATCTTTATGGTTAAATTTGAAGACTTTTGATGAGAATTTTTACTTTTTTAAGGAGATTTTTCATATTATTCTTAAAAACTTAAAACTATTCGAAGTGATTTTAGAGGTAACGTCACGAGTAAAGAACAATTATTGATGCATCTACGTAGCATCTCAACGCATTTTGAAAAAAAACAACATGTTCTGGTTGTAAAATTAAAATTTAAAGAAAAAGTTGTTGAAAATTCTACTCTTAAAATCTACTACTGGAGAGAATTGACGAGTTTTGAGGAGATTTTTCAAAATTGAGGAGAGTTGAGCAGTTTTGAGAAGGCGTGACAAGCCCCTAAAAAGCTGTTTTGAAGTCTGAAAACGACATTGGTCTGGCAAACCGCGCAATGTAGGAATCATATGCATGCACATGATAAAACATTGCTTAACAGATACATATGTACCACGAGAACAGTAATTAATTTGTTTCGAAGAAGTCAGATAATGGATGAAGCAAAAATCCGACCATAAAGTAAGAATCGTAATTAAACAAACACACAGAAATAAGATATGATAGCAAGAAAACGACAACATATAAAACTGCTGGAATTTAATCTACATCATAAACTTTACACCCGTTTCTAACAACAACAATCAACAGCTCTTTACTTCTTCTTCCTCTTATCCAAACCATACGCAGCTAACCTCTGTAATGAAAACTTTCTTAAATTGTCCGGATTACTTCCCCTGAACTGTTTCTCAAGTTTCTTCATCTTTGAATTTCGAACACTACTTTGCGCGAGTTTTTTCGTCGAAAATCTCGAGGTCAAAACTCGCCTTTTAAATGACGTTTTACTCGAACTGTCCAGCTCTCGAAGTTTTTCTTTCTTTCTTTGCAAAGATTTTATATTTCTTGGCTTTTCGATTCTCGTTTCGTTAACACTAAAAGATATACATGTTCGGTTATGAAATTACAAAAAACGTCTTTCATGTCTGTCCGAATGGGCGGTAATGCCGTGGCGTTACAAGGGCGTTAACAGTTTGACTGTGAAAATAATACCTAGCGTGGCGTAGGGTGGGGGTGATATGATAAAATACAGCTGAATTATTACACAACAAATCAGTCGTAATGTTACAGAGGGTTTAAAACAGCTGCTCAAAATTTAAAGAAATATAGACGGTACAATAAAGCCACATTGATCCTAATGCTAGTGTAATCCTTCAGTCACGCACTATACCAATACGCCTAGCAAATTTTTAATAAGACAACATTTGTGTATTCTCAACCAAAATACACGCTAACATTGAACCTAAACGTACTACAATACAGATGCATGTAGAAGGTTGTAAACAATCGATGTCTAAGAATTCATTTATTAAAAGTAACCTACCCTGTGGCTTCTTCTTCGTTGTTATGTTGTTGTTGAAGTGACTGGAACACTCGCTGTTTCTTCTTCTTGTCACGTGATTTCTTTTTGTATCTTTGTCTCTCTTTCTTCTCCTCTTCTTCGTTACTATAATGTTATGGCGTTGTTTGTCAGTACTCAATCAAAACAAAAAAATATTGCCGATAGTCTCAGATAGCCAAAAAAAAGTCAATAGAGACTCGAGCACATAAATCCCTCAGGATCAGCCGTACTGCGTGACAACGAGTACTGCGTGACAACGATGAAAAGTAATAACGTCTAATGACACGCTTTCACAATATCATTTAATGTGAGGACTGGGAATGAAGTTGACCGGAACATTTAAACACGTAATAACTATTTTCTAATATCCCGAATATTTATACAGGATATAGCCACTTCAGTGTTGGAAACACTGTTATCAATGTGGGTCCTGTGTTCGGAATGTATACATTAAGTATACACCGGCAATACCTACCCAATTTCCCTCACATGGCATGGGTTGACCCGTAGCTGTGGCAAAGGCACTTGCTAAACATGCCCGAGCTGTGGACCGAACCACGGACCTTGTGATTACGAAGCGAACTCCATAACCACAAGGCCACGCGCAGTCTAATACTCGATTGAATTTTGTTAGAAGATGAACGGCGGAAAGAAAAACAACTATTCCAGATGCTTAAAAGTTATCTTTAAAACACGTCAACAAAGTTGCAACTTGGCATGAGTTACGTGTTGCTTAAAAAATGAAGGTTTAATTGCTGAACCAAACATTTAAGTTGACCCAGATTTAACACTTTTTGCTTAATTGAAGGACCACATCGCGAAAATTAATTCTAGGAAAATATCTGCGAATACTGTCGCACTTAATATGCTTTGCATACGTTATACTTACTAGTATCGCATCGTTTTCTTTAAAGAACACCATTCGTTTAATTCTTTATCATCTGCATTAAGTACCTATTAAGTACACAAGGTGAAAAAGCAGTTAAAGGAGCTCCTGAACAAAGTTAGCCTCAAGAAAATCCTCTGGGTTTAGCCTAAACGATTTAAGAATCTCGTCCTGGGGAAATCAGTAAGATTCAAGGATCTCGTTTTTGCAAAACTAAAGTTCCAAGTAACTCTTCTTGGTAGTCGAGATAAAAAAGCAGAATATCACAGAGACGTGTATACAAGTTTTACCTCATCAGTTGACAGACCGTAATCATTCGGCACACAACTTCTGTATTTAAAACGGACAGGCATGTCGTCAATGATGTCTTCGAAATCCAACTTGTAATATTCATCGAAATATTCTTGAAAGGACTTCTCGTCTTGAAAAAACAACAACAACAACATTATATTATGTCAATTTTAAACAATCCGTTCCTAATATCGCCTCTGAATAAAAAATCCTGAATTCCCTTGCTAATCGTGCTCGCTTAAAACAGCCACGAAAGAAGAGTTAAGTCAAAATATTCAAATATAAAAAAAGTCTGTTTCACCTGGATCGAAAATCGGTTTCTTTCTCTGAATAGCTTGTGCGAATTTAGACGTTTTTTTCTGTTTCAAGGATTTACTGTTCCCTGGCACATAATCCGCATCCATCTAAAAATAAAAAAAAATATTAATAAAACAATTGCTCTAAAAATAGCGCTCACTCTCCTCATTAATTGACATCAACACTGCTCTCACTGTTGGTGAAAAAAGTCGACTTTGGCTATGATGTCTACAGGGGACACCTACGGTTCTTAGAAAAATGTCTGCTTTATGAGGTTTTCAATACTTCGTAAAAAAACAAGATAAGTTTATCCAGAGAAAATAATGCGCTGCTTACATCACTAATAGCACTTCCACAAATTTTAGGGATTTGAAACGTTTTGTAGTTTTAAAGATTAAGTTTAAAAACTTAAAAAAAATTTTTAGAAAACTTTTAACTTTGATTTTCTTCTCCAACAGGCTAATAGATAATATGAGTAAGTCAACGTACTAAATCCACCTTCTCCTTTTTTTTAATTTTTGGCGCGCACAACGCCCCTTTTCTTGGCGCGCACAACGCCCCTTTTCTTAACCATACGGCTGCAGACGGTGCATAAAAGTTTAGAACTTACATTAAAATCAGGCTCTTCACAATGTGGTAAATGTTCTTCCTTGTTCTCGTTGTTGTTGAGATAGTTATTTTCGGGTTGTACACTCCATTCATCCCAGTTTTCTAAACAACACGAGAATACACTTGCTGTGTGGAGCACATCAAACGAGCAAATCGCAGCTGTAAATTTTATAGTTTTAACGCGGTTTTAGCGTCAATCTAATCTAAGGTTTGTAATCTTTTGAGTTCAACTATATTCAGGAACTTTCATTGGTTAGTCTCAATGTATCAACTCACACATACCGTCAATATCTTCATCTTCGTCGGAAAAAGTCGGTTTCTCTGTGTCTTCCTCGCCATAATAATCGTCATCGAATACTTGCGTCATCAATTCGTCATACTTCGAAGCGTCGAAATCCCCATCCATATCGTCCTCCAGAAAACCCACTTTTGAGTTTCCAGTGATTTCTTTCAACTTTTCGATTTTCTCCATTATTTCTTTCCTCTTTAATTTTTTCAATCTTTTCAATTCTTCTTTCTTTTGGTCTTTTTCTTTCTTCTTTCTTTCTACCCGTTCTTTTCTGTGTTCTTTCCGTTTGTCGTCTGTTCGTCGCACTGACTCTGCTATAGTCCTTGGATATCTTTTAACCTACGAAAGAAAACCTTCCTGCTTTACCATGGTGTCCAGAGAAACTCTTAATAAATAATGTCTCTGTGGGAATGAAAATCAAGCGCGACGGTTTCCACAACATCGCAATACAATTTTAACAAACTACGAGATCATTATAACACATTTTCACTTACAAACTCTTGATCTGGCTCCTCAAAACGAAAATTAAATTTTCTTTCGAATTCTTCTTCACGTTCAACTTCGTCATCCTTTCAAGTAGAAAAATACAAAAGTTGTTAAAATAAACGATTTACTGGTCTCAGGAAATTTTCGCAACAAGGCGCTATATTTCACAGTCATGATTTTCTCCTGTTTCACGCAAAATTAGCTTTTCATGTAAAACATTTGAAAATTCATTAGCTCGACCCAACCAAGCGACAACTACAATTGGACGTACAGAGTGTAAACAAACTTCGTGTGACGATTTAAAACAGATGAAAAAGAAAGGTAAACTGGCATGTGAAAGATTTAGGAGTTATTTTTAAGAAATAAGCGTCGTTCTATTCTTGTTTAAGTATTGATCTTACAGTTCGCGCATTAGACATGGTTGCACATACCGATACAGCTTACAGTTCGCGCATTACACATGGTTGCACTTACCAATACAGCTTACAGTTCGCGCATTAGACATGGTTGCACATACCGATACAGCTTACAGTTCGCGCATTACACATGGTTGCACATACCAATACAGCTTACAGTTCGCGCATTAGACATGGTTGCACATACCGATACAGCTTACAGCTCGCGCATTAGACATGGTTGCACATACCGATACAGCTTACAGTTCGCGCATTACACATGGTTGCACTTACCAATACAGCTTACAGTTCGCGCATTACACATGGTTGCACATACCAATACAGCTTACAGTTCGCGCATTACACATGGTTGCACATACCAATACAGCTTACAGTTCGCGCATTAGACATGGTTGCACATACCGATACAGCTTAAAAAGCTTAAGAGTTCTCTGATTCTCTGATTCCACTTTTTTTTCAATTTTTTAATTCATAACTAAATTGCTGCACGCATACGTTTTTAAAACACTTTTTTTGGCTGTAGCGAGAAGTGCAGCCCAGCGGAAAAAAAGCCTTTGCTGACTGACGTAAAAAATTCAGAACAATGGCTGCATCTGTCATTTAATTCAACTTTACATACGATTGTTCGTCTATACATTTACGTTGTCATCTGCAGGAATGTCAACTTCGCAGTTCAGGCCTTACACCTTTAATAGCACTAATTAGAGGTATACAAAAGCAAATGTTTGTCCACAACTAGAAATTCGGTCTCCGTCAAAATTTCACTATACCTCTTCTTCTTCCTCATCACTAGCACCAACCACTTCCTTGTATGTCGGAATTCTAAAATTTTCAAATTAAATCAATTTAAAAAATGTTTGCATGACAAAACACATGTTTACACAGTTGTGTGATTTGTTGTTTGCCGCATGTGTAAAAAGACAAATACATGATAAAAAAGTGAGTGTAATTGGTTTACATAGTACCAGTTATACTCACTTGTCTTCATTGTCAATATATTGCTTTTTTAGTATGTAATCCCGTAGAAACTTTTCATTTTCATCCAATTGGTCATTGTTCCAATACCGTTCCAACGCTCCCTTAAAGAAATCCTCATTACACTTGTGTTGTCCTTAAAATAGAATGGGTGCTTCCTGGTGCCTAACGACAGGGGTGTTATGAGTTAAATAAAGTACATAGGAAACATGCTAAGAATAGCTTTCAATGATGATTTCATTTTGTTTGGTATAAAAAATTAAAAGGAAGAATATAATTATCCGAGCTTTTTCTATTTCCATTTTACTTATGACGTGAAGTTACTTTGTATTCCATTTACTAATCAAGATGGTAGCTACAAATGTAAGAATTCTTGTGTATTCTGAATTCAATTTGACCACTCAGCTTTAGAAATCCCTGTCGGCACCCAGCAATTGCCAGCATAAAGGCTGACGTGTCAATAAAGCAGACAGGTATAAAATACATTTCAAGTTACCAATTTTTTTTTCTGACGTGAAAAAATTTGAATCAAAGAGACCGCAAGTTAATCGGACTGAATGCAAACGCAGCTGCGATGCTTTTTTATATTTATTTTTCTACTGAAGTCGCTTTTGTTATTGCTTTACAATACTAAAAAGGGATAGTCTGCCAACACACTGCAGAAAGTAACATTTTCAGAACTGACAAAACTTACTAATTTCTTTCCTGCTTTCTTTAACCAAGATTGATACTCTTTATTTTCCTTCTTGATCTCGTCAGAAGATTTTTCACGAACTTTTAATAATTCTTCATCATCACTTTCTGATTCTACAGCATCCTTAAAACTAGAGCGTGATAAACAATTTACCTTTCATAATTTAAGACAACACAACATTGAAAGAATGGTTTTATACAATATATGATTTTTAAAAATTTATGTTATCTTAGTAATTAAGGCAACACAACTTGCAGTAGACTTCTAAGACAGACCCACATCCATACCATCTCAATGATGCAAAAACAATAAAGATAATACCAGTGCAAAAAATAACCTAACCAACGCATTATGATTATTTTTTTTATCCATTCCTTTTTCTGGTATTATACTTTGACTGTGCCTGATAGTTTCTAATAGTTAAGTGTGGGGTTGGGGTGAAACTACCTTATTCCATGAAATTAACGAGTCAAGAAATTAACGCGAATTAAATTAACGGTCATGAAATTAACGCGGTTCAATAAAATTATTTTGAAAAAGGCATTTAATTAACGCGGTTGAGCAAGTTTGTTTTCAAAAATGCATTTAATTAACGCGAATTTGAGAAAGAGAAAAAAATTTTAGGCAGGAAAAACATTTTTTAACCGTAAGTAACTTTCTTCGTATCATATGAACTTGTAATTTTACAAAAATGGGTCCATGTTGATATAACTGTCTTCTTCTCTGGCGCTTTTTATTGTTTCTGTTATCCCAGCAGCCCTCCAACCAGCAGTGATGATGTTATGGCCTTTTTCAGTTCGGAAAAACTCGTAGATGCTTTTCATGAGTTTCGCATGTTCTGGTTTTAAAGTTGACAAGCGAAGATCAACTTCAATAGTTGTCACATCACAACCGCGGTTTAGAAGCATTTCCTTGGTAATAACATTTGTAAAATATTCGCTGAATGATTTCTTCTCCATTTTTTTCATTGATGCAATTGTTGTTAAATCAAGAGGTTGGAGGAGGTGAGTCATATTTTTTGGCACCATGACTTGAACAATATTAAGAAGCTGAAGCTCGTTGAATACTCCTTCAGTTGATTAGGCTCTGAAAGCATCCCAAATTATAAGTGCTTTCTGATCATTTGGCAGTCCAAGTTCCTCTTTTACTTTACAAAGATAGGGATCGATTACTTCTTTTAGCAGACGAACTGTTTCTTCTTCGTTGCTCCAATGTTTTGGATTGAAGCTCAAACAAAAACCTCTTGGTAATTCAACTGTTGGGAGTGAGCGAACTGTTTTCCCAGTGTAAATTAGTTGGAATGGCAAAACTTTCCATCTAGCGTTTGCGATAAAGTTGCAGTAATTCCACGCTTGTCATTGCCACCTTTTCTGGAGACATGTTTAGAACCTTTTTCTGCCATAGTAACATTCTCTGTCGGCACATACTTTGACATTCTTTTGTAAAGCGATTGAAGCCAACCTTTTGTAATCACAAACTCCAAATATGAACCATACTTTGCTAGATCAGCTTTAATAAGGCCCATTAAAATTCCACAAACAACATGCGTATTAATAGTGCTGTTAATAGTCCTGCCGTTCTCATATTCTTAATAAATAGACACAACTTTGTGTCTAGTTCATTCGGGAAGAAGTGGTCTGCCTCTTCTTGAGGAGATGAATGCACATTCTACTGGTTTTGTTTTAATTTCTTGTTTATATTTTTTAAGCCAAGGACGCACAGTACTTTCAGACAAGTTAGGGAAATCTTTTTTGAAAAACCTGATAGCATTAGCTACACCATGTGAACCAGCGTATTTAGCAACTTTCTGCTTGTCCTCTTCTTTGTATGTCACACATGGTTTTTTGTTACAAGATTGCATTTCATTGAAAACTTCAATAGCACTATCATATTGTGTATCTGATAAACCCGTGGAAGTGTCTTTGGATGGAAGAATTATGTTACATTCTGTTTAATTTTTTGAGTTCGACTTGCTACTGGTAAAGTATTTTAAAATCGACATGTCGCGTTGTTCGTTTGTCAAGACACAAAACTAAAAGAACATGTGCAATGCAACAAACTCTATAACAATAGAAATCGAACTCCATTATAATAAAAACAAAAGGCAGAAGTAAAAAAGTAAGAAAACTCTTAACAAAACAATTTTAGTAGAGATGGCTGTTTGTCAAGACGAATCGATTACATTTTTTACTGGATTAGGGGAATTTCATGTGTACAGAACAATTTGGAAACCATATGTTAAACAAATGATTGAGTTGAAGAAAGAAAAAAACAATAAATTTGATAACTATGCAGTAGCTGGATATACAAAACTACCGGGTCATTTAGCAGTGTGTGTCGTTGACCATATTCCCCGGGAGATCAGCAGATATATTTGGTATGCGATATCACACGAAGCAAAAATTACGGCAACAGTGGAATCCACGATAGTGAAGCGGTCTCCTCTACTACAAGGCGGTTTGGAAATCGAAATCAAAGTTTTCGTTGTTTGGAAAGACAATGTTGAAAATTTAAAAATTTTGGAAGCAAAAGTGCTTTCTGTTAATTTTCCACTTGGATCGGAATATAAAGATGATACCAAAGCTATTTTAAAAAAGATCGCTGAAAAGAGAGCATTGTTGAGCTTATAAAATATGTAAAAAAAAATTGTATTTTTAATTTTTTTGAGGTTTTATATATTACAAAAAAGTCATGAATTAACAGTATTTTAATTAACGGGTCATGAAATTAACAGTCTTTAAATTAACACAGCATTCAATTAACGGTCGTGAAATTAATGTGAATTTTGAAAAACCGCGTTAATTTCATGACTCGTTAATTTCATGGAATAAGGTACACAAAATGAATAGATGTGGGTGCTTTAATGCTTAGGGTGGAAAAATCGATAAATTATCTAGCAGGGGGAGGAGTAAGCGTTTTAAAACCTCACTTTCTAAAAAATATCCAGGCCTCTACAACAAGGAGCTCTGTAGTGGTCACCCTTCAGATAAGCTACAGTTTTGTACATATTACAGAAATCTGCACTATTCCAGGTGGTACTCAGTTCAATTTTAACAAGGTTTAAAAACAAATACAATTTTGGAATTAAGTTTAAAAATATAATGGTATAAACACGAATCGTCATATAGTTAAGGCAAAAATATCTTCAAGCTCTAATCTTCCTGTATTTTTATTCTTTTAACCTGGATTATAAAAAACAAATATCTTGTGATATACCTTTTTTTTAACTGCTCTTGTTCCTCATTGTACGTCAATTCCTCAGTTTTCTTCTTTTCAATAAAATGTTTATTGCCATCATCCTCATCAGAGTCACTTAAATACGCTTTCTCACCTTTCTCAAGCAATCGCTCTCGTTCGTAATCCTTCAAAAGCATGGGTGTATTCTTCTCTTTCTGTTTTGCTTGTTTTAAATTTCCATTATCTAAGCAAATGTAAAAATAAAAAAAATTCTGAGAACTTAACTCGATATGGTTACAGAATACAATCTCAATGTATAATACATACAGTTTCTAGCCACCTGATTTGCTTACTCAAACAAGATGACACATACCTGTTCTATCGTCAAAAAACACTGTCTCTTTCTTGTATATCTTGGGATCTTTGCATTTGATCATTGAAAGCGTTTTCAAGAAATCCTGTTCAATTTGAGGAGTAAGTGCCTGAAAACACATAAATACATCTAGTGTATCAATCTGAAACTGATAAAACTGTTAACTAACTGGAAAGGTAAGTAAATATTGGTACTGTAAGAAGTTAACTGTTATAAAGTTTGCAAACCGAGGGGTTCAAGTCAAACACTACTTATCAAGAATAATACAACTTCCACAAATGCAGGATGAGGTTAAGAATGTCATTTTATTTGCAAAATATCCACATATTCCCTGCATCCAGCGTTTATTTTAAAGCTCTAAAATGACGATGAACAAATTTAAAATATTGATAACTTCATCATCATCATCATTCTCGGCTTAACGTCCGTTTTCCATGCTAGTATGGGTTGGACGGGGTATATTAATGACCCTCTTCCAATCTGATCTAGACTGTGTTAGATCTAAACTTAACTTCCTCTGTATCAAGTCTGTCCTTATAACCTCCTGCCAAGTCTTTCTCGGTCTGCCTCTGGGCTTTGCCCCAGGAACTATCAAGTCTCTACACTTTCTTACCCAATTATCCTCCTCCATTCTTTCCAAGTTTCCAACTTAATTAGGAAATTGTTTTCCACGGCTTTGAACAAAGACAAAAATAGCAACAAATGCATTTTTGCTTTCACTGCATAAAAAACAAATAAAGTGATGCCTTGTTAGTAAAAAAAAAAGTTGGTATATTAGTTGGTAAATTTAGTCACTTTCTACCAACTATATAAATTTTAAAAACATTTTTTTCGACAAATTTTGTAAATATTTGTTGAGTAAAACGCAAAGTTTATTAATACATTAATTTCACTTGAAAAAAGTTGAACTCAAAATATCCAACATTTGTATCCTCTTTTTTAAGGTATTTGCGTTGTTAATGCAATAAAAAATGTAAAAGCAAAAATCGACGAAAATATTAGTCAGCAAGAAATAAGTCAGCAGTATATAAAAATTGTTGCTATTAGTAACTAAGCCAATGATACCTTATCACAAGACCCCTTCTATCATTAAATAAAGTGCAGACTTCAGACCCAAGTTATTGCTAGAAGCTTATACCTCTCTTCGTGATAAAAAGGCAAAGCCAGTCTTCAAGATTATAATCTGTCTTATGATATATGCATTGAGAAAAAAAGCATACCTCAGCATCTTCATCTTCAGATTCAGACTCAGAATCCTCCAAAACATCACCATACTTTTGCTTTACTAAAAAAAATAAAGCTTTAACAATATGTGCGATGCTGAAAAGATTTGCTGTAGCACACAGATAGAATTTCGACAAACTTTGTTGCTTATGATATCTCTTTTCCTAAAAAATTAACAAAAGCAACTACTGAGCTTAAATGGCACGGCTGTCCTACATGCTGTTTATTGTCTGTTTTTAATAAAGGAATTCCGAAGTACTTTGTATAAGTTGGAGTTACCTGAAAGATTTGCATGATATATTCCCAACTAGTATATATCCCCTTTTTGGTGACTCCAATATAGAGCTTCTAAAATGTTTGTTTTTCTTGCTGCCTATTAGGAATTTTTTCTAAAATTTTTAAACTAGCTTCAGGCTTCTTTGGCACAAGACCCTATTACATATTAATTCAGGCCTGCAAAAGGATTTATTTTGGAAGGCAAATAAAAGTTAGTAAAAGGAACAAAATATTAATAAATTATATTTATAAAAAGTGATGAAAAAAGTTTAACTATCTGCAATCACTAATTCCTACGGACTTCTTATGTGCGATTTTGCTAAATGTGTGGAAGGATAAAATTGCTGACGGAATTAGCGAGTTTGCTGATATGTGTTGTTAAGTTACATTGGCAAAATTTTGCTGCAGTGTTCTTATTGTAAGTGCGGTAATTGTGCCGATGGTTTAGTTGCCAGCGCTCACATGCTTTGAAAAAGGTCTTATCATGGAAGTGCAGCGCAATTGATAAGGTTGGCATACTCTAAATTTAAAACTGGTTACGTCACACTTGTGTATCTAAACATTCTTACAATAAAACACACAGCGTTGATATTTGCATTACATATTGGAAGAATATCATAAGAAAATTTAATTTAATTTCCGTCTTTTTACTGTATCATGGGATGCAATCCTACAGAGATAGATGTTTTTGACTATGAAAGTCACTACTTTCTAGTAAATGAAAGTCATTAATTTGAGAGGTGCCATAAATTTTACGTAATAGTGTCATGTGCTGATTGGAGCTATAGTTTAAATTTTTAAAGAAAAAGAAGGTGGGAAGCGGCAGTCGAGATGGCAAGAAAAACAAATATTTAACATATTTAGGGTTACATGAACTTTTAACAAAAAGTGAATGTGTCATTGAGAATTTCTCATGATTCCTTTATTAATCGTTCTGTAATGATAAGACAACAACCCTCTAAAGCTTAATAATCTCTGTATGATAACAAGAAAACGTCCCGTAAAAGCCTAAATTTCCTTATTTCGTTCTAAAATGACTAGAAAATTAAAAAATTGCCATATATCCTTCTGAATTGACGAGAAAATGACCCTACAAAGCTTAAAAATCGCTTTAATTTGGTTCCGAAATTAGAAAACATCCCCTAGAAGCTTAAACGAGAAAACATTGTCTAATCTTTAAAATCACTGAATTTATTAGTTTACAGGTATATATATATAGTAAAAAAAAAATAATTTACATCAACTATTGAAAAGTTTAAACTAATAAAATTATAACAACGTTCAGATGCTTTAAAGGGGAAGTAACCTCAAAAATGTGAATTTTTTTTTTTCGACTACGTATTTGTATTTGAACTTATAAAATCCGAAAAATAACACATAAACACAAGAATTTATCTCTAAATACCTATTTTCCCTGTTCATATCTCCGCAAAAACTTCGTTTTTGAAAAAAAGCGCGTCAAAATAAAAAAGACTGGGTCTCTAATTTGAATATGACGTTTTATAGTTCAAAACATTGCGCTAGCTAGACGAGGCCCTATGTTGGTGCTTATAATGCAACAGACTTTCGAATAAGAAACAAAAAAATGCATCATAGTTTCTTGTCCAGTGACGAAGAAAACACTGTTCCAGACATTTCGGCTCTAAAGTCATTTAGTTTTGAGCCTGAAATGTCGTTGGAAGAGCAAGATAAATTTTTAAGTTCAAACCATGAAGACGAAGTTATACAAAAAGAAGGCAATCAAATTGGAAACAATAATTGGTGTAAATGAGGTGGTCACTGTAGACCGATGAGTTCATTCTCTGAAAGTTTGTGCTGCAAAGATAACAATGAAATTCCTGACGACTGCTTCGAAAGTACAAATAATTTCGCCAAATATAAGTCTTTCATATTTATAATCATGACTGAAGTGATATCCATTTTATATCTTTAACATCCTTCTGTCTTCAAATAATTGAAATTGTTAAATTGAATCGTGTTAAAAATAAAAAGTCCGATATAAAATTTTCCATACGCACAACATGATAAAAAGTTTCTCACCAAGCTCTTTACAATAAACTTTTCAACAAAATCTTTTGTGAAAAAAAACCATCTTGCTCTCCATCCGAAATATTTTATGCAACTGCTTCTTTGAAATTCAATGAAGAAGGCCCGGAAAGCAACAATGATGAAGGGATTAAAAAAAATAGAATACCGAAGATGCGTTCTAATAAAGAAATACAATAGTGAGATGTGCTCTGAATGAGTGTACGTGAACAGGGGGTAAATTTTAAATTTCCCATTTTAGGAAAAACATGTATTACAGATTTGATGGGTACATAATCGATTAGAAAATGATGTTCAGAAAGACATACCATCGTGTGCTTTATGGGCAATCCGCAATAAATACTCTAAAGCCGATAGATATTTCCGAATTGTTGTCATTATCCCCGTCTGTCAAGGCATGCATGCGACGAAGAAAACATTTACTTGTTGTGAGGTGCATAATTTTTGAACTTGAAAGTCAAAGTAAGTTTGAAAAAAATGAATCAACGAGACGAAGTAGGAAATCATTAATGTTAAAAGAAAGAATTATCATTGTGTAAAATATAATTTTTGTTGGCTTGGTATGTAATTGTTGGTTACGAACACGAAGTTTATACCGAGCTTGTATCCTTTTATTTTAATAAACAAATACGAAAGAAGCATGTGTTTGGTTGATACATACAAAATCAAATGATTTACGTAAATCAGGTAATTGCCTGAAGATCTCTTTCAAAGCAGTCTGGCTCAAAGTGCGTGGAACATATATAAAATCCTGAATCCTTAGGCAAGGGACCAGTTCTTCTAATGTTATGTGACCATCTTTTTCGAAGCTCGTTTTTTTTCTCTGCGCTGGGAATTTTGAAAAAAACTACAACATCGTCAACATTTTCTTTTGATTTATTATTACCAGTTCTGTTAGTGCAGTTGATGGCGGCGCAATTTGGCATGTTTTCAAGCAGTTAAACTCGAATGTTTAAGTAAATTTACAACTAATACTACTACCACCGCCAGCACACTACACTTTCTGAACTAAAAAACGTCATAATTTCAACTCGACCCAATCCTTTTAAAATCGCAAAGGGGTCAGAATAACGAAGCGATTTCACGCGTAGTAAACACAACTTTTTACTAAGTTAGTGAAACTTTTATATGAAAAGAAATAGGTATTTCAAGTTTTTTTTGTTGCGGCTACTGTTTTTTTAAATAAAAAATTAGAGGTTACTTCCCCTTTAAACATATTCAAAGAGGACACATTTTTTTATGGACACTGGCAAGTGATTCATGTGGAAAGAGTTTAGTCAATTATTGAAAGAGTTTAGTCAATTATTGCAGACTCTAGGTTGCAGACTCCTCTCCTGAGCCACGGATGGGACACTTTATCAAACGTAGACAACATTTAAGCTAGGCCTGATGTGGTTTAAAATTTTGTACACTTTACTAGATAATGATGGTTTTTCTGGCGAAGGGAGGGAGAATCAATTGAGTCAAATAGTCTGTGTCAGTAAGAGAAAAGTCAATGTGTCTCACTGATAATGCCCAACAGTGGGTACTAGTAAGGAGTTGATAAGACCTTTTATTTCAAAACATCCATATACGATAGGGCAATAGTTGAATTGTAAAAATATATGTGGTAAATAAACATAACAACATTTCGCTTTCTAATTATGTTATCTATAGTTTTATCAGAGACACACATATATATAGAGAGTTTTGTCATCTGCAAAGCTTACACAGTGAAAAGTGGAAACAATAAAACATAATGAAAATATTAAACAAAATAGAGCCTAGTACCGAACCTTGAGAAACTCCCAAAGGTACCTTAAGCCATCACTAAAAAGACTTCCTGTTTTCACCCTTTGTTACTTATTTTGTAAATAAGAATAGAGAAATCTAACACTTTCAACACCTAGACCATACACTTCAAGCTTGGATAAATAAATAGGTTAAGGAAAAACAATCTAATGACTTCTTTTTACTGTCCGTGTAGTAATAAGCTCCTCAGAGAATTGAGTGCTGTTCTCGCAATAATCAATTTTCTGTTTCTGTGTTTATGAAATCTGTAATTGTACCAGTGTTAATGATTGATGTAGTTTTTGTAAAATCACTGCTAGGAATATTTTTATCTTCATTTGTTGAATTGTTTAAATTTTTGATGGAATTTAATTTCACAAAGTCTTGTAAGACAAAACCAGTCATCCTCACGGATGACTGGTTCCATTGAGGATTTTGTAGATTTTGATAATAATAAGAAATGATCCATTATGTTGTTTTTCTTCCTTCTTTCTTTTCCAAAAGAGCTGTTTGCTTTTCCATCATAGAAAAAAACTTGCCATTCATATTATTGCACTCGCATTGATGATTATCTGTATTTGCGTAACTACATTTACTATTTTGCATTGTATCTCTTATAATAATACGGAGAGTGTGTCTATCTGTGTGTCTGTGTGTCTGTAACAGGCAAAGTTGATATGCTTATTTTCCTTTGATGTCGCCGAAAAATGCATGTCTAATATGTTAAATTTTCTGACGTTACGGCGCAACGTCAATAGCACTACTTTAACGTCAATATGTTGATCTTCTATCTAGGCGATTACTAATAAGAATCACTTGGTGGTGGGGTTTTAATTGTGTTGAACCAATATCATTGGTAATTCGTTGTGTTTAGTCAAAGTGGTGTTCCATAGTGTTGAGTTGAATCAATCAAACTAATTTAGCGTTGCGTTATACACAGAAAGAACTATTGTGAAGATAACTTACAGGTTAGTCTTATATATATATATATTCCTAATCAACAATGGTAGCAGAGGAATAAAAGTGAAATGTCAAAAAGTTGGGTCCCCCCACCATCATTAGACAAAGAGACGAGTTACAAAGATTGGAAAAAAGAAGTGCAAATATGGCAAGCACTGACAGAATTAAAGGCAGAAAAACAAGGGCCAGCTATATTCATGGGCTTAAAAGGGAAAGCTAAAGAATCAGTTCTAGAATTAGACATTGCACAGATTAGTGCAGCAACTGGAGTAAAAGCCATTACTGACAGATTGGACAAAATATATTTAAAAGATGAGAATCAAACTGCTTACCTAGCTTATGAAACCTTTGAAAGATTTAAGCGACCGCCTGAGATGAGTATGAATGACTATCTTATAGAGTTTGAACAGTTATACCATAAGATCCAAGGACATCATATGGTACTTCCTGATGGAGTGTTGGCATAGAGTTCTACAAAGTGCCAACCTTACACCAGAGCAGCAACAATTAGCAAGAGCAACTTTAAATGAATTACGGTATGATGCAATGGTACAGCAGTTAAAGAAAATATTTGGGGATACTGTGGCCTCATTAGGAACAAATACTGAAGTAAAGATAGAACCAGTTCTTCAGGCAAGTGCAGATACAATTGAGCAAATTTACTTCACTCAAAGAGGGGGATATCAACGCTCAAGGTTTAGAAGAGGAAGACCTGCAGCTGCTTCAAATCAGAGATATGCAGGAAGAAAAACCAGACCCAACAATAGAAGAATGAATCCACCCGATCAATCTGGAAGTCCATCAAGATGCAATATTTGCCAATCTATATATCACTGGGCTTCAAACTGTCCACACTCTTATGAGAACCAGGAACCTGAGGATGTTAGAAAAGATGACAGTCATTCTAAGGTTACGTTTTTTGCAAAAATCAGAGAAGATGAAATGCAATCTCTGGTCGGTGAAACCCTGTCATGTGCAGTTTTAGACTGTGGTTGCACAAAGACCGTTTGTGGTAATACTTGGTATCAATGTTTTATTGATAATCTTGAAAATGATAGATTGCCCGAAGAGCATCCCAGCCAAATAAGATTTAAATTTGGAGATAGTGAAGCAGTTTGTTCTATGAAAAGAGTGTTCTTACCTGTAATTATTGGCTCAAAAGAAGTTTATCTGGAGACAGAAATTGTCCCAAACGAAATTCCTTTGTTACTGAGTCAAGCTTCAATGAAAAAAGCAGAGGCAGTTTTAGATTTTAGCAACGATTCGGTTACGATGTTTGGTAGAAATCCACTTCAATTCAATCTCTTTCTGATTGATACTCTGTCTAAGGGAAGCCATATCAACCCTTAACCGTTTGTCTTCCAAAGACTTTGTTGAATGGGCAGCTTCAAACAATGATTTGTTATCTGTATGACATAAGATGCCTTCTAGATTAGTATTCAACACTTCATTTGTCACATTCTTCACCCATATGCATGTATCAATACCATTAACAAGAGCTAGTGTCTCAGAAGCAAGAGTGCTACGCGCAACTCTCTTAATCTTTTTAGACTGCCATGTGATAGGTGCCATAAGATTCTCAACACCTTTTAGGAAAATAAAAATTCCACTTTGAGAGCTGCCATCTTGAAGGTTCCCAAATGAAGCATCAGAATATAAGATCAGTTGTAATGGAAGCTTAAGCTTCCAAAATTTCAAGGAAATGTTGGGATCCAATTTCAAATTCTTTATCACTTTATTGGCTCTCATGACATCATCAACTACTGCACAGTTTAGTTTTGTGCTTAGCTGGCACACATCAAATGAAATGTCATGCCTTGATTGCGATGACATCCAGTTTAGTTGCCCACATATGCATCGGAAGTTTGGTTGTTTTTCATGTGATAGTTGTCAATGTCTGTCTGTTGTGTTTTGAATCTTGACCAGTTCCATACCTGCCACATAGTTCTTTTGGTCATAGTTAATAGAACCATTAGATTGTTGTATATTGACACCAACATATTTAAGAAGAACTCTTAATGAATGTGCTTACAGAGGGGTCATGAAGAATAATAGTGACTAATTAAATGTTGAGTTATGAAAATTTGAATATTGTGTTCAAAAATTAAGTTTTTTGGAGTTTTTATCTTTTAGAATTTTTATGTTTAAATTCCACACAAGTAATCACATGAAGAAAGAGAGATACATGTAGTGATGACTTAACCAAGACTAGTACAGTAGAGGGTTTTGGTGAAAAGCCAGTTTTGCCCCAAGACCACTGCACTAAGCGAGTAGGAGTCGTTATAAATTCCTCTCACATTCGAATAACCAACTGAACGCCAAACAGAAAGAAAATAGAGGGAGATTGTTGATCTTCTATCTAGGCGATTACTAATAACATGACAACATGACAAACAAATTAAAATCATCAAAAAAAAACACAACGGTAATCACTACAATCAATTATTGTAGAGATATTTTGGATGTCTCCAAAACCTCAAGCAACTTGTTTGGAGACGCTCCATGTTTTGTCAAGCAGTCGGCTAATTGGTGTTTTCCTTCAACCCACTTGATAGTAATCTCATCTTGTTCCACCATCTGCCTCAATCTGGCTATATCAACTCGCAATCTCAAATCCTTTGTGACATTTGTCGTTTTCAAGGTTTCAAATAATGACCTGTTGTCGATAATACAAGTGATCTTTGGAACCTTCGTCAACTTGCAGATTTGCTGTATGACATTGGCCAAATAAAAACTAGCATCAGCTCCTTCACTCAGAGCAAGTGTTTCCGAAGCAATTGGGCTTTTGGTTACCCTTTGTAGTTTCTTTGATTGCCAGCAGATTGGTATAACTTCGCTCAGGTGTTTCACAAATATGATGAATGCACCTTGTGATGATCCACACTTCAAACTGGCATGAGTTGCATCTGTGTAGCAAATAATTTCACAATTTTTCATATTTGCAATTTTGGCAATGGTTATTATTACAGAGAAAATGAAGAAAGCTATGAAACTGCACCGCCAATTCGCTCATGCTGGCAAAGATAAGCTACTCAAACTTGTAAAGGATAGTAATTTGTATGACAAGGAATTTTTGTCATGCATCGAAGAATGTTGCAATGATTGTGAAATATGTCACAAATATAAAAGGCCATACAGTAGACCAGTTGTGGGTATACCTCTGGCAAACACTTTTAATCAAGTAATATGTATGGATTTAAAGGTTTATGAACATAATAAACAACACATCTTACATATCATCGATGCTGCAACTCGTTACTCTGCCGGATGTCTTATCAAATCGAAACATAAAGATGTCATGGTGGTAACTTTTACCGAGTGCATCCCTGTCAGTTGATGAAACATAGCCAAAATTGTAAAGTTAGTGAATTCAAGTCAGATCATGTCAAGAGGAAGGAAAGCCATTTGAATAAGTTGTGTGATATGAACGATAGCGTCAATGATTGTGATAATGATGATGATGATGATGATGATGATGATGATGATGATGATGATGATGACACAGCTGATGACACAGCTGATAAGAATGTGATAGATGTTTATGATGATTCTGAAGATGTAGAGCAGTATCATCAAGAACAAGCTAGAAATGTAGACGAAAATGACCAAGAAGATTCTGACACAAGTGAAAATGAAGTTGAGGAAAACAGGGATACTCATAAAAATAATGAAACTGAAGAAGACGAAGGTAGTGGTTGTACAAGTGACATTTTCAGAAGACCATCTACAGAATCCAAGAAAGTTGAATCGAAACCAAAAGCAAAATCATACATCAAATACAATCTAAATGGAAGATGGTATCGTGCAAGAGTTCTCTCAGCACAACCCAAAAGAAGTGGCACTTATAAAAATTGGGTTAATGTGTCTAATGATGGTGATAGAAAGCCAAAAAGCATCAATTGGAATGATGTGTCCAAATGGGTCGAGCTGGAAAATCCGGAATTCCCCGTCTATATGTGTGATGTCGATATGTTTTCACAGGAAGTAGTTGATGCGAAGGAGAGAGAATTGCAGAATTTAAAAGAAAATGTTATACCAATCTGCTGGCAATCAAAGAAACTACAAAGGGTAACCAAAAGCCCAATTGCTTCGGAAACACTTGCTCTGAGTGAAGGAGCTGATGCTAGTTTTTATCTGATTCAGAGAGAGTCGCAAGATATTCATCCATCCATTTCTCCCCAGCCACTGTCTTTGTACAGCCAGAATCCAAGACACCTCTACCAAAGGATTCTCCAACAAGACAATATTGCCTTTGGTCTGGAGAGGCTGCAAAAAGGGTGATATGGATCTCATTTACATCTTGTTTCTTTTCTGTAGGTCTATTGTTCCGTGATCTGAAACCTCTTTGCTCTTGATTTCTATGAGGACATTTATTAGCAAAATGTCTTGTTGAGTCACATTCATGGCACCTCATGAGTTTCCCATCCTTATCAACAGGATTCATTCTTGAACGTGTATTCCTTGACAAGCTGTCCTTGGTATCAGCATGAAGATTTCCATATAAGCATTCCTGTTTCACAGGAAGAGCTCCCAAATGTGCAGCGTCTTCTGCTGTGTTCAGTTCTCCAAATATCTTCATGATTGTGTCCTTCATATTCTTATACTTGAGTTCTGCACAAGTTGTACGAGCCAGTTTTTCATTTTCTTCAGACATATTCGCAGCTGTGAGAAGAAAATATGCCCTGACAGCTTCAGGCAATGCCATATCATATTTGGATATCTTATTGTAGAGCTTCTCAAACTGCACAATAAAATCAGGAAATTTGTCTCCACTATTCCTCTTATAGTCATAAAACTCTTTAAAAGCAATAAATGCTCTTGTGCTTTCATCTTTCAAATATATTGAATCTAGCTTAGATATAATCTTGTCCAAACCATCATCTGATCCCACTTCTGCAGGTGTCAGGTCGCGTACTGCCTCCCGTGCCCAACCAGTCAGTGACAGGTATACAGCTGGACCTTGCTTTTTCTTTGGTAGTTCTGTAAACATCTGCCAGATCTCCAAATCGTTCTTCCAACTGCTATAGTCATCATCCTCTTTAAACGCTGGTGGAGCCTTCAATGTTGTTGTTGCCATTGTTCACAAACCACTTCACCAATTGGTTTGCACACACACGTGTCAACAAATAGCCAACAAAAGGGAAAGTTATATCTCTTACCTCAAGGAACACATCCGGGTGTGTGCCCTCAATTGCTTTCTTTCAACTCAAATGTCACTTGCACAATGATCATAAATACCAGGCCAGTTGATCTGTACCTTTTAACTCTGCTACCATTGTTAATGATTCTTACCTTGATGAGGTAACTTGAAGGCTTCACCAGTCTCTAATACTATTGTATTGGTTACTGAAAGATAATAACAGAATTAACACAAATCGCAATATCAACAAGAATCACTTGGTGGTGGGGTTTTAATTGTGTTGAACCAATATCATTGGTAATTCGTTGTGTTTAGTCAAAGTGGTGTTCCATAGTGTTGAGTTGAATCAATCAAACTAATTTAGCGTTGCGTTATACACAGAAAGAACTATTGCGAAGATATTCCTAATTAACAAATATCCTATATTAAATTAATGAAGCCATTACAGTGCACCTAAAACTTTGAGGCCAAATAACTTGGAAACGAGGTGGTGACATCAATGATTTTTCACCGCGTAGGTAACTATGGACCACCTAGGACCAATTTGGGTAATTTTCCCAAACCTGGGTCCCCGAATCCGTTTCGGAATGAACGGGTTGATGACGTCATCAAAAAACCTTAAAACCTTAATATCTCTGCCACCGTTTGTCAAAAGTACATGATCCTATACATTTTCTTGATCAGCGTTTCAAGATCTATACGATGAAAGCAACAGGTATACAAATTTTTAAAAAAATATTTTTTGTGTTTTAGTGGATCTTTGGCTGACGTCAGCAAAATTTTATACCCTTATATCTCATTAACCATTCATCAAAAGCGCATGATCATATACATTTTCTTGATCAGCGCTTTAAGCTTTACACAATAGAGGCTACGTGAAAACAAGGTTCTAATTTTTTTTTGTGGATGGGTTGTTGACGTCATCAAAATTAAAATGACGCTTCTTTTTCATTTTTATCCTGCCTCAGTGGATTTTTCCACGGGCTTTATCAACTAGTCTCTATAATAATACAGAGACTGTGTCTGTCTGTAACAGGCAAAGTGGATGTGTTCATTTTCCTTTCATGTTGCTGAAAAATGCATGTCTCAAATGTTAAATTTTCTGACGTTACGCAGGCCATTTCTTGAATAAAACTATGCCAGAGCTACAAAAAGCACCCGCTAAAAAAATTACGAGTGCTATGGTGTGCGAAAAATCGCACTCGTAAGCAAAATTTAGAAGTGCGATGTGAATATTTGCAAGTGTGATTCACATTCACACTTAACTATTTACCGCAACGTTATATGTCATTTAAGCTGTATAGAAATGAATTTTGTAAAACGTATTAACCACAAGTACAAGGTTGAAACAACGATGAACGCGATGATGTGTTGGCAGATTCGCTATATGTTTTTGGCATTAAATATATTTCTAGACATTTTTGATTTCTCTTTCTCCTTTTAAAAAGATTTTTTAAACTTTATTCAACATGTTTTTTCTTTGGTATTACATCACGAAAACATTCGTCCGAAAGCTGTATTAAGGTACAGGACACCTAACCTCTCCCATGTTCTGGTTATATTTAACTTGCATGGGTGCTCACTCTTCTCGCAGTATTCTCTGTGACGTTGAAGGTCGGACTGACTTGTGGCATGGTTCCAAATGGTCTTCCGTCTTTCGTTCGAGTCTCAGTGTAATGCACCAGCCGAGCATAAGAGTGTCAGCATGAAGGAAAGGGGCCGACTTTAATGTTCTCTATACTTTTTAAACAAATCAATCACGAAGAAATGAATGTTATGTAATCAGCGTAATAGCCTTTTTCATCGCTCTATAATATTTTAGAAAAAGAAAAAATTCACGAGTGCGATAAAAAGCACTCGTAAATCCTTTTACGAGTGTGCGGGCGAGTGCGCGTGCGATCGCACTCGTCTCAAGGAATGGCCTGGTTACGGCGCAACGAAAATAACACTACTTTAACGTCAATATCCTATATTAAATTAATGAAGCCATTACAGTGCACCTAAAACTTTGAGGCCAAATAACTTGGAAACGAGGTGGTGACATCAATGATTTTTCACCACGTGTGTAACAATGGACCACCTGGGACCAATTTGGGTAAGTTTCCCAAACCGGATTCCCCGAATCCGTTTTGAAATGGACGGGTTGATGACGTCATCAAAAAACCTTCAAACGCTAATATCTCTGCAACCGTTTGGCAAAAGTACCTGATCCTATACATTTTCTTGATCAGCGTTTCAAGATCTACACAATAGAGGCAACGTGAAAACAAGTTCTAAATTTTTTTTGTGGATGGGTTGCTGACGTCATCGAAATTCAAATGACTTTTCTTTTTCATTTTTATTCTGCCTCAGTGGATATTTCCACGGGCTTTATCGACTAGTATATATGAAAAATATCTTAACTTCTGCAATCTTTCTATCAATGTATTCCATAGAAAATTCATCAGTACTTTCTCTTCAAATATTGATTTTACATTGCAGGAATTCTCTGAGTTATTCTTTATTTATGATTAATTTTTTAAGATCGTTTTTATAGAGCAGCTGTTCACCATACTTCTGCCGTCACCGTTGTTATAAAATATATATAGCAAAAGAAACTACTAATTTTTAATCGTGGTAAATATATTATCGAAAGCAGTTGTGTCCGTTCATTTAAAAATATATAAATTTCAATATCTTTTGTGATTGCTAGCACTTTCAAACAATAGCTTGCATGTTACATGTAAAAACAAAACGCTTCATATCATTTTTGAAGGTTTTAAAACGATCTACGGGGATGTTGTTGCTTCCTGTGATCCTGTTTTGATGAATTTTAAACGATCTGTGGTGATGTTTTCACTTTCCACAAAATGAAAATACAATGCTGATATATAAAAAAAATATAAAAATAAGCAAAAACATCTCAAGGTAAACTGTAAATCTCCTTAAAAGAGCCTCTCCTCTTTTTAGCACCTTTCCAAGGGGCGCCCCCTAATGTCCCCTAATGTGTGACACACAATCTAAATCTGACAACGGTTTTTAAACAAGACAGTAAAAAGGTTATTAAAATTTGATTGAGCTGGTAGAAAACCAGAACTAGAGGATATTCCACTTTATCGAAATGAAAGCAGTGCGGAGTAAAATTGGTTCCCTTTTCAGCATCAGTTATTTTCGTGCCTCTTGTAAAAGATTTCTAACTAGAATTTAGATATGAAAACTTACAACGATCTAACTCTTGACACTCCTTAAATTTTTGGTATTTACTTGCAAATTCTTTGTTTATTGTTATATTTCCATCGACGTTCTCATCATCTTGAAAGAGCTTCTCAAGGGAAGCCATCTTTGCTGGTGGTTTTGCCGCACATGTACAAAATTGTTTTGATTTCGTATTACTGGGCACGAAGCTGTGTATGCTATCTGCAGATTCCGAAAGTACAGTTTAGGGGTCATATAAAAAGTGCTAGGTATACAAACAATTTTTTTATTTTTAGATTTGATTTAAATCTGTTCATATATTGCATGTTCACTTCGACAGATAAAACTGACAGGTAGTTTCTTCAAAAGATAGCTTGAAGCATATCTTATGACTATGCTTGAAGTTTTAAATCAAGCCCCCGTTTCCAAGCATAATTCGCATTGTTTATTTCCTAGAATTTTAAGAGACATCCATGGCTTCATGAACCCACACGTCTGAAGCAATGCGTACCTCCGAAGGAGATCATAGAGAAGTTAACCACGAGCGATGTTTGGGGGAATTTTTTTTCACTGACTAAACCCTTCCCGTCATAAGACGCAAGAAAAGAGCTGGAAAATGACTGGAAAATGCGAACCTAACTAACGAATTGGAACTTTGGAAATGCTGTAAGAATTTTTGTGAATAACAAAGGTAAAATTCTTGTTTTGTAAACGTTGTTTGTATGATTGTTTATGGACTTTATATAATCCCCCAAAATAACATAGCTAGCAGCTAGCTATACATTTTAAAATCGAAGCTTCATGACTCAATTTTAATTTGAACAAAAGTTTTTATAAGGCATTGGTCCACAAAGCTTAATTCTGAAAACCCACACTCATAAAATTTTATTTTTGCTATGGAAATATGATTTCCGTAAGTGTCACTAACATAAATTTTGAACCATTTGAATAAAACAAAAAGTATGACTGCAAAATATAGTCATCGTTGACTAAATGTTCTGGTAAAAGTAGAACGCAATTGTTAAAATTGAATGTCTAAATTAACACTAAGTTTGTCAGCAGAATTTTGCCCTAGCTTTGATGAGAAAATTCAAATTATATTGGTAACGTTTTTTCACCATAAAATTTTTTTATGACGGAAAAGTGTCTAGGACTTCAATCACTTTATATGTTTTGCAAAACATAAACATTGCAAGCAAAAGTGTCAAAATTGTGAAGCCGTTGCACACTTTGGGATGCAAGATTGAACAAAAAGTACTACGTTATGAAACCTGTGAAGGATATTTTAACTTGGTAACCAATAGGACAGACTGTATAAATACAAGTGTAACCTTAGTATTGATTGACTCCCCATCAAAGCCATGGCCCCTCCTGGAAATAATAGACAGGGTATATCCCTTGATATTTGTGAGGCTAGCCATGTAAAATATGCACATCTATCTATCTATTGGGGTTTGAACTAAAAATGTAGAGTTCTCTATTGTAGTTTTAAGATCATAACGTTACCCAAGCCTCATGCTACCATTCCAGAACAATCTTGAAAAGATTTAAAGATTTTTGAGCATATGTGATGAAAAAAATTGCTAATATCAGCAGCAAACATTTTGTACTAGAATTTAATTGCCCATCAGCGTACACATTATTTAAGCATTACTGCAGCCTGGATATGAGCAGAATGTTACCAGCTAAAATGTGAGGAAACGGAGCCAAAAACAACTTAACAAGGTATAAAGGTTGAGAAACTCCATATTTTGCAAAGTATCTGTTCAATTACTGCATCCCTGATGCCTGTTTGAAGCTTATAATAAACAATTATAACAATAATGAACAAACTTTCAAAAACTTAATTCCAACAAGTTACATTTCATCAATTTAGTCATACTGTAGCTTATATTTTTGAGCTGAGTTTTTTTTAAACCGAAATATTTTTTGTGTGAAGGTTTATTGCATCAAAGTAGGTCTATGTGACTTCTTGCTAAAACAATAATATGAAAACCCTTCTTTGCAGATGAATAAATGGTAATAGCGTGGAATAAACATACAGTTGACCCTCGTTTTAGCAAACATGGTTTTTAGCGAATTCCTCATTATATCGAACAAAATTTCTCGGTCCCTTGATTTTCGCTAACAAAGCTCTCATAAAATACCCCTATTTAACGAACTCAATTTAACGAATTCCTCATTATATCGAACAAAAATATCTTAACACAACGCCTGATTTACCCTCGAAATAGCGAATAGTACCACATTTTAGAATTTGAATGCTTCGAATCACCAAAATCGAATCAGCGGCATTCGAAATTTAATCTTTGAATTTTATTCAATTGTTTGTTTACATATTTTTTGTTTAAAAAATGTCGGCTACTAAGAGAAAGAGGGTGAGCCTCGGTGAAAAATATAAGGCTATCAAAGAAATTGAATCTGGTATTAAGCCATCTAAAGTTGCCGAAAAGTATGACGTTCCTAGAAATTCAGTATCGACATGGCTTAAAAAAAAAGATGAGATCAAAAATGCTTTCAAGTCCGGTGAAGTTAGCTCGTACTAAAAAATCAAGAATTTATCAGATTTAAACCCATTTTTGAAAAGTTCGCTTTAACGAATCCCTCAGGGTTCGCTAAAACGAGGGTCAACTGTATATAACATATTAAGGTGTATTTTATTCAAAATTGTCGAATCAAATTATTCAAGAATGCCAAAAGACATTTAACAAACCAAATAATTAGTGAATTGTAATGAACAGAATTTTTTATATGACACACTGTCCATTTCATATTTCTCAAATTTGCCTTTTTACTACTTGGTTACAACATATGATGTTGTTACATCCAGGTGATAGAAGTCTTTTTCGCCGCCTATTGTAAGTGTAGCCTGGCAATAGATATTCAGCAAGAAATTTGTTGAGATGAAACTTAAACTTCTCGACTGTCTTATTTTGTATGGACTTTCTCATGCAATTAAATAGTTTTAGTCCGTGGTTCGAGAGACATGCATGATGACATTATATCAATTTCCACACTTATGTATTTCATTTTTTTGTTAGAAGTTGAAGAACATCAAGTACTGGATGAGTTAAAAATGCGACATTGGTAAATGCAAGACTTGCATGGTAGAATGTTCTTGTAAAAAAAGTAAGTGAAACCGTAGACATGGTTCTTAGTTAAAAGTTTTTCATTCTTATTGACGCTTATTAACGCCTAAGATTTTAGACTGTGCTCTTAAAAATGTTGCTTATTAAATGTCACGAAGGAAATAATTCCAATTTTTCTAAAACGAAGTTACGCTTGAAGATACGTGTCTTAGTAAAAAGTGGTTGGGAACTGTTCAGAGTTGATTTTTTCCAAAATATGTTTTTTGTTATGATAAACCATCTAGCAGCACTTTTCCTGTCCAAGGTGCTGTTCGTTAGCGACGCACCTAAAGAAAAGGTATAGCACAGCTTGATTAAGATATAATCGAGAGTGAGTGCTTAGTCGAAGAATTGGAGCTGTAAAAATATTATTGTGCTAATTTGAACACTTATTTGAGTCGGCGCTTAAATGATACATTGCGGTAAAAAAATTTTTGCAAAGATTTTGTTTAGTTTAAATTCTCATCAATATTTTCTGTCATGTTTTAGGATGAACGAGGACTTGTTTACTCAACCGGGTGTCATCGCCGAAGTTAATGAGGAAGGCGGTTATGGATTCATCAAGCATGGGCGCACATTCGTGTTGTTCTCGATAAATGATGTCGAGCAAGGTAATCCAGAGATTGGAAGCGATGTGGAATATGTTCCCAATGAAGGGTTAGTAAATAAGCTTTTTTCAGTAGCTAAAATGTTCGCGACCAAAATAGAATTCGCGAGAATTTACTTTAGCGAATCGATCAAATTCAAATATTTTGTGTTAATTTTATCGCGTATATATACACATTTCCCGCAAGTAATATAAAAATTAAGCTTAGGACAAACAAATTTTTAACAGGATTGATTTCGCGAATTAGTCAATAAAAATGGAGCCATAATTTGTGTAAATTTGATTTTGGGAAATTCGCGAACATTTCTGACGTTAAATTAATTTTAAATATCTCTATAGTTTATTTATATTAAGTTTCATTCTTGTCTAACATGCAAATATATGTTCATCACCATTTTACTTTTCCTGATGATGGGGAAGGGTCTCCCAAAACGCTGCCTACTAAAATGTCATATATATACTATTAAATGATTAATTTTCAACAATAATTTATTTATCTTAGATCATTCGATTTTTTTTAGCGGCGAGAGTGCAAAAAAGGTCATATTGCTTAAGGAATTGTTTGGGGATCCACAGTGCGAGGAAAGTGATTCAGTACCGTTTGCGTCTGATAAAAGATACCAAACAACTGCTTTTCTTACAAGAAGACCACAACATGAATCAGTTTCTAATATTTACTCTGAACCACAACGTTTTGTGCATAGTGAAATTTATCGAAAGAATGCAGAATTCGACCATAAGGATATCTCTGGTTTTAAAGATCCATTTGACATGAACCAGGAGACATATAATGTTCGAGAGAGGATAACAAATCTGTCATCAGTTCCCAGTAATGTAAAACGAACTCGAACATACCAAGAAATTCGACAACAAGAAGAAGAAGAAGACCTCTCTGACCTTAAAGATCCATTTGACATGATACAGAAGACATATCCTGTTCGGAAGAGGATAACAAATCTGTCATCAGTTCCTAGCAATGTGGAACGAACTCCAACATACCTAGAGGTTCAACCACAACGACAGCAACAACAACAACGACAACAACAATATGAAACACAAGAGGACTCTTCAGATTACCATACCAAAAAGCCACAACAACAAGAACAAAGACTAGTAAGACCACAACACCAACAACCGCAACAAAAACAGCAGCAACAGCAATATCAACAGCAACAACATGAAACTAAAAAGGACGCTCAGGAGCACCATCTCAAAGAACAACAAAAACAGGATCAAAGTACCACCAAACTGCTCAGTAATCACGGAAGGGTTGTAAATGTCTTGACAGAGAAAAAATTTGGGTTTATCAAACAGCATAGTGATGGCCCTGAATGTCCAGGACAGGATATTTTCTTCCATTTTGATAGAGTACAATCAAATTTTCTTCCGCTCAAGAGGGGTGATCAAGTCGAATTTAACTTGAGTAAGCAGAAGATCACAACTGCATCGAAGCACAAGAGCATCTCTGCTGCAAAGGTTATGGTCCTGAAGATTGAAAAAAGGTCATTAGATGAAATTAACGAGTACCTCAACATCGTTGAAGATAAAATCGAAATAAAGGATGCCGCGGAAAAAGTTGATCAAGGTAGCATCAGTTTGCTATTGATGTCTACAAATGTTTGGAAGAATGTGACAGACATTATTTGCGGATTTATAAACGACAATGATGTTCTTTTGAGATTCTTAAATATCCTTGTTTACCTAGAACAGTCCATTAAAACATTAGATGAAAGATATCGACAAGTCTTAAAAGCTGTTGGAACTGCAAAACTTTTGAACCCTCTTCGGGGTCGCATGAAAACGTTAATATGCGATACACGCAGAGATGCAGACATTAAATCCATTCAAAACTTCCTGCTGTTGCTTGCAAAGCTGGTGCCCGAGAAACTGCAAGCTGTCGTTGCTTTAATTAAACCAATGACAAATAGCACACCGGACGAACATACTGTCCTCTTTATGTATAAACTGCTAAAGATATCTACTAAATCTTATGCTGAGAATGTATCTGATATGACTTGGGACGACTTGCCTTTAATATTAACGAATCAAGAAATGTTTTCAACAGACCTAGACGATCGCTTTGACTTAAAACCAGTGCAAACAACCGGGGCATACGCAGGCCCGGATGAATATATGGATACCTACTTTAGACTTCTAAGGGCAGATTGTTTTGATGCTTTGAAAATAGGCATTCAGAAATTGATAAAGGGTGATCTGGATATGAGAGACATGAATGTTTACATCAATGTCACACTGATAGGGATAAAAGTCTCCAATCAATGTGTTTATATGGCGTTGAAGGTAACATCGTGTAGGCAAGTCAAAAATTGGGACACCTGTTCTAACTTGATGTATGGTAATTTGCTGTGCATTTCAATTGGTGGCAGCTTTAGACAGCCTATTTGGGTGACAGTTGTAGACAGAGGGTTGCTTAAAGATAACAACGTTGTTTTAGTTCAACCCTGCTGGGAAATCAATGAAGAAGGCGATGCTGATGTGCTTTTAAACTTAATGTCAGCCTCTAGTCCAATCGTGATGGTCGAATCTCCTACCTACTACAGAGCCTACCAACCTGTTTTAAAGTCATTGCAGTCCATGCCGTCAGGTGAAATCAGTTTTCAGCAGGAATTGGTTTATTTGGACAAGGATTTAAATACTGATTTATTCGATTTAACAGCCACATTTGATAGTACTATTGTTTACAACAAAGATGTTGGTAAGATACAGATAGGTTCGTTCTTGAAAACTCCATATCATTCCGAGCATAGTATATTTGATGAAAGCCAGGAAAAAGCCGTTAAAACTGCTTTGAAGAGTAGAATAGGGATTATTCAGGGACCTCCTGGGTGTGGAAAGTCATTTATCGGTGTCAAAATGCTCAATTTGTTGTTATCACTATCTTCTTTATCCTCGCCGAAGGTTCTGGTCCTGACATACAAAAATCATGCTTTAGACGAATTTTTAAAGCAAGCAGTTACTCATTATCCAGAAGAAGTTGTCCGTATTGGTGGGCGAAGCCGAGATCCTGACCTTGACAAGATATCACTGCAAAATGTACGAAGAGCGGTCAGAAAAGGTCCAGAGTTATTTAATTTAATTAAAGAACTCAATAAGGAGATAGATGTTTTAAAGGAAGATATTGAAAAATGGTTTGACAAGTTTAACGAGCTAAAAAGCGTTCCATTCGAGGCAGTGTTGGAGTACTTGACGCCAGTGCAGAGAAATAATTTAATAGTTCGCAATGATTGGAGTAGATCCGATGTCAAGTCGTTTGGAATTACTAAAGTGGATGAGAACGGTTTTCAACAAGTCAAAAGTAAAAGGAAAAATCGAATAACCAAAGAAGAAGTAGAATTGATAATAAACAATGCTTCTGAAGAAAATCCACAGTATTTGGATTTATTGAAAGCTGCTTTTAAAGCTTGGCTACCTAATGATAACTTTTCTGCAGCAATGGAATCGCAACTATCTGACCGAGGTAGCGTTGCTGTGAATGTACAAAAGTTGAAGGATCTATCAAAGGGAAAAGAGAAAGGGAAAGGTTCAGACGTGAAACATGGAATGGATCAAGTTCTTGATGTGGATGAGATTCAAAAGGAAAGATTGTCAGCTGTATCAAAAACTGAAAATGTGTTGAAAGGAGATTACAAAAAAGAAATGAAGTTGGTGAATTATGAAGACAAAAAGAGTGAAAATGAGCACGTGAAATCCTTTTCCAATGCTGCGTTGAAGAATTTATCTCAAAATAATTATGGATTGTTTTTGAACATCGAAGATTTATGGGACTTGAATGAAAATGATAGGGTAAACTTAGTGCAATATTTCATATCGCAGGAAAAGAACAATGTTGCTACTCAATTTGAGCAAGCAATTCAAACCTTTGAAAATAAATGCAAAGAGAAAAATGAAATTGAGAACCAACACACATCACTTGTTTTAAGAAATAAGAAAGTGATTGGTATGACTATTACAGGCGCAGCAATTCATCAACAGTTGCTAAAGGAAATTCAACCAGAGATTGTAATTGTGGAAGAAGCAGCTGAAGTTCTCGAGCCGCAACTTGTAGCTTCAATTGGTACATGGACGAAATACATGCTCCTTATTGGAGATCACCAGCAGCTCCGACCGCCAGTGGAAAGCTATCATTTACGCAAGAATTATAACTTCGACATTTCAATGATGGAGAGGTTAATCAAGAATGGGATGCCTTTTGAAGTCCTGGAAATGCAAAATAGGCAGCGACCAGAGTTTGCAGAATTACTGAAAGATATATATCCGGATTTAAAAACTAACCTGAAGAGAGTTTCAAAAAACGAGCCAGCGAATTGTTTGTTGAAGTCCCATTTTTTCTGGCATCACACTTCGGATGAGATAGCTGATAGGAGCTATACGAATATAGAGGATGCAAACCGAGCCGTGAAACTTGCTTTATTTTTGACCCAGCAAGGGTGTGATCCTGAAAGAATCACCATATTGGCTGCGTACCAAGGGCAGACGTTTCTGATCAGAAAGACGTTGAAAGAAATGGAAGCTAAATACAAAGAGGTTTTACCAGCTTCAATGAAAAGCGTGATTAAGAAAACCAAGGAGAAAGATGGCGAGGAGACGGCAAAAAGTTGCATTAAAGTCCACACGGTGGACATGTATCAAGGCGATGAGAATGATTTTGTTATCGTTTCTTTGGTGAGATCTAACAGTGAAAATAAAATTGGGTTTTTGAAACAGCTAAATCGCCGCTGCGTGTTGCAATCGCGTGCGAAATGTGGTGTTTATTTCATCGGTAACGCCGACATGTTTCTAAATCATGCCGAATGGCAACCGATGATGCAAAAATTAAAAGCAAGTCAGGGGATTGGTGATAAATTGGAGGTGGTTTGTCCGCAACCTCAACATAAACAATGGAAGTATTTCGTGAACAATGCCGATGATATAGGTCTGAAAAGTTTTTGCAAACAGGATTGTGTTCACGAAATGAGTTGTGGTATTCATCATTGCGAAAAGCAATGTCAACCTCCACACTCGCATAAACCTTGTGGTAAAAAAATCGCGTTCGAACATCTTATGTGTGGACATAAGGATACCAGGCTTTGCGAGGAAGATCAATACGCTAAGTTGTGTAAAAACGAAATGCCGTTCACTTTCCCAAAATGTGGACATCCAGGAAAGAAAAAATGCTGCGATGACATATCTGCGATAATCTGCGATTACGAAGAATCCGTGAAGTTACCTTGTGGACATACAAAGAAAAAGAAATGCTCTAAAGATGTAAACGCTGTTACGTGCAATGAAAAGTGCAACCGAATGATGCCCTGCAAACATTCATGCAATCATAAATGTTATGAACATGACACGATAAAATTTTGCAAGATATGTCAGAAAATAAAAGAGGCTGAAGCAGAAGCCCAAAGAAAGGCAGAAGAGTTAATTCGCAGTCGAAATATGGAAAATGTGGAAAAGGAAATGTTGAAAATAAGAAGTCTAAAACAAATTAAGTTTGAAATAAAAGAAATCGTTCCACAAGGGGAGACAGCATCAGAGTATCTTGATATTGAGGACTACGTAAAGAAATATGTCCAAGCCGACCATCGTTGGTATCCAACCGTAACCAAGATTGAGAAAGTGATTAATTTAAATTTGAAACTTAAATGGTTAGACGCAAAATCAAAGATGTTTGATATTGAAATGAAGAGTAAGTTAAAGTTTCATGGTACCAGCGTGGAAGGGGTGAAGGGTATTACAGAGAATGGCTTTTTGCTACCAACGCCAAAAAGTGGTCAACGACCGCCAATGTATGGCTATGGTGTCTATTTCGCGAGTGATTCTTCTAAAAGTGCACAGGAAATGTATACAAAAGGATCAAACATGCTGTTGCTTTGTGACGTTTTACTTGGTAAGCAGTTTACAGTGAAAGAAGCATGCCCCGAGATGAGCTACGCCTTCTTGAAGAGAAAGAAATGCGACTCTCTCTTTGCTCAGAGAGATACTGCTGGTGGAGGTGGTGTAAAGTTTGACGAGTTTGTTGTTTTTAATCCTAATCAAGCTTTTCCGAAATACATCATTCACTATCAAAAGACTGGATTTCACGCGGCCAACCCATTCAAAGATTATCAATTCCGAGGAACATTCCAACTTGCCAAAAAGGATATCGCCATACAGCGTGGAGTAAATTTAGGCAGTGCTTTGGAAGTCCACCTGAGAATTGCAGAATCTCAATTCTATCGCCTGCTCAATAACATGGGTATGCGCGGTGCTGGTTATAAGATATCCAAAGTCGAATACTATATGAACGATCAGTTAAAGAAAAACTTCGATGTCAAACACGAGGAGTTGAAAAGAAAGTATGGGAATCAAAACCAAGAAGCTGAAATAATATTCGGCTTTCATGGCACAAAGCAGAGGGGGATTGTCGAAGATATTATGAACAATAATTTCATCCCTAGTCTAGGAGGCAAGTTTGGCGCTGGTGTTTATTTCTCAGAGATGCCAGGTTACACATTTGGATATGGAGGTGAGAAGTTTTTGATACTGGCACAGATTCTGCCAGGTAAAATTAGACCATGTCCGTTTCTTGGTATGCAAACTAGCGGTGGTTTATCCCCTGGTTATGACTCTCATGGTGGATTGCCGTTAAATGACGGAAGTGGAAGATACAATGAAATTGTAATTTTCGATAAGCGTCAAATTTTGCCGACATATGTGATTCATTTAATTTAAAAAGCTGCACACGTAAGTTGGTTGATTTAAAAACCTTTTTAACTTAATTATTTACTTTGTTGTGTGTAAGTATTTTCTTTGTTGTGCGAAATTATTTTCGTTTGTTGTGTGTAATTATTTCCTTTGTTGTGTGTAATTATTACTTTTTTGTTCGTAATTTACCTTTATTGTACGTAATTATTTCCTTTGTTTTTCGTAATTATTTCCTTTGTTGTGCGTAATTATTTCTTTGTTGTGCGTAATTATTTCCTTTGTTGTGTGTAATTATTACCTTTTTTGTTCGTAATTATTACCTTTTTTGTTCGTAATTATTTCTTTTTGCGCGTAATTATTTTCTTTGTTGCGTGTAATTATTTTCTTTGTTGTGTGTAATTATTACCTTTTTTGTTCGTAATTATTTCTTTGTTGTGCGTAATTATTTTCTTTGTTGCGTGTAATTATTTCCTTTGTTGTGCGTTATTTACCTTTGTTGTACGTAATTATTTTCTTTTGTTGTGCATAGTTATTACCTTTGCTGTGTGTATATTTTCCTTTGACAAGCTTTCGGCAGTAACAATTCAAGGTTAAAGTTTGTACCGTACCCAAACGTGAAATCAACATTTTTTTACCGTACCATCTCGTTAGAGATGAGAACTCAGTTACAAAATCTTTTTTCGCAGTAAATTCCTCATTGCAATTTGCTTAAAACTCTTACAATCCGCAAGAGTTTTTCGTTTCATGCTACTTATTATGGCAAAACTAAGTGCCATTTGGAAGGAATAAAACTATACAGGCTGGTCAGTTCACAGCGATTCTTAAACATACGCTGTTTTGTGGATGTCTCCCTTTCTTTGTCGATTTTGATGTTGTAGCTCGTGACTCTAATGATCTTAGACTCACGTTGAAGGAGAGCTTGCTTGTTAGCCGTGACAAACTTTTACTAAATAAAACTGTTCAATCCATTCCTTTAAAATTGTTCTAGCAACGCCAATGTTTTTAATTTATTACTCATGTGTATAATTTCATAACACATTCGCTATATGAAACGATTTTGTAGGCGTTTGTAGAAATTGACGTGATCATCGTGGATTGTTGCCACCAAAACGTTGTCAAAACCTAATATGGATTTGTCGCGAAAAAAAAAATTCTTTTTTTTAATTTGTTTCTTTTGTTTGACTTAATTTCTATCATCTCGCTCTGTCTAACTATGCAAGCGATTCTTACTTTCTTTAATCTTCATCTGAAGACATTTCGACTTTTTGATGAAAATTATATTTTTATAGGTTAAAATTTTCACGGCGTATCGTATGGTAAACACATCTATAAAATTTTGTTGGTAGTGCAGATGAACTCGCCGAATGTTAGACAATCTGTGCATGGTCGAAGTAAAACACAGCTGTTATTACCTTAGTTATTGTAAAGTTCGCGCGTTCTATTTCCAAACTCGTTCAGCACATGTCATAGTTGTTAAATGTTCGCGCGTTTTAATTTCAACGCGTTTACCACATACCTTAGTTGTTGTAATGTTCTCGCGTTCTAATTTCAACGCGTTCAGCACATGTCACAGTTGTTGTAATGTTCGCGTGTTTTAATTTAAACGCGTTCAGCACATACCTTAGTTATTGTAATGTTCGCGCGTTCTAATTTCAACGCGTTCAGCACATGTCATAGTTGTTGTAATGTTCGCGCGTTCTAATTTCAACGCGTTCAGTACATGCCATAGTTGTTGTAATGTTCGCGCGTTTTAATTTCAACGCGTTCAAAACAAAACAAAAATAGTATACGAAAAGATGAGCATACCCTCTCTGTTTAACCATTTCGAAAGTGGAACTCGTTTATAATGCGCAAAAATTAATACACATAAAATGACAGTCAAACCTGTACATAGCCCTCACATAGGTTTCGAAGAAATTGTCTGCTATGTACATGTGTCCACTATGTACAGGTTTGTCTTTATACATCAAGTTCGTCGCGCGGACATTAGTACAAATAACGTGGGTTCTACAACACATTTGTTTGAACAGTCTTTTTTATTATTAAAGCCTTTTCACGGGTAAACCCCATTGCTGTCTCACTATAACTGTTAGTATAGCTTTCGATTTCCACAGATAATTAAATTTTAGTCCCGTCATTCTTCGTATCTTCCAGGCTTAAGCTTTTCAAGCGTTTCGAGGAACAATTGAAACCCAAATTACGGATTTTTGCTGTTATTTATTTTCTTTTTTTTTTGTACAATATCTAAAAAACTGCACGTATTTGCACCTCCATGTTATAAGCAACCACTTTATCATAAAAAGAATATGGCCTGAATTTTGTGTTATTTTATTTTTTCTTCTTGTGTAAGAACTGTTGCACCTTAGTGGTATATTTAAAGGTTAAAACTATATATGTATATATTTCGTTTCTTTTAACTAATGAATTTGATTTTGCCCGTCTTTAATTTTTGCCAGCTTTTTCCTGAAGTATTTAAAAGTTCCAAATTGGTATTGGAATTCATTAACAATTTACTAATCGGCTAACATACCGACTAAATAGTCCGAAATAATCATCTATCCGACATCAATAATTTTGGCCAATATGTAATGCACCAAGATGTATTACATGTTTTTTTATAAGCAATTGAATTTCCAAATTGAGGCTTAAGAATACTTATGAAAAGTACTTTTTCAGGCTCAAAATATGCTTAGGTTATGCTTAATGGCAAAAAGATTTATTGGAATATGCTTTTATGAAAAACACATGACTCAGGATCAAAATATTCTTATTTGTAAATAAATATTGCATTTGAATTTTGAACATCAGTAATTACACCTTAAATCTCACTTTATATTAGTTAATTCAGACATACGGAATAAAAAGAAACATAAATTATTGTAATGTTCGCGCGTTCTAATTTCAACGCGTTCAGCACATGTCATAGTTGTTGTAATGTTCGCGCGTTCTAATTTCAACGCGTTCAGTACATGCCATAGTTGTTGTAATGTTCGCGCGTTTTAATTTCAACGCGTTCAAAACAAAACAAAAATAGTATACGAAAAGATGAGCATACCCTCTCTGTTTAACCATTTCGAAAGTGGAACTCGTTTATAATGCGCAAAAATTAATACACATAAAATGACAGTCAAACCTGTACATAGCCTTCACATACGGTTCCGAAAAAATTGTCTGCTTTGTACATGTGTCCACTATGTACAGGTTTGTCTTTTTACATCAAGTTCGTCGCGCGGACATTAGTAAAAATAACGTGGGTTCTACAACACATTTGTTTGAACTGTCTTTTCTTATTATTAAAGTCTTTTCACGGGTTAACCCCATTGCTGTCTCACTATAACTGTTAGTATAGCTGTTAGTAGGAAACTGTGTTCTTTCGATTTCCACAGATAATTAAATTTTAGTCCCGTCATTCTTCGTATCTTCCAGGCTTAAGCTTTTCAAGCGTACCGAGGAACAATTGAAACCCAAATTACGGATTTTTACTGTTATTTATTTTCTTTTTTTTTTGTACTATATCTAAAAAACTGCACGTATTTACAAGCAACCACTTTAGCATAAAAAGAATGGCCTGAATTTTGTGTTTTTTTATTGTTTGTTCTTGTGTAAGAACTGTTGCACCTTAGTGGTATACTTAGAGGTTAAAACTATAACTAATGAATTTGATTTTGCCCGTCTTTAATTTTTGCCAGCTTTTTCCTGAAGTATTTAAAAGATCCAAATTGGTATTGGAATTCATTAACAATTTACTAATCGGCTAACATACCTACTAAATAGTCCGAAATAATCATCTATCCGACATCAATAATTTTGGCCAATATGTAATGCACCAAGATGTATTACATGTTTTTTTATAAGCAATTGAATTTCCAAATTGAGGCTTAAGAATACTTATGAAAAGTACTTTTTCAGGCTTAAAATATGCTTAGGTTATGCTTAATGGCAAAAAGATTTATTGGAATATGCTTATGAAAAACACATGATCAGGTTCAAAATATTCTTATTTGTAAATAAATATTGCATTTGAATTTTGAACATCAGTAATTACACCTTAAATCTCACTTTATATTAGTTAATTCAGACATAAGGAATAAAAAGAAACATAAAATTTTTTGCAAATGTCATGCTTATAAAAACAACAACATATGTTTACCTTTTAAACGGTTAAAAAATAAATAAATAATTGTATTTCACATTTTAAAGTATACAGCACAATATTCTTTCAGACACGATAAAAAATTATTTGCTAAGCACTAAATACCTTTTACTTTAAGGGAAGAAAGTTAATAAGGTGATAGTTAACCGCAAAGTTTTCCCCAAAAATATTCCAATTCGTCCGCTGAGAACTTCACTGCTATCACACAAAATTCATAAAAAGTCGGAACGAGATAACAAATTTCGTTGCGTTGAACCGCAAAAGTTTATTTTCGCAAAATGCGAAAACTTTGCGGTAAAGCTAAAACGCAAGAGTTTCTTCTGCAAATATTTTCTTTCCTTAAAATACACTTGTATATTTTAGTTTTATCGTTTTATAATTTTTTTTCAGTAAAAATAATCGAAAAGGTGAATTCACTTGTTTCATCTCGTGTTTCCTTGTTACTCGCATCTTTCTGTTTAAGCAAGGAGGTTTGTTTAAGTGAATGGTTTCTTAATGGCTTGCAGGGTATTTTATTTTATGCAACAGTTTCCATAGAAGCAAAGGTAACCTGCCCATACTGTTGATGTTGACATTGTGCTAAAGCTTGTGGAAGAAAGTGGGTCGACAAAATCAAGACAAGGTTGAGAGTAGAGGATATGTAACTAAATCATGTCCATAGGAAGGTTATAATAAAAATTAAATAATTTGTACATCCCTTAGGAGCCACTCCTATTTATGAGTGCGCCTTCATATGATTTTTTAAACGCCTCTTTACACGCATCCTATTTAATTAATGCGTTCGTTTGGAGTCGCGTCTTTTAAAGGACAATGAGATAAAATTTGGAAAGTTTGAATTAAAGATTGGGATAACTTTTATGTTTACAATATACGGAACACAGGTTAACCGAAATTCCAATCCTGCACCAATAACAGGACATGTGTTCATATGCTTACCACAAGCTTGGTTTTGAAAATATATTGTCAGGTTGGCCGATTGGCAGATAATCCCAATCCAGTGACCTGACCCAAGGGTGAAATTGGGTCTCCTGTCTGCAGCACTATTCCACCGACAAGTTAAAAACTGCTATTTAGAAAAAGCAATTGTTTAAATTTTTTATAACGTACATGGTAAAGAAATTTATTTTACAAAAAAAATTATTCATGTCTTAAAAAGTCTTCTCTAGAATGTCTTTGTGTCATATTACTTATATCAGCACCCTGAATTTATCAGACCGATTTAGAAAGGTATCATACCACGTTTCAAGTCATTTTTTTCTTCAAATTTTAGTACCACCTAGATAATGTGGGTCGGTTATTATATTTTAAAGGTCATACATATTAAAGTGTTTCCGAGATGTTGTTACATACTATGACCGGATATCCATGCCGGTGCAGGTAAAATCAACCTGCTAGCGCTGTTTGAAAAGACGCTGTATGTTGATATTTGACCGTTCGAACTGAAATTTGGTTACTTGTTTTAAAATGGTATCCTGCAACAGAATTTTATGGCGGAAACTATGGCGTAATTTTTTTATTGCTGAAATGGCTTTTTGTGAGAAGCGACCGATATTTCATTGAATTCTGGTTTAACGCGTTCCGAATGTTAGCAAATGGGGAAGTGTGTTAAACAACTCAAATGTGGCACACATTTTACATGCACCCTATCTGACTTATTTCAATCATGAGAATTGCCCTTAATGTTTTCTGCAGATAAATCTTTGTCAAAATTAATATACAGTCAAATATTGTTTATCGGCATTCCTGAAAACGGCTTAAATCAGAAACTCAGGTATGATAATAGTGAAAAAAAAATTGCCCTAATTTCATCAAATCAGTCTAAAAACATGCCATACAAAGTTTCAAGTAATTATTTTAATTTTCAACGAAGTTTTATGATTATTTATTAGCGAAAAGTATGATTTCGAACGAGAAGTACGTTTTTTTCTATAGCGTTTATTTTGCTTGACAATTTTAACTTATATCCTTTTCAGTACATGTACCCACATGTTTCTTGTTAATATAAATAAATCAGCTATTTTAAACAAAAGAAAAATATTCTTAGAGCAATTTTAGGTTGGTCCTATTTTCACATTTTCCGCCATATATTGAATCTTTTGTTTAGGGTCAAGAACAAAGGTTCTCAATTTGGTAAATAGACAAAAAAAACTTTAGATTTGGTTAAGAGACGGAACAATTTTAAAAGGGCTGTTTTAACATTGTGCAAGATTTGGTTTGCTTAGCTCAAGTGATTGCCAAGATATTAAGAGCATGTTAATTTTACCCACCCCTGGATATAAAGGTCTAGCTACAAAAGAACCTGCATAATAGCTTTGATATATTAGACATCAATCTATCACGACTATTTGTTTTCAGTGATATGATAAATGTCTTCTTCCTTCTATAAAATAAAATCCTGCAAAATCTTCGAAATTAATGTAAAGCTATAAATCTAACTATCCTCTTTTCTGACCCCAGGATGCCCTGGGGACGAGGTTGAACTATCCTACCTAGCCTATCTAGCTATCTAAGTTTTAAATATTCAGCGAATTAACATACTTAAAGATCACAGCTGGCTAAATTTAGACCAACTCAACATTCAATAGTGGTCCTAGCTAGCTACATTCACAGTAAGCCATAATAAAACGACAGTAGCTAGATATCACAAAGAATAATAAAGCTAGCTCGCTTTCTGCCTTTAGTTGCGCTCGTGCGATTTTTTAGAAAACAATATAAAGAGCCTATTGGTATGTATCTATGTAACGAGACACGAAAATTCACTTTTTTAGTCGTTGCGTTATTTCCGTAGTTTTAACTAAGAGTTTCGTGTAAAAAGAACTCGAGTTTGTTCTAACTTCTAACAAAAAACTGGGTTCGCATCCTAATACACACAGGCTCACAATGCTGTGTGTGTAAATCAGTGATTATGAATTGTAATAAAAACTATTAAAAAAACTTTGTCCCTGTCGCTGCAGTTCTTAAAAACGATTGCACAAAAACCCTGTTGAACTCGTCACATAAGCCAGTGCTTTCCATTTTGTTGAAGCATCGTAATTTTCGTTTTCTTCGTCAAGAAGTAAAGTAATGCATGTATATTTGCTACGCCCTGTTTGTGGATAAGGTCTTTTATTGCAACATACAAAATTAAAAAACAGGCTGCTTCTGATAAATTTTGCAACAAAATTTTGATTCGTGCGCTTAAAAAATGTTGATTTTGGCTGCGCGTTTTAATTTTAACCATTAAAAAATACCTGACTTAATTAAAGATTGGGAATGGCTGCAGTAAAGAAGGCTGGGACCCCAAAACCTTAGGATTTGACATTCTAAGAAGCTTAAACATTGTTGAAAATATATCAAATGCAATAAGAGTTAAAAAGTTTCAATCATCTCACCTGTGTTATGATTGACATTTTCATTTTTTTCATTGATGTAGGATACATGGAAATTTGGGATCCTATACCATTAAACGGATCCAAAAACTGTGAATATCATTGAAATGATTACCAGTAATAAAATTCAAGTATTTATTTTTCAATATCTTTCAGTATGTTCAAGAAGATCCTAGCACACTTCTCATGCAAAAATTTCAAGAGAAATTTCAATTTTTTTTAATTAACATACAAAGGAGAATGTTCGAGATGTTTTTTTCATCCAAAAATAATATATATAAAACAATCTACTTTAATGTACAAAATATTTCAATATTCAAAACTAAATATCTACACGATTTGTAATCTTTGTGCTGAAAAATAATTATAAATCAAGATCAGTAAAAAGATCTTTCGCAAAAATTTAAAGGGCGGTTCGAAACGCCCAAGGGCGGCAGTTGTTAGTTGGTTGCACTTTATAACTTTTATTATGTCATTACCTCAAATTTCTTCAGTTTTCACACTAAAGAGATCACATTTTTGGGCCTAACCACAATATAACTATTTTTAAATAACAGAAAGACGAAGATAAGATAAGAGAATGTGGGAATTTACTGAAAGCGAAAAAACTAAAAAAAAAACTGTACAAAAATATTTTGACAATCATTTTTAAATTCTATCTACATTCTAAAAATCCACAGAAACATAAAACTCTGTGGAGTTACATATCAAGTTTTCCAAACATACATAAACCAGTCCATGCTGCCGTACGTGCATGCGCACTTCACTTACTTATACGCGTATAACATCTTTCGATCTGCACGCTAAAAAAATAAGTAAACATTTATATCTACAAAGAAAGATAGTGAACACAGAGTTAAAAGATGACAGATTCCGGTACATAAATAGGCTTCCGGTGGCTCTAAATTTCAGTTTTTTCAGTTTAGTGATGGAAAAGATCTGCATTTACTGATCGCAACAAACAGTTGTCTGGGGTAACTTTGCACAATGTCAAGAAAATTTAATAAAATCGATTGCGCAGCGAAAAAATTATACCGAATCTGTAGAAAGTATATGGTATAACGATTCTCTAATTACATCTCGAACACTTCCCATCTTGAACGAATATTTTGGTTCCCTTACAAGTTTGACATAAAGAGAACCACCGTATTGCAGAACGAAACAGATTTGCTACTTACGTTGTTAAATCTTTCATTCGTATAATCGTTTGGTTCACTTTGGCGCCTCGATAAAATTTCATCCAAAGAAACACAGGGATTTCCATCTACTAAAAAAGGGGGTAAAAAGGTTAGTTTTCACTCCAGAAATACTTTTTCTCTCAATAGCTCTCACATCAATAACTTCCAGTGCGAATTATATTTTGTACCTTCCTTTGGACCATATACACCGCTAAAAATTACACTTACTCGATGCTTCTGTAGCAGAAATATCGTCGAAACTATCTGACGACTTTTTCGAATCCAACGTGACAACTTCTTTACCCCGCACGTCCACCTCATAAGCTACTATCGATGCGTGATCTAACTTTCCCGGAACACCTGAAAAACGATTTAAAAAGTAAGCACACTACACAACCATGGTTACTCTAGCAAACCTCGTGCCATGCCCACTTTTGTTAACCATGATAAAGTCATGCTAAAATGAGGAACAACCTTCCAAAGTCTTTTTAACTCGCTCATTATGTTTCTTTCTTTCTTTAGTTGTCCAGCGACTTAGTAGTGACGGCGGCGTCTCTTCCAATATGTCGCGTTTTTCAGCGGTACGATTAACGACAAAGTTCATTATTTGCGCACACACGTCCACTGCATGCACACACGTGCCCTTGATCGGCTCGAACTCCACTGATCTGATGATCTAAAACGAGATTAATCAGGATAAAACCATTTTAATCAGGATAAAACAAGTTTAATCAAGATAAAACAAGATTAATCACGATAAAACAAGATTAATCAGGATAAATTGACATTCTTCTTCCTAGTCCAATAATTGATTTCAAAATTAGCTAAGTAGAGAATATAATTAGAATATACACGAGATGATTGGTGGGTACACATTTGTACTACGCCTGTTCTAATGGCAGTATTATTCAAATTTATCTTCGCAAGCTGTTATACATACACATATACTTTCAAATCCTGTAAACGCCGCCACACAAAACGCCAGGAAGAAACGGCGAAATGAAGTAATACGAAGAAAAAACAACGTACCTCAGTCATTTGCTCCAACGCCCCTTTATGTCTTTCACGGGGCGTTAACGATTGAAGAATTTCATCCGACAAGGAAGGGCGTTTTTTATGTTGCTGCTCACTAACGGTCCTTCTAAAGTCTTTCTGTTCCGTCGGTGAACCTTTTAAAATGTTTGAATGAGACTTGCTTCTAAGCTGAGCGTGAATGTCGCCTTGTGAAGAAGCGTGATCGTCGCTCTGTGGAGAAACAATGTTCTTATTCGAGCTTGCGCAATTCGATTCTGTCCTAGGCCTGCTGTCCAACTGGTCTTTTTCGTTAGCATGTAGTTTGGAGACGATATCATCATGAGAACGACTTGTTTTAATCCTTGGTTTATTCATATTTCCCCCCTTGAAAGCAAACTCTAAAACGCTATTGTTTGTGTCCTCACTATACTCCTTCCCAAAATAACACTGTGTGTCTCGCTTAATGAGCAGATCGCATGATATGCCATTGGACGGACCAGTTTTATTATCCGCAATGTTTTTATTAAGTATGTCGGTACAAATATCGCAGTTTTTCTCAACGCCACCGCGCAAACTGTTGTTGTCGCTCGAAGAAGTGTTATTTCGCGCGCATTTGCTCACTGTTCCATCTTCCGCGTTATCTTCTTCGTTACTGGATATATCCGGAGATTCCATCTTCGCGAATTTATCGAACATTTTTTTAATGGACAAACACTCGTGACTTTTCAACATTTTTTTATCCATCGAACTCAAATTTGTAGGATGATCGCACTTCGGCGAACTGCTCAAACTGTTACCCTCGTCGCTTGATGTGGGGCTGCCTGTTAGACTCGGAACTGACCCGCATCCACCAGTACTCGAAAATTCCAATAAATTACCGTCTTTATCATTTGCGAACAGTTCACTCTGTTCCAACTTCGTAAGAGTTATGTTTGGAGTATCAACGTTAAAGGAAGGTTTGCTATCCTCCGTGTTGTAAGGAATGATATCCGATTTTGAGTCACTGATTTTTTGGATTCGACCATCAATAGAGTCGAGTTCTTGTTTAGTTTGTTCCTTTGTTTTGAAACGTGGATTAAATTTCGCGACCGCTGGATCGAAATTATCAGAAATTCCATCGCTACATAAAAACACAACATCACCTTTTTCAATCACCACGAAGGAGCAAGTTAAATTACCTAAATCCGGATTGTATCCATCGGCTGGTCCGAGCGCTCCTCCGCTGTATCTCATGTCTCGTAGTTCATCTATACAGTGAGAACCGTGTGTCACCTCTTTCACGCCGTATTTTTTACTATAAACATACGCATACGAATCGCCGACATTCACCACGCAAAAACCGAACCTGTCTTTCTCTTGTAATTGTACAACGACGCCGACACAAAGTGTTGTCATGGTAGCCTCCTCTTCCACGATACATTTCTGCGCATGCTCAAAAGAGCGTAGTATACAACGGAACACGTCCTTAGTGTACATGCATTGTTCAATATGTTTGGAAATGTATGTTATGGAGCCGTACACACCACAATTCGAAGCCAGCTTTGATTTCGGACCCCAACTTACACCATCGGCCAAAGCGAGTATGCCACAATTTCGACGGGTGATTATAGCTAACGAGTCCGCAACCGGATCTCCGATAAGGTGACCGGTTTCAGTGTCGTTCTCGTATAAACTCACAGCCATGCCATAAGCAAAATCTTTTCGATCGTCCCAGCGATTTATGCCTAACAGAAAGTTTTTTCACATTCACGCATACACTCTTAAGACATTTAAACACTCTTTCGAAGCTTCTTTTGGAAAAAAAGGCAAAAAAGGCTAACCCTTTTTTCCCTTGGTAAGACTCAGTTGATAAGAAATTGTCAATACTAGTCGTTCATCCGTGGATAAATCCACGGCTTCGCCCGTCCTTTATTAGCCGCATTTTGTGTGTCTCGCTACTGCGGTTACCTTTTTGCGTGACAGACAGACGCACACGGGTATTATAATATAGATGTTTTCACGGCCATGTCATTTGTTTGCAAAAAACCCAACGTCGCTCTTAGCTTTTCATTTCATGTTCAAAAGCCGAAATCTTATTCTTTATCTTATTGAAGATAAGTTAGATAAAAAAAAGAAAAATTCTTATGAAAAAAATTGTGCAACAAAGACTCCACTGATTCAGACATGGTATATGTTCGCATGGTCACAACAGAATAAAAATTGACTAAAATTATCTTTTTCACCTTCCACTGGATTCATTTGCGACACATCCTCCTTCTTGTGCGACTTGCATTTGATCTTCTTGTGAATTTGTTTTATGCAATCCGATGGAGAGCATAACGCCGACACGTGATCAGGCGTGATCTCCTTGATTTTCCGATTGGGTACTTCTCGAACAGTTTTCCCGTAAACAATAGTACCGCTAGGTGTGGAACTGTTCATCAAATCCCTGAAAAAAAAGAGAAAAAAAGATTAACTTATCACTGTCTGAAAGATATATAGCTATAAACATCTAACGCTTGAAGGGGGCTTCCGATTCGTTTGTTATGTCTGACAACAAAACTACTCTTTAAAGCTAAAATTAAAGCTCAAATTAATATAACACATATTAAATACTTTGTTTTCATTTGTCAACTTCTAAAAGGATTATGTTAACATAATTTTACCCAAACTCAAAAATTGAACGAGACAGTGTCTCTTATAGCACACGACAAGTAACTGGTTCTGCATTTAGGACAGGCAATAGAGAAAAAAGCGAATTAAATAGAATACGATACTTCACGCAGAATTCACGCTGCAGCTTCTTGCACAGACATAACAATCCAACAGTTTGAAAACGGGGAATATTTTCGCAACAAACCACAAGCTATTTTTACACTACTAATATATATATATATAAAGTTCACATGATAAAATAAAGAAAATAAGAACTACAACAGACCTTTAAAAATTAGAAATTTTGGGACGTGCTTTTTCCGGGTATCTAATGCGGTGTTTAAAGTGCGTATGTGGCGAGTATTTCTCATAATAGGGAAAATGATTTTTTTAATGAATAAACTGGTATAAAGTGCACAATGAAACTTTGGCATGTGACATAGTGAAGCTGGATGTGCTTAATTTTTACGCTTCACAAGCCTTCAATGTTCTTTTTTGTGTTCCTCCAAAAGTTAGCGAAATATATAGTCAGATTTACAGACGATGATGAATATTTTTAGGATTGAAAGAAATAGATGATGTCGTCATCTTGATGTAAACAGTTTTTCGTTCTTGTTACACGTATGCTAGTAACAAGAACGAAAAACTGTTTGCAAATCATTGTTTTCGGTAACTCTCACATTATTTTGTTCTCTTAATCTAAAGGAATTCCGACGGAGTACGTTCTTAATATGTTCTTAATTTTTGGAAAAACCTCAGTCTCAAAGTTGTTATAAACTAGGTTCTTATGGACAAAACTCTTATGGACATAAATCATAAGAGACGCACACGTAATTTAGCTGAACGGTAGAAGCATAGTGAGTGAAAAAAATATATGCATAAAAATTATAAAGACAGTTCATGTCCTATGTGAGTTAAACAAAAAAAGATAATTAAAGTCGGAAACACACACGCACAAGTTCGTAATTAATTCATATTATTGCAGCTACTTAGTCTCGGTTTACACCTGAAAAGTTCTGTAGGCCGTAGCCTAAAAAGCCGCAGTATCGAGCAACAAAATGGATTTGAAGTTTCGCAATGTACTAGTAAAAAAATAATCCAGGTAAAATTCCCTCTCTAGGAAAATATGTACACTTTTAATGAAAAAAATGTTAGGAATAATGTCATCCAAGCTCCTTGTTGCTTAATGAACTGAAACATTACCTGAAAAAATTTTTGATGTCTTCTTTCATAACGAAGTGATTACAACTTCTCTTTTAATTTCGTCACCCAGCTAACCTTCCCCACAGCTAAGACAACGTGAAGTGACTTCAAAAAATATTGACGGAAGAAATATTATGTTTTGCGTCAAAAAAAAGATATGAATCATGCACGGATGATTGAATCTGCTGTGTTGGCGAAAAGTTCAAATCAAAAACGAGAACAAAGCAGAACGTAAATGTGTTCAGGCTGTGCCTAAAACTCACATGGATCAAGAAAATGACCGTAAAAATATAGTAAGCTGGTTTTATAATACGTTATTTAATAGTGTTTTATAAATAGCTTCTCTCTTGCCCGTTTGGCCAATTTGTTTGTTATTTTTTTCTGATTTTTTTTTGCGTGACCACTATGATGTTCGTTGACATCATACAACAACATTCTTTCAAAACAACAACATCAACAGCAATAAACATGTTACCACTCATGACTTTTAGCCAGAACATTTATATATGAGAACGTCATTTAAAAGGACAGTATTACTCAGACCTTTAAAAGTATAAGAAGGTTCAACACATTGTGTGGAGGTTTGGAAAGTGTGATGTTGTGTTTTTTAATATAATTCCTTATAAATCCACGGTTTCACTGTTTTAATGACCCGTTCACATTACCACGCATTTAGCTATAAGAGATCAAATTCTGGATACATGCGTCTTGTTTCTAAGAATATCAAAATTCTAACCAGGCTGGTCATCATTCTTATTTCTCTATTCTTCGAACAATAGGCCTGAAATCCAAGCCTGATATTTTTAAAAATAATATTCCTATAAAGCATGTATAGGCAATATACAAATTCCGTGAAAGTATTGCCCTTTTAGCTTCGTCCTGTTTCTCCACAGTTTTATGTTAAAGGCCTTACAATAGTCTTAACGCTGAAACGGACCTTCCAAACCAGAAACAAAGTAAAAAAAAACTGTCAGATAAACGAAGTTAGTTTCGACATTGAGGTTTCGACAATCTGTGTAGGATGCAGAAATGAAATATAACACATAGAAACAAAGAAAGAAAAACGTTGTCAATGAAAAATAACAAAAATTTCAAAGATTCTCATTGTTGAAAATAACAGACAGCACACAACAAGAATGTTATAAATCACCACATAATTTTTTTACTTTTATTAAGCATTTAACTTTCAATTTCAACCTTTGTGGCTAACAATGTTAATTTTTTGGACTTATTTTGGACTATTTTTGGACCTATTACATATTTAACCAACGTTTTTGAGATTTTTCCACAAATATATCACGTGAACATCCATAGGAAGTGAGACCACTTTATTAAGTTATGACATATGGTAGCATATGAAGTTCAAATCCGTAACATGAATGTATAGTTTGTAGATAAGTTATTACCAAAGTAATGTTTGATTGTTTGCAGCTTTCGAGCCAATAGTCAATCACATGTAAATAACCAATAACAAGGGCGTTTTAAAAAAAACTGCCAGAACGGGACAATTACAATTTTATTAATAATCAAAAGAATTTTGGAATGGTATTTAGTTATTTCAATTATTTTAATTATTTTAATTATTTTAATTATGCAGCAACCATTTCAAAAACATCTGTAAAAATCGCACAAGCTTCTTTTACAAAATATTTTTAAAGACAATAACAAGCTTTTTTGAATCCATCTATCTGAAAGGAATTTAATGAAGGTGACTTAAAACAAAAAATAATCCCAACCAATAACTGAAGAGAACTTTAACACCTTCATGGGAAAAATAAGGATGGATATCTACAAGGCGAGACAGTGTAATGATGATGCAGGCGTTGAATATCCTTAGCAGTAAAATCGGCCTTATCCTACTTATAAATACCTACCTACGAAGATGGAAATTTCTTGGATCTTGTTTTCCCTAATAACCCATTACATTTACACGGCTTCAATTACATTAACACTCTCTAAAGCATCAGTCTTTACTCATTTTATCAGACAGGAATTTTATCTGTCAAACAAATTAAAAATTTGATTTGAAAAACTGTTAAAAAAAAAAGTAAATTTATAATGATTTTATTTTTTATTTTGGTTTCTGTGACATTTAAGTTATCACAGGATAAATCTGACTGACAACTGACTTTTTTAGTTTAAGAATATTAATTTTGGTTTTCTCACAAATTTCATCAAACATTTTTAAAAAGAATAAAATCACAAAAGACCCATTTTTCAGAAAGCCACACTAACAATGTTTATATAACGAGATGCTAAAGTTTTTTTCAGAAAGCCACACTAACAATGTTTATATAACGAGATGCTAAAATATTTATACACGATTTAAAATTAAAAATTTTTTCACTAGAAAAGTTTCTTATACATACAAGAAAAAAACTATTAACCAATAAAAGGAAAATGATACCATAAAATAAGATAAACTTCACACCCTTTTCAATAAAACAAACAAAAGTATTAAAATTATATATTGTCCTTTTCTTTAATAAAAGTACTGAACATTCAGTACAAGCAAGCATTTTTAGACATTCTGGGAAAATAACACTCATCTTGGGTTTTACTTTTTTAAAGAGAAGTATATATATTAGCTACAAAAATTAAATATTTGATAACTAGAATAACAGAATGCTCACAGGGGGGAGGGTGTGATTTGCCAGTAATAAGAAAGGTTTTTTTCTAATTGGAACAGGGTCCTAGATCTGGTTTTTTTTTAAATCTAAACCTCTCAATCTGATTTCGAACCTCCCAATTAGAGATACCTCACCTTGATATGCAAAATCTCTCAGTAAAACAATTGGTCTCCTGCCATAATACTAACCTTAAGAAAAACTCAGAAACAAAGCAAAATCCACCATTTTATAGTTTGGTATTTCTGTATGTCAGGTGATTCATAATTTGAGAGTGATTTACAAATGACCAGCATAAAAAGTCAATCCTAATTTGTGGACTTTGCTTCATGTAAGAAATGTTATACAATTTGTTAAAAACAATTTTTTGTGATGTTGTAGTCCACGAGAGGAATCATATTGTTGTAAAATGGGGATTGTCAGAAGAATGGCAAATAAACTTGCAGATTTGCGCTGGTGTCTGTCCATATCCATAAAAAGTTGTGACTTCTTTTATCATTATTTTTAAAATATTTTACAACCTGAAAAAACAATTTTGACACAAGTATTGCAATAAAATTCACTTAATTGAGGTTGTTTTCCATTATTGAAAAAATTGATGAATTTTGTTTGGATTTGTGTGGATATATTTGGCAAATGGTGTAATATTTTAAATTTAGTGTGGTGGATTTAATTTACTGAATTTTGACAAAATTTTCAATATCGCCACATTTCTCCATACTAATTCCCTCCTACTTATACCGATAAATGATATAGCAAAGAAACTGGTCATTCGTTAAACATTGCCAAAAAGCTTCCTGTTTATGTTTACATACTAGGGTTTTTATCCATGGCCTAACTACTATAGCTGTAGTATGTCCAATTATATTTAAAACTTACAATTTACACATTTTTTATGCTGTTTATAGCATATATATATAGCAACATGTATTAACTATATATATATATATAATATTAATACATTAGAATTAATAATACTTATAGTTAACTTTTTGACGATCCTTGTTGGATAATAAAAAAATTAACGCACATGTGTCTTATCTCATATTAAAAATTTAAAAACTACAAAATGAAACCTATCCATTGAGAGTAAAATTTATTTTAAAACAAGTTAAAATCATAATCCGAAAAAATCTATAAAAGTCAGACAATACCTGTTTAAACGTTACAAAGAGAAAGCTGTCTGGATGTAAAGGTGGGCCTCCTTCACTCCTTGGCCCCTACCTTATAGAAATAGGGTTAAAGTGATTTGCTACAACAAATAATATACTTAAGTAAGTGGGATTATTATGTATACTTCACTTACAATTATAGTATTTTGCCACTGTTTACGAAAAACATTAGTGTTTACATTACAATTGGCTTAGTGCCACTCTATTGAGATTTTACCTTACCCGACACTGACAATTGAAAATAAAGTTAAATCCCAACCAACTGGACAGGAACCGGTGTGGTTACAATCTCGCCAGCTGAATGTTTTACAGTATAAAAAAGCAAAATATGCGGATCTGGAAAAGATATGAAAGTAGTGCTCCACAGAAGTTTGCTGCACTTAACCAAACATTATATTTCATTACAGATGGATCCAAAGAAGAGGCTGACATCATTGAAAGTAAATTTAAACACCTCTCGGTGGCAGGAATAAAATTTATTTCTTCATGGTGAAATTTTACCTATGGCGAGATTGTACCTATGTACACTAATCTTTCAAAAGTATTTTCCTGAAAAACATAACAGAGCCAAAAACAGAATTTGTTTGTCTCACTTACTGGCTCTTCACCTAAAAAAAGAGGCAGAGGCTAAAAAAATGCAATGTGCAGTTCAGAATTTGGCACAGATTGGAAATTTCAAGATTTTAAATTATTTCATACTTTGACACACATTCAAAAATGTATATAGCTAGCTAGACGAAAACCATATTATTTGTTACTATACTGATTTAAATCTTAAAACAATTAAAATGACTTAAACTTGAAAATAAAAAGCCAAAAAATCAATCATTCCATTTTTATTTGTTTTTATCTCCCGCCTATACTTTTTCTACTCTAATGCTAAAGCATTGATAGTCAAGATGAAGGGTTAACAAACAGGTGACACTATTAAAGAATAAGACCACCATTGAAAGTTAGACCATCATGTTCAGGTCTGGAAATTTGGTGGAAACGATCGTTTCGTTTCCGCGACGTTTCCGCGAATCAATAAAGACGGTAACGATAAGTCGTTTCCCTTGGACAATATCTCAAATTATAATAATTTTATATCATAATATATATATATTTATATTATAATATTTTACTACTATGGAGTAGGTCTTGTCACTAACTAGGGCCATTATGAAATGGTTCTCCACTTATTTATCGGTTTAAAGCTAATCGTTACCGTCGTTAACGTATCGTTTCCGCAAGGTCTACTTCGCGGAAACAAAAAAACGTTTTGATTGTTTCCGTCAGCTTCAAATCACGATAACGATGGATCGTTTCCCTAGACTCCACAAATTTCCAGGCCTGATGTTTATAAAAAGGACACATTGAAAGATGGGTCAGCATGACACCACCACCAAAAGGCCGAATAAAAAAATTTAAACAAGTTAGTCTATATTTTTTTCACAAAATCACTTAGAATTGTGCATTAAGGCTACTGTAAATGTACTTGAAAAAATCAAAAATAATTTTTTTCTGCATTTTGTCAAAGAAAAGTTGATCTTTTTTATGGCAAAACTATTTTGTCACTTTCCCAGCCGTAAATGTGATTTTTAAAGATTAATGATTATACTGTTACCCTACTGTTCGTGTTTAGACAGTAAAACTAATTACAATAGTGTTGGATGGGGTTTTAGTTCTGTTTGGTGCAGATCTGATACATTAGTACAACGTTGTGTTGCTGTTGTGTTGCTGTTGTGTTTAATGATTGTTGCGTTAAACTCAAGTTGGAGCTACAAGGATATCAGGTTAGTCACATATTTCACCTTTTAACACTGGTAGCAGAGGGTGTACTAACCTGTTAAAGATGGCACACTACAAAGCCCCACCGACACTTAGTGATAACACTGATATGTGTTATGAGAACTGGAAAAAAGAAGTACAGATATGGCAATTATTTACTTCGCTGGAGAAGAAGAAGCAGGCAACTGCTATTTTTTTGACTTTGAAGGGTCAAGCACGAGAAGCAATTTTAGAGATGGAACTTGAAGTGTTAAGTTCTGATGATGGTGTTAAGGAACTCGTGAAGAAGTTAGACTCCTTGTATCTTAAGGACTCGCACCATTCAGCTTATGAAGCATATGAAAAGTTCGAAAAATTTTGTAGACCTTCATCAATGACAATGAATGATTATATTATTGAGTTTGAAAGACTATACAACAAGCTCAAGAATTACGATATGGAATTACCTGAAGGAGTTTTAGCTTATCGTTTCATTAACAGTTCAAATATTTCGGAAAGTCATAAGCAGCGTATTAGAGCGACTTTGACAGAACTAAAATACACCAAAGCCAAAGATCAGCTAAAAAAGATTTTTAGTGATCTTTCAAATTTTATGACTGGTCAAGGTAGTGATGATATCAAAATCGAGAAGACTGAAGACATTTACTATGGAGCTACTTACAGACAAAATAAAACTCAAAGTCGATTTAGAGATAACAGAAGAACATATACCCGAAGATTTGCAGATGGGAAGAGAAGATTGAACCCATTAGATAGAAATGGTGAGCCTAGTAGATGTGCTATCTGTGGATCAGTTTTTCACTGGGCAAAGTCATGCTCAGATACACGTCAGGGACAGGAAAACAAAACAAAACAAGCACCAGATGAAGTTCAGGTAACCCTTATTGAAGAATGCATGACAAATCTTGTTGGAGAAACTTTAAGCATGGCGATACTCGACTCTGGGTGTACCAAAACAGTTTGTGGCGAAGAATGGTTGCAATGTTATCTGAACACATTGAATGATGGAGAGTTAAAGTCTGTGATTGAAAGAAAAAGTGCTACAATATTCAAGTTTGGAAGTGGTAAACATGTGACATCTGTTAAAAATGTCACCTTACCTACGATAATTGCTGGACGAAGCGTGATGTTATCCACAGATGTGGTACAGATACCATTACCCTTATTGCTAAGCAAGGAAGCTATGATAAAGGCAAACACTAGAATAGACTTTGCCAACGATAAAATAATTATCTTCAACACAGATATACCAGTTTCTTTCAGTTCCTGTGGTCATTACTGTATTCCAATAGGAAGAGTTGGAAAGTTCAAAGAAGGAGACATTACAGAAGAAGCACTTGCGATATGTAATGTTTTACAACAGAAAACACCACTGCAGAAGAAGGCTGCTGCAGTCAAACTTCATCGCCAGTTCAGTCATCCTAATAGTTCAAGACTAAAACAGTTGCTGATAGATGCAAATATTAATGATGTTGAGATCTTTAATCATCTTGATGAGCTTGAGCATTCCTGCCAAATTTGTTTGAAATTCAAAAAGCCAAAGCCAACCCCGATTGTAGGTTTTCCAATGGCAAGACGATTCAATGAAACAGTAGCATTAGATCTGAAAGAATGGTCAGATTCGCCAAAGGTTTGGTTCTTGCATTTAGTTGACCATTTTACTCGCTACAGTACTTCGTGCGTCATCAAAACAAAAAGGAAAGAAGAAATAATCAAACGATTCTTTCAAATATGGATTTCCATATTTGGTTCTGCTGAAAAATTTCTTGTCGATAACGGCGGAGAATTTGCAAATGAGGATTTTGTATCGATGTGTGAAAATGCCAACATCAGAATATGCACAACAGCTGCAGAAAGCCCTTGGAGCAACGGTTTGGTGGAAAGACATAATGCTATTCTTGGTTATAATGTTAGCAAGATGATGGAGGATAAAGTCACAGTCGATTTAGACATGGCAGTAGCCTGGTCAGTGAGCGCGAAAAATTCCCTGAAAAATGTCAATGGCTACAGTCCGAACCAACTTGTTTTTGGATTCAACCCAAATCTTCCGAACTGCGATAATGCGAAGTTACCAGCTTTAGAAGGAAAGACTTCAAGTGAGATTGTTGCAACAAATCTAAATGCTATGAACGCTGCACGGAAGGTGTTCATACAAAGTGAATCAGCGGAAAGGGTTAGAAGAGCATTAAGGCATCATACTAGAACGTCAGGTGATGATAGATTTGAATTGGGGCAAGGTATTTTATAAAAGAAATACAAGCAATGCTTGGAAAGGCCTAGGCAGTGTCATAGGACAGGATGGCAAACAGGTTTTAATAAAGCATGGCAGTTCATACGTATGTGTACACCCTTGTCGTATCCATAGAGACAAAGGTTTTTCTCTGATTGATGCTACTCCAATAGAAAGTTGCAGAAGTAAACCAATAATATCTTTAACCGACACCGATAATCCTGTGAATGAAGAAATAGTAGGTGATGGAGATAGTGATGACAGTGCTGAAAATTCTGATATTGATTTGCAAAACTTCCAAAGTGATGAACCAGAAAGAAGGGATGCCATTAGAAAGGAGAGACAAGTTGCATCAGATGAAATTGATGATGTAAATAATCTAACCAGTAGCATAAGTCGACTTTCCTTAGATGTAACAAACAGTGACACACAAGACCAAAAGTGGTTTGATGAACCCAAAGCTAAGTCATTTGCAAAGTGTAAGTTCAAGGACTGTGATACAGTTAAAGATGTGGAAATTATATCAAGAGGTGGTAAAGCAACTGGAAAATATAAATCCTATTTGAATATACGAGATGTAGATAGTAATTCATTGTCATGTGTTGACTGGGAGGAAATTGAAAGTTGGCAGCCAATAAACACAGAAGAGGTACTTCTTTCGCAAGTAAAATTGCAGATTCAGACGTCTTGGATGCTAAAATTGACGAATTGGGAAAATGGAAAAAGAACAAGGTTTATGAAAATGTTGAAAACCATGGACAAAAGGCATTGTCTGTGAGATGGGTCGTGACTGAGAAAATACTGAATGGGGAGAAAAAGATGAAAGCCAGATTAGTTGCACGGGGTTTCAAGGAGAATGACATTTTAAAAGACTCCCCAACTTGCTCGAAGGAAAGTTTGCGTTTGATACTCACCCTCATTGCTTACAATAATTGGAGATGCAATTCTATTGATATCAAATCTGCATTTTTACAAGGAAAGGAAATTGAAAGAACTGTTTACCTGAAACCTCCAAAAGAAGCTGATAATGGAAATTCTTTGTGGAAGCTTAAGAAATGCATTTATGGTTTGGTGGATGCTTCTCGCTGTTGGTATTTGCGTGTAAAAGAAGAGCTCATAAATCTTAATGTCTCGGTGAGCAAGAGTGATCCTGCAATATTTTACTGGCATCATGGTCAACAATTATCAGGAGTAATGGCCACACATGTTGATGATTTTTGTTGGGGCGGGAATGAGGATTTCATCGAAAATGTTATAGAACCTTTACGGAGAGTGTTTCTTGTTGGATCTGAATGTTCAACTATAGTTCTTTATCTTGGATTAAGCTTGAACCAGCACAGTGATTTTACCATTCAAATCAACCAAAATGCGTATGTTGAGGAAATTGAACCTATTAAAATAGAAAAAGAAAGAAAGGGGAAGAAGAATTATCCACTAAATGAAAATGACCCGATATCATGTTTGAAGTCTGTGAATTAGGAGCATCAGTAAAGGAAGCCACAATAGATGATTTATTGAAAGGCAACAAAGTTCTGGTAAAAGCCAAAAACGAAAATGTTATTTTACAGTTTAAAGGTACTATGAAAAATTTGACTCTTGAAGTCTACAATGACGCATCCATTGCAAACCTTAGAAACGGAGGATCTCAAGGCGGATATATAATATTTCTGAAAGACGACTGTGGAAATCTATCACCCATTATGTGGCAGTCAAAGCGCCTGCAAAGAGTAGTAAAGAGTACAATGGCTGCAGAAACGCTGATTCAAGTTGAAGCTGCAGAAGCAGCATTTTGGTTATCAAATTTACTGACTGAAGTATGTGGTCGTAATGTTTTAAATTCCATTATATGTTACACAGACAGTCGACAACTATTTGAAGCAGTTCATTCGATCAAATCTGTTGTGGATAAACGACTACGGATAGATTTGTCTATACTTAAAGAAATGATTGACAGAGGAGAAATAACAGATGTAAAGTGGATTGATAGCAAGAAACAAATTGCAAATTGTCTGACGAAAAGAGGAGCATCTGCTGAGGGACTATTGAGAACCCTTCAGCGTGGTGGGCTCCAATAATCTCAAGTTGGTGATGTGTAAATAGTGTACATAAAGATTGAAGAAAAGTGGGGAAGATTGTTAACCTACTGTTCGTGTTTAGACAGTAAAACTAATTACAATAGTGTTGGATGGGGTTTTAGTTCTGTTTGGTGCAGATCTGATACATTAGTACAACGTTGTGTTGCTGTTGTGTTGCTGTTGTGTTTAATGATTGTTGCGTTAAACTCAAGTTGGAGCTACAAGGATTATCAGGTTAGTCACATATTTCACCTTTTAACATATACATTTAGTTGATCTCAATTTTTGTGCATTGATCTTTTACACTCCTGGAATGTTAGTTATTTAAAAGAATACATCACTCTCTTGAGTATAATAACTGAAATATATATATAACGAATGTTTTCTTTTCCATCAGCATAAAAATTTTTAAATAACTTTTTGTTTATAAAAATGTAAACACATCGTCACAATCCGTTTCTTGAGTTCCTCATTATCAAAAAATTTGAGTTTTGTTCTGTTCTGTTACTCATGTTTTGCAAATAATATTTTAAAACTAAATACTATTTTAATCATGCTTAATAGTCATGATCTTTTGAAAAAAGACTTTTTCACAGTGTTTTTTGTACATCTTGACACTTATTTACAAAACTATAAAAATAAGTTGTTGTTTTTTTCACTTGATAATGTAACACTGTTACGAAAAACTGGGTGCATTTTTAATTTTTAAATAAAGTGTTTTTTGAAAATACATAAGAATTTTGGCTGATTTTATAATAAAGAAAAAAACTTGTTACACACGTATATCACATTTTTAAATCACATGGGATTTTTAAAATAATTTTCTTTAAAAAAATGATCACACCCTGTGATAAGGTCAGAATTTCTGCACACTTTAAAATAAAATCTTTTGAGTATTTTTAACCCTCTAGGAGATCTTTCTATAAAGAACTACAAATTTTGTATACAACATGTCTATCTTCACACTGGACAGCATATTTCAATATATTTCTGATGACAAGCCGAATTAGTGTGTGTAAGAGAAAACAGAACAAAACACAGCACACAAAAAACATGAAATTTATATATTTTATAAAATATAAATTACATATAAATTACATATTGTTATAAACACTAAACTACGGCAGTTTAGTGGTTATAATTCAATATGGGCAAGTGAATGTTACCATAGCCCTGAGTTAACCCAAGCCATGTGGGGGAAATTGGGGAGATGGCACATTGTGTGGGCCGTTGGATGTTGCAGGGAGTTGTCTAGTAGAGTGCGGACCCTAATTGGGTCTGCGTAGCTCAAAATGAGCATTTATTACTCTAGGACTCCACTTCTAAGCCATGGCCCCTCCTGGAAATAATAGACAGGGTATATCCCTCGATATTTGTGAGGCTAGCCATGTAAAATATGCACATCTATCTATTTATTTTATGTGAATGCAGCATTTTCCGTTTTTATGTTTTCTAATATAACAAAAATAAATAGTAGTAGTAGTAGTAATTATTTATTTCCATATTAGTAGATCAGTTTACACAATAAATGTGAGGAGACCATCAAATAGTAAAAACTAATTCGATGTTATGGCCATCTAAATAAGATCGTTTTACAAATTATGCATAGTTTACTACCAATTTATAATTAAAAACAGAAAAATAAAATAAAATAATGGAAAATAAATAAATACATAAATAACTAACAAATAGTCAAAGCAAAGTGATTAATCCAATACATAGAGGCTTAAAAAATGTGTTTTACATAAGCGTTTGAGTGTATTGAAGTGAAATAGATAGATAGATCCAACGACCCAAACAGTGTGCCATCTCCCCAATTTCCACCACATGGCTTGGGTTAACCTGGGGCCACAGTAACATTCACTTACGCATATTGGAATACAGCAAATGGGAAATGAACCCCAGTGTCCTGCACAAAGTGCAACAGTTATAACCACAGAGCTATGGGGCCAAAAATTTCATAGTTAGTGATTTGTTATTTTATATACTATTTTTATACAGTATGAAAGACCTATGACACACTGAAAATAGTATTTTTCATAGTTTTTTAAAGTAAACCATTCTTTTGTTGATTAAAAAGAGCTTATTCCACTTCACTTGTAATTCTAAAAATGCCAGGTACAGCAACTTTTTTGTATTTAACTAACTGAGAGCAAAGCTTGAATAAAAAACATAAGTATTTTTTCACCAGCTGACAAAAAACTTTCAACAATACACCACAAGTTTCGTTCAAAAGTGAATATATAATGTTGTTTATTATTTTACTTTTGTTGCAAAAAAAATTAAGAAAGCACCTGGAGGTTTTTGTGTTTAAGCAAAATATATATTTTTTACATTGTAACAATAAGGCTTGTGGTGGAACATTAAGTATGCCCACCCGACTAGCTTGACATACCCTAAATCGCCACAGGTCCTGTTTCTTAGGTGGTCAACACTTTCATTTAAGCTATTTTGCTTTGTGGTGATCTCCTTTCAATAGACTTATTTACAACAATACTTATAAAATCATTTTTCTATAAAATCATGTACTTTTTGTCTATTGATGAATAAATTATTACTTACTACTTACTTACACAGAGGTATAGCGCAGGACCTTGTCTGGCAAACACGGTTCACACAATTATTTTACTATTGCAACATTCTTGCAGATAATAATAGTTATTATAACCAAGCACAGTTTTAAAAAATTGCAGTTATTAAGCAAGAAAGAATGTTAACCTTTTAAAGTTGACAACTTTTGTTTTCCAACTTTCATCCTTTTTATCCAAATCATACGTGAAAGTCTTGATACTTCGGATGTTTACAACTGGTAAGGTATCATAAGTAATATATCGCTTGATCATAGGAGGTGATTCTCCCATCTTCATTTACAATTAACTGTATTAAGCCTAAGTAATTATCTAGAATGGTAGTCAAATGATTCATGAAAGTTTGCCAGATCAGAAATTTTCTTAACAATTCGCTCTCGATTTTCGTCCGCCATATTAAGTTTAACTTGTTCTCTTTCAGATGTTTAACCTCATTCTTAATAAGATTGATTGAATAAACAAGCCAAACATAAATAGAAGATATGTTCTCCATCACATATGATTTTCCGAAAATGTTTATGTTTTGGGGAGGCGGGGGGGACGGAGTGGGTTATGTGGTTTGCCCCATTACTTTTAAGGGTATACCCTTATCATTGATTGTTTCCAGGAGGGAACACCACAAAGGCAGCTTTGGACCTCCCATTTAGAGGAAAAGAAACGTCTGTAATATTATCGCAACTAGAACTGGCCGACTTTCGGTGGAAGGACTTTTATTTTGACTTTTTTTTTTGACGAAGACTGCAGCTAAATCTTGAGCACATATTTGCGTAATAAAACAGATCTGATTACAAACTCATTTCGAAATTTGTTGCATTATAGCTAACATAAATAAAGAGGAGAAGAAGAAAAAGGTAATTTCTATTTCGGTATTTATAGTACCAAAACAGTGTAACAACCAAAATAGAAAAAATTGAAGAGCCAACTTGTTTGGTCTATTTAAAATTCGATTCCGCGATAGTTGACTTCAAAATACAAACAGTAAAAACATACTACAAGTGGAAAAACATCTACAAACAAGATTTACCTTAGTGATTTAGAGATACGAGCCCAAAACATGACGTTATATCTTTTCAATTTAACTTTCTTTTGACGAGAATTCTCTACAGAATATCTTGCCATTAAAAACGTTGAGTAAATTATTCTTTCCTCCAAGATTATACAAACTTCAAAAATTGTATAATGCCGCGAAAACTAATCTCGTTCCCAGCGTTTCCTTTGGATAATACTGTAAACGAGGTTGCGAGAAAAGCATAATACATAAAGTTTATAAAACTTTTTACGATAATAAGTTTTCTAGAAAACGTTATGGATGTTGCAATCTGTAAACCTTTCACATGACAATAAACTGAAAACAATTTAACGACACATAAGGAATTCTTAATGGAAGGATTAAGTCAATCTCATGACGCATATCTTTAAATACTTAGAGTTATAGTAAAATACTTAAAAAACCAACAAAATGCTTATGTCTGCTCATGTCTAATTAAAAATGATGTTGTCGGAAGATTTATAATTTTAAAATTCATTCATCGAATTTGCTTATACATCCTGTTTGTACCAGTTTATACAACACTGAAAATAAAAAGTGTGACAGAATTAAAACAATTCTGCTTTGTTCATCGTTAACCTGGAAATTTTATTGGTCGGCTATCGCTTCCCCACTTCCCTCACCTCCCTAAGGGTTAGGGTTAGGTTAAGGTAAACCTTAGAACTCTATTTATCAACTCTATCAATTTGAGAGTGGCTACTAGGCTGGAGCTATTGATAAACATCACATTTACAAAAAAATTAACAGTCATCTCTGGAACGGATGAAAGATAGTAAGATAAAGAGTATATCATAACCGATCTGAAACGGAAACTTTTTAGCTATCACACGTGTCTTTATAACGTAACATATTAGGGTCTTTACTAGGACAAAAAAACTAAAGCATTTTATCACACCGAAAGAATACAAACCTGGTTGGAAATTTAAAGTTTGGTAATAATGTTTTTCTTCGTTTCTGTAAATCGTAGCGTGGCATCGTGCCCAAGTTGTCACTAAAAAATAGATAGAACTAACAACTTGAACGTCCAGTTACCCTAATGCCTTCTGTGGAATATAGGTCCTCCTAGTCGCGTTTTTATCTGAATAGAAGTTATTCACAACCTCAATCCCAGGGCCTGTAGCGTTTTTTGATATGAGGATGAAATTTTCATCCTCATATCAAAAAACGCTACAGGCCCTGGGATCGAGGTTGAGTTGTTCACAGTAAAAATGAGAGCAGCAGAAATTTCCAAACTTCCCCAATAAATCCTTATTTCTGAATAGTCGAAATTTCTCAAATAGTTGCATCATTCAAGCTTTGAAATGGAATTAAGTATTTTTTACTTTTCGGAAAATATTCCCTTTACTTTTTCAATCTTTTAAAAGATGTATTATTTATTTTGTGACGCAACAATATTCGCCAAATCAGGCCATGCCATCAATTCTAAATTCTAGTGGCAAAGCTCCATTGCAGATATTGTTGACCAATATTATCTTTGTTAATATACACCACTTTACTTTTTATTCCGTTTTGTACGTAGAAGAAAATATTTTAATTCAAATAGTTGAATGCTCATATGCACGGGTAAAGTAATTTATTGTCACAACGGGGGAGAGCTAATTTGGGTTGAAACATACGTTGGCTGCAGCTGACAGCATATCAGGGTGAACTTTCGTTTCTTTTTTTTTCCTCAACATTTGATTAGCCATACATTGCTAATATTATTTTCGCCACAAAGAAAGTTAGCGACTTCCCATACACCTATTTTCAAAAAGAAAATCGTTTATAAGAAATTAGAGGCTGGAGCTTCCAAAAAATAAGAAACTTTCAATACTGGATTTTTTAGGCTTTAAAAAATTAGGAAACAACTAAAAATAATTTTCCCCATGAAATATTATTTCAATTTCATGAACGTTTTTGTGCATACGCTTCTGTGATTGAATAACGTACAGAGACAAGTCGATGTCAATTTCAATCGATACATATGAGAAGACATTTCGTTTTTTAAATTGTATAATAGCATGTTTTTTCAATTCTTGTTTCTATCTGATAGAACAATAGTAAATACAGGTCAGAACACCTTTTAAGTTATCGGAATGCAATCTGAAATTAAGAAACCAAATAAGAAGCTTTTAGTACCAAATTTACCGAAAAAGAAAGAAACTGCCAGCACTAGAGCATTCAACTGCTTTTTTTTAAAGAAACAGTTTTCCTGTTCCACAAGAAATGTTTCTGGGATAGAGGGCCCTGAGAAACAAAGAACAGACCTAAAAGGCAGTATCGGGACTTTAAAACCCAGATTAATTAATTATACCCGACAAAGTTTCAAAGTTTGAATAGAAATATGAAGAAAATATAAAGCGGAAAATTTACACAGAACACGCTCGGAAGTTAATTTCGTCGGCAAAAATTGTCAGATATGCGTTGTTCCTGTGCTTGCTTATTTTGCTTTTTATGCATGACTCATGCTGTGTCGCATCGGACGTCTGCATTACCTCCACGTGTAACTCTTAAAGTTTTCTTTCTTTTTTCTGTCGTACTATATGACATGCGGTATTGATGACGTATCATATTTCGACATTATTGTTTCTATTTGCACAAGCACATGACGTCAACAAAACACAAACAAAGCCTTATTTGGTGACTCGTCAGTTTCTTTGTAGGAACCAAATAGACGGAAATATTGCACATTGGAAAATATTTCATATAAGCAGAAAATCGAATTTTTATTAAAGCTGCATTTACATTTATGTGTATCTGCACATAAGAGCTGTGTAACTTGTCTTCCATTAGCGCTTATATAAAAAATAAATAAATGTGAATGAGACTTAAGGGGAAACCCATCAACGAAAACATGAACAGGGATTCCAAACGTTTTTAATGACGTCACCTAGCAATTTGTCAATTTCAAAAGGTTTCTTAATGTTCATCGCAGTTGCAGTTTTTAAGGACTAGGGTACATATATTGACTAAATAAACATTCGATTCTGAAGATTCCTGTTGAATAAACAGTCCTGAATGAAATATGTTGTTGTAGAAAAAATTACTAAAGTCAACAACACGAATTACGAAAGCTACTAAGGGCCAGCGACACAGTTTTTAACGAAAGGGGGCACAAGATGGCTCCAACAAGCTGTTTGGGAGAAAAACATCAATTTAGATTCCAAACTTTTCTATAATAGCTTTAAATTGCTTTAATTTAGGTATTTATCCACACAAAATAATCAACTGATTTTCTGTTCATTTTGTAAAGACTGTTTTCAATTTTATTGTTGATTGAAGTTTCTTAAATTTTCGATAGACTAGTAACAAAGTGTCTGTCTGACAAACCAATTTCTTTTTTAAAAAGTGTGCAATTCTGGATCAGAATTACATTAACACAGTTCTATCCACACGCACAGTGTCCTTCTGTACTTTACGCCCCAGCAAGTAAAAAATAAGCGTTGTGAAGAGGTTGTTGACGAAGCGTTATAACATTCAAAAATCAAGTAATCCATTCAAACCAGAAGTTTTCACAGGTGTCTAATAGTATCTTAAACACTACGAACTAAATTCGCGACAGAAACACTTTTGTGGAAATTTTACGGTAAAACTATGTGTCCATAACAACCTCGTCTTGTGGCCCCTGAGTCGTTATTACGTCAACTTCAAGGCAAAATGCCCTGGAAACGAGATTGTCTAGATAAGTTGATCATTTAAGACGATAAAATCTGTATAAATAGAAGGCGTGTGCCAGTACGCCTATTGTAACTGATAGACAGACATTGTGTGCGGGAATACACTTATTACCTCAGTGTCCATCGAGATGTTTTGTAGATCTGCACTTAAAGCCAGAGTGTTATTGAAGCAAAGAAGGATTAAAAATTACAGCAAAATAAAGTCCAACAGAACAAAGTGCCAGACGATGATTCTTTTTGCGTTTCTTACGGGAAATTCCAAAAACCCTGGGTGGTCTAAAATTACTAATAAATTAGTTTCGTATCACGTGTATTTTTGCACACGCCCTAAGCATGCGGATATACAAGTGAGATATTCTTTAATCGAATTTATTACATGTTAAAATTTTATACAAAGATGATTATGGTATACAAATACTTGATAGAATATAACAATAAAAAAATGTATGCTTGATTTAATTAGCGTAGCCGATCTAATGTCTCCTATTTTGAAAAAAAAGGCTGGCCTGGGTTACGGATGCACTTATAATCTTTACAGCCAGGTTCACATCAATGCGAATAACGAAATTCCGGAAATAAAAATATGCGGAACGCGTTTCTAAACTTTGTGTTCACATCAAACAAAACACGAATTCGTAAGAATAAATTTTTGGCTTTTTAACTGTGGATTTTTCAGAGGAGGTCATGCTCTCTACACGACATTTTTATGATCCAAATAATGAAAAGAAGACAAAAGTTCCAACAACAAAAAATGGTCTATGGAAATATTTCTTAAGGGAACCAAAGAGTGCGTATTACATTTTGCTGAAGGAAATAAGAATAAAGACAGGTATTTTTCTGTTTTCTTTGGAAAGGGTTTCCTCTTTTAAAATTGTTATTTTTGGCTTGACTATCTTTTTGCTCTGGGCTTCATTTTTTTCTACAGAGAATATCACAGCAAATTTTTTTTTGAATAAAAACTTCGGCGTCTGATGTTCGCAATTAGCATGTTCATGAAAAAATATCAAAAAGTTTTGATATTAATTCGCATGCTGATTCATATGTAATTCGTACGAATAACATGCGAAGAATATGACATGAGAATAGGAACTGTTCACACCAAAAAATGTAATTCTTATTGCATGCCACCCTCGTCCCCAGGTTTTTTTGCCTTTTTGATATCATCCCTTATATCAAAAAGGAAAAAAAAAACTTGGCGACGAGATTGATTGCATGCGAATAACATGCGAATTGTCATAAAAATTACCAACCTCGACCCCCGGGCTCTTTGTCTCTATTTTAATAACGGGACGGCGGGGTCAAAATTTCTGTCTCGTTGTCTCTTATATCAAAAAGAAAAAAAAGCCCTGGGATCAAGGTTAAAGAATTACATTATTCGCATTGGTGTGAACCTAGCTTAAGGGGACCGTTTACACCGAAAAATAGAATTCTTATTGCACAAGAATAACATTTGAATTAGAAAAAGAATAACGTTATCCGCATTGATGTGAACCGGGCTTAACCACAATATGATGTGTCAGTCAATGAAAGAAGTGTTATTTTACCGTTACGCAACAAAACATAAAAACTACTTAAAATATATCTGTACCTGCACTTTAACCTTGTCAACTTTCACGAAATTACCAATATTTAATTCTGATACGAGAAAATTCTACTATACGCATTCTTTTTCTAAGCTCATGTGATCTCGTTCATGTTTGTGTCTCCTTCGTTACTCATATTTTATTACTTTTATATAATACTTACATAACTTGTTATAAAAGAAACATCTACGGTGAAGGATATTTTGTAACTCTTTAACCAATATTTAACTAATAGACGCACGTTTATTGTGGTTCATACTTACTTGTTAACAATTAGCGGCTTTGTTTGGCAGTAACTGTTGCTATCCTGTGGCGTAACTGCATGTTTTATATTTCCCTGTTTTGGTCCACCCTTGAATTCCCTTCTCGGAAATTAGTATTTGGGTAATTTTTTTTTGTGTAACACACCGGGGTTCACATTTTGTCAGGTACATGAGAAATGTCACACCATGTTAAAAAGTCAACACTGTAAAAAGGAAAGCATTTTTCTTCGTGAAAACTTCATTGGAAAAAAAAAATGACGGTATTTTTCCCCCGTGATGATCGTTTTCAGGAAAAGTAGTAAAAGTTACTCTTAGTTAGAATTTTAAAATATGAAAACTATCATGATCTTTTTTATACACATATTTACCCCAAAACGTCATAGTTTTGTCGAGTTTTATCAAGAATAAATAATTTTATTTGCAAAAATTACGACAACGAACAGAAAAATACAACTTCAAACATAATAGTGACGTAAAACATTTAATTTTTTTTCTCGTAAATTTTCCTCAGGCAGTGTTTCGCGGAAACAGATAATTTTCGACCTGTGAATTTTTTTTATACTGTTTGTTTTTCTTGTTCATTTAGTAAAAGCACCCATTAACGTGATAAAACTATTCCCCTTTTTTCTGACCGTCTGCATCACGAAAGTAGTGATATTCAGACCCGTTTATGAAAATTTGAAAATACGTCGAATCCCTAAAAATGAATAAATAAATAAAAAAAGGAAATCACTCGTAAAAATTTACATTCCAAACTTTCCGCCTTTTTTTTCCTCGCGAAACTTTCTTCCATTAAATTAGTTTTCCTCATTCCAATTGGACGCTACCCGTAGGTTGAGCATTTCTGGTTTCTTTTGCGTGTAAAGATGAAACTTTATGTTTTCTAACTCGAACCATCTTCATCATTTCACGTCGTAAACCAACGTTCAAAAGCGCGTAAACTAACGGATCGACACAAGAATTGAACAAAAGTAACGCAAACGAAATCACCACGGTTGTTTTTGAAACTTTTCTCCCTGTCGCTGCGACAGCCACGTTGACGAAGCTAGGTGTCCACGCTATGAAGAAAGTTAAAACAAGTACCAAAGTGACAATCAGCGATCTCTGTCGACGTTGAAGTAACAATCTATTAGCCTTGTTACTGTTTCCACAGTCGTTACCGACGCAATTTTTCATGATGTTTCGAAAATGCCTTCTCGCTACAAGATACGCTGTTACATTTACGAATGTAACAAATAAGCCGCCAATAAACGTGACTGCACAGAACAAGGCAGACACCAACTGACTCAGTTCCGTAAGAACAGAGATCCCTCCAAAAAATGCTGCAGGAATGACTGCTATGATAATAGATCCTACGATAAAGCGTGCGGACAATTTCTGGTATGAAAGTGGTCGATGAACGGCTATGTATCTATCCATAGTGACCAACACCAAGGCAGAGAATGTACAACATTGTATAGAGATGTATAACAATTTACTAATACCACGTGGAGCAGTAGGTTTATATTCCGAAGAATGCTTCTGTGTTGCACTAAACAACACAGCCTCTGTCATTCCCCACAGACCCAGCAGAAAATGTGTGCTAAGTAAGCATAGCAGATATATGTTGACGGTTTGGCTGCGTAAATTTCTGTTTCTTAACACGGCAGAGATTGTTAGTCCGTTGAACGCTAGTATTAGAAAACATTCCAACCAAGCAAAATATGTCCAGTACATGTATCCAGGATGCGACATGTTGGAAAGACGAAAATAATACCCTTCAACAAAAATAATAAGAACTATATATTGTTGAGGACTCGCCTGCAGTTTCCATATTTATATTCCCTTTTCTTTTCTTTTCTTTCCTCCTTCTTAAAAATTTATTGTTCTTTGCTGTCGTTAAAGTATCATACCAATATATGTTAGCTGTGTTTTTCTTTCTCGTCTTGAATTTTGATTGTAACGCTCCGTAATTAGAAGAAAATATATTCCTAATTATTTTCATTGGGGCTGGATAAGTCTAAACAGTTGTAAAGTTACATAAGTTACAAAAGGCGCAACAATCAGGACCGACGAATTGGTTTTGGAAAGTGGTTGGGCCCACATAGTGACGGAGGAGACCACAAAGGTTCAGACTGAATTAAACATTTTTACCTCCAGATTGGCTAAAACGTTATTCATATTCTAAAGTTTTATTTTGTTAAAATGAATAAAATAGTATTTTAACGCTTGATTCATCTGCTTCTTTTATTTCACTACTAGAATCTGAAGGTTAAATTATTTTTTTTGCGTGACAACGTTTTTCTACGGGTTGATACAGGTATGACACTCTGCGACACTTTATCTGAAATGCTGGGCTTCTAGGCAAGCGATAACACTTTTATTGGTTCACGATTTTCTGTTCTTGTGCTAAAATTGTTAAGACAAAGGACGGTTGAGCGAAGCTATTTGAAAAACCGGGGCGTGTTAAACCACGCACAAAATCTTTAAGCTGAAAAACACAAATACGATATATTTTTGTCGACTTTGCTTCCACGGGCTAATGACTATTATATTAATTATACTCGTGTTCTGTCTGTTCGCGAGAAAAAGATCGTGTTTAAAAGCACATAAAATAGCAAATGCGACATATTTTCATGCTGTTAAAGGATGTATTCCCGTGGCTTTTTTACAGATTAACAACTAGTCTCTACTAGTCTCTACATTTAACAACTAGTCTCTACATTTAACAACTAGTCTCTACATTTAACAACTCTACATTTTTTTTTTTTTTTTTTTTTTTTTTTTTTTTTTTTTTATAGAAAATATTACATTCAATATATACACACACTGTTCACTTTTATTTACGACTTTACGATTGCATGTTTATTTGTTGATTTTGTCCTGTTCTCAATATTCCAACAACAGCCTCGATTCTACCCAGTATGTCCTCAGTATGCGCATAGCTCCAGCCAATCAAGTTACTATTTCCCCCAGGCTGTTTTTTGTTCTCTCCGCTTGTTCTACTCGTTCTATTCCAAGTCCATTTTAGTCTCTGACTTTATTTGATTACATATACTAATACTATAGTATTTCTTTAATATATAATCTGTTTATTTGTTGATTTTGTCTTGTCCCTACGTTTTCTCACCAATTGATTCCACGCTATCGCATCCCACCATGCCTCTAGCCATTTCTCCACTAGTCCTATCTACTCTATTCTCATGTCCATTTCGAGTCTAATTTTAGTTGATTAATGTTTATACTGAAATATATATTACGCTTTTTAAAATTTTCTTTAATTTTTATTATAAATAGCTGTTTTTAATTAGGGATGAAGAGCCATTGTAAAAAATGGATATGCCCGAAATATACCATTATTATTATTATTATTATAACAATATCTGTATTTTAATTGTCTCTGCGCGATGTTTTACCTGTGCAACAGTCACACAAAATGAGATGTATAAAGGACGGGCGAACCTGTGGATTTATCCGCGGGTTACTGACCGTCTCTTATTAATAAAAGCCATATTCTGTCTGTTTGTGCGCAAAATGGTACTAGAGCAGCGATAGCTTCTTTCATCTTGCAGCGAAATCATTGAAAAAGCAGGGGTTCATTTAGCGGAGATGGTGTATGGTAGCGCATTCGACTTGTAATCATATAAGGTTCAGGTTCGAGTCCCCACTCCGGCGCACTTTAAATGCAGTGTTGCCAGCCCATTTGGTGCCATCTACTGACCGCTAACCGGCTTGTGTGGCAGGCAAACAAGTTAGAGCAATGCTATACGTATCTCTGGCGGTAATATAACATAGTTACAGTCGGAGGGGAGGAAGAGCCAACCGTTAGGATGGAATCCCTAAGGACGTTAAAACTTCCCGTTACTTACTTACTTCATTTAATAAAAAGCCGTAAGATCCGACTACGCCATTTTGAATATGAACCCCGTACGCATTGCGATCCGTTCCGTCAAGTTCTTGCGACAGCAGGATGCTTGGTGGACGGTCGAATGTAGCAATGGCTATTTGGAAGGAGGTTTGTTATGTCCTTTTCTGACCTTTTTGTCTTCCATATGCCTTGTATTTATTTAATTTGTTTTTACATCTCAAAATAAATATTTTGTATTTATATGTATATTATCTATTTTACAAACTCCTTATTTGTTGCTATTCTTTTAAGGTTTTTATTTAGTTTGGTATAAGTGCTTTTAACCCTAACCAACATATTTATATTTGTGCTATCCTCACTAATTTGATTTTTACTCAGTTGCGATTGAGGTTGTAGCCTCTCGCTAGCTGTCAGTTACCTCTGGATTAAAAGTGTAAGTAGCCAAATACAGTTGGCTGCAAGCAAATTTTTAAATAATCTTTCTTCTGCTAAATTCACTTGAGATGTGTTTTTATTTGAACTGACAATGAAATCAAAAGTTATTCATCCAAATAAAAAGGCCTAATGATTAGCTTTACGGGGTATTTTAAAAAGGGTATTATGCCTCACGGCTGACCTGCACTTAAGCGCTCACCCTTGCGTTTAACTCTGGGTCACACATTTAATGGTCTATACTTTCCGCTCGTAAGTCGAAGATGGTAGCTGCGAATTGCAGCGCCCTGCAGTGGATTTTCCCGCCAGGTGAATTGCCGCGAATTTCCACGGGCTTACAACTTTTCTAGTATATTATGGTAAAATATCAATTTTTTAAGGAAAAATAGACCAAATAGACCATACTATGTATTTCTGTAGTACTATAAAATGAAGTGAATTTTAGCAAATCTAAAGGGTTGAAATACACCTTCCCCGAATTAGTTTTTTATGTCTTTCCCCCCTTTTTTTCTTAACTTTTTGAAACAAAACGAACGTGATTTTTGAAACCCTCCTTACCTGAAACTTGATAAAATCTGAAATTTTCCGATTCATACAGTTGAAATAGTTTGTTTTTAATTTGGGTGCTAAATGACCTTTGCTTAAAACCGAGGCTAATTACGCCAATTCAGAAATTAAGAAGATTTTGACCGTAACATTAATACCACCAAAACAGTATTTTCACATGTCAGATTAGGTTAAAAATTTATACATAAAATATATGTGTTATCCGAGAAACTTGTATCTCAAAAAATCTGCAATGTAAGAAGGTATTACCTCAAACATTTGTGCCTCTAAAAAGCCAGGTTGACACGTGCATGAACTTTAACAACAACTATCAAGACATCAACAGTAACCGCGTTTTAATATTATCAAAAAAAATATATAAATAAAATTTAAAATATTTACATTTCCAGTATCATCAATAATGTTTTAAAGCGCACCTTTCTACGTTTCTTATAAAACCGCCATTTTTCTATTTTTGAATCATCATTTTTTAAAAACCGTCAAAAATGTTTAACAAAAAAGTAGTTCTTAGAGTTTGGGTGTTAACAAATACAGTAGACTTTGGGATATTCTTGTTTGAAACATTTGACAATTAATAGCGATATCTTGATGTGTTTTTTATGAGTTTAGGCCTGCATCGTAAAAGTTTAAAGTTCACAAAATTGCAATTATCTATTTTCTAAATTTTAACATTGTGTGAATAAATAAATATAAAAAAATTCAATAAACAACTATTTTAATAACAATAAATTATAGGTTAGAATGCATTATTTTTTATTAAAAACTTCTTTCGCGCAGTACCTACCATTAAGAGGTAAAAAAAATTCGTTTTTTCTGTTTCTTCTTATTTTATGCGGCACTTCCTCAACACACCAAAAAATAATAATATTAATATCAAAAAGAAAAGTTTTGGATAATTAATCTTTGATTGTTTGGCTTCTCTGCTACAATGCAAAAAGCTCAGGAGTTGTTTTTAGCGCGTGCGCACTTTGACAAAATCTCTCATTTTTTAAAGTGAGCACGCGATAACAAAAACACTCGCGCGTTTTTTGCGCTACAGTAGCAAATGCAGTTAAATGATCTATATGAAGTGGTAAATGCTAATAGCTACACGGAAAGATGATGAAGTCAGGTGTATACAACATACATACAAAAATCTACACAGGCACCATACAAATTCACGTGTACGAACGATATCGAGCACTCTTTAAAGAATGATATATACATATTCACATCGTTCCAGCGATTGCAGTTATTCTAGCGTAAACGCTTTGTTAGTTCCAGGCTCTATAAAATAAATACATAAAAACGGTCATCTCGCTTACAAGCTGAAACAATGTGAGTTTAAACAGAATATCTATTTGTAACGATCACATGGAGGACGACATTTACCTGTAACATAGACTTGGCCATTTTGTTCCATCCGTTCCAGCCGGATGGGTTCATCCTTATTGACAACAGTAGCAACGTTGTCTTTTGTCGTTTTATCTGCTTCATGTGGAGCATATGGAGCAGGACCAAGCAAGCTCAATATGACAGGCAAAAAGACCAAACCATGAAACATCCCGAAGACAACAACGAGGAAAAATACCTAAAAAAAAATAGAGAGGATATGAATTGATTACCTAGCCAGTGTGGTAACGCTTCCGAGAACCTGAATATACAAATAATTCGTGTTTTGTTTCAATAGAAGTTAAAACAATCTGGTCTCGTCAGAATAAATGCTTATTTATCACTACATGCATTCAATCCAACCTTGATTTCATGGTCTGTACCGTTTTTTTTGAGGATCAAAACCACCCTGGTGTTGACGTTGAAACTTACTTAGTACTCCTGGCGTTAATAGGAAAAATTCGCCTGGAATAACTTTTCCACGACAAAAACTCTCTTTTAACATTATATTTTCAGTGTACCCTTCTCCTGCTAGAAACATTTTTGTCATTCTAAAAAAAATATACCTTGAAAAAGGTGAAGAACACGTAGGACTCTGATGCAGCTAATAGGACGAAAGCCAACATGGTGCTCATACCGCCGTGTATGACAGCTGGACCAATCTCACTAAGTGCGTCAATCATTCTCTCTAAAGATATATAAGAAGTTTTGTTGCATTTCTGATGTGATCTGACAATTATCGTGATAACAACGCTCAGATAAACAGATGAATTAACACAACAAAAAAACATACCGTTTCGTGTCGGTTTACGTGAAACCATGAAACCATGCGCAATATGAGCGGAATAATCAACAGTCAATCCAATTGCAAGCACCATTATGATTGTCGTTACCACATCTATCGTTATTCCCCAGAAATGCATGAAACCAGCTATGTCAATCTAAAAAAAGTAAATAAAAAATCGAATGATTGATAACCAAATTTGCCATTTGTTTACTTAAAAAGATTTTGAAAAGAACAGAGCTTTAAATACAGAAGTCAAACAGATTGAATTTCAATTAGGGAGGAATTGCAATAATACGAAAGCGGGTAAAACTACGCTAGAAGTGGGTCAACATAAATACTTTTTGGGATCCATAAATATACGAGAAAGGAAAACTTACGAGTGCCAAAGCCACACAGCTTACAACCATCAATGCAGCCCATAAATTTGATAATAAGAACAGAGTCACGAGAAATACACAAAGAGTAGCCAGAAGTACATTTCTAAACAGTTCTTTGGTAATAACCTAAAAAACAAAAAAGAGGAGCACATTAAAATTTCATTATTTACCATATAAATACATACTCGACGGAGCATTTGATCACATGATCATACTGGCTTAAACCTGTGTCTATTTACTTTGTTAGTTTCCCATCCAACGTACTGGAAAGTGTAAACAAAAGGTAAGAGCGAGTTTGGTTCACTTGCAACTAAGCCAGGCTGGATATGCTCCTGTACTGAATCCATTGCTTCGATTTCTTTTGCAGCGCCAGCTAAAACAATATGCCTGAACGAGATTGCTGCAGCCTAGAAAGTAAAAATATTTGCAATTATCGACTCGTAAAATACAAAACTTGGGCGCTAAAGACAATTAATTTTAAATTCAGGTTTGAGATTTTTAATTTAAACAAAAAAGAAATTTGATTCACCCTACCTCAACTGATTTCCTGTCTGGACTAAATCTTATATTATTTTTGAAGAAAGCTCCGGCAGACGAGTTCAGGAAGACATCAAGCAGTTGATAAAAACGATCATCACTTGAAAATTGACATGCTGAAATAAAAGTTTATAAGAACATGCATGGTTTACGAAAAAACAAGCAAGTAAACAAACAAACAAACAAAAACAAACAAACAAACACAATAATTAAAGAGCTTACCTATCACTGATTCATTACATTCTTTTGTTCGATTCAATTCACTACGATATGGCGACACATCCAGCCACTCTTTGTAATGATGAAACCAGCTGTTGACAGTACCATTAGCAATGTATGAATCCGATTCAAGTTCGTGCTTAATTTTGTTCATGGCTTTGTATTCGGTGTTGTATTTTATGGAGCCAGTATAAACCGCTGATGTGATACCGTTACTTGGGAAAGACTAAAAATACAAATAATTACTGTGAGAAAAAACCCCGGAACATTTTTAATATTCATAGCTTTTTTATAGTGTAGTTACACTGTCCTTCTAGTGGTAGTCTCACTTTCACATATCATATATTTTCATAGCGTAGTCTCACCTTTTTCACATTTATTTGAAATTTTCGTGGAGCTGAAGAGGTTGGTAAGAACCAGTCAGAATTAAAATCTTGTTTCAAATTCGCAAGTCCATAAGATCCCCCAGCAAGTAAACCGGCAACAGCTATTAAAGCGATGACCTAGAATAAAAATGTTTGTCATGTTTAGTGAGTGAGAACACGACTTAAAGAAGTTGACACAGGATAAACATCAAATGAAAATTATTTGATAACCATAACAACAAAAGAGTTGTCGATTTTTTTTACCTTTCCTGGTACTGTCAACAAAGTTGGGCTATAAAGTTTGCCAATAAAAGATTGCAAATAACTTTTCTCGCTGCATGCAATCGGTGTCCAGCTGTCGTTCAAAGTTATGCAACACAAACAAGCATCTCGTCTTTTATTTTCTCTGCTCGCGTCAATGGCAAGCCAAGCTGTGAAAAAGGTGATGGTGAGAAGGAAGATAGCCAGTATACCGATAGCACACCATATGCTGAACGAACGAAGCGCTGGAAGTATCTAAATGTATCAAACATTAAGAAATTAGGTGGAGCGAAGGTATTACTGTTAAGAAATTTAAGAAAAGTTTAAGAAAAAAAATGTAATTGTAGAAAAAGAGTTTTACTCACTGTGCTGGCACCAATCAAAAAAGCACACACGTCTGTTAATGACGTCACAAGAATGGACACGCCCTATAAAAATATTGACAACTATTGAATTCAAACTGTAGAATCAACTTATACATCAAACGCATGATCAGTAGATTTCTACTTACAGCGTGTCTTAGCGTGGAAGAAATTTTCTCCGGTATTGATCGCCCGTCAGGTTTTGGTCCACCGATATTTTCCCAATTTTGTATGATGACAAAAACGTCATCTACACCAATGCCTGCCAAAGAAAAAAGAAAGTAAAATGAAACCTGTCGATAAGCGCAGCATCGGTAAGAGACAAAATGCTCTAGGAACGAGGTTGTCCAAAAAAACGTGAAGTATTTAGCTCAAGCGATCAAATGAACATCAAAAACCTACCGAGCAACAAGAAAGCTAGAACGTCGTGCACTGCTGTCTTTTCCAGTTGAAGCGCTGAACCCAATCCATATGATATTCCAACAGAGAGTCCAATCACAGTAATTCCTGCTCCTGCCAAGTAAATCTATAGGAGGGGAAAAATCGTGTCACAAAACTAGCTTAATAAATAACATAGATAAATAAAAACAAAATACAATAATGAAATAAAATAATAAAAATAAAATTAAAAATAAAAATAAAACAAAATCAATGAGAAAACGAATAAGAAAATATTGTTATTTTTTATTTTTTACCTTGTGTCCTAGCCTTGAGAAGCTACCCAACATAATGGCAAGGTAAACAATAACCAGAAGGTAACCAATTGCAAAAAATTGCAAATCTCCTGAACTAGCGTTGCTGGCAGCTTCGATTCTCCTAGAAAAGGAAAAGCGTTATTAAATTTGTAAAAATATAAAGAACATGAATTTTGTTTAAACTTTCTTTTTAAACGATGGAGAGATAAAATAACCACTTGGCTGTTGTTTGGTGTTGATATCAAGTTTTATATCTTACCCCCATTCTGAAAAATAGTACAAAGTATAACCAGGTGTGGATTGTCCGGCCATCACACCATCAAATGATTTTTCCCATTGCTCGCCTTTCTCATCAACCTAAAAGTAGGAAATGAGGAATGGATCACGTTTTGTTATTTGGCGAAGATGATGGATGTGTTGTAAGTTAAACAATCTTTTTGGTCAAAAAAATCTATAAGGAGCAAAATCTCCAACATTTTTACTGACTTTCTTTATTGATTTTATTGACAGGTAAGATTTTTGGATACGAACTAGCATTTTTACTAAAGCAAAAAAAAACTAAAAGAAGTGTCTTAAACTTGATAAAGATAATTCTTATTGTTTTAAATAATTATTTTCAAACATCCTATGGGACTTCCCCTCTTCTAAACCCTCCATCAAAAGTACAGAACTGAGGATTTCCAACACTTACCAGTTGTCCTTTGCTTTTCACAAATACTGCTTGCTTTTTGATTTTGATGTTGATGCGAGCAACAGAAGCACTTACGATACTATTATTTACCATTTCAACGGCCCCACCGACCAACAATCTGATGTTCATCAACTTGTTTGTCATTGGACTAAATACAATCAAACAGAGATACAGATTCTTTGATTTCGTAGTAAGTAAAAATATTTTATTATCTAAATTCTAAAAAAACTTTTACCTATAAAAAGATTGGCTAGTATAAACAAAGTGATAACATTCTCGTCCCCAGAGCTCTTTGGAAGTTCATCTAAAAGAGCTCTGGGGACGATAATGAAGTGATGTATAACTTAGAGGCAGCAAAAAGAAGTATTTTTCTCATTTAATTTGTTTTGAACGTTACATAGCTTTTAAGAGTAAAGACATACCTTCTTAAATTGTTTTGATTCACAGCAGCGAGAATTTCCGGTTTTGTTAAATTTTGTATCTTTGTCAAGTTGTAAGACCATAATTCCAAAATGGAGTTAGATATACATGACCCGGATGTCCTATAAAGAAAAAAATCAAATGATTCATAGAAAAAAGATTTAATTAAAAAGATAAATAGTCTTGTTTTAGTTACAACAATTTTGACATTTTTATTTTTATTTTTAAATTCTCACCTGAAACAAATATCATCCCATTGTGTACCATTTTTCCCTTCCTCGATTTTTTTAACTTTTTCATTTAGCTCATATAACTAAAGAGATAAAAAGTATAATTATATCATTTGCGACATTTTTCGCAGGTGTTATTACTGAGCGAAATAAACATCTCTAACCAACTCACATCCTCCAAACTTTGACGTGTTAATACATTTCCTCCTTGCCTTTCCAACATGACCGTGCACGGACGAGATTGCGCGGGAAACTTTTCCCCGACCCAGTCCTTATGTTTTAAAGAATCCGACGATTGTGACACCCAAAGTTTTTCGCCGCGGTTTTCAACTTTATACTCTAAGATGCCAGTCATACATAATCCAGATATCAACAACGCGATTAATATAGTTTTCCAGGGATGTGTGGCTACGGTAAAACCAATGCTGTAAAAGTAAAAATAAATGAAATAATTGTGATTTCTTTATAAAAAAAATACCCCAGATAGAGCCGTATTAGAAGATTGCTGAATGAAGAATTTTGTTTGGGGGAACCATTAGGCCGTACCTTGCAAAGGTATTTTCTAACACACGATTTATGCTGTTTGTAAATTTACGACAACAACCGTCTGGGTCTTTCGTGGTGGAATCATCTTTCACTTGGACTACTTCCACCCGCGTACCGTCATAGGCTGGTGGTGGACCATCGTAAGCAGGCGGGGGCCCAGCAGGGTTGTCAACTCCAACTTCTTGTGGCGGCATATCTGCAACTAAAAAATATCAAAATTATGATTCTTTAATTTGTTACGGTTCTTGGATTTTTGACACTTTTTACCAATTTGATTCCTTTTATACATTAGCTACGTGTCAAGAAAAAGTAAAAAAGCCACAAGAAAAGATTGAAAACTAATAAATATTTAAAGTATGTAAGTTATATAATATAATGTAGAATAGGAAAAATAAGCAAAATAACAAAATAAAAGCTATTGATATACAATGAAAATATAAATAAATATAAAATATAAAACAAGAGAAATGTTCAGAAATACCTTTCGAACTTCCCATTATTATTTTTTAAATTCCTTTTATAACATTTGCAAATAAAAAAAATAAATGAGTCTGTGTATCAAAACAACATTTTTGAATAGTTTAGATCATTTTATTTTCTAGAAAAATGGAAAACTTTATTTAGGCGGTTTACCGATTCAACTGCTATATCGAAGAAATTTACTGAATAAAGTGGGAAGATCTTTTATGTTGTCACGGTAACCGAGTGTCTATACATAATAGATTCATAAAATATTGAGTATATTTTATCTTCGCTATTTTAAAAATTTGTTATTTTCTTACTACTGTGATTAAACAAAAAAAAGAAAGAAGAAAAAAAACGGGATTATTGTTTTAATAATTGACAAAAATAAGAAAAACAAACTCGAAAGAAAATGAACAAATAAAACAAAAAGAAAAAAAATTATTTATATAAAAATAAAATAAAGTGTAAAATAAATACCTTTTTTTATAACTTCCTAAGTTTCTTCTTAAAATTTAATTCTTTTTTTTTTTTTGTTATCTCTTTCAATGCGAATTCTTACTTTCAATCCGAACTCAAATTAACACTTTTATACCGTTCAGTAAACTTTGTACTTTTGTAAAAAACGCAAACACGATCAATTCTATTGTTCTCAAATTCGATGACATAGTCTTTCTACAACCTAGCAATTACTCGCCCCCTGTAATATTAATAAGCTTTTTGTTGATAGCATAATTGTCTGTCTCGGACGTCATTTCAACATAATTGTATAACAAGAAAAGAAACTATTAGTGTTGTCAACAACTAATTACATACATCCGTGATTCTTCTTCTTGTAATTAAGTTTTGCACGCAGAATCCTGAATGTTAATGGTAAGTTATTATAGGTCGACATGCTACCAAGCTTACAGCATATTTTTTTAAAAACCACTCATCAAAAATATAGATAATAGTTGCTTTATTTATTTTTTATTTCATGAATATTTATACAGGATGGAAGCTTCAGTCATATATACAAACAGTATTTACAGTATAACTGCTATTAACGTTCGTCCTGTTGATAGTAAAAATTGTGAAACTAAATATATGATAAAAAAATTAGTAAAATTAGTTAAAAGCAAACTGAGAATTTACAGAGTGAAAGATGGAGTATGTGACGATGACATTAAATGGTAGTGCTTGACGCGTTCATCTAAAAAATATTTTTTATGTGTTTAATCTACGATACAAAAATTATTTTTGCACGGTATATTCTGAAATTGATTGATTGATTGATTTATAGCTATTGTTGTTGCACGCGTTTTGTTGAGAACTACGTGACCGACATTTCTACGTTGTCTATCATTGGTGGGTTAAGTCAGATACCTTTCATTTTCCCGCGTTTTTCTTGTTTTGGTAGGTCAGAGAAAGTGCAATGCCGACCGGGAAGCACGAGATACTTATAAAAGAGATTTCCTGGCGACATAATGACACATAAAGTATTTTTGTTTAAATACATGTATATTCAAAAACTGCTAAAGTTCATTCTCGTCCCCAGAGCTAATGGAGACAAACCTAAGAAGTGGCTAATAGGTAAAGTTAGGTAGAAAATTCTAGGGCTGTGTCCCCCTCCCCTCCCTCCGACCCCTAGGTTGCTACGGCCTAGAGTTGTTAAGTGGCAGCTCTGAAGCAAAACTTTAAAAATTATGAATTTTAATTGAAAATGTAAGAACAAAATAAGAACAAAATAAGAACAAATTCGTGTAAAAGTAAAACCACCTCAGGTAAAAGCTAATTTTCCTGATGTATAACTTCTACTTACAAAAAATTGTGAAAAGGTTTTATTATTTCTTATTCAGCAACCTCTTTCCCAAGCCATTTGGCATTAATGATAAACCTGATGTAACGGCTCTTAACAAGTGACCCCGGGAAAACTTTCTATAATTATTTCTTTTAAAAGCTGACATCAAGAATTTAAAATGTAATTGATCAGCAAAAAAATTAAATTGACTGCGGTACATCAAGTTGATTCTATTTTAGAAAGATAACACATATTTAATAATTAATTGTAATTACCAAGCATGGACTAATTAATGACGTCATATAAAATACCTTAAATGCTACCGTCATCACTTCTGCTGCAAGATTGCGTGAGATAAATACGTAGTATGATTGCCAGCTACACGTAAGATCGAAAGTTTAAAAATTTTGCCAGCCAGAAGAAACTTTATCTTACAAATTGTGCAACCTCACAAATCAAGGGGTAAAATCCTAACCTCCTAGATTAAATTTATCGTTATTTGTGACCAAAATATTTAGGACCAAAATACGGGAAGTACTGTTTTGCTCATTGCGGTGTTTTTCATGACACGCTCCATCGTTTCACGTATAAAAAAAGAGGCTGTCATTTTGTTTATGTATAAAAAATTGAATGTATTCCGTTATTAAGTTTCAGCAAAAACTGCAAAAAAATATTTCTTCTGTTATTATCTTGTATTTGTAAACCTTAGAATGCGCACTCGTGTTTGAGAAGACCCTTTTTTGGCCATAAAATGGTTAGTTTCCCAAAATTTAAGTTGTCATTAGTGGCTGAGGAAAAGACTTTGATAGTTCGCGTTTATTAACGTGGTATAGCTCAATTTATTCTCTTTCTAAAACGTGCGGAGCATTTTTCAAAAAAAACATACTCCTTAGGAATCACGGCCGCCCTGCTGTTAAGCTGTTTTTGGCCAATTTTTGACTAAGGATTAAACGAATCTCCGTTTTTAATAAAGTAGCCAAGAACATTTGACGTATTTTGAGAGAATGCACCAATTTTTTCTCTCGCGCGCAAAAAATCTCCTAGCATAAAAATATTTTCCGCCATCAAACAGCGGGTAACAGTATCATTAAAAACTTCGCAAACAAGTGACAGATCTAAACGAGCTCAAACAGATCAAACGATGATTTTTTTAACGAAGCACGTCATAACTTTTGTCGTCAAAAGGGTTATAAAGTATGAGAGTTTGACTAAGTAAACGGCCATATAGTAGATACCTAAAATAAAAAATATCGAGTTTAACGAACTTCCTAAACCTTGGAGTTGTCTTGGGTGTTCATAAAACACAAAGGAAGAGACGCAATAAGCAATCAACTCAGCATGAAGAATACCTATGAGAATAATGAATGTGACGCAGGGATGGCGACAATGAAGCTCTACTTTTTTGCTAAAATTTTAAAAAAGTCAGTAATTTGCAAATTACTGCTCTATTTCGGTTATTTGAAATGGTAAAACACTGAAAATAAAGCAATTTGCCACCATTTTGAGGGAGTTAGAGAGTTGAAAGTACAATCGATATGTTGCTAACAGTAGTACTTGTGTGGAAATTTGTAGAAACTTTCAAATTACGATCAGTACGGCAAAAATTACAAGAAAATTTTTACTCCTCTTGCATAATTTAACACATGCTTTTCGGCATCGTACCACTTCAAATTTGATCAAGAACTGCTTAGCTATGAAATAATTTTAATAGCCTTTATCATAATTACCTACACCATTTTAAATTGTACTGGCAGCCATGCCAAAACGTGACTCAGCGCAGATTTTTTTTACTTTAAGCAAAATATTGACAAAGCTTATCATAGTTCGAATTTGATGAATGAACACTGCTAAACATGTGAAAAAGACGAATCTAGGCTTTTTAATCTTGCATCTTGCCATGTTTATAAAATAATTATTCTTGCATCTTTTTTTTTAAAAAAACAGCAAATAAGAATCATCAGTTTTCTCTAATAGCTAAGGTTGACAAATTAAGTTCACAAAACACATGTAAGTTTTGTACGCTATAAAACTAGCAACCGCAGTGACAACTGTCAAAACTTATGTCAATACTATGTTACATAACGTTTGCTATACACATGCGGTAAAAACGTTTAAAAGGTGGTCAACAGAAAACGAAAGTCAAGTTCATTTCATACTAAAATATTTATTAAAAACAAGAACTGAACTATTCTGCTGAACAACTAATACAGTCATGTTCAACAAACATAACTCTTTCAGGAAAATCAATACCATGGTACTAAAATGTTTTGGTTTCTGTTCATATAACGGAGAAACCTCGCATGTTGTTCATATTATCTCCCCAAGAAACACCTCCTGCCATCCAAAGATAACAATTTTTTTTCTCATTTCGCTTGAATAAGTTAACCATGTAACTTCTTCCTCGTTTACTCGACAAATTCGAGGAATGCATGCAAACGTTTCTTATGCTCTGCTGTTAACCTTACAGCCCTAAAAGTGCAAGCGAAAGTTGTTATTAATAACGTTAACATAAGAGATTAACATAAGAGATTAACATAAGAGATTAACATAAGAGATTAACATAAGAGATTAACATAAGAGATTAACATAAGAGATTAACATAAGAGTAGCTATAAAAAACTATAGCGTCTACGACAGCAGGGTGGCAACAGATGTAAAAGTTCGTAATTTTAGGAGATTTTAGTAGAATGTACGAGGTTATTGGGGACAAATTTTAGAAGAAAACACTAAAAACGTATAAAAAAACATATATTTTAGATATTGTCAAAATTTTAGGAGGAAATGAAGAGTTACTTAATGATCAAGCCTTTTTTTCTTTGAATGTCGACAAGCTCTTATTTTGAATTGCAGTAATTATGTGAATATAATTTATGTCCAGTTTTACAAGATAAACACATGCTCTTATCTTCTGTCACATTAAACGTTAATAACAAAAGGTCACTATTTGAAAAAAATAAGGTCACTATTTGAAAAAAATAAGGTCACTATTTGAAAAAAATAAGGTCACTATTTGAAAAAATACGGTCACTATTTGAAAAAAATAAGGTCACCATTTGAAAAAAATAATGAATGTCACCATAGAACAATCTTCGGAGATTTTAGGTTATTTAGGAGATTTTAAAAAAGGAGATCATTAAAGTTATCTCCTAGATAACTTTAAAAAAAGGAGACCATCTCCTTTTTAAAGTTATTTAATAGATTTTACAAGGTGTGGTCACCCTGAACAGGTGACCTATCGCTGCATGGAGATTGTTTGTGACAGTTTAACAGAGCTAATGCGTACAGCATATCCACACAGCATAACTGCTGTAGGCATGTTTATCAGAATGAGAAAAATCTTTGACTTTTTTACGCTCTAGAACAGCTTCTGGTAACATCACGAAGTGCAAGGTACACACATAACATTAAAAGACAGACATCATACCCAATGTGATAACTGAAAGCTGTCGTTATACCGTACAGTCCTGTTTTTAATGCTAAAATGAAAGTTAAAAGACATTAACCCACGAAATGCACATATACGGAAATAATTCTTTTGTGTAAACATACGAACCTAACTTCAAGGAAGACGCATTCCACGCATTTAAGCGAGCTGTCTCAACATCATCGGAAGTGCTTAACGTAGATGGTGTTACTGAGATTCGTGTGTAGTTTTCACATGCCTAAAAATAAACAATTGATCTCAAAGGTAGATGAAAGTTTGTAGAAACTCGTCAAAAAAAACGAACTTCCCAACATTAAAGAACTAGTACCCAACTTTCTTTATTTAACTAATGCCCAACCTAAACAAACTAGGGCCTAACGTTAGCCAGCTTTAAAGAACTAGTGATTAACATGGCATATCAAACCTGGAGAAGTGACAATAGTTCGGATAAGATATCAGGCAATTTCTAAATGGTAAAATATTAAAAACGTTAGAGAGATAAACGCTAAAGGAGACACTAAAAGACTAACTAACATAATCACTATGCTTACTCTCTGTACAACGCCATATTTGTCTTCTTTTATAGATGCAGCAACCAGATTGGACAACCCTGTATTAACAAAGTGTATATTTTAAGAAACTTAGGTAAAATTCATTCATTAATGTAGTAAAAAATATTTATCAGAGGTAAAAAATAAACAACCTTGAAAATCCTTAAAATCGCCATAATCTCTGCGTGTTAGCACTTACCTTCGATACAACACAACAATAACTGAAAATCATCAAATATCTCGAAAGATTTTTTCTCCTTCGACTAAAATAAACAAAAATGGCGGCATTTCACAACAAATAGCGGTCTTTTTATTCGCAATTAAATGTTTTTCGCACTCCCAAGCAAAGGATGCTACACAAACAGAGTGTGAATATTTTCAAGGCAGACGCAAAACTACTAGAGATGAAAATATACATACATTTATATCCTTGCTTAGATTTGCTACTTCATAGCTCCTCTCCTGTGTTTTAGTAGACACGCGACCTGGTAAAAAAATAAATATCCATGTTTTGCCAACACAACAATCTAATACACCATGTAATAAAAACGAAAAACATCAAATAATTTTACAATGTTTCACCTGCACTACTCCACTGAGGCTTCTTGATTCTCGCGTTTCCTTGTTCAGCAGCAGGAGAGAACAGATCTCTCATACCCACTGCAGCTACAGGAGAAGATACCTGTTGAGGTGTCCTAGATTGTTGTTTTCGCTCAATCGCTGCTACCAATTCCGATCGTAATGACTCAAGCATTCGCAAACACTCCGCAGATGTTTTATTCCAAACGTGTGGTTGATTTCCTAAACAAGGGTTTTAAAAATTGTTTGGTGCAGGCATGACCATACTTAAAGGCACGAATATATCAGCGTCTTTCAAACTTACCTGGTGAGGAGAGTTCAAATAGTTGAAGACGGCGTGGTCCTTTAAATTGACTAATTTGCAAGTAGTCGTGAAAAGCCAAACTCTATGAGGGAGACAAACCAAACCATGAAAATCATCTACGGTAATATATTTGTTAAAGGGAAGTAAACATCATGATGCACACTTGGAAACTTAATACCTTAAGCAAAGGATTACTGCTCTCCATGGCCTCTCCCAATGTTTTTCCCTGGTCATCTGCCAAAGCTGCCACGATGGGGAACGTGTAATGCTGAAATCAATAAATTTACAACTAAAAACTCAACGTTACGCCCTTCAGTATATACAAAAAATTGATCTTATTGCAATAAAAGAAAACAAAATAAAAATTTACGGAAAAATATATCAGCTTACTTGGGTATTGCATATCTGCAGAAAACAATTGGATATTTTGAACGTGAACACAACTGCTACAGACATTGTGAAGCAAAGCCAGAAAAGAGAAAGATTACACAAGTTCCACACTGTACCAAGCATGAAGAAGCTATGATAGTTTAAAATATAGGACTTTGCAGTATACATCAACTGTGTGGATATTAGCATAAAGAATACATGATGTAGCTATACAAACTCACCTGTTCATATCGTAGCCAAAAACAAAAGATAAAACACTCTGCGGTAGAACTCCTGAAAAAAACGTATTGAATCGACGCCACTTTAAAATCACAAACATGCACAGTGATTAGGAAAAGTTTAGGGATAATAATCAACGCTATTTACACAATATATCAAATACTGACAAAATCTTTGTTGTTTTGTGATATCAAAAAATATTTTTGAATGAAGATTTACAAATTGTCATTTTATTAAGCCCACTTTTCTTCCACTAAATCCCTCTCTTTTAATTAGTCTCTCAAATAATGTTTGAAAAATAAGCCCTGGAGTATGCCGTACACTTGACACACGTTTTTAGAGGATCAAGTTGGACTTATACTTTTGTTTGTTTGTTTGTTTAGCAAGGTGATGTTTTGTCTGAATTAAACAACCTGATTCTCATAAATAATACATCACACCATTAAATATTTTTAACAGGCTTCTGAAGTAGTTTTTAAATTTAGGAGAAATTACAGCCTCGTTATGTTTCACTCTATGCGTTTGATTATAAAAAGGGTGTAGTACAACTTGATGCAAAAAACAGGCTTAGTTTAAAATTGAAAAAATATCCACTTATGAGAGCATTACATTTAAACAATATTTAAACAGGGTGTGCATGCACGGTTGTTTAGCAAGGATTTGGAAGTCCCTAATTGTCCCTAATTGTCTGTGATTTCGTTTATTCTGAATTATGCCAAAAAATTGTCAAAAACATCATTCTTACCAACTAAGATATAAGCAGGATAATACAATCGAAGCATCTAAAACAACAAATTATAAAGCCACGTCGTTTCTCTTACATGTTAGATATTATTTTATAATTATTAACTTGGAGACTTGTTTGTCGATTGTTTTTTATAGTCCGTGACAACTTAAATGCTTGTACAACATGTCAAAAATATGTGTTGTCTTATACCTTGAAGCTACACCAAACACTTTCCAATAAACATGGACCTAATGCCTTCTTTACTCTGAAAAATCTCTTTTGCTAAAAAACAAGTGAAGAAATAATAAAGTTAAACCTTATTCTCTGACATGATCAAATCTTGTTGCACATGTTTTAACTATCATACAAACCTGAACAACAGGGAACTGTGTGATGTATTTGTGCTTTTGATAATAAGTAAGTGAAAGAGACACCCCCTGTGAAAGAACAGAAATTTTAAAATCATATGATATACACTATATATGTAAACAGGGCTCAGACTTTAAAACAAACACTATGGTTTTTATTTTATATCGGATGGTGTTCGTTTTAAACGTACAGTGTAACTAAGTAAACACGCCCTTTCAGTGAATTTTCACCCTGCAATTCAGAGTGCAATTCAGAAAGTTTTCTGTGAATCAGTTTCCACCCCATAAGAAAGACAATAATAAATAGTTTGCTACTTGATTGGTTATTCTCTGTTGATAATTCTTTTATTATTTATTTACTTTTCTCTTTTGTTCTTATATCAATTTAATTGGCCAAAAAAACTTTCAATTATGTTTCGTGAAAACTTCATCTTTACTACATTCAACCGAAACCAAAAAGTTTTGATATCAACCTTAAGATATTTATTGTTTTCTTATTTTTATATGCTTACTTATTTCGTGAATTAGAATGTGAAAACACTTCATGGACATGAAATTTTGGCGAAAAAGGCCAGGAAAAAAATCCCTTGCCTCTATGACAAACTGCGCTATCTGTACAAATAGCAACATACCATAGGGTTGTCAACTTGTAACTAATATTTTCTCTCAAATTTCAATTCTTTTTAAGAATAAACAAAGTTAACCATTGTTGCTTTTATGATAAAATGTACAGTGTAAAAAGATTTGTGCTTTTTAATTACTATGAATACTCATGTGTACAATCAGTTACTATATCATGGTTGAATGAAAGATAGTTTGATATCATGGTTGAATGAAAGATAGTTTGTCTCTCTCCAAACATTTATATATACAGTAATTTGCTTTGTCTAAAAAGTACTCACCAGAAAAAGGCTGTAAAGTAACACAAAATTTCTTTCTTCAGAATTCAAGTTGTCTCTAAACGTATACAGTACAGCAGTGTGATGCAAAAAAAATAATTATAAATAGCGTAAAATTGAGAAGAAAGAGTATTTTTAGCTATACCGAGTGTTTATGGTTTATGTCCTAACAAAATTTAAATATAACGCAAAATTTCTCACAAAGAAGATCAATAAATGGTAGTATTTTAACAAGAGAATGAAATAATCTATATAATTCATCAAATAAACGCAACAATAGTGGTCAGAGGAAATGCATAACAAAAGACCTTCTTTAAACTAGCTTGATGTAAGACATTGAGGTATACATAATGTAGAAAACAAACCTATTTGAGTTTATATTAGGGAGATAGAATTGTAGAAGAATGACAGAAGAAACTAATGCCACCATCAGTGTACATATAGTGTTGACTAATTGCTTTGGGTTCAGCATGTGGAGAAAGAACTTCGAGTTCGTTGAATGGACTGTTTTTGACACTAAACAACAAAACAAAATTATTGTTATATGTTATGTTGAGTCCCACATAATTTTTCTTTTTTGATTTATTTAACAGTTGCTGATTAAAATAATGTATAGGATCATGTGCTTCTAACGGCTTTCCTGCTTTTTTGATAATTTTTATTGACTTTTTCACTGTTTACCTTAAATATATACTGAATACTGAAAACTTACCACTGAGAGCTCTTGATTGAGATATTGTAAGCAAGACAGAGCATGCTTGCCACAAAATGCAAAAACCAATCGTTGATAAAGATATCGACAGTGACAAAAATCCTGAACAAACAAATAACGAACATGAGAAAACCTTATAATATAATGAAAATAATAAAAATATAATAAACAGGTACAATATAATAACCTAATTAAAAATACAGTTTGAATTTAGACATCTTTTCGTTGTGTTTTACTTTATTATACTCCCTTTTTACATCACTAGCAACTGACAGCATTAATTTGATTGACATTACTCATGAAACCATTTTATTTTTAATTATCACAAAACTTTCTACTTGTCTTACCATTAGTAATTTAATTGATCGCTATTTTGATAGACATATTCTTTTTAAATAAGGCATACTCATAAAAGAAAAAATGTATGCAAAATAATAATCAAGTTGATATTCTTGTAATTGTATAACACCCCTGTCTGGTATGGTGTCCTCTTCCCTCCTGAAATTCAGGCTCAGAGGAATTAAATTTTCCTTTCCATGTTGTACTTGCTATCCATTGCAATGAGATCCCTCTATCAGATTCTTTTAGAAAAATCTTGATGCACGCGTGGCAAAAAAAAACATGCTTCACATTATTCAAATGGCATTGTTTCATTAATCAGTTTCTGAAACAACTTGGCATTCTTTCAATAGCAAACCTAAATAATTTTGCTTGTGTTCTTGAATAAACATCTTCTCAGTAAACAACAAGGTATGTGTGCCAGAAGTAAAATTTAATGAGCCTACTTGGATAAAAAAAAATCAGAAAAAAAAAATCCAATCCTCGGAAAAGTTTGAAAATCCTTTTTTGAACCGTTTTGACTCATTTTGCTTACGAATCCACCATTATTGGTCTGGGAAAAAAATTCTCAAAAACTGACTTCGTCACATTTGAGGGTCAATTATTCTTTGTGCAAAAAATCAGAAAAAACTAATGATCCAATCCTGAGAAAAGCTGGTAATGGACGGACACAAGTCATTTTACAGGACCTGTATCAGGTAGGTCCAAAAAGATGGAATAACACACAGTCAGATTTCTACAAGACTCCTCTGGTTACAAAACTGTCTTGGGAGGGTAAAAAAAAGTGTTCTTTCATATATAATTAATATTTTAAACTGTTATGAAATATCTTTGCAATTTAAGTTTGGTAAAAAATAATATGGGTCGCATTGCATAAAATCAATGCAGGACGTCAAGTCCAGGTACTGTTGACATTAATTAAGACATAAGTAGATCTGTATCTCAACATACCTGATATCCATGTCACAGGTGAAAACAGAGAAAAATTAACCATCAACGTAAATGTTATTAAAATAACCGGGAGAAACAACATCAACCACACACCACTTGCAAGACTGCGCCAATAAAACTCCTATGGTGTAAAAGCAAAGCTAAGCTGAAGGGAAAATACATATAGAAGTGCTGTATAGATAATTAAAAGAGTTTATTGTGCCCAGATAAAAATTCACAATTGTTTTTCTATATATTTCATTTCTGCATAATGAAGAAATTTAAAGCATTCATGCAATATTAAGGTATATAGCGTATTGTAAATATTTATTTTTTTTACTTTTTTTTATGAACATATTTCTTTTCAAAGTGCTCTTTCCAATGAACTAATTTTTATTCCAAAATGTTTCCTCAAAATTGAAGGATTTAATGTTACAAAATATTCCACTTCATATGTCTTTGTTCTGGCGATCAAATATTTCTGTGCACTAAAAGAGTTATGACTCCATTTACTAAAAAAATCTGACCTTCAGCATTGAGAATGAATGAACTTTCGGTTTACGCAATATTTATTAAGGTTTGATATATAAGCAAGACAAAAAAGCATTTTTTTATTATTATAAGTTTTTTGTCGTTATTGTGAAAATGTCTTCGAAATCCTCCAATCATCAGTTTTCTCCAACTTCTTTTTCCAAAGACGAAACATTGTCCGGTTTTCCCTCACTGTTTTTTTTTCTGCAATGTTTTAATTGCTTTTGACATTTTTATATTCTTATTATAACAAATATTCGCGCAAAACAAAAATGAGTTGAATAGAATCATTTTCTCCAATTTACAATTTCTGTTTTTGAACATTTATATCCATATTTCACACTCCACCCCCCTGACGTAAGTAAAAAAATCATCATATCAGAAACAAATGATTTTAAAATGATTTATTTTGCTTTTCTATGACCGGGGCATTCTTATGCTGAAAACGTGTTGAATAAGAGTTCTACAAGTTCATTTTAAATAACTAAACTAATCATTAACATATTATTATTATTATTCCGAATATTTATACAGAATGAAGCCACTTCAGTGTTGGAAACACTGTTATTAATGTGGGTCCTGTGTTCTGAATGTATACATTAGGTATACACCGGCTAGCCTACCCAATTTCCCTCACATGGCATGGGTTGACCCGTAGCTGTGGTAAAGACACTTGCAAAACATGCCCGCGCTGTGGACCGAACCACGGACATTGTGATTACGAAGCGAACGCCATAACCACAAGGCCACGCGCCACCTCTTTCTATTTCTTGTAATCACAGGTCAAAAGAAAAACTTTAATTTTTTCATAAAATTTTCGGTTGCCCACACTTCTTTAAGGCGCGTAATCACCCTTATCGAAAAAAATTAACATATACATTTTTTATATTTATTTCAAAGTTTGGACAGAGTTATGACTTTCCTGAAAATTTGAGGATATAAAACCTACTAGAAATGGAAATAATGGTACTTCAATATCTTGAACTTATTGTTGTTTTTTTCAAGCCGCCATATTTAACGATCTTGTTAATCTCTTATTCTCATCTAATAAGCAGGCCGTCGCAAAATGATGTTCGTGTGAAACCGTAGATAAACAAACGGCCTTATCTTTAAATGAGCACTGAAATGGAGTTCGATAAAATCGCCATTATGGTAAGCTCCGTTCACGCTGTTCTTTTTGGCTTGTTTTTCCTTTGTAAAACATGGCATCAAAAAGTGGAAAGACATTTTGGTTCTGTTTAAAAAAGTTGCCGCGCGTAAAAAAAACCGTATCACTTTCTCCACTTAGATTTAATTTTCTTCTATTCTATTCGCCATTGTTTTTGGAGACCAGACAAAACAAAACAGAAAGAAGAAATCACAGCATTGCCTCGTGGTTATTAATTATGATAATTAATGCTTATCACGCTCTTTCTTTTTTATTAGCATGACCGGGATTATTGCATATTATAAGCCAAAAACCCAACGGGGGAGAATGCTCATTG